>JAOANR010000003.1:10190778-10819554 GCA_030278955.1 Hygrophila difformis
ACCTTAGCTCATGGGGAGACACCTCATATTTATAGAAGTGTAACCCTAAGCCCATGGGCCTTGATTCTAGCCCATTGTGTCTCACACACATCACAGCTTTGTCTCGGAGCATCAAGTTGGTCGCGGAACACACTGCATGTGGCAAGGCTTCTCGACTGGGTCTTGTGTCTCTATTTGTGCATCTTGGTCGCGGAACATGCCTTTGTCGCGGAGCATGCCATCGCGACAAAGGTCATCGCGCCAAGGGGCTTGGCTGGTCTCCTCTTCATTTGGGCCACTTGGTCGCGGAACATGCCTTTGTCGCGGAGCACTGCATCGCGCCAAGGGGCTTCCGCGACAAAGGTCTTCCTGGGCCTGCTGGATTGGGCCAGATGGGCCGAAAATATTCTTTTTGTGGGCTTTTCTATCTTTTTCCCATCTTTTTGTTTCCTTTTCTTTTTCTCATGTTTTTGGATTTTTCTAACATAAATATGTAATAAAATTACATATTTATGTCTTTTTCACACCAGCTTATTATTTTTACAATTATGCATAAATTAGTCCAATTCGACTGCTTCTTACTTAATGTAAGACCGGAATGCGATCAAATGCCCGTTTAAGACACGGAAATGGATTGAAAATAATGGTCATTTTTGGCCATTATCAACATCCTCACATTTAATACTGATCGTCCCCGAGCAGTCAGAGTCAATGTTCGTAAGAACACGGACTCTACATATTCAATTCATTTTCGTGGCTTCATAAATCACATCCTTTTTGGATTGGGATAAGACAATCAAAAATTACAAGTATTGAATTCCCTTGATTGCAGTGTTTAATGAAATGATACTTGCTCACTACATCGGGCCTACAAATCAAACATTATTATCAACCTTTCATGAATATCATGTTTGAGAAATGCAAAGATTAGGGATGAGAATTAGAGGATGACATGAACATGTGTAATAAGACAAAGCCTCACATATAAGAGAATCGGAAAAATCCACTCACTCTCAATTGGGGTTTAATCATGAACGCTCAAAATCACATTTAATTAAATTATCCCATAAGCTTGCAATCAGACCAACTCGCCACCCGGCTCATTTCTTCAAATCGAGATCACGAGGTCTTATTCGAGGGTTATAACGGGGCATACGGTTGTAACATTAGGTGGGAAAAGGGAATTATTGGGCTAGAAGTGGCAAAGATTTATTCTATTATAACTTGGCATTTTTATTTAAAATTTATGATCATCAATGTTTCTCTCTTTTTGGTTTTTCTTTTGCATGACATTAGACTATTGTCTAATTGCTTGTCATTTGCAATTTATTGATGTTGAATGAAATTTCAACTTCTCTCTTTTTTTTTTTTTTTTTTTTGAAGAATCGGTTTATAGAAATACCGATTATAGTTTTCATTGATGATAAAAAATTGTAATGCCTTGATAGAATTCATCCTTACACACTTGGGTTTGAATTTCTTGGTCTTTTTGTAAGGCTAGGAATAATATGAAGGGCTTCAAAGAAAATTAGGCTTATAGGCTCAAATTGGTTAATCCTAAAGGGAAATATTTTTGGGTTTGGATTTCAAACGGAAGCCAAAAATTTGGGTTTTCTAGGTGCCTCGATCATATGCTCGATTTCGGGAATATGGCATGGTCTTGGATCGGTCCCAATTGCAAGTTCTAGTTTCCTTTAATCAAAATGATTCACACATCAAAGAAAATGAATGAGTAGAAGTGACTCATGGCTCAAATCTCACAAGGTTGGGTTAATTCGTGTCATACAATATTCTCAAATTTAATCCAAGCTTAATTCTAACAATTTATTCAATCGAAATCTCTAACATGCAGATTTATTACCCAATAAGCTGATCGCATCATTAAATTTTATAGCTCAAAACCTCAGGAATTCATTTCATGCATGTCTTCAATTATATTATCCCAATTTAAAAGTTTGAAAATTTAATCACGAGCCTAAATTCAACATGTGAATTTAGAGCAAGTTTATGCATATTTTTGCTGGTTATTTAATTGAAAGCAGTAAAGAGGCACTGCTGACATACTGAGTATGTCAACAGCATATTTTTGGCCTGACAGTCACTTATTCATCTCGGACTGTGCAGACATCTTTTCAAAGGAAAGTAGTAAAGAATTGTTCAGTGGTCTCAAAAGATGAGTTCCAATTTAGGGGAAAGCAAATAAATGCATCCGAGGCAAGGGATTCTCGTGCAGTTAATACAAACCTGCACACACAAAAAGAGGATCCCTTGCAGATTACTACTACTAGAATGGAAATGAAATAAAGCCAGGTAAAGTGGAACTAGGATTCTTCCTTTCTCCTTCAGGGCATGTATCGGAGCCAGAGGACACAGCTGGAAAGCTCACAACGCAGGCACCAATCGCGGTTTCATCAGAGGTGCATGCCATCTTGGGCAGTAGACTCTGACTCCTTGGCCTGCCCACAGTTGTGGGTTGTCAGGGTTGTCTGTTATCCAAGCGAGGACGTTGGTGGAAGTGTACCGAAAAACTGATCGATCTGTCACCATCCTGTCGATCATTCTGATCCCCTGCTCAACTTGGCTTTCGTCCATCTTACTCATAAGCATCAATCCGCGGGTGAAGATTGACGTCTTATGGTTGTCCTCAAGTCCCGGGCGTAGCAGTTCACAAGCGCGCTCCCTCATTCCCTTCTGCAAATGCCCTGAGTGCTGGGATAAGCTGAAGATTGAAGTTTCCTGCCGCTGTGCATATTCGCAGGAATCTCTCCTTCTGCCGACGGATCCTTACTTGCCATCTCTTCACAGTGGAGGTGTTAACCTCGCATCGCTTGTATACGATGGTAAGGTTCCCAGCATCCCTGAGCTTCTTGCATACACGTTGTGCAGTAAACACATCCTTGATTTCATCCTCTCCTATCCGGGAGAGAATCTCACCAAGGAGTTCGAGCGGTAGGTCCAGCAGCTTGGTTCCTTCTGGTGCAGGATTTGGAATGGGAGGATTACCCCTGGAAAGATAGGAAGTGATGAATCCAATTTTTATGCAATTTTCAGAAATTATTCAAGTTCAAGAAACCAACATCCTCACATTTAGAGCTTTGCTCTAGATGTGAGATTATTAAATTTCTGACTTGAATTTCAATTTAAAGCACATGCAAATAATATTTGGTTTTAAATGGGCTAAGGAGCCCAAAATAAAATAAGATTGGCCATTGGGCCTAAAATCTTTTAATGGGCCATTGGGCCCAAAAAGTTTTCAGTTTTATTAAACAAGTCCGAGACACTTGTTGGAAGTGGAATGAGATGGATAGATGGAAATGGAATGCTCGAATATTGGAATGTGCAATGGAGACGTGGCGGAACGGATCTGCTATTTCTGGATAGCTTGGACTGTTTGGACAGTTAAAGCATCCAAAAATTTGCAAACACTGTTTTTTAATTTAAAAATGGTTGACTTGTTTTATTTAACAAAGGTGGGATGTGAGTGGTCCCATTTTGGATTTTTGAAAGGATAGCAGTTGGGTGACAAAAAGACGGCTATCTTACTCACACTAGTGTTCCATTGGGAACAAAAGACTCAAGTCAAACATTAAACAAAATAACTCTTTTTGTCTTTTTCTAAAAGTTGCTTTTATTAAAAGTGGAAGCTTCTTATTGGGTGTTTGTACTATGTTTCCATAAACAAACAAACATTTATTCCCATGAGATTTCTAACATGAGAACAAATGTGCCCAAAAGATCTTACCTCTTTTATTACACCAAAACAACACTGTAGAGGTCACATCAAGATCAATCAAACCAATAACATCAAGATATTCAAAACAATACCCAAATGTTCATCAGTTTGTTCTTTCCAGTTTTAAACCTTCAAAAACTTATCCATTACCAGTTTCAAAATGGGGTTTCAGGCATTTCAAATGATGCTAATACCCGAGAGCACTTTGAAAACTTCCAAAAAAAATCTAAAGTTAAATGCACACATTAACCACACCACACCAAGAACACAACAAAATAAAAAAACAAAATAAAGGGTCCGAACGGGTGCTATGAACATGGCGAAAACAGGGTTTACCCTCTCCTCCTTGGCTCGGGTCTAGGCACAGGTCCAAGGTTTGGGAGGAGTCCATGAAATCATCCATAGTTTCCCCTTGGAAAAGGAGTGCAAGAGTGCGAAGAACACGTGGTGTTCGTTCGGATGAGAGAAAAAATGGGGAAAAGAAGATGAAAAAGTTGGAGGAAGTTGAAATGACAAGAGAAAGTGAAAAGAAACTGGAGGGGGTGGAGGGGGGTATAAATACTTAAACCTTTGTCGCGGAATCCGAGACTTTGTCGCGGAACCAGGTTCCGCGACAAGGCATAGCGACATCAGAGAGGTCGCGGAGTTGAGGGTTGGTCGCGGAGTCATGCTCCGCGACAAGGCTACCGCGACAAAGCTCAGTATGGAGACAAGGTCAACGCAGATCATGTCGCGGAGCAGGGCTTGGTCGCGGAGTCATGCTCCGCGACAAGGTGCATCGCGACAATCACCGAGAAGGGTTAAGAAGGAAAAGGGGATTTGTCGCGGAACAGGGCCTTGTCGCGATGTATGACATCGCGACAAAGGACCTTCCGCGACAAAGAATTTTTGAATTTTCAAATTTTCTTGGACTGGGCCCGAGTGTGATGTGGGCCTGAGTCCATTTTATTTGATTTGGGCTGAATAAATTCAGTCCAAGTAAATTCAAAATGCTGGGCTGAAAATTAAACAATCCACTTGCATAAAATTAGGTTGGGTTAGTTCCATTTATCTGTGAATTTTGTTTCGGGTATTGAATTTCTTCAATTCCCGAAAACGTTTTCTTAGACTTATGGAACTAATCCAACCAAGAACCTGGTTTTCCATGTTACTCTTATCTGCTCCTCTTTTTGGGGGTTCCGAACTTCTGCAAGATAGATGAGTGAAATG
Organism: Hygrophila difformis; assembly: GCA_030278955.1. Lineage (NCBI taxonomy): Eukaryota > Viridiplantae > Streptophyta > Magnoliopsida > Lamiales > Acanthaceae > Hygrophila > Hygrophila difformis. The sequence goes on from JAOANR010000003.1 coordinate 10,195,700, forward strand.
CATTAGATTTTCTCCAAATATCAACATCCTCACATTTAGAGTCTTAGTACTCTAAATGTTTAATTGATCTTTGGGTACTTGCTCGTCATGAAATAAGTACTGTAAATATATACTATATATATATATATAAACTAAAATTTTTGTGTTTTTAAATGCTGTTTCTTATTGAGTGTAAGCCGGGTCTGCCACTGCTTGGCTTTCTTTCTCCGGATCGAACTGTCCAAGGTACTCTTTTAATCGTTGTCCATTCACCACTATATCGCCCCTATCAGTTCGGATCCTGACAGCTCCATTTTTTAACACCTCTAGTACTTCATGTGGTCCTTCCCATCTAGATTTGAGCTTTCCGGGGAACAGCTTCAACCTAGTATTGAACAATAACACATGTTGACCAACATAAAAATACTTAGGTTTGATCCGGCGATCGTGCAACTTCTGGGTCCGCTCCTTGTAAATTCGAGAGCTTTCATAAGCTTGCGCTCGTATTTCCTCAATTTCATTGAGGTCCAACTTACGTTTGCTCTGAGCAACTTTCGGATCAAAGTTAAGCGTTTTAACGGCCCAGTAAGCTTTATGCTCTAGCTCTATGGGTAAATGACAGGCTTTTCCGAAGACCAGCCTATATGGAGACATCCCGATGGGAGTCTTATATGCTGTGCGGTATGCCTATAGAGCATCATTGAGCTTACGTGCCCAATCCTTACGGGTTATCCCGACAGTGGCTTCGAGTATGTGTTTGATTTCGCGATTGGATACTTCGACTTGACCACTAGTCTGAGGATGGTAAGGCGTGCCTATCTTATGGAGGATCCCATTTTTACTCATTAAAGTTTCAAAACCTTTATTAATAAAGTGTGTTCCTCCATCAGATATCACCACCCTAGGTACGCCAAATCGACTGAAAATGTTGTTCTTGAGGAACTTGATGACTTGGCTACCATCATTGGTCGGTAATGCGACAGCCTCGACCCATTTGGATACGTAATCGACAGCTACCAAGATATAGTAGTTTCCACCAGATGGTGGAAACGGTCCCATGAAGTCAATGCCCCATACATCAAAGATCTCAAGTGTGAGAATCCCCTTTTGAGGCATCTCATCCCTCTTGGAGATGTTTCCTAATCTTTGGCATCTGTCACAGCCCTTAACAAATGTCCTGCAATCCTCATAGATGTGAGGCCAATAAAATCCACATTCGAGGACCTTGTGGGCCGTTCGAGCGGGACCATGGTGACCTCCATATTCTGATTCATGGCATTTTCTGACAATTTTGATAAGCTTCGTGCTCGGTCACACATCGCCTGATTATTAAATCAGGGCAGTGTTTGAAGAGATAAGGTTCTTCCCAGAAGTAACTTAATACATCTCGTTTGAACTTATTCCTCTGATGATAGTTCGAAAACTGTGGGGTTACTCCGCATGCCAAGAAGTTAGCGATGTCGGAAAACATGGACAAGCTTGATTATGCAGATGCAACGCGAACAACTGTTCGTCCGGGAAATCTTCATTGACGGCTTTTTCCTTTTTGTCATTATCTAATCGAGATAAGTGGTCAGCAGCACCATTATCTCGACCTCGCCTATCTTTTATTATGATGTCGAATTCTTGCAACAGAAGTACCCACCTGATTAATCGAGGTTTTGCATCTTGTTTGCTAAACAAGTATCTCAATGCTGTATGATCGGTGTATACTATGGTCTTCGTACCTATCAGGTACTGTCTGAACTTGTCAAACACAAAGACTACAGCATACATCTCTTTCTCCGTTGTGGTGTAGTTAACTTGGGCTTCATTCAGGGCATGACTTGCGTAATGAATTACGCAGTGTCTCCCATCCTTATGTTGTCCAAGAACTGCGCCTACGGCGAGACCACTAGCATCGCACATTACCTCGAAAGGCAGTGACCAATCGGGTGGTTGCACTATCGGTGCAGAAACCAACATCTTCTTGAGCGTGTCAAAGGCTTGGACACACGCTTCATTTATTAAGAAAGGATTTTCTTTACAAAGCAGATTAGTGAGCGGCTTGGCAATTTTAGAGAAATCCTTAATGAATCGCCGGTAAAAACCGGCATGCCCTAAGAAGCTCCTAACTGATTCGATCGAGTTAGGAAGAGGGAGATTGGAAATGATGGAAACTTTGGCTGGATCAACTTCAATGCCTGCACGAGAAATGCGATGACCTAACACTATGCCCTCAATGACCATAAAATGGCACTTTTCCCAATTTAAAACCAAGTTAGTGTCCTCACACCTCTTTAAAATCTTAGCAAGATTGGTCAAACAATCTTCGAACGTATCTCCATATACAGAGAAGTCATCCATAAAGACCTCAATGCATTTTTCGATAAATTCAGAGAAAATAGACATCATGCATCTTTGAAAAGTAGCAGGTGCATTGCACAAACCAAAAGGCATCCGTCGATAGGCAAAAGTGCCGTACGGGCAAGTAAAAGTGGTTTTATCATGGTCTTCACTGGAAATAACAATCTGATTATAACCAGAATAACCATCCAAAAAGCAATAAAACTCTCTCCCTGCCAACCTCTCAAGCATCTGATCAATGAATGGCAATGGAAAATGGTCCTTGCATGTGGCCTCATTCAGCTTCCGGTAATCGATACAAACTCTCCATCCGGTCACTGGTCTGGTTGCAACCTCTTCTCCTTGCTCATTCTTGGTTATGCACATCCCTCCTCGTTTGGGTACGACCTGCACCGGGCTAACCCATTTGCTATCAGAGATAGGATAGATTATACCAGCATCTAAGAGCTTGATAACTTCTTTCCTTACCACTTCCTGCATAAGGGGGTTCAATCGCCTCTGAAGTTGACGGGAGGGTTTAAACTCTTCTTCCATTAGAATCCTGTGCATGCAAATAGAAGGGCTTATTCCTTTTATATCAGAAATGGTCCAACCTATTGCATGTACATGTTTCTTAAGAACGTCCACCAGAGCGTTTTCTTGCTCTTGGGAGAGCTTAGCCGAAACGATCACGGGTAACCTTTTATGTTCTGCGAGAAACGCGTACTTGAGATGATCGGGTAGTGTTTTAAGTTCAAGCTCTGGTGGACATTCAACGGAAGGGAGTAGTTTGCGAGAATGGGGTAGTGGGAGAACAGATTTACCTTCGGGATCCTGCATCAGTACAGGATCCTCTTCTTCCTCTTGGTTGGCGTCATCATGGAATTCGATGCCGTCGAACTCCTCCAGATCCCCTGTTTCAGGATCGGCGAAGTGAACGGCTTTGCATCCTTTGTGCTCCACGCCAGCAGGCTTCAGTACCTGCTTTGGTAGTTCATCCAGCATCATTTCACAATCAAGTTCAGAGTCTGGCTCTTCCTTAACTATTACATTTTCAAATGAGAAACAAGAACTGTCATTCGGAAATTTCTGCAATTTCTCCATATCAAAGATGATCTCCTCGCCATCGACCCTTAAGGTGACTTTTCCGGATTTAGCGTCAATCAGTGCACCACCAGTGGCTAGAAATGGGCGTCCAAGGATAAGCGGCATTTCAGAATCCTCTTCAATGTCGAGGACGATGAAGTCGACCGGGAAAAGAACCTGCCCGGTTTTGACCACAACATCCTTGAGGATTCCTACGGGCTGAGTGATCGATCTGTCTGCAAGTTGCAGTCTCATCTTGACCGGTTGAATTTCTCCAAGCTTAAGGCGAACAGCCATAGCTAGTGGCATCACATTGATGCTTGATCCTAAATCACAAAGCCCCATACTCACTTTGGCCTTTCCGAATTGTACTGGAAGTGTGCAACATCCGGGGTCCTCTTTCTTTTCAGGCATTCTCCTCTGAACGATGGCACTGCGTGTGCTGTTGAGAATAATTACCTCTTCCTGCTCAACCTGCCTTTTTCCTGAAATCAATTCTTTCAAGAACTTAGCATAGATGGGCATTTCGGAAATCATTTCAGTGAGAGGAATGGTTATCTCTACAGACTTTAATCGTTGCAGAAATTTCATGAATTTAAGATCATGTTCTTTATTTTTAAGCCGCGCAGGATAAGGAATCCTGGGCATGTACTTGTTATTAGCAATTTTTGGTGGTGAAGGGAAGGAAGTTGTACCTTCACCTGTACCCTTATCTGTTTCAGCCATTTCAGGCGCAGCTTCAGTCTGCAATTCGGCTGTCTCTTTTTCCACTTCGTTCCCATTATCAGCTTCCTTACCAGCATTGTCAACAATATCATCTTCTTCAAATTCCGCTCCAGTATCTGGTCCCTTTGGTCCAGCTAGTACTCTTCCAGATTTCAAGGTTATTGCCTTGCATTGCGGGTTCTTTTCCGCAGTACTAGGCAATGTTCCTTTGTCCCTTTTCTGCATCTCATTAGCCATCTGTGTAACTTGGGTCTCCACATTTCTGATGGAGGCCTGCAGTTGATTTTTGATCTCTTTCTGACTAGTGATGAAATCAGTCATCAGATTCTCAAGCCTTGAAGGAGGCTTTTGATTCTGATTCTGATTTTGATGCTGATTCTGATTCCACTGGCCTTGGTTTGGGACAAACTGAGGCTGGAAACTCTGATTGGGCTGGAAGTTCTGGAAATTCTGAGGCGGCCTCTGCTGGATCTGAGGTTGGAAACCTGGATTCTGAAAATGTTGGCCCCTGTTCTGGTTGAATCCTTGGTTCTGCTGAGGGTTGAACTGTTGTTGCTGTGGCTTATTCAAGAGATGTGAGTTTAAGGCGTTGTTGTTTGAATACGACAAATTCGGGTGTCTATTTGGAAAAGCTCCTGCATAGTTACAGCTCTCAGCTGTGACTTGCTCGCATGTGTCAGTTGCATGAGCACCTTGACACAGTCCACAGATCACATCAGTTTGCTGTCCCTGCGCAGAACTTCCAACTCCTTGATTTACAGACAACGCTGCCACTTGCTCTTGAAGCTTTTCAATGTCTGACTTCTCTACTGTACCTACAGCACATAAACTACGAGGGGGAGTGAGATTACCATCATCAGTTAGAACAGAACGGTTTACACTCATGGCTTCAATCTTTGCCCAGGCTTGGTCCATCGGTATGTAGAGCAAATGTTGACCACCAGCAGCATCAAGCATGGATTTCCATGCTGGGGTCAGACCACTGTAGAACTTTCTCAGTCTCTCCCAGTCATGGAAGCCATGTTGAGGGCATTTCCTGAGCAGGTTGAAGAATCTTTCCTTTGCATCATACAAGGACTCGTCTGGTTTCATCTTGAATTCCGCAATTTTGGAGCGGCATTCATCCACCTTGGACTCCGGGAAGTATTTTGCTAGGAAGTTTCTGATCACATCTTCCCATGTAGACTTCTGATTTACGGGCAGTGACTTGTACCATGTTCGTGCTCCGCTTGTCAGAGAGAAGGGGAATAGCCTTAGTCGAATAGTGTTTGCGGGTACATCACGATTCTTGATCGTGTCACACAATTCTAGGAAGGTTTGCAGGTGATCATGGGGATCTTCATGACTTGCTCTGGCAAATTGGTTGCTCTGGACTAGATTGATTAGGGCCGGTTTCAGTTCGAAATTCCTGGCCAGGAATGGAGCTTGTCCATGAATGTTCAGATATGGCTCTAAAATCGGCTGCATGTAATCAGCAGCAGCTGCTGCTTGATGATTGTTCTCAGGCCCGCCTTGGTACTGCTGTGGGTAGTAGTTCTGAGGCATGAAATAGTTCCTCGGATCATTGAAATCATTCGGATTCGGGGGATTCTGATGGGGGTTATGGTATTGCTGATTCTGTTGGTTTGGGAAATTTTGCTGATTTGGTTGGTTTTGGTTGTTTGGTGGGTTTTGGTTCGGGTTGGGAGGGGGTGCCTCGAAGTGCTGCTGCTCCATGTTTGGTGGATTCCCACCTCCTTGTATGATCTGGGGAGGGGGATCATCCAAATCATCGTGATCAGCATCTTCGGGGTCTTCCTCAATGTTGTGAAGTGGGGGATTGGGTTGAATGATTGGTGGGATGTCAGGGTTTGCCATCTCGGAAATATCGCTGCTAGTGCTTGGCGAAAGTAGTGCCTGTCGTTCCCGTTCCCTTCTTCGTTTAGTCTCCGCCCTAAGACGTCGAGCTGTCTTTTCTATCTCTGAATTAAACGGGATCTCGGCTGGCGTCTGCTTCCTCCTTTGCATAGAACAACGGCTTCAATAATGACAGTACCTGTACAATCCCCAGGTTAGAAGTGGTTCTGAAGGTGAATATTTATAATTATATGTATAGGCTACTCTAGGAGCAATGAGGAATGTAATTCTCTAAATAAAACGGCGTTGCATCCTCCCCGGCAACGGCGCCATGAAACTTTTGACAAGTTTCATTAACACGAGCTTTTTCTAAAATTATACCAGGTTAGATTTATTAAATGAAAAGCGTTATGATTCACGGGAAAGGGTTTAGGGATACATCAAGATTATTAGTCTTTTTATTACTCAAGTGTGGTGCTTTGGTTTCAAATGGCGCTGTGGTCCTCTCTGTCATGAAATGGTGACAAATCTCATGGCATAGCCGGGATAGGTTGACCTTCAGCCTGTCACACTGAGGATCCCCGGCAAATATGCCATGATACTTCTCATCAATTCTTGCCATGAGATTTCCTGCCATGAAACTTTTGATAGACTCCCACTACACGAGTATTTTCCGAAAAATCATGATCCTGGTTTAGGTTTTATTCAATGAAGCCAATTTATGATGGCGGTGTTGTGATTAGGGATATATTTATACGTAGTCATGTTTTTATTGCTCGTAGTTAAGAAACTGTGCCCCCGAAAGCGCACGGTGTCAAAAATTGCAGTAATTTATAGTAAGACCGGATCGTTCACTGGAGGATGTGCGATAGAAGCAGGTCCCACGTCGTTTTACTAGATTTTCCATTCATATTGCTCAATAGGTGTGAAAGATGATTAATACCTACTAACATGAATTTAAATTAGATCTTGAAAGCAGTTAAATTAATCTACAAAGCAAATAAATCTATTCTAGAAAGCGGATAAGAATTATTCTAGGAATGCAGTAAACATTATCTACGAAAGCAGGAAAAAGGTGCATTGTGCCAACCGTGAAGTTGAGTCACAATGTAGACAGAAAGGACAGGAAGAAAAGAATGAAAATTGGACAAGGGTGAGATATAGCAATATTAAACTTCCAATTTCATACGCAGATCTTTGTTTGGGATAATTCTATCAGATAGCTAATTCTCATGCTCTCAATAAGGCTTTCCCTTTAACAGACAGGTACTTGCAATATGAGTTTACATGTTCTTAAGACCGCAAATTCTAAGATACCACAGATTCGTAACTGCCCTGGCCTGGGTGTGTTACTTCATCTGTGGTGGAAAAGCAACACCCGGCACATCATTTATTGAAATGCCAAGTACCACTATCATTCTCCCATGTCACACCCAAAGATTTGAATTCAGCCCTAAACTATCCCTTAACTGTCAATCCTAGTAGCAGTTACACAACTCTCAGTACAACCGAGTGACCTCTAATGAAAGCGGTTAAAAGAAAGCGGTAAAGAAAGCATTTAAACCTATCACTCGGAGGTTTTGAAAATCTGACCCTGGTAGTAAAAGACAGCTCCCCATCAGGATGAATGAGTATGGATCAAGAATTCCCGGCTCTCAGTGAACCACTAGTGTGTTCACTTCCTTCCGGGAGATTATGAGATACAAACTAATGAAACGAACTAATAAATTAGTTTGTTCCGGATGCACTCACTCAGGACTCAAAAGTAGGCTTTGGCAGAAGAGGATAGCAGTTGAAAGAAAACTCAACCCTATCTTGGAAAATAACCAAGGCCTGGATGATGTTCCTCTAAGATTATTTACTACACTGTATTTGAATCCAAGTGGACCCCATCTCGGTGTAGGACTTAATCTTACATTTCCATCAACCAGCAGTTTTGGAAAATAATGGATTTGAAAATCATTCCCTGTCAGGTACTAGACTCTCAGTTAAAACACAGACCCTTTCAGTCTAGGCGAGACCTAATCGCTGAACCTGCTTCTTAATTTGCCAAATACAACCCTTGACAGAATATGAATTAGTCATAACTGAAGAATTTATCCCTTACTCAGATCCGGATTTTATAAAGAGGTTTTTGTTGGAAATTTATAAAGCAATATCTGTTTAAGATCTAGACTTCTATTGTCCAAGGGAAGGATCCCAGAATAAGTACAGACCACAATAGTATATAATATTATCATGCATAAAGATATATGGAAGTGTAAAATTAATTGACCCAAAATATAAATGCGGGTCTAAACAGAAGGTGTAACACAGAATGAAGTGGTCAAGGGACCAAAGTAATGGCAGAATAATCAGGTGGACTGTAAACATCTACTGTCCAATTTCCCAATCACTCGGATGGAGCGAATTTAGACAGCTTAGACCCTATAATGGTGGTGTCAACACCAGTTGGGCCTCCACTGTCTGTGAATTCGGATAAAAACCTACATGCTTCCCTTCTATAATGATCGTCAGTTGGCATTGACTGATGCCAACTGACTCCCAGTACGGATTGGGATTCAGGTTTGGAAATTAAGATAATAAAAATAAAACTGTATCTGGATGGGAGTCAGTTGAGCAGCTATTATAACCCCGGGTGGGCGAACCGCCAAGGCTTCCACTGACAGCCATCCAGACCATGCAAAATAACAATTAGTAACTAATACCCAGAATACGAGCTAGTTATCCATGAGGGAGTACCCGCCAACATTAGTCTGATGTATTCTTTACTAATGGTTCCACACAACACACAAAGACAAAATAAATAAGAAACAAAGGAAGATCCCTTGTATGAGAGACATTGGTTTCTCATGCCAGGTTGTGGATTGGGTTCACAATGGATGGTCTTAAATAATCCTTCCTACCATAATTAATTACAGTCCAGATTACCTGTTTAAGCCATCGAGATTTTGTTTATACAAGAATGTTTTAATGGCAATTGAACAAAGGTCCTTTAGTCATGATGATTATTGAAGTTTGATTATTGCTAATCTCAATCTTTAATCATTAATGAGTCAAGGGTTCAATCAGTTAAGTGATGCAAATGGAGAATCAAAATTTGGGCAGCATAACACCCTATATTGCAATTCCAGAATGTTACATCCTAACCCGTGGGGTCATGATGTGAGTGTTGCAATATAAAATAGGAAGAGAATGAAAGTTGTTTGGGATTAAATAGAGGGAGAGGAACCCTTGTCGCGATATCATAAATTTTGTCGCGGACCGAGATCCGCGACATGGACATCCCGACAAGTTTTTAGAATTTTTGGCAGCATAACGCCTCTTTGTCGCTATGCAAGATTTTGTCGCGGAACGTGGTTCCGCGACAAGGATGACATCGCGCCAAAGTGTTTTCATAAAATTCTAAAGCATTTGGACCCTTGTCGCTATGCATGGAAATTTTGTCGCGGAACATGGTTCCGCGACAAGGTGTTCCGCGACAAGGTGTTCAAAGATCAAGGAACATGGCATAATTTTTCTGTCTCAGAATGGGATTTTGTCGCGGAACGTGGCTCCGCGACAAGATGATTCCGCGACAAAAAGCCATGAAGACAAAATGCAAGAGTTTGGCTCCTTTGTCGCTATGCATGGACAGTTTTGTCGCGGAACGTGGCTCCGCGACAAGGTATTCCGCGACAAAGGGTTTTAAATTATGGAGACAAGTGTCTTGAAACACCTTGGTCACGTAATAGCCATTTTGTCGCGGAACGTGGTTCCGCGCCAGAAGGCGGTTGGCGCCCAAGGTGGTTCAGGACAAAAGTCAGAAAAAGCAGAAATGAACAGTGGCATGCAAACAGCGTGATCTCACCCTATTTCAGATCAAAAAGCTATTCTAAGCTAAAAATAAGCAAGAAACATTCAAAATAAAGAAGAACATGCTTAAACAAAAATAACAAGGAAAGGGCAGAATATTAAAATAAAGCAGGAGTCCTAATCTAGGGTTTGATCACACATCCACACAACATTATCCATAATATGCCAACAGTAAACATAAAAATAACAAAATGGGGGTCAAATGACCCCAAAATGAAAAAGAAAGCATAAATCCATGGGGTGTGAGACCCATTTCATGATTTGGGACACAAATGATGAATGTTTTCCCATATTATTGAAGAGGTATTGTTAATACCCATGATTTGGGTATTACAAACCCTAAAACAAGAGTTTAGAAACCAAAGCATGGTATAAAAATGGCTATCTAAGCAACTGTGAACAGTAAAACACTAAACTAAGCTAAACTAAGAGCAAAAATTAAATAATACATGAAAATAAACCTAAACTACTCTACCTAAGGAATAACTCCTAAGCTTGCCTGCAAGAGCTCTACAACAATTTCAATCTCTACTGGCCACCCAACCCTTAGCTCATGGGAGACACCTCATATTTATAGAAGTGTAACCCTAAGCCCATGGGCCTTGATTCTAGCCCATTGTGTCTTAAGACATCACACACATCACAGCTTTGTCTCGGAGCATCAAGTTGGTCGCGGAACACACTGCATGTGGCAAGGCTTCTCGACTGGGTCTTGTGTCTCTATTTGTGCATCTTGGTCGCGGAACATGCCTTTGTCGCGGAGCATGCCATCGCGACAAAGGTCATCGCGCCAAGGGGCTTGGCTGGTCTCCTCTTCATTTGGGCCACTTGGTCGCGGAACATGCCTTAGTCGCGGAGCACTGCATCGCGCCAAGGGGCTTCCGCGACAAAGGTCTTCCTGGGCCTGCTGGATTGGGCCAGATGGGCCGAAAATATTCTTTTTGTGGGCTTTTCTATCTTTTTCCCATCTTTTTGTTTCCTTTTCTTTTTCTCATGTTTTTGGATTTTTCTAACATAAATATGTAATAAAATTACATATTTATGTCTTTTTCACACCAGCTTATTATTTTTACAATTATGCATAAATTAGTCCAATTCGACTGCTTTCTTACTTAATGTAAGACCGGAATGCGATCAAATGCCCGTTTAAGACACGGAAATGGATTGAAAATAATGGTCATTTTTGGTCATTATCAATCCCCCCAACTTGCTGACCCCCTTTCCGGTCCATCCTCTTTCCAAACCTTTCGAACCATTTCGACGAAACCAACTTCCTCCAACCAATAGTTGTAAAAGCGAAACGGGATAGGTTCGCCAGACTTCTCACAAAATTCAATCCTAACCGGGTAGTGGTCTGATAACACCGTGTCGCATCTCCGTTGAATGACAACATTATTGAGACAAAGCCACCCCGGAGAGAGTAAAAACCTGTCCAACCTACTGCAGGCTCTACCCCCCTACCATACCAAGTGAACATCCCTCCATCCATCGGTAGATCCACCAATCCCATCTGATGGACAAAATCCTTAAAATCTCTTATTGAGCCTAGATCCTCACTAACACCAATCCTTTCCCCATCATGCAGAACCGCATTGAAATCTCCTACTAACGCCCACATCTCTCCATTTCCTACATCGCACTTTTCAGCAAGCATCCTCCACAAATCGGCCCTCTCCCTTCGACTATTAGGAGCGTGTATATTTAATATGTTAACAACATTCTCCAAACCCCTTAACCTCCCTTTCAGCCAAATAAAGCAATGTTCTTTCTCCACCAATTCCAATTCACAGCCATTAACCTCCCAGACTAAAAGAAGACCCCCTGCATTCCCTTCCGAATTCTGATAGCAGAAATTGCAACCCCTAGATCCCACAACCTATAAACCAACCGTTCATTAATATCCCCCATCTTTGTCTCTTGACAACATAGAATCACCGGTTTGTACTTTTTACACATCCTCATCACAGCCCTTTTCCTCACTCCACCGTTAAGGCCCCTAAGATTACATGTAATAATCTTCATAGGAAAGTAGTCCCCCAACAGCCCAGCTCTCTGCCATAACCCCAGTTCATCTCCCCTCCATCTCCTCCCACACTCTCTTAACAGCCTCCTCCCTTCCCTTCGAGCACCCCAACCCCAAACTCATCGCTAACTCATAAGTCATTTCCGCTTCTGAAAAATCCAGTAATCTCACTCCCTCGGGCAGCCGGATGGTAGCAAATTGTAGAGCAGCAAATCTCTCCCCCTCAGGTTCCATCACCGAAACAACTTTCCCAACCCCTTTTCCAACCCTCTTTCCGATCTTCCTTCCACGCTTTCGGCCCCGACACTTAGCCTTAGGTTTTCCCATCAATAACTTAGTCATTGCCTGGTCAACCGCTTCAAGTTCTGACCACACCTCCGAACAGGATCCCCTTTCCGGCGCCCCTGACTTTCCACGGCCCAGCTCAGTGTGCTCCTCCGCAGCATCTCCCCTTTCCACCAGCCTTTCCATGTCTCCTTCACTGGTCCGTACCGCTTCAATCTCAATTTCTTTGGGAATACTCCCCTCCACCGCCAACTCCAGCATCCCTTGTTCCACCGCCCCATCAGAGGAATTATCAGCAACTCTATGTTCGCCGAGGCCTGCAGGCGGTAACTCACCCCCTATTTCAACATATGTGGGCTCGACCTCATATCCATGTACTTTCTCACCCTCAATATGGGCCACAGTCTCCAGCCCATTACAGTCCAAACCTTGGCCCAACTCTTCCATAATCCCAATAGACCCATCGCCCCCCATCCCTGAGGGCCCAGCAATGATCAGCCCATTCAACCCCTCCTTCCCAACGGATGCAGCCGTATTATTACGACCATGATCTTGAAAACAGTAAGGATCTACCTCTTTAATGAAGACACTTGAGTACGCCGCCCTCTGTTGAAGAGATTTACATGCCCCAGGCGACTCCTCCAGGGGCCCTTTCAATTCCCCTATCTCGCGGGACCCGGACCTATGGACCATCTCCATCTTCTCCACCGAGCCGGCCACCCCCTCCTTTGACATAGCCGCCATCCCTTCCAGCTGCAGAACCTCCGTCGTCTCATCCACGACAGACACCTCAGCACCATCCTCCATCCTCTGTTCCGCCACTTCCTCCGCCACCATTACTGGATCGCTAAATATCATTGCAATCCGAATCTTTGATACAGAACACCCCACCCGCACCTCCATCTCCAATGGAACAGTATCAAAATCGTTCACTGCCACCAGCATTCTAACCCGATCCAACCTACTTCTTTCCCTAGTCTCAGCAGCAATGCTAATCACCCGTCCCCAGTTGCCAACGATCCTCCGATAATTTTCTTCACACCATGCATTGAAAACCAATCCATACACATGGATCCAGCATAAATGTTTCATCTCCATCCTACCCCGCGTCCATCTCCTCTTCCATTCCACAATCTTGTGATCCCTACGATCCGAGACAATCCTATCCCTCAACCCCAAGCTATTGGCCACCACCACCATCAGATGACCCCCGCCGTAAACCATTTCCCCGTAGTCCCCATACATGCATGACATCCAATCCTGCAGGTCCGCCACCTCTTCCAATTTCTTAATTTTGATAACCACAGCACGACTAAGCCACTCTTCCGCCCCACCATCTTCCACTAACGGGACTGATTTGTCTAACCAGCCCGCCCTCCCAATAGGGTTTCCACCTCCATTTCCCTTTAAGACCTCCGCAAAAGACCTTTCATCCCTCCATGCCCCAGCGACGCTCGGTTGACGCCGCACCACCCATTTCTGCCCCGGATGAACCCTACTTCTTCCCGTAAAGTTTTGTTTCCAGCTAACATCTCCACCACCCTCCATCCTACTTCTAGAAGGAGAAGCCCAATTTACCCTTAAACTTTTCCCAGACCAGACACTGCCATCCAGTTGCCTAATAACTCTTTCAGCTTCATTTCTACAAGCAAATCTGAAGAAACCGAATTTGAAACCATTATCCGGCCACCTTCTCTTAGGAAAAAACCAATCTCGAACCTTGGCTAACTTTTCTATTTGTTGAATAATATCACCCACGGTCATCTCCACCGGAATGTTTCCAACGTAGATACCAACAAGGTTCCTTATCGAACGAAACCGCCTATCCTTCTCATTGCTAACACGATCTCTGCCCCGATGAGAACCACTGCCTTGAACCTCACCGCTGATCTTCCTCCCGCTACCTCCCTTCTCGACTGCCTGATTCGCCATCTCGTTTTGTACTTAAATGGAATGTAATTGTTTGGTGAATCTGAAAATTATGGGTTGCATTTCATCCTCTCATCTCCCTAGTATCCTATGGCAGTCATTGGATTGCTCCATACCCCTATAAGTACCCCTAATCAGCCCCCAAAGCCATCCATTTGCACTCCATCCGAAAATAGTTCCATAGTGAGTGTTGGTGAGTTTGTGAGTTGTTCATCATCTTTCCAGGGAGTGTGGACGTGTTCAAGTGATCCAATCCATTCTTCTAAGGGTAGGTAAGAGTTCTACTCTTTTTCCTTGGTCCTAGGTTCGAGTTTTCTATCCTAGAACTGAGATTTCCTCCGACAACTCCAAAATAGATTCAATCGGAGAGAGGTGTTGATTCGTGGGGCTGTTTCGGACGATCTCAGGGAGACCACCAAGGAGGATTTCGACTCTACCTTGTTCCTAGGTAAGTTAATATTGTGCACGTCGATTTTTAGAGGTTTTGGTTGAGTTTCCATTGAGTTCTAGTCCAAAGTCTTTCCATTGGTAAATCTGCCAAAGAGGGTTTTCGGTTGGACAGTTTCTGTTGTTGAGCGAATTCGACTTAGATCCGCATGTTTTTGGAAAACCTTTTCTAAATGAAAATTGTTCCTAACATTCTAAATATGCTCTCTGTAAATTTTCATAATTTTTAGACATGATTTGGTCATCAAAATCGAATCTGGTATTCTGCGTATATCTGCTGCCAGTGTTGGTGTTCGTATGGGATCAGATTTTGTTTGCTCGTTTCACCCTGCCTATGATAGTTTTTCGTGTTTGAAGTCTTCATAAGAATTGTTCCATTATGTGTCTAGATCATCCCTGTAAAATTTCATGATTTTTGGAGCATGTTTGAAATTGCTATGAATTTTTGAACACACTGAGGTCGAATATACTGAAGTATGGAAATTCTTAAATCAGTGGCTTTCTGAAATGGGTTAAAACGACCAGTTTAGAGTCCGAATTTTGAGACGGCTATTTCTATGAAAAATGTTTATTTTGATGTTTCCTAGCCACTGTAATTTTTCCAGAATTTTTAAAAGTTGTTTACTGCATTTTTAAAGGTGCTTTCAGAAACTGCACAGTGTTACTTTTAATCAGTAAAGGCTATTTGGTATATTCGATGAACTATGAGTCGAGTGTTACTCATTTTTGAAGAATATGAATTCTGGAAATGTGGGGATATTATGAAATGATAAAAATATGGTTTTAAAACTCTGTGAGTTTTGATCGAGTGGGATGCCAATGTTTTAGAGGGTAAGTGCACTTGGCGTGAGCTCGTTGGGCCGCCCCCTCTTTTTGTGGCCAAAACGGCGCAAATGATACTATGGTTTCGTGTTAGTAAGAGTCTATACTCCTAGATGTATCCGTATGGGTTATCTAGGGCTCCGGAGTGGTCTGTATAGGGTCACTGCTTTCACATCCCTCGTGGGTACGAGTCCCAGAGGTGGGTTGATCTGAAAAGGCTTCGGCCCAGGATCGTTATTATTGCCGGCTTGTGGACATAAGCGCCCAAGCGGATGTTGATCTGAAAAGGCTTCGGCCCAGGATCGTTGATACCGACGGCTTGTGGACATAAGCGCCCAAGCGGGTAATTTGGATGTCCTCGATCAAAACAAATAATGGTAAAATAATGTGTTTGAGCTCTTGCGGGTTTAATTCCCCAAGAATGGTTATTCTCGATTAAAATGAATAATGGTAATTTATTTGTGTGGCAAAGCGTAAGAGGCTTCGAAAAAAATTATTTCTAATTGTCCTTCCTTTCTAAATTAAAAATCCCATTTGTTTTTATATATTCTTCTAAATCTTTAAAATTCGTTGTGCTATATATTAACTTACTCAGTACCGTTGTACTGATAAGATACGTTGTCTCTATTTTTTTCAGATGTGGAAGATTAGCGCATGGCATTTTACCATTTGGGATGAGAATTTCCGAAGACTTGTCGCACTTAATTTTTTTTAAATTCTTTTACGAATTTTGAACTCATGTTTGGCCGTGTTTGGCCCTTACTGAGCTTCCGCACTGTTTTTAAATTATGCATGTTAGACTTAACTCTGATTTAAACCTTCGGGCACTGTTTGAATGGGTTTAAATTATTTTTCTAAATTATTGATACAACTTAGCCTTAGCATCTTCTCAAGTGAGCTCGAAATAGTTCGCGTCTTGCTTGGGGAGGTGTGGCGGTGGCATCCCGGCCTGGGTTATCAAATCCGGGGTGTTACAAAGTGGTATCAGAGCCCGAAAATTTTAAAAAATATATATATATATTCTTATTTTTCGGCCCAATATAGAGGCCCAAAATATTAAATATTATTTTTAAATATTTTAAATATTATTTCCATGGGAATGAAATTTTATTTTAAAACTCATGGAAAAATATATCTCAAAAAAAAAAAATTCGACAAGTCTCAAATTGTTACTATTATTTTCGGGGGGATTGCATACATGCATTATTTAAAATGTTCGCTGACTGTGTTAGAAAACATTCTTATTCGGCTTGACCTTAACTTAGGAGCGATAGCTTGAGGCTAATTTATCCTTGGTCTTAGATTTTGATTGCATGTGCTTAGCGTACCTGTTAGTGTTTTGTTCAATTCGGGCGCAAGTTGCTCTTTAATTTCCGCGAGGATTATATCTGCCTTAGATCTTCCAGCGTTAAATTAGGAATTCAATTACCATCGGGCAAGGTGATATCGTGTTCGAAACGATACGATGGAATCCCGATAGTAATCAAAAACCTAGAATTCTTCGCGAATCTAGTCGAGTTTGATCTTGGGGACTTCGACGTCATCTTAGGCATGGATTTTCTGACTCAATACAAAGCCGTTATTGAGTGCCAGAAGCAGAGGATTTCCTTTGCCAAGAGTCAAGGGAAGAAGGTGGTGTATTACATGCAGCCTCCAAAGAAAAGCACTAAGGTGGTGAATGCCTTGAGGTTCTGCAATCTCATACAAAAAGGCTATCACTTATATGCATGCTATGTGCATAACCTCAAAGACGAGGAAAAAAAAAAGAAAAAGATCGACATAATTCCATTCGTAAATGGATGTTTCGACGTAATGCTGCCAAAGCGAGAAGTCGAATTTAAGATTGATCGGGTACCTAGAATAGAGCCGGTATCCAAGGTGTCGTTCGAAGCTCTCTACGGACGCAAGTGTCTCCATTATGTTGGGTTAAGGATGATAGTTCTGTGGTTGTAGGACTTCAGCTCATTGAGGACATGAGCCGGCTAATTAAGGTAGTGCAACAAAAGATGGAAGCTGCACAAGATAGGCAAAAAGGGTTATGCCGATACAAGACGACAAGAATTGGAATTCCAAGTGGGAGGCAAGGTCTTGCTAAAGGTGTCACCGATGAAGGGGGTGATGCGATTTGGCAAATGAGGAAAGCTGAGTCCTCACTACATCGGTCCATACGAGATTTTAGACCGTGTAGGTACCTTGGCCTACCGATTGGCCCTTCCATCGGAATTAGCACGAGTTCACAACGTGTTTCATGTTTCTCAGCTAAAGAAATATGTACACGATCCAACTCATGTCTTGCAAACTGATGTGATTGAGCTGGACGATGATTTGACATATGAGGAGTACCCGATCGAGATACTTGACGTCAAAGAAAGAGTCACAAGAAACAAACCCGTGAGAATGGTGAAGGTGTTGTGGTCCAATCATGGCACGGAAGAAGCGACGTGGGAATTGGAATCGGATATGAAGCAGAAATATCCCAACCTTTTCCAACGCGACTCGTGAGCAGTTATGGGGACATAACTGCAGTCCTAAGGGGGGGGGGGATGTGATACCCTGCAAAGAGTCGTCACGCGCCGAGGTAAGAATTTAATTTTCAAACCTCAAAATATTTTATGCGTGTCAATTTTTACATGCACGACTATCAGTCCGAGTGCGACCCAACTTCGGGGACGAAGTTGATTTCTAAGGAGGGTAGACTGTAATACCCGAGAAATCGACATCAAGTTTTAAAATCCGAAGTTTAAGAATTTGGATTTATTTATCGAAATAATTCCGAGAGAATGGAATTAAATATTTCGGACAGTCGCGATTCGGGATAGATGTATCGAATTATCCCAACAATCTCAGATAATTCATATTATGATTTTTAAAAGATTAAAATCATAATATAAAAAAAAAAGAGAAAACGCGAGCATGTGGCCGCGCGGTGGCCGCGCGGGGCTCGCCACCAGCGCGCCACTCTGCTGTTATGACAAGTCATAACGGTTCATGCGTTTTTTGCCATGATAATGGTGGTGGGCGATTCTAAACGACTCCTTTTTTAATATCTGATGTTGAAGGACGTGTGGGGAGGGTTTTGGATAGGTTTTGGGTGTATTAAATCCCCCACAAAGTCAGCTCATAATTGGAACTTGGGCACCAAGGGGATCCTATGGAGTCATGGGGTGAGTGGGGGTTTTGGATGAGGATTGAGGGGATTAATTCGGGAGTTATGGGTTGCATTTCATCCTCTCATCTCCCTAGTATCCTATGGCAGTCATTGGATTGCTCCCTACCCCTATAAGTACCCCTAATCAGCCCCCAAAGCCATCCATTTGCACTCCATCCGAAAATAGTTCCATAGTGAGTGTTGGTGAGTTTGTGAGTTGTTCATCATCTTTCCAGGGAGTGTGGACGTGTTCAAGTGATCCAATCCATTCTTCTAAGGGTAGGTAAGAGTTCTACTCTTTTTCCTTGGTCCTAGGTTCGAGTTTTCTATCCTAGAACTGAGATTTCCTCCGACAACTCCAAAATAGATTCAATCGGAGAGAGGTGTTGATTTGTGGGGCTGTTTCGGACGATCTCAGGGAGACCACCAAGGAGGATTTCGACTCTACCTTGTTCCTAGGTAAGTTAATATTGTGCACGTCGATTTTTAGAGGTTTTGGTTGAGTTTCCATCGAGTTCTAGTCCAAAGTCTTTCCGTTGGTAAATCTGCCAAAAGGGTTTTCGGTTGGACAGTTTCTGTTGTTGAGCGAATTCGACTTAGATCCGCATGTTTTTGGAAAACCTTTTCTAAATGAAAAATGTTCCTAACATTCTAAATATGCTCTCTGTAAATTTACATAATTTTTGGACATGATTTGGTCATCAAAATCGAATCTGGTATTCTGCGTATATCTGCTGCCAGTGTTGGTGTTCGTATGGGATCAGATTTTGTTTGCTCGTTTCACCCTGCCTATGATAGTTTTTCGTGTTTGAAGTCTTCATAAGAATTGTTCCATTATGTGTCTAGATCATCCCTGTAAAATTTCATGATTTTTGGAGCATGTTTGAAATTGCTATGAATTTTTGAACACACTGAGGTCGAATATACTGAAGTATGGAAATTCTTAAATCAGTGGCTTTCTGAAATGGGTTAAAACGACCAGTTTAGAGTCCGGATTTTGAGACGGCTATTTCTATGAAAAATGTTTATTTTGATGTTTCCTAGCCACTGTAATTTTTCCAGAATTTTTAAAAGTTGTTTACTGCATTTTTAAAGGTGCTTTCAGAAACTGCACAATGTAACTTTTAATCGGTAAAGGCTATTTGGTATATTCGATGAACTATGAGTCGAGTGTTACTCATTTTTGAAGAATATGAATTCTGGAAATGTGGAGATATTATGAAATGATAAAAATGTGGTTTTAAAACTCTGTGAGTTTTGATCGAGTGGGATGCCAATGTTTTAGAGGGTAAGTGCACTTGGCGTGAGCTCGTTGGGCCGCCCCTCTTTTTGTGGCCAAAACGGCGCAAATGATACTATGGTTTCGTGTTAGTAAGAGTCTATACTCCTAGATGTATCCGTATGGGTTATCTAGGGCTCCGGAGTGGTCTGTATAGGGTCACTGCTTTCACATCCCTCGTGGGTACGAGTCCCAGAGGTGGGTTGATCTGAAAAGGCTTCGGCCCAGGATCGTTATTATTGCCGGCTTGTGGACATAAGCGCCCAAGCGGATGTTGATCTGAAAAGGCTTCGGCCCAGGATCGTTGATACCGACGGCTTGTGGACATAAGCGCCCAAGCGGGTAATTTGGATGTCCTCGATCAAAACAAACAATGGTAAAATAATGTGTTTGAGCTCTTGCGGGTTTAATTCCCCAAGAATGGTTATTCTCGATTAAAATGAATAATGGTAATTTATTTCTGTGGCAAAGCGTAAGAGGCTTCGAAAAAAATTATTTCTAATTGTCCTTCCTTTCTAAATTAAAAATCCCATTTGTTTTTATATATTCTTCTAAATCTTTAAAATTCGTTGTGCTATATATTAACTTACTCAGTACCGTTGGACTGATAAGATACGTTGTCTCTATTTTTTTCAGATGTGGAAGATTAGCGCATGGCATTTTACCATTTGGGATGAGAATTTCCGAAAACTTGTCGCACTTATTTTTTTTTAAATTCTTTTACGAATTTTGAACTCATGTTTGGTCGTGTTTGGCCCTTACTGAGCTTCCGCACTGTTTTTAAATTATGCGTGTTAGACTTAACTCTGATTTAAACCTTCGGGCACTGTTTGAATGGGTTTAAATTATTTTTCTAAATTATTGATACAACTTAGCCTTAGCATCTTCTCAAGTGAGCTCGAAATGGTTCGCGTCTTGCTTGGGGAGGTGTGGCGGTGGCATCCCGGCCTGGGTTATCAAATCCGGGGTGTTACAGGTATATTTATATTTGTTCTTCCGTCAATTGCAAATTTGATAAAATATAGATTAATGAAGTATATCTTAAAAAATAGATTAAAAAAATTCCTTCTTTATTTACTGATGGACTATTCGCACCCAATAACTCTTTATACACTCGATTCTTTTATTTCTAATATGCTTTACGAAAATAACTAATTTACTCTAAATCAATTATCCATAGAATATGAATTTTCACAATTCTCTTAATAATTATAATTTTTGTATTATTTTAAATATAATAAAATATAAATAAGATTTATACTATTTAGTATATATTTATATACAATTAGAATGATATAATTATAAAATATATTTTTTAGCGATTAGCAAGTATATAATTATATACTTTTAGTAAATATATAATTGTATACTTTCTTCGTCTTTAATTGTTACGTTTGATTTTTTGGCACTATTCACATTTCACTGTTTAAATTTGATTTGAATTTTTATCATAGTTATCTAAGAAAAAATATGATCAAATGAGATCTTGTTAGATTCGCCTAATCATGTAGTTTTAGAATATCAAATTTTTATAATTTTTTATCGAACACAATTTAAGTTCTTAACCGTTAATAATGTGTATCGGTATACGTATCAGGTGGGTCGGTAACAATTATAATGAGACGGATGTAGTATTATTTTAAGGAGGAGTGACATAATTTTGTAAAAACATGGCCTATATATACATTAATTAATATATACAAATCTTTTCCATACATTCATTAATGTATCTTTTAATAATATAAATTCTATTTACACACTACGAATTCCATATAAATTTGAAATTTCAAATCTTTAAAAACTGAAAATTGTGGGAACTTCATATAAATTGGAAATTAAATATCTTTTAAAAACTAAAAATTGGATTTCATATACACATTAATATATCTTTAATATAAATAAATATATATGCGCAATGTATATTTTGATTACATCTTTACCACACCCAAAAAATATATCAAAAAACTAAACCTACACAAAATTACCGACATTACAATATGATCACCATTTTGAAATATAAACACAATATAATTCTTAGTTGCCAGTGCAGAACCCCGTCCTAATAGTACTATGGTGCAAAAATTGAAAATGCCTATTCATGTCATAATAATCCGATGGTGTAAAAACTCAAAATCTATAAATAAATAATAAATGCAGCAATAAAATCTAAAATAAATAAAATAAAAAATACAAAATAATAAAATCTAAAATAGATAAAATAAAAAATGCAAAATAATAAAATCCAAAATAAATAAAATAAAAATACAAAATTTTAAATTTTATCTTTCAAATTTTTTTAAAGGTGAATAAATCTCTAACGAATAAATAAATAAACTTGAAAATCTAAAATTAGTAAATTTAAAAATGCAAAATAATATTGATAAAATAATAAATGCAAAATTTCAAAATTCAAATCTTTCAAATATATTTTTGGTGTCTTTCAAATCTTTCAAATATATTTAAAAGTGAAGATTGTGGGAATTCCATATAAATTCAAAATACCATATATTTCAAAAACTGAAAATTTATAATGAATAAATAAATAAATACAAAAATCTAAAAATAATTAATTAAAATGCAAAAATCTATAAAAATTAGAAATTTGAAATGGAGACACCACATTAAATTTAGGATGGGTTGTTCACTAATGCTTTAATATATATATATATAGATTATATGCTATCCGTAATATTTTAAAATTTGTTGGGATACATAACGTGTACAAGGCGGACAATATATATATATATATATATATATATATATATATTAAAATTTGATGTCAATTGATCAAATGGGTATATTAGATGTGCTAAAGAAGTATACCCCTAAAAAATTTAGTATCGGAGTATAAATTTGATTTTAAAGATTATAATAATAATGAATTAAAAAATAATAAAAATTTAATTAAATTAAATGAAAATATTAACTACCAAATTTTTTTCATAATCAATAGGAAAAGAAAAATTGAAAAAAATATTATGGACTAAAATAATATTTAAAAATTAATAGATAATCAAAACGTAATTATAATTAAAATTTATTTTATAAAATTAAAGATTAGTCCATAAAAACTAATCACAAAAAAATTAAAATACATTACATAATAAAATATAAGTTTTAAATGAAGAAAAAATAACAAAAAAAGTATAAATAATATTTTTTTAAAAACTTTGGGGATAATAGTCAAAATTTATAACATATTAGGGAGTAAACATTATTTTTTTAAAACCTTAATAATGCAAAATATACTCCATCAGTTCCGGTAATACCGTCCTAAAACTTTTGGGCACAGTATTTTAGGTACAATGGATTATTGTCATAAAGCGGAGTAATTAGTTGATGCGATTTTTTAGTTGATGTTTATGGAGTAAGGGAAATATGACAATTGTAGTGAGAAGGAAAAAAAAAAAGGAAAGATTTATATTAGGCCAATCTGGGTTTGAATTTCCTTGATTCATTTTATTATCTCCTTTATTTTCCTTTTATTTTTTTGTTGCATGCATTCCAACCACTATTTAAGCAAAAGACTGTGAATCTCATGTAATCCAAAAAACACTATATTCTCATTTTATATTGTCTTATTAGTTCAACACCCGTGCGTAGCGGGTGAAAAAATCTAGCACTCTATAAACAATAAATTGGAAGTAGTGAAAATTAGATTATACTACTATTGTTATACACATACGTGTATAGTAGTTTGGATGTCTGTCCAAGTCTAGGCTTATGTTAAGCTGCCACCTATCTTTTAATTTCATGAGTCATTGGTTGAAAGTTGTGTATAAATACCCCGATCGAATGAAGACTTAGTAAGGATTACAGTTCATTATTTTCTCTGTCTCATCTTCACGTTTACACACGCCTATACATATTTAAGCTAACGGGCTTCTAGTTATATTTATACAACACGTTATCAGTACGAGGGATCTCTACCGGAACTCTATCAGAGTTATGTCTTAGGTATAATTTTATAATGTAATTTTCAATATAATTATGGCTAATCTTTCAAAACAGGAATTTCTCCCATTATGAGTTTCTTAAAATAATTATATGTCCTGTGCACGGGACGTAAAAATGCACCTGTCATCTATGGGGTTGGAAGATACTATCGCTCCTGATAAAAAAAAAACCATCCAGCCAGGATAAGGCAAAAGCCATGATCTTTCTGTGCCACCATATTAATGAATCTCTGAAACTTCAATATGTTACACTGGAATCACCACTTGAACTGTGGCTGAAATTAAAAGAAAGATATAATCATTTAAAAATGACGGTGCTGCCAAGGCTCAGAGCGAATGGCACAATCTGAGGCTCCAGGACTTCAAATAAGTCTGTGAATATAATTCAGCGATGTTTCGTATTACATTGTAACTGACATTTTGTGGAGAAAAAATAACTGAATCTGATATGCTGGAAAAAACATTCTCCACATTCCATGCCACGAATCTGGTTTTACAACAGCAGTACCGTGAGCGGGGTATTCAAAAATACTCTGAGCTTATAACCTGTCTACTTCTGGCCGAGCAGAATAAAGAATTATTGCTAAAAAATCATGAATCCAGGCCAAGAGGTGCTGCCCCGTTTCCTGAAGCAAATGCCACAGAAGCAGAAAACCAAGTGGGGGATCGTGGGAATCAAAGAAATCAAAATGTTAATCGTGACAGAAATCGGGATCGTGGTTATGGTAGGCCTGAATCATCTGGGAGAAACAAATATCGAAATAAACCTCGATATGAGTCCAACCACCGAAATGACAACCGCAGGCCTTACAAATCGCAGCCAAGGTTTAACTCAAGAAGAGACAAAAATAATGATCAATCGTGTGATCGCTGCGGAATCAAGGGTCACTAGGCCCGAGTTTGTATAACAGCTAGTCATTTAGCTGAACTGTACCAGGCCTCGAAAAGACAAGAAAGATCTGATCCCGAGACACATCATGCCACCCACGATAATACCTTTGTTGATATTCTGAATGATGATATTACCAACTTGGAGACTGATGACTTTATTGGTGGCACAGACTGAAAAAGAAAGTGAAAAGATCGGCTCTATATTTTATATTTTGTGTATGATGTATTTTGCCTTATAATATTTTATATTTTAGTGCTTTACTCCCCATTTTGTACCCCCAGTTATAATGTATTTTGCAGTGGTTATATTATATTACTGATGTTGTTTTTATTACCTTTTGAAAAGAAATGGATAGCCAAGTCGAAAATGAAATTTGCCTCATTGACAGTGCTACAACGCACAGTATCTTAAAAAGCAAAAGCTTTTTCTCCCATTTAAAATTGGGAAAGACCGCATTAAAAACTATAAGCGGTAATGAAAATTGTATTGAAGGATCTGGAAGAGCCGTTATATTTCTCCCTAAAGGGACAAAATTGGCGTTTGAAAATGCCTTATATTCAAGCAAGGCTCGAAGAAACTTGCTAAGTTTTGGTGATATTCAGAAAAATGGATATCACATTGAAACTCTTAATGATGCAGGAAATGAGTATGTTTTAATTACTCAAAACATCAATAGTGAAAAGTTTGTTCATGAAAAGCTACCATGTTTGTCATCCGGATTATATTATACAAAAATTTATGCCGGAGTCGTACTTTATGGTACTAATTGATGCATCAACAAGATGGTTCCATGTTTGTTTATTGTCAACTCGCAACCTAGCCGTTGCTAGATTACTTGCACAAATTATTAAACTGCGAGCAGAATTTCCTGACTATCCAATAAAGAAAATATGTCTTGATAATGCTGGAGAATACACATCAAATGCTTTTGATGATTTTTGCATATCTATTGGTATCACTGTAGAACATCCAGTTCCGTATGTGCATACCCAAAATGGTCTGGCTGAATCATTAATCAAAAGACTGCAATTAATTGCACGGCCTTTATTGATGAAATCAAAACTCCCCGTTTCTGCTTGGGGACATGCTATATTGCATGCAACAACATTATTAAAAATCAGGCCGACAAGCTATCATAGCTACTCCCCTACTCAAATTATAACGAGAAAAGAACCCGATATTTCCCGTTTACGAATTTTTGGGTGTGCTGTCTATGTATCAATTGCACCACCCCAACGAACAAAAATGGGACCTCAAGGAAGAATGGATATATATGTCGGGTAGGAATCACCCTCGATTATCAAATATCTTGAACCAATAATGGGTGATTTATTTACTGCAAGATTTGCAGATTGCCATTTTGACGAATCACATTTCCCGACATTAGAGGGAGGAAGTAATCAACTGAAGAAATAAATTTCGTGGAAAATCCCACTTGATATATGTGATCTCCGTACAAAACAATGTGAATTAGAAGTCCAGAGAATTGTGCATTTGCAAAGGATTGCAAATCAATTGTCTGATGCCTTCAATGATGCTGCAAGAGTAACAAAATCTTACATTCAAGCAGCAAATGCACCAGCTAAAATGAATAAACCTGAAGGGCAAATTCCAAGTGCTAATGAATCTAATCTACGGCACAAGCGTGGTAGACCATTGGGTTCCAAAGATAAAATTCCACGAAAGAAAAGAATTATACACGTGGATGATGAAAAATCGAAGAGGCAAATTCAACTTTTAAAGAAGTTGATGCCGAAAGTGCTAATCCAAAAGAAAGTGAAACTATTGAAACAGCTTTCAATTACATCACTTCTAGAAAATATTGGAACCGGAAAGAAACTAAAGTTGATCAAGCATTTGCGTATAATGTAGCACTTGAGATGATGAAAGATGACGAGGATCCTGAACCAAAATCAGTTGATGAATTTCGGCAAAGGGATGATTGACCAAAATAAAAAAATGCAATTAAATCAGAATTGGATTCACTGAATAAAAGAAAAGTATTCGGCCATATAGTCCAAACACCTGAAAATGTAAAACCAGTTGGCTATAGATGGGTGTTTGTGAGAAAAAGAAATGAAAAAATTGCAATATACAAAGCAAGGCTAGTAGCCCAAGGATTTTCCCGAAGACCGGGAATTGATTTTGAGGAAACATATTCCCCGGTAATGCATGGAATAACTTTCAGGTATCTCATGAGCCTGGCAGTACGAGAAAAACTTGAAATGAGACTAATGGATGTCGTTACTGCATATTTATATAGTTAATTAGAGAATGGTATTTATATGAAAATACCTGAAAGGTTTAAATTACCTGAACCTCATAACTCTAAGCCCAGAGAAGTTTATTCCATTAAATTACAAAAATCACTTTATGGGCTTAAGCAATCTGGCCGAATGTGGTACAATCGCCTCAGCGAAAGTTTAATAAATGAAGGTTATATAAATGACCCTATATGCCCATGTGTTTTTATAAAGAAAAATGGGTCAGAATAATCTTTGCAGTCTATGTTGATGATTTAAATTTAATTGGAACTCCTGAAGAACTAGAAAAGGCAATTGAATATATGAAAAGGGAGTTCGAAATAAAGGATTTTGGAAAACAAAATTCTGTCTTGGCCTGCAAATTGAGCATTTGGAAAATGGCATATTTGTTCATCAATCAGTTTATACCCAAAAGGTATTGAAGCAATTTCGAATGGATTATGCTCATCCGCTAAGTAATTCAATGGTCGTTCGAGCACTTGATCCTGCAAAGGATCCATTTAGGCCAAAGGAGGATGATGAAGAACAACTTGGCCCAGAAGTGCCATATTTAAGCGCGATTGGCGCGTTAATGTATCTTGCGAATAGCACACGACCTGATATCGCGTTTGTTGTTAATTTACTCGCAAGATTTAGTTCTTGCCCTACTCAACGACATTGGAAAGACATAAAGCACATCTTTCGCTATCTCTAGGGAACAGTTGACCTTGGATTATTATATCCAAAAGATTCTCGATATGAGTTGATCGGATATGCCGATGCAGGATATTATAATATCCACACAAAGCCAAATTCCAAACAGGTTATATCTTTATATGTGGTGGAACTGCTATCTCATGGAGATCTATGAAACAAACATTAACGGCTATTTCATCAAATCATGCCGAAATATTAGCAATCCGTGAGGCTAGTCGAGAATGTATTTGGTTGAGGTCAATGACTCATCATATATTGAAAAATTGTGGTTTGGTTATTGAACCAAAGTTCCCCCAACAATTTTATTTGAAGATAATTCGGCTTGCATAACTCAATTAAAAGGAGATTATATAAAAGGAGATAGGACTAAACACATTTCACAAAATTTTTCTATACCCATGATCTTCAAAAGAATGGTAAAATCGATGTGCAACAAATTCAATCAGATGAGAACTTAGCAGATCTATTGACCAAGGCATTGCCGACTGCAACATTCGAGAAACTCGTGAAGAAAATTGGGATGCGGCGGCTTCAAGATTTAAAGTGATGTTCAAATCAGGGGAGCGATAAATACAAGAATATTGTACTCTTTTTTCCTTCACTAGAATTTTTTCCCACTGGGTTTTTTCTTAGTGAGGTTTTAATAAGACATATTTTTTGTATTAACGATATCCAAAGGGGGAGTGTTATACACATACGTGTATAGTAGCTTGGATGTCTGTCCAAGTCTAGGCTTATGTTAAGCTGCCACCTATCTTTTAATTTCACTAGATTTTTTCGCCCGCTGCGCACGGGCGTTGAACGAATATGACGATATAAAATGTGAATATAGTTTTTTTATTACATAAGATTCAAAGTCTTTTGCTTAAATAAGTTTTGAATACATGCAACCAAAATTTAAAAGGAAAACCTACAATCACGTGGATATAATATAAAATAAATTATTTTTACTATTAAAAAACTAAATATATAGGGTTTGATTTTATATTTAAAATTATGAGAGCAAGTGGAAAATAAATACCCTTTAACTATTCAAAATTAGAAGAAAAAAATATATATATTTTTGCATTATTAAGGTTGTCCAGTGTTTATGTAGAATGGGTTATTATACTAAAGTGCAGTAAATCGTTGATGTGATGTTTGCTTGGAGTAAAAATTTTCTAAATAATGAAATATGACAATTGTAGTGGGACGTACCAAAATAGAAATGAGACATTTGAAATGGGACGGAGAAACTAATATTTTACTCCCTAATATGTTGTACATTTTGACTATTATCCCTGAAGTTTTTAATTATTTATAATTTTTTACTATCTTTTTATCATTTAAAACTTATATTTTGTTAAGTAATGTATTTTAAATTTTTTTTTATTGTGATTCATTTTTATGGACTTATCTTTAATTTTATAAAATAAATTTTAATTATAATTACGCTTTGATTATCTGTTAATTTTTAAAATAGTATTTTAGTCCATAACATTTTATCCAATTTTTTTTTCCTTATTGATTATGAAAAAAGTTTGGTAGTTAATATTTTTGTTTAATTTAATTAAATTTTTATTATTTTTTAATTCATTATTGTTATAAGCCCTAAATTAAATTTATACTCTGATACTAAATTTTTTAGGAGTATGTTCTTTGAGCATATTTTTTTATCATTATAAACTATTTTTTCTATCTGGATAATGGTATTATTGTTGAGAAATTCTAATGAATTAAAATAAGAAAAATAAAAAATCTGAAAAATAATAAAATTGAACGAAAAATTTTCAAATAAAGTAAATAAGAATCTAAATATAATTAATAATGAAATTACTTTCTAAAATGAAAGATATTACAATAAATATAATTTGATTATCATTCTTATTTTATTTTATTAAATAGTATAATCTAATTTTATTAGTTAATTATATTTTTTATTTAAGTTAAAAGGAAAATTAATTACTTAAAACATTATTTTCAAATTGTTGGCTAATGGGAAATTTTTCAAACGTGAATGGGTGGAATGAGGTTATTTTCAAATTTTTAGGACCAAAATGAGATATTTTAGAATTGATGAGGTCGAATTTAATATTTAAAAGGTAGAAGGATAGAATTTTAAAACTAAATAAAAAAATTTAGGTGTATTTTTTGTAAAAAAAAATAAGGGTACAAATGACCCAACTTGTTAAGTTTAGGGTTATATTTTGGGAATAGGTCAAATAATAATTAGTTAGTATTATATATTTATTTATGGTTAACTGTTTAGTTTAGGCTATTCTTTGTGAAAATTAAAATGGTAAATGATGTTTGACTGAATACACATGTTTTGTACCATGTTTAGACATGCAACATGATCACTTAATATTAGAGCTTTTTGGATATAAATATTGCTACAACCCAAACTATTTACTATTTCCACAAATCTTTTCTTCTTTAAAAAGAACAAAAAATTATGTAGAATTTGTTTAGAATGGTATAAAAATTTTTAGGTGATTAATCATTTTATAATAATTTTTTTTTGAGGAAATGGGCGATTAGTCATTTTATATTAATCAATATTTTTAGGATCAATTTAATATTTACACCATATTTTTAATGAAATATTTTTATTTAAAATATGGTTATTATATTCCTTATATTGATATAGGATTATATATTTTTTAGACATAATTTTTTAACCTAATTAAATTTATTGAATAATATTATAATATTAACATTTTTAAATATTATGTATTATCTATACAATCAAATAATATATACTCCCTCCGTCCCACTCCAAGTGTCTGGTTACTGTTGGGTACGAGAATTAAGGTAGAGTTGGTTTGTGAGTATATGGTGGGGTCCACATAGTTGTTGGAGGGGAAAATTATTTCTATTTATAGAAAGAAGACATTTGTAATAGGATATTCAAAAATAGTAAGTAGGACATTTGGAATGGGACCGAGGGAGTATATATATAGTTGTAATCAATTATATCTTTTTAAAATACTTATGAAGATTTTTTCAAGATTTTGTTACATTAATAGATAGATTTATTTTTTAAATATAGATATTGATGATGTGTCTGATGACGTGGCATTACTCAGCGATTACTCAGCAAGTATCAGTCTGCCTACGTGTTTTAATAAGAACCGTTGATGTAAAAATAAGCGTATAATGACTGATTAAACCCTTAAATTAAGAAGGATGAATTAAAATTAATAAGGACAAAATAGTCTGCACATGCCAAAAAGTATTCAGGATTTATTACAATTTGTTGAGCATTTATATCTTTTGAAAATATAATAAAAGATTTTTTTAAGATTTATTTATAATATATAGATTTATAGATTTATGATCTAAATTTAGTATTAAAAGTTGATGACATGGCACAAATAGAATTAATCAGCGCTGAGGTGTATCTTCATGATTAATCAGCGCTCACGTGGATTAATTAGGTTCGTTGATCTAAAAATAAGCATATAATGACTGATTAACCCCTTAAAATTAAGAAGGGTAAATTAAAATTAATAAGGGCAATAGAGTCTGCATAGACCAAAAAGTATTCAGAATTTATTATATAGATGAGTTGGTTGAAAGTTGTGTATAAGTACCCCGATCGAATGAAGACTTGGTAAAGATTACAGTTCGTTATTTTCTCTGTCTCATCTTCACTTTTACACACGTCTATACATATTTAAGCTAACGGGCTTCTAGTTATATTTATACAACAACTATTAAGTATTTAAAAAAAATTAAAAAATACATCTATAATTGTTTATTGTTGTAGAGTAATGAACATCTATTCCGTTTTTTCTCTTTTTTTTTTTAAAGAAAATGTATTGAAATCTGTGTCGCATGAGGTTTGAGATGGGAATGGTTTTTGTGCTGGCGGTCTGTAGGTGCTGGCACATTCAAAAGTAATGGATATGTGTATATGAAATGATGTGAGGGTATAAAAAAGTGATTGGATGAAGGTTATAAACCAAAAACTAATAAAAAACAAATTACCATCTATACATTACTTTATAAGGCTTATACATCACTTTACAAAGGCTAAACATCATTTTCACCTGCTGTCAATTGTTATGCCATTACATAAACCGGATTGGTTTGAGATGGTTTCTTTATGGAGTGAAATTAAGGAGAAATTGCATTGGGATATTTTTATTTGCAAGAATCAATTACTAGTACATTCTTACATCACTAAGCTGACGTCATTCCATCACGGACCACGCTCGCTGTAATAAACAATTGGTAGTATATTAAGCCCAACAAATTGTTTTACATCTTTCTCCACTTTGTTCATTATTCTTCATCAGATGGAAGTGGGGAAGAGGAAGCGTGCGGCCGCTGCCGGCAACGGAGATTCCGCCATGAAGAAAGCCGGGAAATCAGAACAAAATCACGGCGGCGCCGAGGAGATTCCAGAGGAGGAAGAGGTGGAGGAATTCTACGCTATCCTAAAGAGAATTCGGTGTAAGAAATGGACGGAACAGCAACACAAATGAAACGTCGAGTCGAGATAGAATCTCTTCCCGCAAGA
This sequence comes from Hygrophila difformis, assembly GCA_030278955.1. Taxonomy (NCBI): domain Eukaryota; kingdom Viridiplantae; phylum Streptophyta; class Magnoliopsida; order Lamiales; family Acanthaceae; genus Hygrophila; species Hygrophila difformis. Next base: position 10,227,755 of record JAOANR010000003.1, read on the forward strand.
CGTTTATGCCCCGGTAGTGCTCCGGCAATGGCAGAACGTCCCCAAAGGTAAAATGACGAATGCCTCGGCGTGGCAGCACCGCAAACACCGACGACCAGCGAACAAAAACAAAGAGCTGAAGGAGTCGGGAAGGATGCAGAAGAGAAGTGGAAGAAGATTATGCAGAAAGGTGTGTTTTGCTAAGCCTGATGCTGCTGCCATTTATAGGCGTTTGAGAAGACGAAACTGCCGACGGACAATAATGGGGCAGTTTCAACTCAGATTCAAATGGTTTTTCAACAACTCGCGACGGGTGTTGAAATCAGAGTGGGCTTCAACGACTGGGCTTGGCGCATGGGCTCGACAAATAAATTTTGTCTAAAAAATTAGACAGGCCCAAAGCCCAATTACCAAGATCCAAGTCCAAGTCCACGGTCACGGGCGTGGGCGACGGCGACGGCGACGGTGACGGCGCGGCGCGGCTCGGGACGGGACGGGACGGGACGGGCGCGCGCGTGTGGGCTTCCCCACACTTGATCAATCTGTATTAGTTTAATTGTTTCTAACACGCAGAACAATATAAACTAACTCAACTCCCACTGCTTAAGCGATGTGGGACGCGCCACTTTTACCTACCTTTTAACAACCATTTAAACACAAGCGTTTCAACTAGCCACATTCAATGACCCATTTCGACCACTTATTTCTCACTCACCCGACAACGATTTTGAAAAAATAAATGCACTACGACAATCTACGCGAAACGTAGAATTCGTATACGCTATTTAATTAATTCAAATTAAATATCGTCATTACGCAAAAAGGAGCTCAAAACCCCCTTTTTCCAACAATTCCCCACATGAGTGGAAATAACAACAGCAGTGAATGCAATGCAGATGCAAATGCCCCGACTCTTTCTTAAAGAAAGGTTATTGCACGGGTTTAAGTAGTTTTTGGCTTTGAACTTAAACCATATCTATATTATCGAGTATACAGGCGGCGTAGTGATTTTACTCTTGAACTATCCCCCACAACGTATACTAGTCCTATAATAAAGAATCAGTAACTTTTCAGACTCTTTGTCCGTTCTCACGTTTGGTTCCATTCCAGGCCATGGAAACCCCCTTTGGATTCATAAGTCTCTACTGAAGCGGCCACACTTCTACTTATATAGGTGATTCAAACAAGTATCCTGTCATACTTATATGAACACACAGTTCCAGAATCATTAAGAGTCATTAAACTCAACCTCTACCACAGACAGGCATCAAACACTTCATCATTGCTTCTGAGGGAAAGGATGAAGATTATTCTTCGAAAGTGTTTTCACATTTGAAATCATACATCTTAGTTGTCCCTTTGAACCAAGTTTGTGGGATCTCCACGCATCATGGTTGGGTTACAAATGTAATCATTCTTTAGGTGTGGGTTTTAACCCCATTCCCTCTCGCAATTTGCAAAATTGATCTCTGTTGATAGCTTTTGTTAACGGATCCGCTAGGTTATCTCCAGACTTCACATAAGTTAGAGAAATCACCCCACTAGAGATCAATTGCTTAACGGTATGATGTCAACGACGGATATGTCTCGACTTACCATTATACATCTCATTTTGTGCCCTGCCAATAGCTGCTTGACTATCACAGTGTATCATTACTGTTGGCACAGGTTTCTTCCAACATGGAATTTCCTCGAGGAAATTTCGAAGCCATTCGGCTTCTTCACCAGCTTTATCTAAAGCTATGAATTCAGATTCCATGGTGGATCGGGCTATACACGTTTGTTTTTGTGACTTCCAAGACACAACCCCTCCTGCAATCATGAATACATAACCACTTGTGGATAATGAATCACTTTTCTCTGATATCCAATCAGCATCAGAGTACCCTTCAAGAACAGGAGGATATCTCGTGTAATGTAACCCCAACTCTTGAGTATATCTCAGATATCTCAAGACTCTCATAATAGCCTTCCAATGCTCACGACTTGGATTGCTAGTATATCTACTCAATTTGTTAACCGAATATGCAAGATCCGGGCGAGTACAATTAGTCAAGTACATTATACTACCAATGATTCTTGCATACTCTTCTTGAGCAACAGGTTCACCTCTGTTTACTTTCAACTTTTCACTGGGATCCATAGGCGTCTTTGCCGGACGACTATCATAAGCGTTGAATTTACTTAACACTTTCTCAATGTAATGAGACTGAGAAAGAACAATCCCTTCGGGATGTCTTATGATTTTTATCCCTAATATGACATCGGCTACACCCATGTCTTTCATGTCAAAATTCCTTTTTAACATGTTCTTGGTCTGATTAATCATATTCAAGTCACTACCCATGATCAACATGTCATCTACATACAAGCAAACTATAACAAAATTGTCTGTTATTCCCTTGTAGTAAACGCATTTATCACATTCATTGTACTTGAACCCGTTTGACAACATCACATTATCAAACTTCAAGTGCCACTGCTTAGGCGCTTGCTTCAGACCATACGGAGATTTAACCAGTTTGCAGACTTTATGCTCTTGTCCTTGAACAACAAAGCCTTCTGGTTGATTCATATAAATCTCTTCATCTAGATCACCATTTAAGAATACAGTCTTAACATCCATTTGATGTATCTCAAGATTGTAGAGTGCAGCAATCGAGAGGAACACTCGAATGGAGGTGATTCTAGACACCGGAGAATAAGTATCAAAATAAATTATCTCCTTCCTTTTGTCTAAAGCCCTGAACTACAAGGCGAGCCTTGTATTTATCGATCGATCCATCGGCTTTATACTTTCTTTTAAGGACCCAACGGCATCCTAAGGGTTTACAACCTTTCGGTAGATCAGTAAGAACCCAAGTGCGATTCTGCATAATGGATTCTAACTCATTGTTTATGGCTTCTTGCCATAACGCAGCATCTGGTCGAGCCAGAGCTTCACTCACAGTTCTTGGCTCATTATCTAACATAAAAGTGACGAAATCTGGACCAAAAGTTTTAGCCACTTTCGCCCTTTGGCTACGACGAAGTTCAACTGGTTCAGGAGAAACACTTCCCTTGTCAGTTTGCTTCGGCTGATCAGAACTCGTAGCTTCATCAAACGTTCTTTTATTTGAACATTCCACTCTATCCTTGTAGGGATATATGTCTTCAAAAAACACGGCGTTTCTTGATTCAATTATCGTTCCTTCACTTATACCAGATATTTCTGACTTATGTACCAGGAAACGATACGCGCTACTGTTGAGGGCATACCCTATAAAGATACAATCAACTGTTTTGGGGCCGATTGTAACTTGTTTAGGAGGTGGCACCTCAACTTTAGCCAAACACCCCCACACTTTGAGATATTTGAAAGAAGGTTTTCTACCTTTCCATAACTCGTAAGGTGTTACTTCCTTACCTTTGTGAGGTATTTTATTTAAAATATAATTAGCTGTTAAAACAGCTTCCCCCCACAAGTTCTGGGGTAACCCTGAACTAATCAACAAGGCATTCATCATATCCTTTAGCGTACGGTTCTTGCGTTTCGCAACACCATTGGATTGTGGTGAATATGGCGCTGTAGTTTGATGAATTATTCCGGATTCGGCACACAATTCAGCAAATGGAGCAACATATTCTCCTCCTCGATCACTCCGAATAATCTTAATTCGGCTATTCAATTGAGTTTCAGCCTCAAGCTTGAAGTTTTTAAAAGCTTCAATAGCTTCATCTTTGCTTCTCAACAAATAAAGATAGCAATAACGAGTGCTATCATCAATAAAAGTAATAAAATACTTTTTACCACCCCGAGTTTGCAAAGATCTAAAATCACATACATCAGTATGAATTAAATCCAGGGGTTTAGTATTTCTTTCAACACTTGGAAATGGAGGTTTTGTCATTTTCGCTTCAACACAAATTTCACATTTGTTTTTATCGTTGAATTCCATTTCCTTAAGTAAATTTAAATTTACCAATCTCTTTATAGCATTTTTATTTGCATGTGCAAGTCTACAATGCCATAAATTAAAACAATCAAGCAAGTAAGAAGAACCTTCAATTTTATTACCAGAAGCTTGCTCAACAACTTGGCGTTTAGCCATTACATTAAACTTGAAAAGACCATTGGTGAGATAGCCTCTACCAAGGAATTTTCCAAACTTAGTCATGATAAACTTATCAGACTCAAAAACAAGTTTGAAACCACTACTAACTAGCAGCGAACCAGAAACCAAATTCTTCCGGATATCAGGGACATGCAGCACATCCTTCAGAGTCAAGTTTTTCCCACTAGTCAGCCTCAGTATCACATTTCCAACGCCAACCACATCAGATGATGCTTGGTTTCCCATGTGCAGCTTTCTGCCTTCAACAGTCCGGTATGAAGTAAAGAACTCCCTGTTGGCAGCCACATGACACGAAGCCCCGGTATCAACAAACCAACCTTTAGCATCATCAATATGCAATACTGCTTCAGACATCACTGCACAAAGGTTGTCTTCCCAACCTTCAGGTTCAGCCTGTACCATATGAGAGGCAGGCTTAGCAGGCTTCTTATTCTTCGGCTTTGGGCACTGATTGGCAAAGTGCCCAACCTTGCCACAGTTGTAGCAATTCCCGGAGAACTTCTTCCTCTTTTGGCCATCGGCAACCGCTTTTCCTTTGCCCGCAGCGGTCGGCTGCTTGCGTTTACCGGTTTCAGCCAAGTTCGCCTTAGCCTCCACGGAATGGCTCTTTGATACGGCCTTGCGGTTATCCTCCTCGATTCTAATCCGTGTAACAAGATCTTCAAGGGACATTTCTTTTTGCTTGTGCATCAAGTAATTCTTGAAGTCTTTCCACGAAGGAGGCAACTTCTCGATCACAACCACAGCGTTAAACGCATCGGGCAATTGCATTCCCTCAGCGTGAACGCCATGTATCAGTAATTGAAACTCTTGAACTTGTTCAACCACTGAACGCCCGTCAACCATCTGAAAACCCAGATATTTGGAAACGACATGCTTTTTAGTACCAGCATCCTCGGTTTTATACTTCCGTTCCAACTGAATCCACAATTCCTTTGCACCTTTTACAGAAGAGTACACAGCGTACAAAGGATCCGTGAGAGCACTTAGAATAAAGTTCTTACACATGAAATCACCGTGAACCCATTGTTCTTTGGCGAAGAGCTTCTGAGGATCGGTCTCCATCTCAGACAGGGACGGCCGGCTGCTCCTCAAAAACCCGACCAAACCAAGAGTGGTCAGATAGAACATCATCTTCTATTGCCACGTCTTGAAATCACGCCCGTCAAACTTTGACGGCTTCTCGGCCACTCCAAATGACCTAGGCAGCGCCATAGGGACAGAACCCGTTGACGGCCCAACGCCCGGCACGAAGGCCGGCTCCGACTGAACATAAGTTGGCAAACTAGTGTTCAGCGGCCCACCGCCCGGTTGCAAACCGGTGTTCATATTATTAAGTCCTGCGGGTGTAATCCCGACTGTTTGTCCAGAAAATGGCAGAGACGCCCCAACCGAAGCGTTGGGCTGGAACGAAACTGTTCCAAAAGAGTGTCCAGAAATAAACTGCCCAGAATTGGGCAGAACAAACCCGCCAGAGTTGGGCGTCGGCGACGGGGGCAGAAAGGCCGTCGTTGGATCAAGCAAGTATTGATCGACGGAAGCGTTTGGGTCTGCCGTCGGCAACGGCAACGGCAGCGGCAGCGTCACGGGTGGAGGGACGACAGTGGGCGTGGTCAGCATCGACGGCACCGCTGCGGTTGGGGTAACGACAGCGGACGCCTGGACAGAGCCAGGCATGGGAACGGAGGCGGCGGCGGCGGCGGATGAAACGTCGGCAGAGGCGGTGGCAGCAACAGTGAAACCGTCCATAATAAACGTCTTGCGCTTGTAAGAAATGGACGGAACAGCAACACAAATGAAACGTCGAGTCGAGATAGAATCTCTTCCCGCAAGACGTTTATGCCCCGGTAGTGCTCCGGCAATGGCAGAACGTCCCCAAAGGTAAAACGACGAATGCCTCGGCGTGGCAGCACCGCAAACACCGACGACCAGCGAACAAAAACAAAGAGCTGAAGGAGTCGGGAAGGATGCAGAAGAGAAGTGGAAGAAGATTATGCAGAAAGGTGTGTTTTGCTAAGCCTGATGCTGCTGCCATTTATAGGCGTTGGAGAAGACGAAACTGCCGACGGACAATAATGGGGCAGTTTCAACTCAGATTCAAATGGTTTTTCAATAACTCGCGACGGGTGTTGAAATCAGAGTGGGCTTCAACGACTGGGCTTGGCGCATGGGCTCGACAAATATATTTTGTCTAAAAAATTAGACAGGCCCAAAGCCCAAGATCCAAGATCCAAGTCCAAGTCCAAGTCCAAGTCCAAGTCCACGGTCACGGGCGCGGGCGACGGCGACGGGACGGGCGCGCGCGTGTGGGCTTCCCCCACACTTGATCAATCTGTATTAGTTTAATTGTTTCTAACACGCAGAACAATATAAACTAACTCAACTCCCACTGCTTAAGCGATGTGGGACGCGCCACTTTTACCTACCCTTTAACAACCATTTAAACACAAGCGTTTCAACTAGCCACATTCAATGACCCATTTCGACCACTTATTTCTCACTCACCCGACAACGGTTTTGAGAAAATAAATGCACTACGACAATCTACGCGAAACGTAGAATTCGTATACGCTATTTAATTAATTCAAATTAAATATCGTCATTACGCAAAAAGGAGCTCAAAATCCCCTTTTTCCAACATTCGGGTGGCCGTTAAGTACTTCCGGAGCCGTAACGGAGAGCCAACGGCCAGCCCTTCGTTCAAACGGCGCCGTGATTTCCACCCGAAGGAAGAGGAAACGAAAGAAGCTCTGGCCGGGACGGGTCTGGTTCCTGATCTCAACTCCGACCCGATTGATTTTCTGGATCCTACTGCTGGAGCTAATTGCGAAAAAAAGTGTAAATAAATAGCGATTTGAATTTCTGACTAAGTGATAATTTTTGTAATGTACGTTTTTTAAATATATTCGGTACGTATTTCCAACAAATTTTTAATCATCCATAATTTTTTTGTTTTTGGGTTAAGAACCATCCATAACTTATTAAAAAAAACTTACAGAAGTTATGGAGGATTAAACATTTTACAGTAACAGAAATAAGTGAACAGGAAATTTAGTAACTTTAGAATGGTTCGTTGGGTCATGAAAAGGCCCAACAATGGTTTAGACTCTGTTCATGGTTAAAATTCAATTAAATAAATTTATAAATTATTCCCTCAATCCAATTTTATTTCTTTTTGGAATAGGACTTGACCCACCAACAGGCCGTTCCTGATATTTTATGGGTCTTAGCCAAAGTAAAATAATAGGCTTATCTAAATTTAAATACTACTATTTGTTTGTAATTTTCTAGTATACTCCTGTTTTTTAATAACTTTTTCATTTCTGTACTGCACGCAATCCAATACATATTTTCAATCCTTAATATCTCACATTATATATAAGTAAAATTTATAAAAATTTGATACTCTAAAACTACATAATAAATAATCCAACAACATCTCACTTCACTATGTTTTATCTTGTATAACTATACTAGAAAGTTGAATCAGAGTTACTTAATAAATAGTGTATACTATGCAAAGGGTCATGTTAAAAAAAATGGAGGGAGTATTTGTTTGCAATTTTCAACTATTCACCATGTTTTTTTTTCCTTTTTTCACGTCCACAAAAATTAATTTAGTTAATATTAATTTCCAACTTGAAAAATAAATCAAATAAAAATATTAATGTAGAACAACAATATTTGAAAGAATAGTTTACGTCATAATTCGTCAAGAATTCTAAAACACTTGTTGGGTAGAGGAATTTAGAGGATATGAAAAGATAGTGCAACAATAGATTTCTCATTCTATAAAATATTCATTGACAACTAGGTTTATAGAATATTGTTTTTCTTCCTTCTACTAATTTGAAATTGAAAATGCTGCTTAATTGAATTAGAAAATAACGTGGGTTTAGAAAAAATATGGATAAAATAACAATTACTGTTAAATTAAAATAAATGAGATAGGATTTTGAAAAATAGAGTTTTAGAAATGAAAAGTATACAGCACATTCATTAATTTTAATTTTAATACTTAAAAACATAATTAAAAATAAAACTTATGAAAAAAAATTAAAAAAAGAAAAGAAAAGGGCCCTATTTTTGGCATGGGCCCTAGGCAAATGCACCAAAACCGGCCCTGCCCACCAACCACGGGTTGGAGGTTCGATGGGGATTGGATTCCCACCCGACCCTTTATCCATCTCCTTTATTTCCCTTTGTAATTTTATGTGTCTATTATGCTTCATAATTAAGGCATCTATACATATAATAAATTCTAAATGCAAATTTAATGTTAAGAAAATTATGCTCCTATATAGAGTATTGATGGAATGGAAAATTCAAGAGAAAATTCGGCCCCATTATTATTCTTCTAGATGCTTAGAAGTGCAACTTTTGGAGTCACGAGTTTATTGTTGCGATGGTCACGCTTAACACGCTCCTCCATCTTCAACACTCTTCTGTGTGCCCTCACTCTTCATATACTATGGGCTGTTTGGATGACAGCATATTGACCAGCATATAGCATATTGGAAGAGCATATTGTCTCACAATTCTCTCTCCGAATCTGCTATCTGCTCGCGGATCCGCTGACTCCCAAACATCTACTATGAACTACTATTATTATTTAAATAAATAAATTTTTAAGCACACACAATAATTACACCATATATAATATAGGGAAATAAAATAATACTCTGTTATTAATATTATTATGAGAGAACCTGTGGAAAAATAAGTAGAGAAAAGAAAAGAGCAGTTAATCTATCTATAATATATTAAAACTATTGTTCTTATGAACAGTAACTTCAAACTTTCCTATTATAAACTATTGGGTTTTAGCAACAATAGACCATTAAAAATATCTGTACATCCTCCTCAAAATATTTTAAATTATAATTTAATTAAAAACAATATGAAAGTCGTTCGACAAAAAGTATTTACATTGTTTAATAAATTTAATATTTTAGTATTTTTTTTGGAAGAGCCGAAGCCAGAAAATAAAGGGAAAATAAAAAACAAAAAACAAACTAGAAACACGAGACTAAAAACTAGAGACAATAAAAAACGGGGGTAGCACACGTCGGACGTATCCGCCGCCAGGTCCCCCAGAACCCAATCCGGAGGAAAAACCCATGTAGTGTAGAAGGCTTCCTGAGAGGCCCCATGTTTATCTAGACTATCTGCAACTCGATTTCCCTCCCGAAGCACAAGGTGCAGATTGCAAACTTCAAAAGAGCGCCTGATATCCTTAATCTGCTGACGAAGAGCAGCGAAAGGATGAAATCTATTGTCATCCTGTAACATTTCAATAGTGGCCTTGGAGTCGGAATAAACAGTAACTTTGTTGATCCTACATTTCTGCAAATATTCAGCAAGTAAGGCATTCAACTAAGCAAAAGAGTTGGTGGCATGGCCCAGAAAACCACAACCACCCCCAACCCAATGCCCATCTTCCTCTCGGACCACAAACCCGAAGCCGGATCTCCCCGGGTTCCTTAGTGAACTCCCATCCACATGGAGGATAGTCCCCACTGCTCCCAAGCTATTCCAATGAACAAGTCGCATAGGCCGGCATATGGGAGACGTCAGATTGCAAGCTCGCTGCAAATCACCGGTGAGCCACCAGATCTTGCGCTGTAGACTCCAAGCTGTCTGCTGTTGGCCATGAAAAATACGAGCATTTCGCTCATTCCAAATAACCCATACCACCACTAGGAAAAGAGGGCAAAATGCCATAAACATGCCACGAAGAAACCCCTTGATATCTTCTTTAGCCATTTGGTCGCTATCCATAGGGATGTTCATATGTAAAGAAGACCACAATTAAAGAGCCCATGGACAATAAAAATACAGTGATACCAAGTTTCCTCTTCACTCCCACATAAGCTGCATAAATGAGAGGATGCCATACCCCGATAATGAAGAGTAGCATTTACTGGGAGAGAATTATGACACATTAACCAAAAAATAAATCCAAACTTTTTTTGAATCGCAACATGCCACAACCATTTCCAGTCAGTTTCATCATGCATCCCTTGGCAAAGGAAAATATAAGCCGATTTCACTGTATATACTCCATTCTTGGTCCCTCTCCAAATCCAAATGTCTTTAACTGAGGCATGTAGACGAGGCAGCAGAGAAGATTTAATCTCTTGCGAGATCGGAAATGGCACATTAGAATACAACATATCCCAATGCCAAGCTCCTTCAACGACCACATCTTTCAGTTGGAGTTCTAAATCTTGAGTAGCAACGAACGGCAATAATGGACCAACTTGGGCACCTTTCAACCATTTAGAAAACCATAGGAAAACATCCCCCCCCCCCCCCCCCCCAATTCTTAGATCAAATCCCCCTTTAAGGTGAGGAATTACCTTCTGCAATAGCTTCAAGAGGTGTGACCGGGCATGGCAGGGAACAGACAAGGGTAGGTCCGAGACAGGCAAAAAATCCGAAATCAAACGCACCCACGTCTTGCTGGTTGAATGAAACAACCCCCAAATCAATTTACCCAAAAAGGCAATATTCATAATGCGAGCTTAGCGAAGGCCCAGACCACCCTTATCCTTGGGCAAAGTCATCGTCGTCCAATTAATCAAGTGAATACCCTTCCCTTTACTGTCCTTCCAAAGAAATCTGTAAATCTTCCTATCAATTGCTTTGCAAATCCCTTCAGGTAGCCAATAAAGTTGCATGACATAAGCTAGAATGGCCGCCATGACTACCCTACAAAGAGTAAGGCGCCCGGCCTTGTTGAGTAGCTTACATGCCCAACCCTCTATTCGATCATCCATCCTGTCAAGAATGTAGGCAAAATCACTGCACTTCCGCCGACCGGTCAGCATGGAGAAACTAAGATAGCGGCCAAAAGAATCCATCGCTTGCATATTGAGTTTGGAAGTGATCCACAGCTTATCAAGTTCAGAATCAGACTTAGTAATAAACACCAAGGATTTCTGGGGATTAAGCTACATACCAGACATTTTAGCAAATGAGGAGAGAGTTTGGTTCATAGTGTCAACGCTCCCCTTATCAGCTAATGAGGAAAGTATTAGATTGTCTGCGAACAATAGATGCGAAATACCTATTCCATTGGCACGCAGACGGATCGGTTTCCACCTACCATCTGCCACCAAGTGTTGAACCAACACCGAAAGTTTCTCCATAATTAAAAGAAACAAATATGGCAAAATAGGATCGCCCTGCCGAAGCCCTTTCCCGGGTTTAAAATCCTCCAGTCGATGACCATTCCATATGATTGAGAACGAAGGAGAGGTCACACATATCATGATGAGTTCAATAGTAGCAACTGGGAACCTCAATTCCATAAGGCACTGACGTAAAAACTCCCAATTAACATTGTCATAGGCTTTGGCAATGTCAATCTTCAAAATAATACCCTTTACCCGAGAAGTGGAAGCCGTGAGATGGCCCATGAGCTCTTGAAGTGTAATAGCATTATCCATCGGCCCCCTTTCCTGAGAGAGTAGACCTTTCCAAAATGCATGGCTTCGTCGCACCTTCCACAACCAATTCCGTAGAATCCGTAGCTATGGAAACTGCCTCAGAAGGCGGGATTTTCTCATTCGAACATGGAAGGGAAATCTGTGGCACATCAGTGACAGATTTGTTTCCAAGAATAGCTGATGGCGATAACGTTGGGGGAGTCGTCGTCGGACAATCCAAATTCGCCGGAGTATCACCCTTAGCGGCTGCAACCGGAGCATTAATATTCTGACAATTAACACTCACATGTCCATATCGATGGCAAGAAGTACACAGAAGATGAAGACCTTCATACACCACTTTTTGCCACCTTCCTCTAATAAAAATACTGGAAACTAGTGGTAATTCCAAGTCAATCTCGACACATACACGGGCAAACCTCCCTCGCTTGATACCTTTCATCATGTCATCAACACGAACGGGAACACCCAGACCCGCGGCCATCTTCGTAAGATAAAACTCGTTATAATACCCACACTAAGCTGTGGAAATCTAGCCCACACAATCATCTTCTTAGGGGTAGTTTCCTCTGCTACAAAATCAAGTTTCCAAGTCGAGATCATCAAATAGCTATTGAAAACCATCCAAGGCCCCTTGTTGAGAACTTTAGTCCGATCCATTGCCTGATCGAACTTTACCAAAAAGAATCCAGCATCAAGGTCAATCATGGCAAATGAGCCATTGATGTTCCAAAGCCGTGAAAACCGATCCTTCAGAGCCATATAGCCCACCTTCTTGCCAAGCACCGAGATGATCAAAGCATCCTCCCATGGTCTGCATAACCTTTCTTTCGTCTTTGAATCCACAGTGATCCGAGGTTTCAAAGGGTCGCCATCAATGAAATCGAGCACAACCAACTCCTCTCTATTCTCAACAGACATCAAGGGGCCAGGATTTTCCTCCTTCCCGGCGAGAACCATATCACGGAAGGACGAGGCCGGAGTGCCTCCGGTGAACACAAAGTGAGACGGAGACGACGGGGGGAGAAGAAGCATCAGCGGTCGAAAGAGCTATTTTTTTAATATTTAGCAATTGATCTTTGTTTTAGTAAGAAATGTTTTCTATTATATAATGCAATATAATTAATTTATTTACTTAGGATATTTTTTAGTTAAATATTTTATTTGTTTAATGTATGCATAATTTTTTAGGTGAATATAAGAGTATCCCCAAGCCTCAGGTTAAGGTATGCATAATTGTTTTTATTAAATTTTAAAGAAAAAATTAATTGTGATTTTATTTACTTTTTATTTACATTGTTTAATTAAACACTATTTTTTTTATTAGGATTTTTTTAGCCTAAAGAACTTTTTTGCTGAAAATTTATATTAAATTATATACTAATAGATATTGTATACATTGTTTAAAAAAAAATTATGAACAAAATTTTATAGATGTAAATAGTGTTTATATTTAATCCAATTATCTACCTCTAATAAGAATGTTATCCAATAATACAGTGCGATAATTAATTTGTGTAATGTCGTAATTTTTGGTAACTCAAATACATTATGTGAGACAAATATTGGATTACTATTAGTCTATTATATACATTAAAATAATGAACTATTGTTTACCCTATTGTGGTTTATAATCTGGATTTTAACATTTAATATTTACTGTTTAATTGTTGGTAAATTAATTATATATATAATTACTAGGCGAAATTTGGACTTGACAATTATTTCATACAAAACTCAAGTATATTTAGATGTGTGTTATTTTGTATCCGTCTACAGCCCGATTTACATTTCAATATTATATTATCTTTTTAACTAATGCGAATTAATGTCTATCTATTGTTCTCATACACCATCTCTGTCCATTCGGGTGGGGGTAATACTAGTTTAGAGTGAAAGTTGAAGAGTTAATAGTGGAAGGTGAGCAACATGAGATGATATTGATGAAAAAAAAGTTGGAAATTGAACACCACCACAGGGTGGGAACATGGTAGACTATCCGACATGGACATACAACATAACATACTTCAGACCAGACATTTTTTTATAAATAGGTCAGACTCAAACTAGGCTCAGATCAAATTTTATAAATGGTCTATTTTTTTTTTTTTTTAGCAGAAGCCATTCAAGGCCAGATAAACAAAAGAAAAAATGAAAAGGAAATAACAATAGTAACGAAATACAGCAAATTAGCGAGCCCTCAAGAACCAAGTGCCCGCAGCGTCTGCTGCCAAAATCGACCGAACACCATCCGGGGGGAAAGCCCAGGTTGTGAAGAATAGCTCATCCTCGACACCCCTCTTAGCAAGGCCGTCGGCCACTGCATTCCCTTCGCGCAAGATGTGTTGAAATCTGCAAACCTGGAAGGATCCTCTCAAGTCATCAATTCTGGCCAAGTAAGCGCCTAGCCAATGAGTGGTACTCCTCGGACCAGTAATCAGCCTCAACGCCTCCTTCGAGTCGCTCACGCAACATAGCTCCCGAATCCCATAAGCAGCCGCCATCTCCATCCCATAAAGAATGCCTGCGATCTCAGCATGAATTACTGAAGTATCCCCCAAACAACCTGACACGCCCCGAAGCCAGCTGCCATCCGTTCGTCTGAGCACAGCCCCAAATCCAGCCATATTCCGCCCCTCCATACGAGACCCATCCGCATGTAGGAAGGTCCAGTCCAGCCACCCATGTTCCAGCAAACATGGCGCGGTGATATAGTTCCCTGTGGCAGACCAGATTGTCCTTGAACAAGTGTGTCACGAACATGCAACACCTTCCTAATAATGGTATGATGTGGGGATGAGGTGCCTTTAAAGACCCGCATGCATCGCTCCTTCCATATGAGCCAGACCCCAGCCAAGAAAGTACATCCAAAAACATGAAACATACCTTCCAACCAACAGAGAATACTTGACCGATCCAGTGTATCCAAATCATCCGGAATGGACACATCAAGCGAGATCCACACCTGGGCCGCCCATCTGCAGAGGAATAGACAGTGTCGCCAATCTTCACCATGGAGGCCGCATATCTGGCATAGGGGAGAAGAAGCCAAATTTCGGTGAAAACATAATGAGTTAACTGGGATGGCCTCCCATGCAATTAGCCACAATAAGAAGCACAGCCTCTCTGGAAGTTTAGAAGACCATAACCAATTCCAATGTTTCCCCTCCATATTATTTCCCAGGAGAAAGGAGTAGCCAGAACGAGCTGAATAACATCCATCCAGACTATCTTTCCACACCCATTGATCGACGATTGAAGCATGCAAACACGGGGGAGGAAGGGCCTGAATAGCCATCTTAATATCATGAGGGATATCAGTATGTAAGATGCTGAAGTCCCAGGCTTTGTCACGAATAACATCCTTAACTTGAATTCCCAAATCAGACATCTGAATAAGAGGAATGGAGTCCCCCAACTGAGTATTATTAAACCACGGTGAGAACCAGAGAGAGCTGTTTCCATTTCCCAATTTAAAAGAAAAACCACGAACAAGCTGTTGTGCAGCCTTGCAAATGCTGCGCCAAACAGGCGATCCGGAGGCCTGAAGGGGGGCTGTATGACCCGCCTGGGGGCAGTACTTAGCTCGAAGCAAGTTGCACCAAAGTTTATTTCTGCCCATGAATAAATCACTGACTAGTTTCCCCAAGAGCGTGGTGTTCACTAGCCTGGAATCTCTGAACCCCAGACCCCCACATTTTTTAGGCTGGGCAATGCGCTCCCAACCCACAAGATTAATACCATGGCCTGAGCGATCTTTCCAAACAAATGTCCGAACACGTTGATTTATCATGTCGCAAATAGATCTAGGCAACCACATAACCTGCATGCAGTAAGACGGGATAGATGCCAACACATGTCGAGCCAAAGTAGCCCTTCCTGCTTTGTTTAATAATCGCATGGCCCAGGAGGTAATCCTGAGATCCATCTTCTCCAAAATGAACTCATAGGACTGTCTCTTCACCCGCCCAATATGAATAGGAAAACCCAAGTACTTTCCTATATTATTAGTGAAAGTGAAGGATGTGGCAGAAGACAGCCAACCACGTTCCACAGGCGTGACACAAGCTGGGGCATACGCACGAGATTTCTCATAATTGACTTTAAGGCCCGACGCACGGGCAAACACTTCCAGTGTACTCGCAAGGCTGCCAATGCTCTCCTCGTCAACCATAGTACACAGAATAAGGTCGTCCGCAAAAATCAAATGGGATACCCCTCGGCTATTGGGAGCAACCTGGACCGGCTTCCAGGTGCCCTGTTGCACTTGCTGTTCAATAGAGACCGACAATCTCTCCATAACTATATTAAAGAGATAAGGGGAGAGGGGGTCTCCCTGCCGGAGCCCCCGCTGTGGCCGAAAACCCTCCATAGGAGCTCCATTCCATAAAATAAAAAATTCAGGAGAAGAGACGCAAGCCATGATAATATTAATCAATGCCCCCGGTAACTCCATTTGCTGTAGGCACTCCCTTAGAAAGGACCACCTAACGCTATCATAAGCTTTTTCTAGATCCACTTTGAGCACAAAGGCTTTGGTACGAGAATTGGCCCGAGCCAGGCCATAGATCAACTCCTGCAAAATAATAGAGTTGTCGACTGTGCCTCTACCTGGTAAAAATGCGGACTGTAGGGGTGAAATATAACTTGCCAACACCGGCCTAAGCCGATTCACAAGGACCTTCGAAATAAACTTGTAAGCAACGGAACATAACGTGATAGGCCGAAACTGACGCACATTACACGGAGCTGCCACCTTGGGGATAAGACAGATATATGCCTTAGCCAAGGAAGGAGGGATCGATCCAGATGCGAAAGCTTGCTGTACTATATCAATAACATCCGATCCAACCATATCCTAGTATTCTTTATAGAAAGCGGCAGGGAAGCCATCCGGGCCTGGGGCCGCGAGAGGCTTAAATTGATTCAACACATTCACCACCTCTTGAGGCTCCACAGGTCCAGAATGAAGGTCGTTTTCATATTCAGAAATCGATCGAAGACAAGGCAACGGTTCATCATCAAGGACATCCATATTATCAGCAAAAAGATTCATATAAAAACCTCTGACGGATTGTTTAAGGACTTGGTGATCAGTACACCATGACCCGTCATCAAGGGACAGTCCATGAATTTGCTGACGATGGTGTCTGAACTTCGCTTGTGCATGGAAAAACTTCGTATTACGGTCACCCAGCCTGACCCAATCCTCCTTAGCTCTTTGAGACCAGAAGATTTCTTCTTGTGCCAGAATATCTTGGTATTCCCGCTGAAGATGTTGCTCCAGTAATATCAGGCGAAGAGAATCAACATTTGACAAGGTCCGCTCCAACCCCCCCAGCCGGCGAAGGATTTTATTTTTCCGATTCCTCAGGCGTCTACCTTCAGAAGGGCATTGCTGAATAGAGGCCTCCTGTAAAGAATTAAGTTTAGACATTAGTGGTCCATGATGATCACTCCAGAGCGATGACACAAGCTGGGCATAAGAAGGCATTTTACTCCAAGATGCTTCCCATCTAAATGCTCTCCCAATCCGCTGTCTGGACACTCCCCCGCAGGTCAGTACAAGCGGAGTGTGGTCCGAACCCACTCGAGGTAGAGTATGAATGTACCCATTTGGAAACTTGTCAAGCCATGCCAAATTAGCCACCCCACGATCCAAACATTTACTCAACATACTAGAGCCTCCACCCGGACGCCGCCAAGTAAAGTGAGCGCCCTCAGTACGCATAGGAAAAAGACCACACTCACCAAGGCAGAAGCGAAATTCGTCAGCCCGGCCTTGCAAGAAATCCCCCCCTTGAACCTCCGACGGTGCCAACACCTCATTCCAGTCCCCCAGAGCAACCCATGGTCCGTCAATACGGCTCGCGAGTTCCACCAGATAATTCCAATTGGATCTGCGTCGGTAAAAATTGGGATATGCATATATCGCAGAGCAATACCAAGAGGAATTTCCCACCTGCAATTTAAGGGTGATGACCCGATCTCCCATCTCGAATACATCAACCACAACACCACCCCCAGATCGTGCTAGAATCCATATCCCACCAGCTCTCCCAATGGCCTCCTGAATGGAAATTGGAACATATCCTCTGCTGTAGACAAAATTCCGCAATCGATCGAAAGGCCCTTGAGGTTCAAAAAGAAAAACAAGGGACGGTGAATGATCCCGCAGAAGATCTGCAAAAATCCTAATTGCGCGAGCGCTCATAATCCCACGCACGTTCCAAGCTATAATTGTAAACCCATCAAACAATGACATAACAAAAAGGAGTGGATGAGGGTAACCAGCCTGGTGAGGCCCAATCGGTATCAGGCCGAAGTTCAGGTGGGAGCTGTCGCTTCAGGCAGTGAATCTCCCGAAGTATCCATGGCTCCTGCAAGTACCCGCCCATCCTCTGCTCCTGGTACAGCCAGCGGAAGATCCCGCCCCATCTCAGTAGGCAGAAAGGAATTGTCTGCATTTTCCACAGCATTCGGATCCACTGTGGTACCCTTATTAGGTAATTTCTTCACTACACCCGACCCAAAAGCCACACTAAGCCGCCTATTTGGTCGCACTCGCTTAGGAACATGAAGGATGCCCTTCCCCTTACCCACAGAGGGCGCTGGAGACGGCACCAAGGAGATAATCTTCCCCAAATTCATAATCGGGGAAGATGGCTTTTCAAGTATAAGTGTCTCCCCAGGCTGAATCGCCTCCTTTCGGGGTGAACTAGGTCCAACAGGCCCACCACTCCCCACATTTGATGGGCTTAAGCCACCATTATCCTCCTTATTTGATGCCACCACTGCAATCTCATCCTTAGGTGGGCTCGGCCCAACTTTCTTTTTGGGCCTTCTCCTTTTAACAACCATCCATTCCCCTAAGCCCATGTCCACTTGGTCCTCCTCTGCATTCGCAGCACACTCAGGTACTGCTCCACGATCACCAACCTGTGTAACCTCCCCATGCACGACTACAGTCCCTGTTTGCCCTGCAACCGTCTTCGTGCCTTGGCCGTTCCCAGTAACGGCTCCCTCTATGCCCTGAACCCGCGGTTCACGTGGTCCAGGCGGCGGTGGTGCTACCGTAGCCCTTCCTCCGGCAACACCACAAGAACCTTGGAGATGGCCAAATTTGCCACACTTCATGCAGACCAAGTGTAAACCTTCGTAGGCGATTTGGACCACTTGCCCATCTACATCTACCATTCCCAGCAGCGGCTCATCCAAATTAATCTCAACACAAGCGCGCGCAAATCTCCCTCGGCTAAGCGCAAGGGTTTTCATGTCAAACTTAAGAGGATACCCCACAGCGGATGCAATAACATGAAGTGTACTCTCTTTGTAGGATGTCGGGCATAGAGTCGGGAATCGAATCCAAGCCTGAATGATGTTGATCTTAGAATTCTTAGGATGAAACTCTTTAGACCAACGTGAAATGGATAGCACATGATCAAAAATAAGCCAGGGGCCCCCCGTGAGAACTTTCTCACGATCATCAGCGGAGGCGAACTTGGCCAAGAAACATCCGTAACCAACGTCCAACAACTCGAACAGGCCAGATGGCTTCCACAGCTTCTTCAAGCGTTCATTCAAGGCCATAAACCCTATGGTAATACCCAAGGGTTTAACAATGAGCGTGTCTTTCCAGGGGCCATACACCTCCTCAAGCACTGTGTCTGCAAACCGAATTTTCGGGCAACGGCGATTAGCACCAGATCTATCAATGGAAGCAAGGTTTTCTTTCAACAAATCACGGCCTGATGCCACTGCTAACCCAGGCACCTGGGAACCCATAAGAACCGCATCCTTGAAGGAAGCCGGTATAAACGTTGTAGGCGACGGGGGAGACGACGGGGGAGACGGTGGGGGGTCCGGAGGACGATCTTCGGAAATCATAGGAGACGCCATAGTAGTAGAAAGTCGCTGATATAATATTGTTGATATCATAAACTATATTATTATAAATGGTCTATTAGGCATACAAGGCCGATCTATTAATTATTATTATTGATATATTTATTGTATATGAATAGATGAATTATTATTATTTTATATAAAAATAATTATTAATTTGATCTATTTAAATAAATAGGTCGGAGTTAAGCATACTACATAGATGTATTAAAGATAATAGACTAAACACAAGTCTTAATAAATTAAAAAGAACTAAACTGTTCACCACAAAGAAGCAACAATAAACTACAAATACCACACCACCACTAATATTGTGAGATGAGTGTAACGACCGATTATTATTATTATTAAAAATATATATATATATCTGCCCGGTCCCGCGGGCTTGGTGCACGCGACAGTGGCGCCTTCAATGGGCACTACTACTTGGGTATTTATTTGTGTGTTTTGGGATAAATTATCTGATTATTGCATTTACAAAATGCAAATAATCAGTTAATTATGTTTGTGTATTAACTTTCAATAATATATTATTTGCGTTTTGAAGGAATGAAAATGTTATTTTCTTGCAGATACATTTTGGTGCTGCAAGAAAATTGCGTTTAACCAAAAATAGATTTTATCATATTATTGCCTTTTGAGGTAATTAAAAACGCATATCCAAACACTTTTTAATGATTATCTGATTATTGCGATTTTAAACAGCATAAGCTCATCCAAACACTTAATTTTCTACAGTACGTTTTGTTACAACAATTATATGATTATCCGTTTTCTATGCGTTGTAGCACTTTTTAAAACGCAAATCCAAACACCCTCTTATTATTTCACCAAACCTATTTCTTTTGTTATTGCAACTTGCAAGAGGCCTGTTTGATTTAGTGGTAGTTTGGGAATTAACTGTTAAATGTTAATTGATTATCTGAGTAATAAATTATTTAAAATTAGATGTTTGATAATTTCAAGACCAGAAAGAACTGATTGAATACTATTTTATGTTATATTTTGTCACTTTAAAAAATATTTTGTCTCACATTATCTTACAAATTAGCTGATTCGATTTAGCCGTTTTGTGAAACAGATCCTTAGAATAATCCATTTGATTTCAAAAAATGTACTCATATAATTCTTGAACTATTAGTAATTTATTAAATTTCCAGTTGAATACACTCCTTAAATTGGTAAGATTCTAAAATATTTGTATCTATGTATTTTGATATCATTCTAAATTGTTTATAATTTGCAATCCCATTACATGTACATGTATATATATATTTGCATAATCTAATTTATATATTATTTCCACATATTATAACCTTCTTTTCACAATTATTTTTTGAATGGTTCGGTGTCTTTATTGTAATATGAATAGGGGTTTGGATATGGTGTAGAATGAGTGGCATTTAGCAGGTATTGAAGTGTTGATTCAATGAGGTATGTGTGTTGAATGTTAATAAAGTGTGTGCTGAGTATTTAATGGTGTTCTGATTGTATAAAAATACTCTGTACATATAAAGAACTCATTCAGCACATATAAAATACTACTCCAAACTTCAACACCCAAACCAAATGCTGTGAATAGTATGTGTAAATTGCTTATTGAGTAATATTATAGCATCTAGATTTACTGGATCAGGCCTTAGTTTGCTGAATTCTTTTCATAAATTAGGAATGGAAAAAAAGATGAGAGATGTTTTATGTTCTAGAATAATATTTCATGTAATAGGATATATGTTTTGTGTGATGCGAGACTTTTTTTATTTTTTATGATGTATGCACATATATACTATTAAAAGGGTTGTATCGTAAGCGGATTGCATGGGAGCATATTAGGTGCATGGTAGATGTTTGATGTGGGAGTTGTGTGTGTGTGTTATGGATAAAATGTTGTGTTTTGTATGATGAGATAGTGTTTTATGCGATGAAATAATATGTGATGGGAGATATGTTATGTGTGATGCGAGAAAGACTTTTTGTAATGTCTGTATACTATTAAAATGTTTCTATCATAACCAGATTAACTCCATATCATAAGTTTGTTGAAATTTGATTTCTTATTTGAATTTTAAACAATAAGGTGCCTTAAATTACATTGAGAATATTTTTACAGAGTCATACGTTGATATTTATATTCAATGGTCAATTCCATGTGGTGGTGAGATTTTCTTGCTCGTTTTTGGTATAATTCTTTCCAACTTATAAGAATGGGAATTATTTATGACCTATACTTGTCACAGCACTCCTACCAAATATTTAAAAGTAATATAAATAAATAAAGAAATAAAAAATTAAAAAGATAGACGATGTGCGCGGCATGCCGGCATATTATATAGGAGTTTGTTGGAGTATTTTTCTGCCTACCAATGACTTATGGTTAGGGATGGCAATTTCACCCGCACCCGCCCATAACCCGATCCACCCGATCCGACGAAATGGATGAAAATCCGACAAAAGGTGGTTTCTTATAGGGTGATGGGTGGATTGGGTGACGGATCGGGTCGGAGATGGATTTAGGCTCATCCAACCCACCACCCGATCCATCACCCAACCCACCATCCAAACCATTCATCACCCATTATATTTTATTATATATATATATACTTAATAGTATATTTTAGTAAAAACTCTAACGTAGTTTTTCTTCTTTTTTTTATTCGAGGTAAAAGGAAATCGAAGCCAATTTATTCATGAAATTGTTGAAAATTATACATTTCAATACAATCATCTCTAAGAATATTCGAAATGTAATCAGGCGGCCTAGTTCGTTGGTCGACACTGGCCGCCAGAAGATATCATCGGATGAGTCTATCGACGGCTTTATTACATTCCCTTGGTATTGCTTGAAAGTTCAATTCCTTACTACACTACGTTTTTACATTTCCCAATTCCCCTGTAATCCCACCACTCATTATCAAGGGATGCCTTATTGACTAATCTTCCTAATATCAAGACTCTTCAGCATGTTTTATAATTCTCCGGTTTGACCATTTCATCCACAAAGTTCAATTCTTCTCCTTTTTGGGTTTTATTATCTGTTTACACTCCGCTTCCATGTATCACAAACCGGGTATAGTTTTCTAGATTTTATGGTTTTGAAACATGAATTGACTTTAAGTATAAATGATTGCAAGTTTATGCATGCTTTAAATCCATTACTCACCCGATCCACCCGTTTCACCTATGGTTGATGGGTGGATTGGATTTGGGTTGAGTTTTCGATGGATGATGGGTGGGTTGGATGATGAAATAATATTCATGGATGGAGGTGGATTTACCCTTCTCCGATCCACCTCCGATCCATTGCCATCCCTACTTATGGTGTCTAAATACTGACTAAAGATATTCCACAAAATTCAATCCCACCAGAATTTCCTAGATATTTTTATGTTGCCTTGTTAATGCTGAAAATGAAATTTCTTGGCTTCTAGCACTTTGTCAGGTTTTCGCTTTGTACAGTATATAAAATTAAAAAAATAATAATTCTATTATTTTTTTAATAAGTTTTCTCAAAAATTTATTAATACCATTTATTATTATTAAGTTCAAGTTATTTTTTCAACTTAGTTATGTAGAAGAAGATAATCAATTGAAATATTGTTATTAAACGAAAGTAAAAAATGTTAATATAAATTAAATGGAGGAAATAACATAGTAGATTATTTTTATTTTATTTTTTTGATAAATATTGATATTTATGTGTCGGTAATGTGTGTGAGAATCAAGTTATATAAATTACCAATTATAAATTGGGGATAAGGGGGGATAGGGGGCCGGGTGAAAATTAAACCCCAACTATAAGATTGGAAGTCATGAGACATAACATTAGTCTCATCTCTCTTTTTTTTAATTATTATTTGAATTATTAAATTACATAAAAGTTTTTTACATTAAAATTCATAAAAACATGCATATAATTACATAAATGTGCGGCATAGCGATGTTGGTAATGAAAAATAGGAGCATTGTACTGTTTCCATCCGTTCCAACTCTCAATATTTATTGGCTCATAAATGAGTCATGGGGATGGGGACATTTATTCTAAATGGTTAAGTCCCCTACTTCTAATGAAAGATTGGATGTTAAATTACCCACCAGCCCTCTATCCATCTTTTAGAGCATCTCCAACCGAACGCAAAAACCTAAAAAATGGATAGATTTTGGTCCAATGGTACTCCAAACGCAAATGGAAAATGCGTTTTCCTCTATTTTACAGTAACTCAAACTCAAATTTGAGTTTGTACTGTTCATCACACTAACACTATTCCAACACTATTTTTTTTTAATTTTGAACACTTAAAAAGAGAATATTCTATAAAATATTCTTTTGGGTTTGAGTTTTGTGTTTTCGGTTGGAGATTAAGTGGGTATTTGGATATGCGATATGAAATAGATTATATGATTATTGTGATTTCAAAACACAAATAATCAGGTTTGCAATACTATTTTTGAGTGGTTAAACTGATTATTTGCGTTTTGAAAACATAATAATCAGATAATCTATTTTCCCGCCGCTTATCCAAACACCCTCTAAATATTATTTGATGTGATATTTACTGTATTTTGAGTTTGGTGTTCTCCACCTTGTAATTTGTTTGATACCAAGCTAGGATGTTCACAGAAAAAAAAAAAAAAAAAAAAAAAAAAAAAAAAAAAAAAAAATTATTGGTTCATGATTAAGCAAGGTGATTTTATAGGAACTTGTGTAAGGGATGGCACTCTCTTTTTTTATTAGGAGTCATTTTAGGAAGAAATCATTATTTTATATTATTTCATTTTTATTCATATGTATTTTCTTTAGGAATAAAAAATAAAATTAAAGTAGAGAAAGAATGTACAGTATTTTAGGAATATTTTTTATGATAAATATAAGGGAAAAAAGGATAAATAGGTCATTTTTCTTTTCAAAAAATTCAAATCAGTCCTTTTTCTATTTTATTACCAAAACAGTCCTCTACAAATGCTAATTATGTTCAAATCAGTCCTTTTTTCACTAATTATATTCTAATTGCTGACGTGGCAATGGTTTTAATTTAAACCTGACACGTGTGCATAATATTAGTCATTTTTCTTTTATCTTTTGCCAATTCAGTCCTAAACTTTTATTTTGTTCTATTTAGTCCTCTACCCAATCACTCATTTTTATATTAATTGGCCTCAAACCTTTCAAATTATTTCATTTTAGCCAGAACCTTAAATTTTTTATTATTACTAATCCATTTATCAAATAAATGCACAACATACTTCCATAAATAAAATTAAACACCAAACCTCATATATTGGGTTCGACTGCTTTGTTATCGGGTCTTTCAAGTACCGGAATTTTACGGACTCTCTCTAATAACCACTCGACCGCAACCGATTGTTCATTGGTTTTGGTTTCCTTCAGTAACAATCAACAGAATCTTACTTTGCGTCCTACCTTAGGATGTAGCAATATTTGAGTAAATGATTTAACTTGAATTTTTGGAAGGTTATGGATACAGGAAGCCTTGGTTTTATTGAAAAATATAAATATTATTAAAAATATTAAAAAAATAGCCTGAATTTTATTGTCCACAAAGTATGATTGTGCTGATTGTTGCTGAAGGAAACCAGAACCAATGAACCATCGTTACGATCGGGTGGTTAGAGAGAGTCCGTAAAATTCTGAACTTCGAAGACCCGGTAACAAAGCGGTCAAACCCAATGTATGAGGTTTGGTATTTAATTTTATTTACGGAAGTATGTTGGGCATTTATTTGATAAATGTATTAGTAATAATAAAAAATTTAGGGTTCTGGGCCTAAAATGAAATAATTTGAAAGGTTTGAGGCCAATTAATATAAAAATGAGTGATTGGGGTAGAGGACTAAATAGAACAAAATAAAAGTTTAGGACTGAATTGACAAAAGATAAAAGAAAAAGGACTAATATTATGCACACGTGTCAGGTTTAAATTAAAACCCTTGCCACGTCAGCAATTAGAATATAATTAGTGAAAAAGGACTGATTTGAACATAATTACATTTGTAGAGGACTATTTTGGTATAAAATAGAAAAATGACTGATTTGAATTTTTTAAAAAGAAAAAGAACCTATTTATCATTTTTTCCAATAATATAAGGGTAATATTAGAAAAATTATGAAATAAATAATAAAGTAACAACTATTTTAAAACGTTTTTTTTGTTTTTAAAAATACAACTAAAATAACGGACGGAGTAGTATTGAGTTTTACTCGTTCCTGCCTGCCACGTGGTCTCGTGTCAGTGACCGTGACCAGACGGGGCGGACACCAACTCCCAATTCAAATCCAACTAATCGCACATTCAGTATTAAATTCCAACGTGCCACGTCAGTATTAAATTCCAACTCCCAATTCCAACTATTTCCGAGACATCCGCCCCCATTTTTAATTAATTAATTAATTAATTGTGCGAGTACGACGCTATACTATTATTCCCGCGCCATTCTCATTATTTATTTATTATTTTTATTATTTCCTCATTTCTACATACTTTCACCTTCCTGCTCTACCCTATAAATTCGCAACCATTGCGGTTTCCCTTCTCGCCGCACTTGTCTGCAATTTCGTCGCTTATGGTTTGATTATCCCATCGATTTTTCCTGCGCTTTGATCGTGACTGGTTCTGTTGCTGTTGACGGTTGGGGAGGCGAATTTTGGTGAACATGGAGAACAAAAGGGGTCGGGTGGATGAGCCGGCGGATGGCGATTCGCCGGAGGTGAAAAGACTAAGGGAGAATTTGTTGAATGGATTGGACGACGATGACGACGTTGATGAGTCGAAGTTTTGCAACGCGAGTCAGGATCTGGACTCGTTTATGAGGAGCTTCGAGGAGGAGATCGCTCCGGCGGCAGCGGAGGTGTATTCGGACGATTCTGGACCGCTTCTAGGGTACTTGTTGGAGGCTTCCGATGATGAGCTCGGAATTCCTCCTCCGCCGGCGCCGGCAAACGCCGTGAATGATGAGCTGGCGATAACCGCCGAGTTGGATCGGGTTGGATCGGAGCCGGCCGAATTTGCAGGCGAGTTTTGGGAGATACCGAATTGTGATCCGTTTGAAAGTGGGTTCGAGTTCGGGAACGGGGAAACGGATTATTATAGTAGTAGTAATTCTGAATATGTGACGCTAGACGGATTGTTTGAATGTTCGGGTTCGGGTCTTGGATCGGTTGAGTTTTCTCAACGACCCGGCACGCTGCCGGCGCAATAGCGTGAATGTGTGAGTGAGGAGACCGGTGGTGGATATTTTTGTGTCTACCCCCCCCACACCCGCTTATAATTTTTTTTTTTGGGAAAGCACACCCGCTTATAATTAGTTGTGTACTAAATATTGTAAATTACTTATTATTACCGCAAAAAAAAAAGGACAAAAACAATAGAATAAGCATAAAATACCAATATCGGAAAAATCTGCCTAAACGACTCGTCAATTTTTCGTCGGCTGTGTTTGGAATTGGGAAGGGATTTGAGGCAAGGTTATCAACATCCAGATCTTTCGTAGGATCGTTTTTCCATTTGCAAGATTGGGATCGTAGGATCGTATTCAGATCTAAAATCCTATGAAATTAGGATAAAAAATATTCATATTGTATGTTAGCAAATTACAATAACGAATATCAATAGACAATAATTTGTTTAGCAAAAAAAAGGGATAATAATTGAGCATTTAAGACATGATGCTTGAGCTGGGTTGGATTTGTTATTAGAATTTTTTTCATTTTCGTCAGTTTCAACCACTGTCTCATTGAATTCATCACCATTCATCCGGGCAGGGGTTTAGGACTAAGATCTCAATCAACATGGGTGCTGGAAGGGGATGCTACGGCAAGGACGGCGGTAGAAAGAGGAAGGGGATGTGAGGGCGACGATAGGAAGAGAAGGGGATGCGGAAGAAGATGAGGAAGGGGATGCAAGGAAGATTGAGATGCAAATAAAAATTCCTAGATCTTGATTTTAGAAAAGAATGGAGGACTGAAAAACGAAAAAATGAAATGAAAAATAAGAGGGAGTGAGATCGGATCGTTAAAAAATTTTAAGATCTTGTATAGATTCTATAGATTTAGGATCGTAAGATCCTAAGATCTAGATCTAGATTTTAATAACTTTGATTTGAGGAATATATTTTAAATTCTTCATTATAAAAAAATTTATAAAGGTTGGAAGTCGAATTTTCCATCCAATTCTCTACCTCTCCTTTTTATTTAATTTGTATGATATGGATTCCTATTACATGCTTCCTCCATTTTGTTTTTTAGATTACACTTCTTATTTGCACGTATGTCAATGCACATTTTCAACGATTAATAATTCAAATTCGGTACAAGTAAAAATTCTAACAATTTACTAATATTTAAAAACTACAAGATGAGACGAATCCAATAAGATCTCACTTGGTTATATTTCGCCTTCTATAACTATAACAAAAATAGAAGTCAAAGTTCTACAATGAACAGTAAAAAAAGTCAAAACGTAATCTTTAAAAAAATAGAGGGAGTAATTTCTAGTATCTTTTTTTTTGTGCGCAGCACATATTTTCTAGTATTGTTCAGCAAAGAAAATAAAAGAGATTTATAATTTTAAATTTTCACAAAAATTCATCAGAATTACCAATCACGCTGCTGCTGCCACTAGAATTGGATTCGAATTTTGGGAACACGGGCACACGGCTGACTCGAATAAACATTAAAATGTTGGAGTGCAGTGGCCTGCCAGACGAGAATAAACATTAAAAAAAAAAAAAAAATCTACCTGAATTATTGTCATTTGCATTTACACATTTTATGTGAGTGCGTTTTTTATGCAAATTTTTAAAATGTTGGAATTTTAAATCATCATTACAATTGAGTACTATAATAAATCATCATACATAGCGAATTTTAAAATATATACTTGGTTTAGTTTTGCCAAATGACCATTTTGAAGTTTGAAATTTAAAATAGCAAACGATTTTATTAATTCACAATCACAATCTATACAATTTACATAAATATGAGAAATTTAAGAATATCAAACGGTCTGTGGTTCGACTTCTAGAACTCCTTTGATTCCTCTAATATTGAATACTTGGAAGTGTATTTGATACTTCCTCTATGGCTCCTTGGAATTTTTGCGGCGTTTTGTTGCTGTAGGATTTGGTCTCAAGTGTAATCTTGAGATGTCTTGTGTCTCCTTCATTTGGGAAGAGAATGTCTATATTTATAGAGGAAAATATAGAAATTGTGGGCCGATTTTGATGGGCCGATCCACATGGGCCTTCCATCTGGGCTTGCTCACATGGGCCGATCCAATTGGACCTTTCATTTGGGCTTGTTCCAAGTATCAATTTGGTCATGTTGCACATGGGTCTTTTATTTGGACTTGTCCATATTGGCCCAATATAAATTCATTTGACTTGATGGATCTAAATAAACCAATAAATATTAATAATTTTTTTAAGCATTTAATTTATTTAAAGTGCCTAAAAATATTTAAATTAATATTTAAAATTTCACGTGTCACATTTTCAGTGGCAAACAAATTTCACGTGTTTACATTTACATATACACAATTATTGCTTAAAGTGAATTTTTATTTACAAGGATTCAAACACGAAATTTTACTAAAGTGAGTCGAGCCGTATAAAAGCATTAAAATAAATGATTTTGATCTTAATTGGTAGGTTGGGATTTCAAATTGTACACAAATAGAATATTTTGGATTCCATTTGGGTAATTTAATAATTTAATAATTTTACTAAAGCGAGTCAAGCCGTGTTTACTATTTAATACTCCACATTGATTTGGGTTAGGGACTTACCTAGCGGTCAAGTGATCCCTACTCGACCCCTTATCTCTCCCCTTTATCCTCATTTGAAATTTGTATTGTTTGGGCTCCCACGACACATGAGTGTCACTGTTTACCAAAAAAAAATACTTCACATGATTTAAAAATTGCTAGAATAGATTTATTTAGATTTATATTTGAATCAGATATATATTTTCAGAATATATTTTTCTTCAATCTTCAGTTTTAGCTGAAATGAGGCCCAGGCCCGCTATATATATTGGGCTTGTATTTAGACCAATAAATATATTCATTAGGAAATATTTTTTTTAGGCCACTATAAGGCATCTAATTCAATTTTAGGCCATGATATATTCTATTTCCAATTTTGGGCCACCAAGTGGTGTTTGGGCTCTGATTTTAAGCCTAATTGACATATCTTAGAAATGGGCTGGCCGTGTGTACTACACACCCGGTTTAGAGACCGGTTCCCCAATCAAGCACAAAACCTATCCGGTTCCCCAAATTATCCAAATCAACGAACAAGAAACTCTGAAACACAAAACCACACCCATTTAAGATTGGTCAAAACTCTGAAAATCGATAAAGCTTCTCTTCACAAATAATTCGTAATGTTTGCAACCTAATATATTCAAGCTAAATTGAATCTGAAATCGAATTACATTTCAAGTTTCCAACTATATTTTAATACCAAACAACATCAAGCAATTCTCAACCAATACTGAAACAATACTCAAAACAGCAACAATACCACAAAACAACAAAAAATACTACACAATCAAACTTACCGGCCAATTGGGACAATTGTGGAATCTCCGCCAGCATTTGGAGCCTTCCAACATCCTCAACCGCACTGTTGTTCCACAAAAGCATACCTTCACTGGAAGCCCGAAAACAGTGTCGTCATTGTCGTCCGATTCCGAAGACGCCATTCTGAAGCTCGCGAAGATGGCTCCCTACACCCTAGGGTTCGGAATCCCATTTCAATCGAACTCCGACGATGACGCTAGGGTTGGGAAATCTCCTTTCAATCGAACTCCGACCTTGCCTTCTTCACGCTAGGGTTCGAAAATTACAATTATGACGAACTCCGATGGCTCCTTCACGTTAGAAACCAAAAATCCCCTTCCAATCGAGTGGAGACGATGGCTCCTTCACCCTAAATCCGTAATCCCCTTCCAATGGAGTGGAGACGATTTCTGTATGTTTATTCGTTAGTTCAAACCGGTATAAAACCCGGTCCACTACTGGCGCGTGGTTTGATTGGAACGATTGTAATGCACGCAACCCTTTTCACCCTTGACTGAGTCAATTTGGTTTAGAATCAGGGCCCAAACACCACTTGCTGGCCCAAAACTGGAAATATAATATATCATGGCCTAAAATTGAATTAGATGCCTTATAGTGGCCTAAAAAAAATATTTCCTCTATATTCATTCGAATAATTCGTTGGAGCCGATGTTAAGTTGTAAATAAATCAATTTTTTTTTTTTATTATTTGATTGTGATTGGATTTGGAATTCGAAAATTTTGATATTGAAATAGGAGTAGTATTTCGTTCGATACGGGAAACAGAGAAAAATCTGCGCCATTGTGATTAGTCTGTTATAAAAGCTCTCACGGTCTCACCAACCTCCCCACAGCCCCTCTCTGCACACTGCAAGGCTGAAACCTTGCACCGGAAACCCATTGCAATTTTCTGTCACGAAATTGATACAGGAAGAGATAATTCTTTGCTTGTTTATTATTCCGACGGGTATAATTTCCTCTAGTCCTTGCCATTATCTCTGTTAGGTCCACAGTCTAAGCAAGTGAGGAACTTTATGCAGTAGTTCACTGTATGTGTTTGAACACCAACAATGAACACACAGATTATGGTATCAAGTGTAATATAAGCACAGCGGAATAAAATGAAGCATAAAGTAAATAAACAACACAAAGAGTTGTTGACCCAGTTCGGCCTCCTGCCTACGTCTGGGGGATACCAATCCAGGAGATTATTTCACTATGTGTATCACCAATGGCTTACAACCACACACAAAGATGAAATAACTTGAATGCCTTCACTCCGAACTCCAGGCGGATAGTTGTGATGACCAGCTGCTCTCTCCAGCCCTGGTATAGGCTTCCCACCTATTTCAACTCCCCAAAGCTAACCCACTTTGAGTTTCCCCTAAAGTAACCTGTGAAGCACCTCTCCTTGTTGAGTGAATAAATGAGTTGAAGTCTTCTTCCTGGTTTCACCTTAAGCACTCTCCTTGAATGTGTCTCAGCTTCACCAAAGGGAACTGATGAACAATAAGCAAACAGGAGTGCTCAAGGCTCTGGACAATCTTTCAGCAAAGGGTAGTTTCTGTGAACACTAGGCTGAAGATTGAAGTGGCTTCTCTCTAAGTTGTTCTGAAAGCTTGAGGAAGTTTCAGAGTGTTTCAAGAATGATAATGTTGAGAAGTGATTTCCAAAGCCTCTGAAAATCCCATTTAACCAGGCAGCTCTGCACACTTGAACGGTCACATTGCTAATTTGGGAAAGAGCCGTTGAGGTTAAGTGTAGACTTGTTCAAATCTTCTTTCCTTAATCTGGGAAGGAGTCCTGCAAGAAAATATTAGTATCTCTCCTCCCAGATAAGGAAATATCCGTTGGACTGAAGTCAGTCTTCAAGAAATCTTCAATGCACACAGTAGACTGATTACACAAATGTTCACCTATTGTGTTCTATCATCGGTTATGAACTCCTATCAAAACCTAGACTCAACAATCTCCCCCTTTTTGACAGGAGGTGAGCCAGTACAAAAAATCCAACCGATGATGAACTATTACAATGAAATCAATGAACAAGAGGTAATACATACCCAACTAAACACTCTAAGCTCTTCAACAAATAAACATGATACACAGAGAGCTTTAACAACCATAAGCATTACTGAAATCAGTTCAGTTCACAATGTCCATCCACCAACATCAGAAACATAAACAGTTCAACACAAATATCAAGCAACACAAACAAAATCCAAAACAGTCCATAAAACAAACAGTTCATGATAATGAAAAAGTTAAGGATTAGAAAGATATTACCAAATTTTTCAGAGAATGACTTCAGCAGCGATTGGAATTTCTACTCCCCCTCTGGATCATCCTTGCTGTCAAATTAGTCAGACTCCTCATCATCATCTTCAGAATCAGTGTCCAAATCAGGATCAACATGAGAGATGGCATTCTCTTCATCAGACCAAGTATCAGGCATCAATGCAAGGCCTAGTTCAAGTTTCTTTTCAAGCACACCAAGGGCCTCCTTCATTGATCTGACCTCGGCAATGCCCTCAGTAAAGATCTCATTTGCTCGATGAAGAGCACTCTGACTGTTCAAGGATCCATCAGGGCCTGGAAGATCTGGACGCTTCTTTTGCAACTTCTGAGTTATGACAAATTCATTAACAGCTTCAGTAGGCTCTCTCTTTTCACCAAATATTCCTTCGGATTCCAGATATGCAGTGATCAGGGCAGGATAGAGAAGCAATGTTTTCCCATCATTCTTCATGCTCTGAGCAAGCCTGCTCAACTGAGTCATCACAAGATAGCCATAGTTGATCTGCTCCATATGTTCAATTGCATATATGAGATGACACATCTCTCGAGACACCAAGGAATGATTTGATGTAGGCAATATATTTGATGCACAGAATTTGTAGAGCAAATGGAACTTTTGAGAAAGATCCTTAGGACTGAGTCCTCTGCCAGGCATCTTCTGAACAACATTCTTGGTTAACCCACGAGCCACCTTATCACTGTCAAAAATAGTTCCTGGTTCATAGATGCTATCAAAAGAGACATCAGGAACTTGAAGTAGACTGTTGATCTTATCTGCAGATAACTCATAGATAATTCCTCGAGAGTAGTTCTTTTGGAACCAAGACTTGTTTTTCTTCAGAATATCCTTCTGTAGGTTGGCATAGAATTCCTTAACAAGTTCTGGTCGAGAACTGGTCCATTTAGATGCCCAGTCAAGAAGTGACCTTTCTTCAAGATAGGTTGTCCATCCAAGCTCCTGGAGCTTTCTTCCAGAGAACCTATACTCTGATCTTAGCTTCTTGTCTTTCAACACCAAATCATAGTAAGAACGGTTTCCAGAGTAATAGAACTTGAAGCTAGAGGCTATTGCAGGTCTGGGATCCGGCTTCCTGGGTTTCTCAACAGACTTGCCCTTAGAATCTTCTTTGCTCTTTTTCCTTGCTTCAGGTTCCTCTTCAGCATCACGAACCCGCTTAGTAGATTTAACAGCTTTGGAAGACTGCACAGGTGCATCTTCAGTGTTCAATGGAGTGGACTGAACATCCTCATCTTTCGAACTTTCTCCTTCAGTAACATGCTCTCCAGACACTTCATATTCACTCTCCGATTCAACTCTCTTCTGAACCTTCTCATAAGGAACCTTAGCCACTTTGGATCCAACTGCAACGGGCTGAGGGATCTCTGGTTCCTCTGATTCTGATTTTGAGCCTTCTTCACCTGATTCAACTTCTTCCTCTGATTCTTCATTGATATCCTCAGCATTCTCCCCCTGAGTCTCGGCAATGGGATCAGTTACAACCACATTTTCCTTCTGAACTGATATCTCCTGATCCTGGTCTTGAGCATCATCAGAAACAGCATCCTTGCCTGGTTCCCTATCATCAGTTTCCTCGACATAATCATCAATGATCTGATCTTCCTCATGTTCAGTAGAACCAGCAGCAACTTCAGACTTCTTGGTGGTGTCCTGAGCAATATCCTCTATTGAAACTCTCTCAGTATCCTTGTCAGCAACCTTTTCAGTGACATCTTCCTGTGTAGGCTCTGCAATCTTCTTAGATTTTGGAGCACTTTTCTTTGTCTTCTTAGTCTGGCTTGGTCGAACAGCAGGAGCAGATGTAGCTATCTTCTCAGAGGTTTGGACAGGAGCACTATCCGGAGGAGCATACGCCAGTGGAATAGCAGCAATGGCCGTCTCTTTTGATGCGGATTTCGAGGCAGTCTTGACACTTCCAATTTTGCCCGAGGTCAAGGTACCAGGAGCCCCATCTTTAGTGGTCTTCTCAGAGACTTTAGGAATGGAGGATTTGGGAATAGGATCCGAGTTCCTCTTAGTAACACCTGCTTGCCCTGAGGAGGATTTAGCAGAACTATCAGTAGGTTTAGACACAGATTTTGTACCTTTCTTTGGAGTTCCCTTCCTTTTTGACGACGAGGCAGCTTTAGCAAGAGTCCGCAGGTTGGTAGGAGAATCCATGGCTTCTATTTGCTTCGGCGAGGGATTGACAGTAGAAATAGGAGCTTGAGAGTCCCCAACTGCTTGAGAGGTAACCTCCGGAGTTGCAGGGGTCGTGGTCACAACTGCTCGATCGGTTACTTTCTCCCCCTCAACTGCTACTCCAGCATTTCGGAGTTCATTCCGAACATCCAAAGGGTCCTCAGAAGGGTTGGACTGAACCTCCGATTGGATTTTCTCCAGAAGGTTGGTAGGCTTCTTGGGAGCCATGTCTTGCAAACCTTTCCCGAAATCAACTTCCGGTCTAGGGTGCTTCTTGGGAGCAGGGGATCCACCTTTAGTCGGATTCTTTGAACTGCGAGTGGTCACCATTTTTGCACTGCAAACACAACCTTAAACACAAAACTAGGGTTTTTCGAAAGAACTGGAAACGAGTGAAATCAATACCCAAGAGTAACAGATGAAGAAAAATAAATGAATGAAGTTGGGAAAACTGATCAACTTCCCGCCATAGCTTAGGGTAATGATGCTTCCTGCAGAGGTCCTGGACCAGAGATGTGACAAGATTCTTTCTTGAAATGACAACATTGGGCCTGACTGATGGGCCTCTTAATATCTCCCCCTTACTCATATAATTCCTGCAGCCCATACATTAGATAAAAAAATGAACAGATAAGTGGGCTAGGAATTTTACCATTCATTCCATGGGGGAGAGTCCAGTAGGCCATTTAGGCCAAGTAGCAAAGCCCAAGGTCTCGCCTGAGGGCTTCAAAACGATCAGTACACAATGCCTTAGTAAAAATGTCTGCATGTTGTTGTTCAGTTCCAACATGTGAAATGGACACAATGCCATCCTCCACAAGTTCACGAATGAAGTGGTGTCTGATGTCTATGTGCTTTGACCTGCTATGCTGACCAGGATTCTTGGCAAGGTTAATTGCACTTGTGTTATCACACAACAATAGCAACTCTTTGTGCTCAAACCCATAGTCTCTCAGCATTTGCTTCATCCAAAGGAGCTGGGCACAGCAACTACCTGCAGCAATGTACTCTGCCTCTGCAGTGGATAAGGAAATGGAGCTCTGCTTTTTACTATACCAGCTTACTAGGTTTGCACCAATGTAGAAACACCCTCCGGTGGTGCTCTTTCTATCATCTGAGCATCCAGCCCAGTCAGCATCACTGTAACCAGTTAGCTGCAAGCTTGAGTCCTTGGAGTACCATATGCCTAGCTCAGTTGTACCAGCCACATAGCGTATGATTCTCTTAGCAGCATGGAGATGAGACTCTTTAGGATCTGCCTGGTATCTAGCACATGCTCCTACAGCAAAGCTAATATCTGGCCTGCTAGCTGCAAGATAAAGCAAACTACCAATAATGCTTCTATATAATTTGCAGTCAACAGATTTACCAAGAGGGTCTTTGTTCATCTTGTCACTTGTCCCAATAGGAGTTCTGACTGGCTTGCTGGACTCAAGCCCAAATTTCTTGACAAGATTTTTTGCATATTTTGCTTGATTCAGAAATATACCCTCCTTTCTTTGAGATACCTGCAGACCTAAGAAATAGGTTAGTTCACCAACAAGACTCATTTCAAATTCCTTACTCATGATGTGGATGAATTCTTCTTTCAGGACTTGAGAAGTTGAACCAAATACTATGTCATCAACATAGATCTGGGCAATCAGGAATCCCTTTCCTTCTCCTTTGATGAAGAGTGTCTTATCAGCATTCCCTCGAACATAACCTTTCTCCAGCAGGTAAGAGGACAGTCTCTCATACCAAGCTCTTGGAGCTTGCTTTAACCCATAAAGGGCCTTGTTCAGCTTGTAGACATGGTTAGGACAATGAGGGTCTTCAAATCCCTTGGGTTGCTCCACATAGACCTCTTCCTTCAACCACCCATTGAGAAAAGCACTCTTCACATCCATTTGATATAGCTTGAATTCAAAGGAACATGCAATGGCAATCAACATCCTCACAGCTTCAAGTCTTGCTACAGGGGCAAAGGTTTCACTGAAATCAACACCTTCAACTTGAGTATATCCCTGTGCAACAAGTCTGGCTTTGTTCCTTGTAATGTTACCATTTTCATCTGACTTGTTCTTGAAGATCCATTTGGTTCCTATCACATTGACATGGTCTGGTCTCTCCACTAAAGTCCACACCTCATTTCTAGCAAATTGTTGCAGCTCTTCTTGCATGGCAGAGATCCATTGTTCATCACTAAGAGCCTCTTCAACCTTGCTTGGCTCTATCCTGGAAGTGAAACAGTGTAACCCTGCAAGTTCCTTGTAATCAATCTTCTTCTTCATTCTGGTTCTCCTTCCCTCATTTAGGTCTCCTATTAGATCATCTTCATCATGGTTCCTGTGCACCTTTCTGATGGGAGTAGAGGGAACTGGATTGATCTCAGCATCTTTGGAATGATCAGGATCCTTCTCATAGCAGTCAGTGGGTGACTGTTCTGAGTTGATCATGTTGACATCATTACTCTTCTCAGCATCTGTAGAACAAAGAATTCTGCTTGGTTTGTCATCAATAGTGACATTGGCTGACTCTACCACCTTTCTGGATTTTGGAAGATAAACTCTGTAAGCCTTGCTTGTGGAGGAGTATCCCACAAAGATTCCTTCATCACTCTTCTCTTGAAACTTTCCAAGGTGCTCCCTGTCATTGAGAACAAAACAAGTGCTACCAAAGATATGGAAATAAGAGATAGTAGTCTTTTTACCCTTCCACAGTTCATATGGAGTTTTGAGAGACTTTGATCTCATGTGAACACGGTTGGAGACGTAGCATGCTGTATGAACAGCTTCAGCCCACAGAAATTGAGGTGCACCCTTTGAATTCAGCATCACTCTAGCCATTTCTTGAATAGTGCGATTCTTCCTTTCAACCACTCCATTTTGTTGTGGTGTTCTAGGGGCTGAGAATTCATGCTTGATTCCAAGTTCACTGCAAAATTCCTCAAAAGCATGGTTTTCAAATTCACCTCCATGATCACTTCTGATCCTCTTGATTTTGCACTCCTTTTCTGTGATCAATTGCTGACTTAACTTGATGAAGGCCTTAAGAGCCTCACTCTTTTCCCTGAGAAAAGAAACCCAAGTATATCGAGAATAATCATCAACACATACCAAAACATATTGCTTACCACCCAGGCTTTTGACATCAGTAGGACCAAAGAGATCCATGTGAATGAGTTCAAGACATCGGACTGAACCAGATTGCTCAATGGACTTGTGAGGTGATCTGTGTTGCTTGTTCTTCATGCAGTCATTGCACATACCAACATCATCCTTTCTGAAGTTTGGTAAGCCTTTGACAGATCCCTTCCTGCTCAGCTTGATTAGATCTCTGAAGTTCAAATGGCCCAACCTTTCATGCCACAGGTGGGTTTCTGATGTACCTGCACTATTAGCCAACAAGCAAGATTGTGACAGCATATAGCAATCATTTTTGGATCTATAACCTTTGAAGATGCATTCTCGTTTGGAGTTGAGAACTTCACAGCATTCATCATCAAAGAGCACTTTAAGCTTGTTGTCACACAGGTGACTGATACTGATCAGGTTGGCACATAACCCTTCTACATGGTACACTGTCTTGAGGGTAGGGAATCCTTCTTCAGCTATAGAGCCAAGGCCAATGACTTTCCCTTTCTTGCCATCACCAAACATAACCTGACCACCATCGATCTCTTGATAG
The DNA here is from genome assembly GCA_030278955.1 of Hygrophila difformis. NCBI lineage: Eukaryota > Viridiplantae > Streptophyta > Magnoliopsida > Lamiales > Acanthaceae > Hygrophila > Hygrophila difformis. The sequence continues at coordinate 10,265,951 of JAOANR010000003.1, forward strand.
TTGGATAAGAGGTCTCTGTTCCCTGTCATGTGCCTAGAACACCCACTATCAAAGTACCAACTAGACCTTTTGCCTGACTTCGAAGCAGTGTGAAAGGCAATATTGCAAATCATCTTCCATTTGGCCCTCCATTCTCTTCTGGATATAGACCTCTTTAGGTTTTCATTAGGCCAAATCATTGGTCTTCCAGACATTGCATCTCGAGCAAGTAACCTGCAAGATCTAGTCTCATGACCATAGGATCTGCAATAGTCGCATTCCAGGGGTTCAGCTGCAGAGACTTGCTTCTTGTTCTTCTTTCTTTTCGGAACCTTGCTGGTGCTAGCTTCTTCCTCTGAGTTCTCAGACGGACTACATCCTTCCTTGATAAAGACTCTTTGTGAGGAGGACCTGCAACCCTTTATATATCCAATTCCTCTTTTATCTCCATGAGCTTTAGAGGATACAAGGATTTCTTCAAGAACATCCTTTCCCTTGTTCAACCTGCTGGTGAGTTCCTCTGACTTGGAGACTTTGGCAGTGAGTTCTTGAACTTGATTGGTCAAATCAGTCACCTTTTGTTGAAGATCATCTTTTAGACTGTTGAGATCTGTGACTTGATCAACAAGAGCTCCATTTACTGTGGTGAGATTGTGGACTTTCTCAGACAGCCCAATTAGTTCTTGTTGAAAGTTGTCTCTCTCAGTGCTGAGTTGCTCCACTTGATCAGTGAGTTCCCTTTTTGAGGTCATGAGTTCACCAGCTTGGACTGCAAGTTCATCTACTGTAACTGATAAATCCCTATGGGAGGGCTCCAGATAAGCGACGAAGTATTCCAGTTCATCTCGTCTGTTCTCAGCATTCCTGAGGTCACTCAATCTTTCATAGTACGCATCCTTGTAGGTATTGAGTTCTCGCAGGTATGATCTTGCTTCTTCATCTTGCACATAGAATTTTGCCACCAACTCATCCAGCTCATTGTTGAGGTAGGCAATCTCCTGTCTGTCTATTGCGTGATCAAGCAATGCACCTTCCAATTCTCCTAGGGTTTGCTCCAGTCTGAGGTTGGTCTCATCAAACATGTTGCTTAAGGTTTCCATCTCAAGACTGTTATCCCTGTGATAAGAGGTAGAAGCTTCATCAGTAGTAAGAGTATTGACTTGAGAAGAGATATTACCAACAGAATCAGCCTCAGACTCAGAATCCCATGTTCCAACAAGGGCAAACCCTTCTTCCTCTCCATCATTGCTGGATTCTGGTTCTTCATCATCACTGAATGTGGCGCAGTATGTCTTCTTGACATCAGAGGACTTGTTTCTGAGATTTGCACATTCAGCTCGAACGTGTCCGAAGCCTTTACACTCAAAGCACTGAGTACCCTTGGAATCTGAGGTTTCCTTGGAGGTTTTCTTGACAGATCGATCATATTTGTTCTTCTCAGGTCTCCTGCTAGAAGATCCCTCTCCTCTTCTGTTTCCAGCTTGCCTTGATTTCTTATCTCTGAGAAAGCGGGCTAGCTTCTTGGTTAGTAAAGCCAGGTCTTCCTCATCGATATCCTCATCCTCATCATCATCATGGACTGAACTGGACTCTTTAACAGTGGGAACACTGGGGGATTTCGACTCCACCTTGAAAGCAACAGACTTCCCTTTGAATTTTTTGCAGTGAGTCATCTCCCATGATTGTAAGATTCCCATAAGCTCATCAACACTCATGGTTTCAAAGTTGGCCTGAAGCTCAAGAGCAGCAATTTTGGGGTAGAACCTCTCAGGGAGTGTACCTACAATCTTAGACACTATCTCCTCAGTGGAGTAGGTTTTACCAAGCTGTTGAGCTTGGTTTGTTAGAGTACGAATTCTACCAAAAAAGCTATTCACAGACTCATTCTCATCCATACTAATTTTATGAAATTCAGCATCAAGAGATATGAGTTTAGATTTTCTTACAGAGGTGGTTCCCTCATATGAGTTTACCAGTATGTTCCATGCTTCAAATGCTGTGGTGCAGTTTGAGATGAGAAAATATTGGTCGTCTGCTACAGCACTGAAGAGAGCATGTAAAGCTTTGGAATTCATGTTGGACAAGATCTTTTCCTCTTTGCTCCAGTCATTCATGTCTTTGGGAGTGGTCACACCATCCTTAGTAACATTAGGCACAGCATACTTGCTAAGAACAGCATTCCATGCCAGATCATCTATAGACATCAGGAATGACCGCATCTTGTTTTTCCAGAAGGCAAAGTTTGTCCCATCTAGAAGAGGAGGCTGATTGTAATTCCACCTTTGACTCATCTTGCTTCAAAAGATCTCTCTCGCAAGAGTGTGGCTCTGATACCACTTGTTAGGTCCACAGTCTAAGCAAGTGAGGAACTTTATGCAGTAGTTCACTGTATGTGTTTGAACACCAACAATGAACACACAGATTATGGTATCAAGTGTAATATAAGCACAGCGGAATAAAATGAAGCATAAAGTAAATAAACAACACAAAGAGTTGTTGACCCAGTTCGGCCTCCTGCCTACGTCTGGGGGATACCAATCCAGGAGATTATTTCACTATGTGTATCACCAATGGCTTACAACCACACACAAAGATGAAATAACTTGAATGCCTTCACTCCGAACTCCAGGCGGATAGTTGTGATGACCAGCTGCTCTCTCCAGCCCTGGTATAGGCTTCCCACCTATTTCAACTCCCCAAAGCTAACCCACTTTGAGTTTCCCCTAAAGTAACCTGTGAAGCACCTCTCCTTGTTGAGTGAATAAATGAGTTGAAGTCTTCTTCCTGGTTTCACCTTAAGCACTCTCCTTGAATGTGTCTCAGCTTCACCAAAGGGAACTGATGAACAATAAGCAAACAGGAGTGCTCAAGGCTCTGGACAATCTTTCAGCAAAGGGTAGTTTCTGTGAACACTAGGCTGAAGATTGAAGTGGCTTCTCTCTAAGTTGTTCTGAAAGCTTGAGGAAGTTTCAGAGTGTTTCAAGAATGATAATGTTGAGAAGTGATTTCCAAAGCCTCTGAAAATCCCATTTAACCAGGCAGCTCTGCACACTTGAACGGTCACATTGCTAATTTGGGAAAGAGCCGTTGAGGTTAAGTGTAGACTTGTTCAAATCTTCTTTCCTTAATCTGGGAAGGAGTCCTGCAAGAAAATATTAGTATCTCTCCTCCCAGATAAGGAAATATCCGTTGGACTGAAGTCAGTCTTCAAGAAATCTTCAATGCACACAGTAGACTGATTACACAAATGTTCACCTATTGTGTTCTATCATCGGTTATGAACTCCTATCAAAACCTAGACTCAACAATCTCGACGGGAAGTAAATACAAATGAAGATTTTCGTGAAGACACTCAAGGGCACTCACTTCGAAGTGGAAGTCCAGCCGGAGGATACGGTTTGGATTTTATTTTTCATTTTTCTATCTGGATTGACGACATATGTTTGTTGGCTTTGGATGGAGGTCATTGATTTTCATATGTTAGATTTTACTCGTAGCTGTATGTGTGGACTTGTTGAGTTTTGAAATTATTGGCAGCATTGCCTTCTATCATTCTGCATGGATTTTATTCAATTGATTTGGGGACTGCTTCATAAGAATGTCCCTTTTAGGTAGAATGTGCAGAATATTTGAGGGTTCTTATGTTGCTGTCCATTGAATCAATCAATTCTATGTTTTTATGAGTTAATCCTTAATGCTGTTCTTGATGATGTTTTGTGTGAGTATATTGATGCAAAGATTGCAAAGCAGAAATGCCAATTATCAAGTTCTTATGTCTGCATTAAATTGCTGACTTATCAAACATTTTATTTCAAACTTTTATCTCCAAAATAGAAAATGCGTGTGCACTGAATGTGTTGGTTGACTTGGTTGATTTGTGGGGAAATGCATTGGACCTCGGGTGTGTTTGACAATTAGCTAAACCCTGTGTGACTATTAGCTGTTTGTATAAAGTGGTTTTTGAATTAACCTATGTATAAACATGAAAAAAAATTTAGAAAAAAATACTGATGTTGTGCTTATTCATTTCTGTATTTTTAATTTCCATTTAGCCCTGTTTGGATTTGCTTTTCCATTTGCTTTTAGAAACAAACTTGTTTTTAACAATCATTCAAGTCTATTCAAACAAGTGATAATAGTTTTGTGTACGAGAAAAGAAACTTTTAGCTTGTGTGTATGACTCAACTATTTTTAAAAACGATCTATTTCAAAAAAACTGAGGCTTTTTTTTAAAAAATAATAATAATAATAATAATAATTTTAAGCAGAAGTTAGAAACAGAGAAAAAGAAGTCCATCCAAATAGAGCCTTAATGAATGAAAGATACTGGAGGAACTTATTTGCTTAAACAGCCGTTCAATGATCATGGCAAAAGGAGATGTGAATAATTCTACATGAGTTGTATCTTTTCATTACAACATGGCTTGTCGCCTGAGGTCAGTGTTGTGCAACGCCAACCCTCGTTTGCTAACAACATTTCATAACACAGGGGGTATTTGTATTGCATGAATGGTGTACATGCATTGGAATGTATTGGATGCCTGTTTTCTTCTAATTTCTACAGTTGCAGTTCACCTTTTGTCTTGCTCATTCAGTGGTTGTAATGTTAAGGTTGGTGGTGTGAAGAAAACAATTGAAAGAACAAAGGGAGCTGATACTTATCCAGCAATGCAGCAGGTTCTTATCCATAAGGGAAAAATTATGAAAGATGACACCAAATTGGAAGAAAATGAAGTTGCTGATAGTAGTTTTGTTGTAATTATGCTGAAAAAGGTAAAATGTCATCTTGAATTGTCTGAAGTAAAGGCTGGTAGTATTCTTTCCATTTGGTTCTTGTAGTTATGATAAAAAAAAAAAAAAATCGATTAATGACTTTTTGAGTATCCGAGCTTAAATGTGCTCAATTTATTTTGAGGGAATATTATCTAAATATGCAAAACTAAAAACATAGGTGTTAGTCAGGTGCTGAGGTGGATGCACAATCTAATGAGGTTTAGTGGGCACCAATTTTATTTATAAAGCTGCCAAACAATACATCTAAATAGCATGGAACAACAAAATCCCTGAGATACAAAATCATAGACCTTATATCTAAGATGGTTTGCTCAAGTTATAATGTTGTGTAAGCCACACACCGGATGAAAATGGAGCCAAATTACTCTCAGGTCTCATAATTTGTGATTTTTGTTACCCATTGTGTAATTTGTGGAAGGATTTCTTATTTCATAATTCATACTCCATTGACGACTAATGATATGAATGTTGTATTTTGGTTATTCTTTTAATTGTTTGTTTGATGGGTTTTATGTAATTTGACAGCGTGTTATTTACTTTACTCATTTTGATTATTTATTAATTCGCTACTAAAACATTGTAGAATCAAAAATCCACTGGAGAAGGCTCAACAACTTCAAGTGCAAAGGTACAATCAAATAAATTTATGTTTTCCTAGTATGAACATTCAGTATTTGTAAAAAATTTAAAGATTAGGTGCAATAAGAATGAATAGTGCAGCTTAGTTTCAAACTGTAAAAAAATGTAGGATTTTTAACAATGCCTAATTGTATGTATCAAATACCTTATATGTGTTCCAATTACTTTGTAGTATGATTGTCATCATAGCAACATTTTGTCATGAGAGTAATGAATTATGCCATCGTGTTGCCTGTACAACAGCTCAAAAGTTGTGTGTGGTACAAAGTTTCAATGTTGGCATGCTAATGTCTTGGGAGTTAAAAAGTGAAGATACAAATTTAGATTGCTAAAGTTGATATATCGAATCATCATAGAATTACTCATCTCAAGTGATTTTTTCAGCATTATGCTTGAATACTTGATGGCGGACTTGTTAATACCCTCTAGTTGTGGCAGCAGCTGAGACCTGATTTTTTGATTTTGCCCTTTGTAGGCATCACAAGCCAGTGAACCTCTACCTGCTGCAGGGCCAGTATCTGCAACTCCTCAACCTCCTTCTACAACGTAAGCTTTTACATCTGCTGTGATTGTTGGGGCCTTACCAAAGCTCTTTACCTATTTGTCCCTTATTTTCTATAGAATTTTAACATTCTTTAATGCATGCGTTTTTCCACTGTGCAGGCCTGCGCCAGCCCCAGCTTCTAATCCTGTTCCACCTACTAGTACAACGTAAGTATCTGTTAATGATTCTCCTTGATTTAGGTTGTCTGTAATAGTGTAATTTTAGCTTTTGCACCCCTCTTTTGTTTGTTTGCAGTTCAAACGTTTATGACCAAGCTGCATCAAATCTGGTTGCTGGCAACAATCTCGAGGGTGCAATCCAACAGATTCTTGACATGGGGGGTGGCTGTTGGGACAGGGATACAGTTGTCCGAGCCTTTCGTGCTGCTTACAACAACCCAGAAAGAGCGGTTGAATATTTGTATTCTGTAAGCTCTGAAACTTCTATAGACACTCTCTAGTCATACTTTCAGGATTCTTTAACTGTGACTGACAACTCTGGAGTGATAAAATTAAACTCTGAATTCATTTTTCACTAAAAGAATACATACGTATTTTTCATTTTCTGGCTTAATTAATCAATTAGATTACATTTTTCAATAATTTTGTTACTTGTTTGGATTTGCTCTCTTTGAATTTGAGTTTTCAACGAAGTTCCAGAACATTGATGTAGCGGTATGTATTCAACTATGGTATCTGATTTTAAGAATATCCATCGGGGGTGTATGCCCATGTGTTTGGCTGCATCGGCCATTATGGAAAAATTATGCGACCATCCTAGATGACAGAGCAATGTTATTTGCATATTGCTGTTAGTTGTGCATTTTCCCTTTCAACAGACATCTGACTCAATTCAACCATGAACATGAAAAACTCATTTACTTTTTCTCATCTACCGTTTGTTACAATCATCTGCTTGAAGTTACATGATTTCCTGGTATCATATCGGGTGTTTCTTTAACCCATTCTTTTTGGTTGTTTCTTAAATGTATCCAATCCTATTGTATCTTGGCATACATCTCAGGGGATCCCCCTAAACCCAACACCACTTCCACCAGGCGGACCAAATGCAAACCCATTCAATCTTTTCCCTCAGGTTCCTTTCAATGTATCTGTCAATTTTTCCTCTTAATCTTTCTCAGAAATGTGACTCAACAATGGTCCTTGTTAACAGGGTCTTCCAAATATGAACATGGATTCTGGTGCCAGTGCTGAAAATACCCTGGAGCTTCTGCGCAACACCCCTCAGGTACTGTATATAAATGATAAAAGCGTAACAATCAAGAGCACTCTGCTTTTCTCTATTTCTCTTTTGAATCTTGCCTATCTATTCAATGATCTATTCGTTCTCTGCAGTTCCAAGAATTGCAAACAATGGTGCAGGCCAACCCACAGATTCTACAGGTTTCGTTATTTCTTATGATCTGCTCACTTTTACCCATTAATCATTCCAATGTTACTGGGATCTGAATGGAATTTATCCATGTCGGCAGCCCCTACTTCGGGAGCTCGGAAGGCAAAACCCTGAATTAGTAAGACTGATACAAGAGCACCAAGCTGATTTTCTTCGCCTCATCAATGAGCCTTCTGAAGGCGGAGGCGGAGAAGGGTAACTACAACTCGGTTACTTTTTCCATTACACTCAAACTTATTTCTCGTTGCTCAAGCATTAATTTGATGCAAATTTACTTTCTTCCTGTTGTCTCAGTAACTTACAGGAACAGCTTGCAGGAGCAATGCCACAAACAATAAATGCTACCCCAGAGGAACGGGAGGCAATAGAAAGGGTAAAATTGCAATCCTTCTAGCCGCCCCCACTTTCGAATCAATTTTTGCCCTCCCTTTCTAAACTGTAATGCTCTCATTCAGCTTGTAGCCATGGGATTCGATCGAACGCTTGTTTTGGAAGTGTTTTTTGCGTGCAACAAGAACGAGGAGCTTGCTGCAAATTATCTCTTGGATCATATGCATGAGTTTGCCGATTGATACGAGTCAAGGTTCTATTAATCTTTTGTGACTCCTCTCTCTTTAGATAAATATTCATCCTTTTTTGACATGTGAAATCTGCATGATTATTATTTTGTGGGCGTGTCAGTGATCTTTAACAACCCATGCTCTTGAGGGCTGAATTAGAGGACATGATAAATGCTTGAAAAGTGTAATTAACTCACCATGCCTCCTGTTCGGTTTATTGTCTTAATTTCTGGGCAAACTCCAGTACTTGTCGACTCGTTCTTTAGGCTGATGATCCCAAATTCCTTACTTTAAAAGTAGTAATGCTTATAAATTTGATACGTTGGTGTGGTGCCATAGGAGTAAGCCACTAAAGGGGGGGATTATTTGTTAGCTCGTGAAATCTGCATGTTCAAAACTATACACATAAACAAAATAGTCTCTTGACTGACTTCATTTACAAAACAGCCCCCATTCATAACAGGCTATTTTTTAGGTGGTTTTCTACTAGTGAAAAGGTGGTACTAGTACTACATTGGATGAAGGTTTACACTCTCTATGATTAGTCAAATCTATTTGGATTATAATGCAAATGCCATCCTAAGTATTTCAACAACAACAGACATTCCCAACCTAACCTACTATAGCATTCAACAATCAACAGCGAACACATGCAAAACTCCAACTGGACAGACCACGCACATTTTGGTATGCTCTTTCAAAGTACCACCATCAACTCAACTCCTGTAATGAAGTGGACAGCAAGCAACAAGACATATACAGTACTATATACTTCCAAGACTTCCCCCCCCCCCCCCCCCCCCCCCCCCCCCCCCAAAAAAAAAAAAAAAAAAAAAAAAAGCGCTTGAGAGGGCACCACCACAATCCACAGCACAACTCAATCCATTATTCATACACTCATGTGACTGCCCATCAGTGTGAGTGAGTGAGATGTAAGATAATACTGTGGGGCATCGCTGAATTATACATGAATGATGCCAATTGCCCACCTTTGCCCTCTACGTGTTCGACAATATGCCTCGATAATGAACAGTAAAATTTTAACCCACAATGTCTCCTACCGCCCTTGTCATTCATTGCTAATAAGTGACGACTCACAAATTCAAAATCTTATAGTACTATTTTTTTTACGCTTCAACAAAATTTAAGATTCGAGCTCTTCTGAATACAAAAAAAAAATACATTTTTGAGAGGTTTAACCGCTTTAGTTCATCTATACTTCCCTCGAGGTTACTCTTAAGCCTCAAATAGTCTTTAAATATCCCTTGGATTAATGAAAAAAACAAAAAAGAAGAAAAATGTTATAGTAAATCTGTATTTGCTTGTCATTGAACCCACTCTTTAAAACCTTTTTCATTTTCTTTGGAAGAACACCCATCAATCATCATGTTACCTGTTTCACTGAATATATATCCCCACTTTTTTTATGATGTGAAATGTGTTCAGTTGAATGCTTCAGGCGAAATCCAGAAGTATGATTCTGCATTCATTCACAGGTAACATGATGGGTAGACTTATAAACCTTATCAGAATTGAATACAATAATTATTAATTCACATGGACAGGCCATTACACCCAAGATTCAGATGCATACCGTTGCTTTTTATAATATTTTTTTTTAAGTATAAGCTAGGAAATGAGCGTTTTTCCAAATATTAAGTTAATTTAATACTATAATAATTTGACTTTGGCACCTTTTCTTACCTACAATTTCCCAGTTTACCATTATCCCACGGCTCCTATATTAAAACAATAAAAATAAAAAAAATGTATAACTAAATAAACAAAATAAATAATCTGGTGATATTTACCATACAGACTAATCATATTCAATCACATGTCATAATGTGTTTTGTTGGATGAATGCTTCACTAATTAGTCTACACTATATTGCATGCTTATTTGTGATTTGCTTATTTTTGTCGTAACTACTTTCCAATAATGTCAGGAAAAAGGGTTTTTACGCAATTAATTATTTGTCCGACAGCTTAATTATATAATATAGTAATTGATAATTGATTATATTATATGAAGTATATATTACACATAAAAGATAAAATTATTTTAGTACTATATTGAATTATATATTTTTTAAGTTCTCAAGGCGAGCAAACAGAAGCCATGACCATGAGCAAGGTTTTAAATATCGGTTTCAGTATCTATATCGGACATATAAATTTAGGGAAATTTCGAAGATATTTGAAATTTTCAGGGAAATTTCGGAAATATTTGTAATTTTATGAGAAAACTAATTCGATTTTCTGAGATGATGAAAATGAAGATATATTTCAAAATTCCTCATCTCTGTTGCTATATAAATTAGTAATATGCTAACAATACTCATTTGATGATATAATATGCTAGTAATATTATTGATATCATGCACCATATTCATTGATAATAGACTTAAAATTGATAAACAACTTAATTGGATGACATCATCAATATGGGTTGAAATATAAATTTTAATTTTTAATTTTTTTAAAAAATATATTTTTAAAATTTAGAAAAAAAAAATTTAAAAAAATTTCGGGATATTTCGGTCAAATTTTGGGAAATTTCGGATTTATGGCGAAATTTCGATGGAAATTTTGCAAAATAATATTGCATGTGAAATTTCGCTTCCAGGTGTCCCGAAACCCGAAATTTCGGTCGAAATTTCGGAAATTTCGGGAATATTTAAAACAATGGCCATGAGAACACAATACTTTCCAAGACGAGCTCAGGCTGGCCCAACCAAGTTCCTAAGAATTCTTTGGTTTACCATCGTTTTTTGACTGTTTGTCTACATTTTAATGAACAACTGTTAAAGATTTCCGGGAACTTTGATGATTATGCTAGCCACTGACCATGGCATGTACGAAACGATTATTGTTTTAGAATAAATGACTCCGGCCCTCATTTTCCCCCAAAAAAAATACCAAGAAAATTAAGAAGTTATTTGCCAAAGAACCGTCGAAATCTTTTAGCTAACTACTGGAGTGGCCTAAAATAGTGCTACTTATTCAGTTATTTCTTTCCTCATTTAGGTTAATTCAATTAATCTAGAAAATTGTGTTCTGTAGTTTATGATTCATGAAAATAGCATACCAATTATTGTGTTTCTTTGAATTCAAAAAGATACCTCTATAATATTATTAGGGTTTGGTTTAATGGTTGAGCCTTTAACTTTAAAATTTGAAGTTGATGCCTGAATTTAATGTTTTTATCCATTTCCATTTTGTTTTTTTTTTTGTTTTTTTTTAAAAAAAAATTAAATTATGTGATATGAAGAGCCTGTTTGGATTGGCTTTTTTCCAAGTGCTTTTGGCTTTTGCTTCTGCCAAAAGCACTTTTGAAGGAAAAAGGGTGTTTGTTTTGGCTTTTTAGAAAAAGCAAAAGCACCTCGAAAAGCTGCAAAAGTGCTTCTGGGAGAAGCAGCCCAGGTGGTGCTTCTCCGAAAAGCAGAAGCCAAAAGCACCTAGTAATGTGTGCAGAGTCATAAATGCCCCTATTAATTTATTTATATTACACTATAAATATATACTATCATATATAAATAGCATATTCTTTTTGGTAATTTACACATTTCAAAAGCACTTTTCACTTTTATACATCCAAACACACTATTGAAAAAAAGCTGTTTTTTAAACATTCCATCCAAACACAAAAGTTAGCTGCTTCTGCTTTTGGCTTTCACTTCTGCTTCTGCTTTTGGCTTCTGCTTTTTTTAAAAGCCAATCCAAACGGGCCCGAATTCCCACTAATTTTTTTAAGCAAAAACTTGGACCTCAAGTGAGAAAAAGAAGAAGAAAGAGCGGGGGAAAAAGATATGGCAATAATTATGGTTTTTTTTTAAATTATGTTTTTTTTTTAATCCAATTCATATTTACAATAATATGATGTTTTATTTTATTTCCAATCTTTTTGTTAGTGAAGTTGCTGAGGATTTTGTCAATATTTTGCCCTACCCATTGTTTCATTTGATTAATGATGATCATCCGTAAAATAGTTTAGAAGTTATTATTGGTCATTTTATAAAAAAAACTCTTATTTTATAATTATATTCTAATTGTAATGGTTCCAATTCTACATTCATAAAATTCTATTGTGATCCAATTTACAAATTTCAAGTGAAACTATGGTATGTAATTTTTACTCCAATCTAAAAAGGGGATGGTATTTTGAGATCAATATTAGATGCCTGGCTATTTGAAATGGGCATCAAAGTATATCCACCAATTATACAATATTGTAATGACTCTTCAAAAATAATAGCATGACATGACAATTTTAGCAATGTGGCAATCTCCCATTCAATATTGAATTAATATATGTTTCCTATGCTCCAACCACCCATGAAAAAAAGGTCATATTACCATTTTATTTTATTGCAATGGACACTACTTGGTGTGAGGTGGAATAGGGTAACATGTGATTGAAAAGAGAGTCACCCACTTTTTAAATCTAAAAAATGGGGTTGAAATTTGGACATAAAAATATAAAAATAAAAACTATAAGTATTTGAATACAAAATGAAATAAAATAAGAGTTGTATTACTTCGTACTACTTGATAATTTGCTTCACAAGTCTTCCTATTTATTAAATGGCGCAAAGTTTAGAATCCCTATATATATGATAGTATGATATAGAAGTTGGATACTATTGTAAACCCCATTAGATTTGTCATCCATTTTTCTTTCTAAAATGCGATCACATTAACCCGAACTTTATATTAGCTTGTTCTTGTTCTTTTCCTTTTTCTTTTTTTTTTTTTAAAAAAAAAAAGTAAACTTCAATTATCGTTGTTGTTACTTTTGCATCCCTTTCTATTATAAGAAATATACCCTCCACAATTTGGGGAAAAAGTTGGAAAATTGGTATTTTTATTATCAACACACCCTACCAAGTGAGGGTTTTAATTTATTAAACACTTTAAATTTCACCGTCAATTACTTTATAGCCACCAAGCATTGGCAAATAGAGACTCGACAAATGGATATGAGCCCTCAATTTAATATATTTTGATTAGTTTCTAATCAGATGTAACATTTTCTGGCTTCGGCTCCGCCAAAAAAATTAAATGGAACATGAATTATTTTTATTTTTATATATTTATTTTGCGAAGCCGAAGCCAGAAAAATAGATGGCGGGAGCTATATACCACACAAATTACAAATGAATAAAGAAGGGAAATAGGGGTGAGTGGAGAATCAAAATCTCAACTATAAAATTGAAAGACAGGAACTTGACTATTTGGACAAATCATTATCGCATATGAAACATGATTTTTTTTTTGTGAAACCGGGTATCCTCAGGTCATATTGGACTTCAAGACTAATCCTTCGAGGATCTGCAATGGCAATTAAGGGCGTCTCTCCTAAAGCAGTTTTTTGCATACACAAGGCTCGAACCCGAGACATTGCTTAAGCGACTAGAATCCTCATCCACTCAAGTCAACTGGTGTTGGTTGATGGAACATGAATTATTGATTCATTGAAAAAAGCTAGCCCATGTTAATAAATAATTTTTTGTTTTAAAAACAAAACTTTTTTTAAGATGGTCCTCCACTCAATGAAATAATAGCATGCCCAATGGCTATTCTAATCCATCAATGTCTTGTGTGTTTGCCCCACAAATAATTGTAGGTATATTTTATCAATAGGCCTAACACCCACATACTAAAAACAATTGCATGTCCTCCACTAGTTGGAAGAAATTTGCATTTTTATATTGGTTTTTGTTTAAAATATTCTTAATTAATGTAAAAATTATTGTAGTTGAAGTACTTTATAAGCAATCTCAAGATATAATGTGTACACGAATAATTTTTTTTCTCTTTAGGCATATATAAAGGCATTCAACAATTTCAGTTTTTGAGATTGAGACTTGATACAAGTGGTTAACCTCCCTGACTCACAACCTCAACCTTCAAGTTGCAGGTTCGATTCCCACCCAGCCATCCATCCCTCCATTTATTCTTTTGTAATTGTGTCGCATGGGATCCCTTTCCAGCCTGTATAGGCTGTTAAGCATTAAAAAAAAAAATCACTTTTTGTTGCAATTTTCTTTTCTTTTTCGTAGGTTTGACATTGTTGAGCTAGATTTATTAATTCTTTTAGTTCTAATATTTAATATGAGTGGAGCTAAGGCCCCGTTCTCTAGAATTTATTTTCAGGCCTTATTATTTATTTTTTTATAGAAATCAGATCAGACCAGATTAGATAAGAAACATTAAGATCAGACCAGATTAAATAAGATCAGACCAGACCAGATCAAATCAGACCAGAAAAGATCAGATCAAATCATTATAATAATATACAGAAAATAAGATCAGACCAGACTAGATGGAATCAGACCAGACCAGAAACATTCAGACCAGACCAGACAAATTCAGATCAGACCATACCAGATCTTATAAATTTAGATCAGATCAGAAAAATTAAGACCTAGAGAACAGGGCCTAAGTTTCTCAATAAATTAATTATCTTTTTAATTGAGTTAATGTTTCATTTGCTTTGAAATTCGTTTTTTCACACAGTTGGTCTAAGTAGTATGGGGCTCTGGCACCTTAAGCGAATATCTTAGGTTCGAGCATTTGTGTATGCAGAATTCTGCTTTGTGAAAGGTAATCCTTCAATGCTCACCATATTGTCGAGAGATTAGTCTTGAGCCCAATGTGGTTTGGGGATACATGCTATATGCCAAAAATTTATTTTATCTTTTAGTATTGAAAAAATCAAATTAGTGGAATTCTTAAACTTATGCTATGTTCTGCACACAACTTTTAAAAACTTTTGGGAGTTTTAGGGTTTATATCTAAACAATAGCCTTGTCATGCACACTAGCTTTCAAAGGTTTTAGCTGTGAATTACACCTTCGAAAGTTACTTTCCAATTTAATTAATTTTTTTCTTCAAATTATAATTTATGACAGCTACTTATACCAAACGCTTATGCGTAAAAATAGTAGCTACAGCCCCCAACAGCTGTAACTCACAGCTACAGCCTGCAACTACATTTCTACGTGCAGAATAGACCCTTTATAAACTTGACTATACAAGAATTTCTTGGTTTTATTTTTTACGCCCTCTGTAATTCAAAAATTCTACTAACATTTAAGGATTTCACGCAATCCAATGCATAATTTTAACGAATAATATCTCAAATTGTATAAAATAAAAATTTATAAAATTTAATATTATAAAATTATGTGAATAGATGAATCTAACAACATCTTACTTGATTATATTTTATCTTATATAATTATGTTAAAAAATCGAATCAAAATTACTCAATAAATAAAATAATCTCTATGCCTTTGGGCTGTAGTTGCCTGTATGGTTAGAGCATCTCCACCCGTACTGCAAAACGCAAAATGGGGTATAAAAACTGCTCCTCAAATTGCGTTTCCGGTGGAGAAAACGGAGAGAAGAACGCATTTATGCATTTCACTGTAGATGACTGCAAAAACTTTTCAATATTGCAATTAAGTCTTGTGTTTCTTCTCTTTTTATTTTTTTTTTATCTTTCATTTATTGATGTGTTTTAATATTAATTTTATTTTTTAATTCTTTTTTTCATCTTTTTTTTTAATCTAAACTTTAAATTCTCGTCTTTGATTGATGTGTTTTAATATTAATTTTTATATTTATAATTTAACTAAAATTTGATATTATAATACAACAAAATTTATTAAAAATACTAAAAAGTCATTAAAAGTGCTAAAATAAAGTAAAAGTATTATTAATATTGAAGATAATTTGTAATTTAAGATTTTGTATAATTTATGTTTTTTTTTGCTTGATTGTATAATTTATGTTAATATTTAGTTAGTATTTTTTATTAATTTTTGTTTAAATTTAACATAGGGGTTAACTTGTAAATTTGATAAATATATTGGTGATATATGAAAAGTGTATAAAGTAGTAAAAAGATAATACTTCGTGGAATAATATTTTGGGTTTGAATTTAGTATTTTCGATTGGAAATGGAACATTATTTGATGTGGCATTTACTGTTTTTTTTATTTATTTGAGTTTGGTATTTTCGTTGGAGATGGTCTCTTCCCTCCAGGCTCCAGCATTGGACACGTGCCCCCGAAGACCCTTTCCACAATTTCACAATCCACATCCAATAACCAGTTGAATCCCCCCTCACAAGTCACAAGAAAATCCCCCCCACTTCCATCCATATCTAAAATTTCAATTGAAGAATTCCATTTCCTCCCCCGCAAAAAATATCTTCACAAATCCTCCAATCCACGAGTAAAGAACCCAAAAAAGCCCGATCCCGTGTAGGCCCGCCAACAAATATCGGCCCCTCGTCTCTCCGACCTCCACGTTGCCCCTTCTTCCACTGTAGACTGTGTAGATTGATTACTCTTCATCATCCCCACTGTGCTCTGCCCACTTCGTTTTCTTTTCTTTATAGTATTGTGTATTTATACCCCCCCACCCTTCCCTCTCGCCATTCAATGAATGAGAATCCCCTTTTGTGTGTATAATAATTGATTTGCGGAATTAAAATTAGGGTTGTTCTTGAGCAGGGATGGATGTAGGGAGTCCTGGTAACGTGATTGCGCCGTTCGTGATGAAAACTTACCAAATGGTGAGCGATCCGGCCACCAATGACCTCATCACTTGGGGTAGGGGGAACAACAGTTTCATGGTTTTGGAGCCCCTCGATTTCTCCCGGATGATTTTGCCTGTCTATTTCAAGCATAGTAATTTCTCCAGCTTTGTTCGTCAGCTCAATACCTATGTGAGTGTGTGTGATTGATTGAATTTGAATAATACTTCAACTCTGTTTTATTGCTCATGTTTCCTGTTGCTTTTGTCTTCTACTATTTCGATTAGGATTTAGGGTTTAAGGGTTCATACTTCGTTCTTAATATACCCTTGGATTTTAGTCGTACGGACTGTTACTTTTCCAAGAAATTTGGGTTTTGTAATTATTGGGACAAAAGCCTCTTGTTAATTACCTCAAATAGTTGAACTTTTTACTAACTCAGTGTTTGAAAAATACTGCTCCTACTATTAAAGTAGCCCTGAGTTTTGACAGCAGAGTGAATCTTATTGAAAATCACAGCCAGTTGAAATGAATTAACTGTAAGCATGTGTTCCTGTAAATGATTTGTATTATTGGCAAGATGGGATGCATCAAGATGAAATTTTTTGCCAGTGCCCCGTTGGATATTTCTGTAGCTGGTTATGAACTGTGAATTTAGTTCTTTAGGCCATCTCCAACCCTAGACTCTATTTTACGGTTACACTATCTCTATTTTACAGTTAAATTTACAATTTTCCACTATTTCTCTCCAACCCACAACTCTACATTTCCCTCCGCAATAGAATATTCCATATTGATTCCATTACTATTTATATTATATTTTATCTATCAATTGATTTTAATACATATTTTTTATATATAATATTTAATTTTATTTTTAAAATTATTTAATTTAAAATTTTAAAAATTAAAATCTGAAACTAAAACAAAAGGAAAAATAATAAGAGATAAAATGTAATTAAAAGCAAAAAAGTAAACAAATAGAAAAAGCAAAAAGAATAAAAGAACTTATCTTGAAACAAATTAAAGAAAAAATAAAAGATTAAAAAAAAGAAAAAAAAATAGTATACCGTCGTGAACAGTGCCCGCTTTTAATTGCGGGACACTGTTCAATACCGCAATATTTTGCGGTACCGGCCGCAATCTTGCCGGTAGCATTGGAGCTACCGCTCCATTATTTTTAGCAGCAGACGCCAAAAATGGCGTCGCATTGGAGTTGGTCTTATGGAACACATTTATCCGTCAAGATTAGGCTGTGCCTGTCCTCTCCTCTCAATGGACCCATGTATATTAATATGTAATAACTCCTCTAGTTATCGGTTTTGTTGTTTTCTTCGTGTTATATATTTCTCGATATGCATGCATTTACTGACTATTGTTGTTTTCTTCCCAAGTGGCTTTAAAGACTGCAAATTTTACTCCAAAATTAGAAGCATATTGACATGGTGGTTGTGATTTCAACTTTGTGCTAAAACAGCTCTTTGAGTTGTGCTTTCTTACAAATTATAGTTACAACTGTTGAGTTCTTGAGGAATCATAGGTATCATCATCCCCTGTTATTGTTTCCATGATGATGATTCACACAACAGGGCTTCAAGAAAGTCGATCCGGACAAGTGGGAGTTTGCAAACGAGTGGTTTCTACGAGGCCAGATGCATCTACTGATCAACATAGTGCGGCGGAAGCACACCAGCAGAACCAACAGTTCTCTCGCCTGCCAAGATGGCAACGAGGAGGAGGATGGGGAGCTGTTAAAAGAGGTCGCGAAGCTCAAGCACGAGCAGAAGCTCTTGGATCAGGAGCTGGAAAACATGAACCGGAGGCTAGAGACCACCGAGAGGAGGCCCCAACAAATGATGTCTTTCCTGTACAAAGTTGTCCAGGACCCCGAAATCCTACCTAGGATACTGCTCGAAAAGGACAGAATGGGAAGGAGGGCGGCGGCCCCCCCTGACGACACTGACAAGAGACGAAAGATCATGGTATCCTCGTCAAGTTCATCGGTAGGGAGTGAAGACGACCGGGAGTACAACGCAGCAGCCACGCCAATTTCATCGCCAAATGGGAAAATGGATGTCGATCCCATATATAACCACTATTCGACATCTCCCGAGAGTTTTGGGCATGTGCAGATTGCGGATATGCCTTTCGTGATCAAGCAAGAACGTCGCGATCATTTCGCTCCTCCGGTGCCTGGTCACTCCTCCGGAGGCTATCCTACCATAGCAGCAGCGCCGCCGCGGCCTATCAACAGCGTTCCGGGGTGGTACTTTGGAGGGGCAATGGCTGAGGACAGCCACAGCCCTCCGCCGCCGTATCCCTTCTCCCTTCTTGGTGGTGGATTTTAGCTACTAATATAGTACTATGATGTAGATGTATGTATCGAAATATGGAAGAAATTAGAAGAATTTAATCAAATAGATGTATACCATTCCATTCCAGTAGAAGAAATTTATATGATTTTTAGCTGGTACTGGAATATTCCACTAGCCTACAACCATAAAATGCAAATACTCCATGTATACCATTCCATTCCAGTAGAAATTAATGGAATAAAAATTATTCCAAAATAGAAGGGTACGACTATACGAGAAGATGAAAATCAATTCCATATTCAAGAAAATCAACACACTGCCATATTTGTATTAATACGTACAGTAGTATACTGTATGTTTATATTAATGTCAAATTCACTAACTTCTTCCCCAAGTTACTGGATTTAACACAATGATGATTCCCGGCCTAAAGAAACCCACATATTGGGGCAATAATATTATTATTAAAATTATTAAATTAAAGGAACATTCTCGTATTATTACATGATTCCATTTTTACCTATATTAATTAATAATGGCAATAAATGAATCCACGGAAATAATTAAGGTGTTTTTTATGCTATAAAAAGTCCGGAGGAGTCACAAATCTTGGTATCTCTGTTTCTCTCCTCTCGTGGAAATTAATCTTACTTGGGTAGTACCTAAATCTCTCTTGGTTACTACTTACTAGTATTTTCTATGCTAGTTTTTTTTTTTTTTTTTCTTGTGTTGATTGTTATTTTATCTGATGTTAGTTTTTTACGACTAAGGTACACCATATGATATGATGATGCCTTGGTATTTTATACTTCCACCTTCTTCTGGTTATACGCCAACTTTCGTTTTCGTAATGTCGGCCCTTCACCTCTATGAATGGAGCGGGTGCGAGCCTAAGCTTGAGCCTATAATTGAGCGCGGGTTAGATTCTATCGATCGTGGCGTAGATTCGATGCAGAAGTTTATCCAATCCCATTATTCCCCACAAGTCAAGGAGTTGTTCGTGGAATCCAAGAAAAAGGCCCTGAAATCTGTCGCGGATAGATTCAAGAAGTAGCTAGCGAGAAGATACTAAATAATAAGAAGTGGTTATATGATGTTGATTGAAGAACGCTTATTAAATACTAAATAATACTTACTACTACTATATGCTACTCCCTCCGTCCCATTCCAAATGTCCTACTTACTATTTTTAAATGTCCCATTACAAATGTATTCTTTCTATAAATAGAAATAATTTTCCCCTCCAACAACTATGTGGACCCCACCATATACTCACAAACCAACTCTACCTTAATCCGCGTGCCCAACAGTTACAAGACACTTGGAGTGGGACGGAGGGAGTACTATTTAACTTAGTATTTTGATTTTATATTGTCAAATGTTATGAAATACTTACTAAATAAATGCGTACTGCATCATCTGCATGCACGTATACGTACTTTGTTGATTAATTAATTTCTTCCAGCTGCTTAAATTTTTTTTGTTGAATTTTACTATAACATGTGAGAGTTTTTAATTTTATGACCACCAAATGAGGACTCAGTACTGAACTTCAATTTAGAAGCTACTTACTGTACATAATACTATTTCTTTACCAATAATGTCTACTCCTCCTTAATAATTGTAAGCCCAATGGACTGGAATATATATATATATATATATATATATATATATATATATATTGTGATTGTGTAACTAGAACAATAGATTTCTCCAATCAGCCCTAAAAGAAAAGCAGCTTAACTGTACATGTTTTGTTTATAATAAGTCGGAAAATTATTAAGCAGACTGCAACAATTTAAAAAATAAATTAAAAAATGAAACAATATTCCATAGCACTCAAAAATAATGTACTTCTAGGATATACTCCCTCCGTTTTTATTTGTTTGCTACGGACCCACAACGCACGCAGTCCAATGCACATTTTAAATCGTTAATAACTCAAGTTCGGTACAAGTAAAAATTCTATAAGTTCCATATTTAAAAACTACATGACGAGACGAATATAACAAGATCACACTTGACTATATTTTAACTTGTATAGCTATGAGAAAAATTGAAATCAAAATAGTTCAATGAATAGTTACAAAATTTCCAATGTAGCTAACATTAAAAAAATGGAGGGAGTATAATCGATGACCAAATTCAACTACTGTATAGAAGTAAATAAATAACGCCTCTTGCTCTTTCCCTCCCATCCTCTCCTGTCTCTCCTGTCTGTCTTTATGTGGGATGGGGGCAGGGGATGTGACCAAATATTTTCGCCTTATTTTATTTATTTTTTATTTTTTGTAGGATAACTATCAGTTGATTTTCGTTTATTGTACTTTTTATTTTTCGTAGTATAACTATCAATTCATTTTCGTTTTTCCAGATCGCAATAATGTCTCTCTTAATCTAACTCTACCTGAGCCTTCTTATTTGTATTGCTAAAGGAAAAAAATAAGCTCTCCCTATTCTAGTTAGACCATCTCCAATAGTCAACGCCAAACTCAAACTCATTTTACAGTAAATGTCATATCAAACAGTAATTAATCTCAAACCATTTACACTAAATTCAAATTCAAAAAAATATTCTCTATATATTCTTTTTTATACAAACTTATTTATCTATTCAATCATACCCATAAGTTCTTATAAATTATACATGAACCCTACATAAATTCAATACTCATTAAATTAAGAGAATTATATAATTAGAATAAGAATTAGATGACTATTAACTTAATTTTCTATTTGTGTAGTTATTTGGTTGTTTAGAATAAAGTATGTTTTTAAAGTATTTGAAATGTGTTATTTTTAATTATATTTTCGTATGCAAATGTTTTTTTTAATAATAGCTAATATTGTACAAAAACTTTAAAAATTAGGTTATCTTTATGTTAAATTTTATTTTATAAAGAAACCTTAAAATTTTTAATCTAATTAAATATAAAATAAATTTAATAAAAAAATCTATGAAGTATATAACATTATTAACCCTAATACAAAATTATATCAATATTCAATTTGCAATAATTGGATGAATGAGATTTCAATTAATTTAATTACAAAAAGTGATATATGTTTGTGATTAGTAAAAACTCAAATTTGTGTATTTACTATTCATAAAACTCAAAAAACTTAAAATATGTTTGGTTTTAGGGTATTGTTGGAGAGAATATGCCACCCCATTTTGAGTTATAGGGGACCATTGAAGATGCTCTTATAACTTTAAATAATGAGCCTAATTTATTATTTTATTTGATTAAGGTAAAAACTATATAAGTTAATATTAAAAAATCTCACTAACAATGAAACATGTTGCCTTCTTTTTCCTCATTTAATGATGATTGATTTCATCCTCATCAGTGGAGAATGTAGCTTCTCCCTCTCTCTAAATGAAAAATTTGTTTAATTTCTTTCAGGTACCCACCTTCCTTCACTAATTGGACATTCTTCACTAATATTAGGACACACAATATTTCCCCTTTATAAGATGAATCCTATAGCAATGGAGTTATTCTGTCCTATAAAATTTTTATTGCTTGTTTAATGTTAAATACACACTACAAGAAAATTGCATTTTACCGACCGAAATTACCGACCGACATGTTGGGGTCGGATTTACCGACCGCAACATGCGGTCGGTAATTTAGAGTCGTTATGGTGGACCCGGTTTTCGGACGACCGCTGCACCGAACCAAATTATTTCGGTCGGTGATACCGACCGAATTACTGACCGCAGTTGCGGTCGGTAATTCACTACAAGAAAAATGCGTTTTACCGACCGACATGGTGCGGGTCGGATTTACCGACCGCAGGGCCGACCGCAACATGCGGTCGGTAATTTAGAGCCGTTATGGTGGACCCGATTTCCGGACGACCGCTGCACCGACCAAATTTAATTCGGTCGGTGTTACCGACCGCATTTGCTGTCGGTAATTTTTTCAATTTTTTCCAATTTTTTTTAAATTTTTTATTATTTTTTTAAAAAATAAAATAATTTACCGACCGCATTACCGACCGAAAATTCGGTCGCTAAATTTTTTTCACATTTTTTATTTTTTATTTTTAATAAATATTTCTAAAAAAAATTAAATAATCTACCGACCGCACGGTCGCTATATTTTTTTCACATTTTTTATTTTTATTTTTAATAAATATTTCTTTAATTATCTTATTAATTATTTTATTTAATTTAGTGATTTTAGGTTTTTTTATTTAATTATTTTATTTTATATTTTAGAATTTAATTAATGAAATTTAATATTATTTAATTAATATAATTTTATATTTTAATTTAGTTTCTAATTTTCACAATTATATGTATATATGTACTTATATAGGCTATATATACAATGTTTCATACAATGATATGAAATATGTGGTGCACAGATGGCACATGCGCGAGGGATTCCACTCCCTTACCCGGGTTCGAGGCCTCTCTTCAGCAAAATCTTTCAACATATTTGAGAAGGTATACTATATAGGACACATGGCGGAATATGATTGATTGGCTAGAGACCTAGTCCAGCTGGTTAGGGTTGTGGTTGGGTGTACTGAGGTCATTGGTTCGAGCCCCCCTGAGCACGCCCTTTTCCAATAAAAGAGAATTACCGACCGCAAGATGCAGTCGGTAAACTCAACCGGGACCTTTCGGGACTAGATATTACCGACCGCACATGCGGTCGGTAATTCGGTCGGGGGAATTCACCGACCACCATGTGGTCGGTAATGCGGTCGGCGGGGCCCCAACCCCAAATTTTTCTGGTCGGCGCTGGATTTCGGACCAAAGGTTTACCGACCGCCACATCCGGTCAGCGGTGCGGTCGGTAAGCCCTGGAACGACCCGCGTCCTTGGGTTACCGACCGCATGTGCGGTCGGTAAACTCAATTTTCTTGTAGTGATTTTTCCACAATTTTTTCCATTTTTTTTTTAAATTTTATTATTTTTTAAAAAATAATTTAATCTACCAACCGAAATGTCGTCGCTAAATTTTTTCCCATCTTTTATTATTTTGTTTTATTTTTAATAAATGTTTCTTTAATTATTTTTTAAATTTAATTATTCCTTTATTTGAGCCTTATTTATTATAATTTAATTATTATTTATTTCAATCATTTAATTAATTATTTATTTTATAATTTAATTATTTATATATTTATTTATATATTAATTTATATTTATCTTAATTTTAAAATGATCTTATTAATTATTTTATTTAGTTCAGTGATTTCAAGTTTTTTTATTTAATTATTTTATTTTATATTTTACTATTTAATTAATGAAACTTATATTATTTAATTAATATAATTTTTATTTTTATTTTATATTTTAATTTAGTTTCTAATTTATACATTTATATGTATATATGTACTTATATAGGTTATATATATAACATTTCATACAATGACATGAAATATGAAGTGCACAGATGGCCACACGCGCGAGGGATCCAATTGCCTACCCGGTTTGAGGCTTACCGACCGCAATTTGCGGTCGGATAGTACCGCACGCACGCACGTGCGGTCAATAATTCGGTCGGAAAATTTACCTACCACCGTGAGGTCGGTAATTCGGTCGGCGGATCCCCGGCAAATTTTCCTGGTCGGCGCTAGATTTCGGACCAAAGATTTACGGACCGACACCTCTGGTCGGCGGTGTCGGTAAGTACTGAGACGACCCGCGTCCTTGGGTTACCGACCGCATGCGCGGTCAGTAAATTCAATTTTTCTTGTAGTGACGGTATCTACAATTATACTCTACCTACACCCCACACTCGACTATACTATCATGATAAGTGTACCTAATATAATTATAATTTAACTATATCCCAAGGATACTAGTGGCAATTATCATGATTAAGTGGGACAAACTAAGACGAAGGGACACGGCCTCAAGAATATTAAGCTTTATTATTAGTATTGCACCTTCAATTATTATTGAGGAACCCCCAATAATTGAATTAAATTAAGATTGTTTATTAGTACGTATTTAAATTAAGAAGTGAAATTTCTTTATTGCATGTATTCATTCCATTACGAAATACTATTATAAATTTGGTCAAAGTAGTTTCATCAACAATTTCACATTTATAATTTTTTTTAAAAGAACGTCATGTAACTATTAAAATGGCAACAATAACAGAAGTACAGAACCAATGCAGGGATTTAGGAATTTGGGTGGGTTTTTCTTTTATTTTATTTTTTGCTCTTTTTTCTTGGGGGAGGGGAATACAAATATGGATTTCGATTCTTACTCTTAAATTGAATGGTGAGCAATCCATCATACTTAAAAATGTAGTAGTACTTGATAAAAGATCAAAAAATTAATAAATAAATAAATCTTGCAATAGCTGCTAATTATTTCTGTTTCTCAGTTGACCACTCAAAAAAGAGATAGCAGTAGCACTTGGTCCGTGTGGAAGCTGTAGACCAAATTTAGGCTCGTTTGAATTGACTTTTAAAAAAATCAGAAGCCAAAAATAGAAGCAGGAGTGAAAGCCAAAAGCAGAATCATGTAACTTTTGTGTTTGGATGGAATGTTTGAAAAACAGTTATTTTTCAAAAGTGTGTTTTGATGTATAAAAGTGAAAAAGCGCTTTTGAAATGTGTAAATTACTAAAAAGGATATGCTACTTATATAGGATAGTAGTATATATAGTGTAATTTAAATAAATTAATGGGAGCATTTATGACTCTGCACACATTACTAGGTGCTTTTGTCTTCTGCGTTTCGGAGAAGCACCATTCTCCCATAAGCACTTTTGGAGCTTATGAGGTGCTTTTGCTATTCCTAAAAAGGCAAAACAAACATTTTTTTTCTCCAAAAGTGCATCATTTCAAACAGGCTCTCATTTATCTTTCCCAAGATCAAATTTTGTTCTAGTAATTAATGGACTTGACCGAAGTTGTTATATTATCTATCTGACTATCTTCCAACCATAAGTTGGGAGTTGGTTTTCCACCCGGTTCCTCCCAATGATCCCCTTTTTAATTTTGTGTGCCTTGGACTCCCACACACCTTTGTCGACACAGAGTTGTCAATATTTTGTGTTTTATTCTTGTTTCCAGCTAAATATTGTGCTGCTATTTTTCTCCTTAAGCCCAATCAAAATAATTAATTGGGCCGGCCCAATAAAATTAAGCCCAAAATTCAACGTTTTTTTCTTTGGGTTATGGATAACTTCTAAAGTAGATCATAGATGTTACCACTTACCAGTGACCACCTTATTTCTAACTTTTCTCTTCTTTTTATTAAAAAAAAATCTTTCTCTTATTCCTGAATTAATATTTCTTTATTTCCTCTTAAATTTCGTGAAGAAATCCCATCACGGCATCACCCATGTAAAAAATCTAAGGTAGCAGCACGTATAATCAGATTTCTTGTTTATTTGTTTTAACTTTATTATGCATATATTAAAAAATATACTTCATATTACTGCTCGCTCCTCATCCGTTGTCTTTTTAGAAATAAAAAAGCATTTCAAAATAATTATCACTTTATATATATCTCATATTTTTCAATATTATTCCTATATTATTATAAAAGATATTCTTATAATATTGTGAATTCTCTTTCTGCTTCTAATTTTTTTTTATTCTCAAAAAAAATTATATAAGGATAAAAATAGAATAATATATTATTTCTAAAACGAAAACCGAGGGAGTATTACTATAATAAAGGAAGAAAATTAGTAAAATACAAAAGCAATAGATATTTGTGGACCCAAGGTGCACATGGGTTTGTATTGTAGTTATCCTACTTTGGATCGGTAATTGGGCCCCACCCTCCTTTGTTTATTGATTTATTTATTTAATTTCCTACTTATTTCATTGAGTACTACTACCTCCGTCCTACGAAGTTTGACCACTATTCTTTTTTGGGGTATCCCACGAAGTTTGATCACTTTCCCTTTTTAGAAAAATTAAATTAATATAAGTTTGATTAGAAACTTAATTATTGTCAAATCACACTAAAAATACTTACTTTTACTATTCTGCACAAATTCCAATGCATTTTTACTTTTCTACACAAAGTCCCTTATATTTCTTTAATTCTTAATATTACAAAATTGATACAAATAAAAATTTTATAAAATATATATTCTAAAACTACACGATTAGACGATTCTAACAAGACCACACTTGAATATTTTTCTCTAATTACATCATTACGATAATATTAAATAAAAGTTAAATAATAAACAGTATCAAATTTCATTAGAATCTTAAACACAAATACTCACACAATTTAATTACTAAACTCCACCACCTAAATTACCGTGCCCAAAAGAAAGGGTTCAATCTTCGCGGGACGGAGGGAGTAGTATTTGTTTATTTGTTGTCACGTTGTCACAATGTAAAGCCTATCCCTAGCAGGCACCTAATAGTAGTACAAGTCAAATAACACCCAAACAAGTTGCACCACCAATATTATATAATAATAATACAATAATACTATTAATATTAATACTTCCTCAATTTCTGCATTTCACGTCTTCCAACATATATTTTTAAATATTAATAATTCAAATTGTATGTAAATAAAACTTATAAAAATTCGATATTTTAAAACTACGTGATTAGACGAATATAATAAGATCTCACTTGATTATATTTTTCTTATATAACTATATTAAAAAATTAATCAAAATTACTCAATAAATAATTACACTATGCAAATGGAAGGTAGTAATACGTAATAAATTATTCGGACAAGGTGGTCCACGGTCTTCATTATTTGCTTAATTGCTTATAAAGCGTGTCCATGTTTGTTTGCCTGTATGAAAATTTCATACTTTTTTTTACTAGTGTCTAGTCAAGTTAGTTGGGATTTATTTTTACTTTTCTTTTTTTAAAAAAAATCCCTCCGTCCCATTAAAAGTGACCACTATTCTTTTTTGTGGTGTCCCATTAAAAGTGGCCACTTTCCCTTTTAAGTAAATTAGATTAACATAAACATGATTAAAAACCCCACAATAATGACAATTGTACTTTCTGCACAAAGTCCCTAAATATGTTTAACCATTAATATCTCAAAATGGGTATAGATTAAAATTATATAAAATATATATTCTAAAACTATACGATTAGACGATTCCAACAAGATCACACTTGACTATTTTTGTCTTTCTACATCATTACGATAACATTAAGTCAAAGTTAAATAATAAATATGGTTAAAAGTCAAATGTAACCATTATAAATTAGATGGATGAATTAGTCAAATTTACTCACACCACTTTAACTACAAAATCCCACTACCTAAATTCTCGTGCCCAAAAGAAAGGGGCCACATATATTGGGACGGAGGGAGTAAGATTTATAAAATTAAAAAATATATATATATATAGTTATGATTTACTTCCTCTGTTTTCATAAATCTACGACATTTTCATCTATGCACGCAATCCAATGTATATTTTAATACTGCATCCATTTTCGTGATATTGCAACATTTCTAAATTTGCTACTATTCATTGTTTAACATTGACTCAAATTTTTATCATAGTTATACAAATTAAAATATAGCCAAGTGAGATCTTGTTAGATTCGTCTCGTCATGGAATTTTTAAATATCAAACTTTCAGAATTTTTACTTGCACCGAATTTAAGTTATTAATGATTTAAAATGTGCATTGGACTGCGTGCACTGTGTGAATGTTGCACTTTCATAAAAACGGAGGAAGTAATAAATAACTTGCGTAGTAAAAATTTGATATTCTAAAACTATACGATGAGACGATTCTAATAATATCCTACTTGACTATACTGTTTTTTTATAACTATTATATAAATGCAAATTAAAATTAAATAATGAATAGAGTCAAAAAAACCAAATATTTCACTTGCGTTGTGTACTAGTAAAAATTTGATATTCTAAAACTACACGATGAGACGATTCTAATAATATCCTACTTGACTATACTGTTTTTTTTATAACTATTATATAAACGCAAATTAAAATTAAATAATGAATAAAGTAAAAAAAAACCAAGTATTTCACTTTTACAAAAACAGAGTTAGTAAATGGGTAAGCACCCAGAAAAAGTTTGAATTTTTTAAATCCATTGGAGAATTAGGAAAGCAACCTTCAACTAAGTAAGTTTGGTTGGGTCCCCAAATCCAATCGATAGAGTCTAAATTATTTTAAATAAAAATAATGATATTAAAATCGTCCATAAATAGCCTTAATATTTGTATTTATGTTTATACAGTACAACTTGGAAACTTCATACACCTACCCGAACCGGCCTTTGATAGAAATGGGGATTGAACCCATTTATTTTAACAAATACTAGTAGTAGTATAAATAAATTATGGTGAATAAATAAATATTACTGCTACATGTACACTCATTAATACTCCTTCAGTTCCATTAAAAATTGTCACTATTCATTTTTTATATATCCCAATAGTTTGTCACTTTTTCTTTTAAGCAAATTAGATTAACATAAGCATAATTAAAAACCTTACAATAATAACAATTGTACTTTCTACATAAAGTCTTTATATATATTTAACCATTGATATCTTAAAATGGGTATAAATAAAAATTATATAAATTATGTATAATCCGAAACTATACGATTAGTCGATTTTAACAATACCACTGTTTGGCTCGGGTGTAGCCAAGGACCTTTTTCTCCTCAAGGGAGGCTATCGGAAAAGGATCAAACCGACTACGGGTTCGGATTAACAATAATGCGCCCACAATTGACTGAATCTTCTTTGAATTGATCAACAATAACAAGATACAACGGAGAACCTGCCTGTTGTTAAGAAACAACGGCGGAATTCACCAAAAACAAGGAACCAAACTACCAGCTGCTAAGGAGCAACGGTGGATTTGGAAATGGTAACCGCTACAAACTAGGCTAGATTCTAAGGAAAGCTGTAAAGGAAAGCTGTAAAGAAAGCAGTAAAGATAACAAAGAATTAAAATTGATACAAGTAATTTGGGGGTTGGATTGATCTCTCTGATTTTGAGTGTGTCGACCCCTATTTATAGCCGGAGCTGGAATAACCGCTCTCCGGCTAACTCCTTTGAGCCGAATTCTTTCTCTCTTCAATTCGGTTGTTTTGGTTTCGGCTATTTCTTCCCATTTCGGCCGAAATCTTCCTCAGCTTCGATTTCCTCCCTTCGGTTTACTATGTACTTTCGGCCTCACCAATCTTGAGCCCATCTTCTTTTTGGACTTCCTCTTTCCTCCGGCCCATGTCTTATGGCCCAATAGCTCTTTCGCGGCCCATTATTCCATATGGTCCCAACAACCACACTTGACTATTTTTTTCTTTCTACATCATTACGATAATATTAAGTCAAAGTTAAATAATAAATATGGTTAAAAGTCAAATATAACCATTATAAATTAGATGGATCTATTAGTCAAATTTACTTACACTACTTTAACTACTAAACGCCACAACTTAAATTCATGTGCCCAAAAGAAAGTTGTCACTTTTAATAGAATGGAGGGAGTATAAAAGTCAAAATTTACTACTACCTCGTCTCAGTGTTTTTATTACGGATGATTTTTTTGTACTATTCACTATTTAACTTTGATTCGAATTTTTATATAATAGCTATGTAAGAAAAAAATAGTCAAGTGAGATCTTGTTAGATTAGTTTAATCTTGTAGCTTTAGACAATTAACTTTATATAACTTTTTGTTGTACACAATTTAAGTTATTAATTGTTAAAAATATGTATCGGCATACGTGCTGGATGGGTCCGTAGTGGATGTAGAAAGTATATATATATATATATATAAAAAAAAAGCCTCAAAAATTGACCGATGAGGAGGAAGAAAAGGCTGAAATTGAAGTTTGAAAAGTTGATTCTTCATTCTTCCCGCCTCGGCTAATTCGGCACTGCTTGCTTAGCTGTCTTTTCCAAAGCATCCTACATCACCTATTTTTGCCTTTATTCTCTTTTTTTTTTTTTTTTTTTTTTCTACTATTACTATTTTTTAAAAATTGATTTTTCTTTTATTCTACTACTACTAACCACTTTAATAATACTAAATCCAATTCCACCGATGGATTCGAGGAAGACAACCTTATTTTATTTATTCGTTTTCAGTGTAATAGGACATCAGATTTTAGGACTATAGGAGTGGTACCTCACATCCTTCTGGAGACTGGTTCATTTTATGTTTTTTTCTTAAAAAATAAATAAATAAAATAGAGTAATTGGTTATGGATCGGATTATTATCTACATTTATTTTGAATGCTATGGAATATTGTTTCATTTTCATTTTTTATTGTTGTGGGCATGGAATATTTATGCTCAACAATTTTCTGACTTATTATAAACAAAAAATGTAAAGTTAAGCTGCTTTTCTTTTAGGACTGATTGGAGAAATTTTGTCTTACTGTTCTAGTATTTAAAACATGAATGGTCTTTAAGAGACATTTATTTGATTCTCACAAATCACAATATATTTCAGCCCAGCAAAAATCCATTTTCTAGTTACATGCATCGCAATTTAAATACTACTACTTCTATAATAATTGTGCATTATAATTGCAATAAAGAAATAAGTACTAATGATGAATGAATCAATATAGTGTAGTGTGCTCCCAGTCTTGTTGTCCAACGTGACACTACGAGTATTAGTGCATCCCCACATAACATAAATCAATTATTTGTAGCTACAGATTACAGAACATATAATATTAATATAGGCCATAGCATTCCCATTTTCATTACTAATCAATCATATTTATTTATTTTATTTCTTCTTTTTTTTTTATTTTTTTTTATATATATCAGGTCAATGCATAAGAAACATTAGGGACATAAGTACAAGAGCAAATAAAAAAAAAATCACCTCTAAACAATAGTATCTTGAATGGAGTTTGGATTTAGCAGTCGCTAATATGCTGATCAAATGAGGTGTGTCACTCATTCAACAATTCATTACGTGTTGATTCAGCTCCAAAGCCAAATCCTTTAGAGTCCGTTCTCCTTGACTTATTACTTATTCTTATCAAAATCAGATCAGACCATATCAGACCAAATTATATATATAGTTGTAATCAGATCAGAGCAGACTAGATCCAATAAGATCGGAGCAGACTAGATCCAATAAGATCAGACCAGACCGTATCAACCAGACCAGACCATATCTTATAAAACTCAGATCAGAACACCTTATTTCAGGCGAAGAGAACTAAGCCTTAATCTGGTACACTACAAGCATTTTTTTTTTTTTTTTCTGGTGACTGTGGAAAGATTGTGTAATTTTGGCTCGATTAAATAATGTTTTTGGCTTGTTCGGACTCGCATGCATGTTGTGTAATTCTGATTCAAACCTCTAAAAGTTGTAATTTGGATGTTTGACCTAGCCAAATAAGCAACAATTTATTTTCAAATGAGATTAAGTAAATTAATCCTTAAAATTTACATTGAAACTAACAATTAAGACAATTTTGGCAAAAAAGGAAAAAGAAAGAAGGGAAAAAAAAGAATCAGGATTTACCTAATTTTATCAAATCAGATGTGGTGTTTGATTTTCATGTTGAGAATATTTTTGCCCAAACTTATCACTCGAAGTTGGTATATACTGGGGATGTTTGGGAGTTAGCGGATCCGCTAGATGCTAGCGGATTCCGAGAGAGAATTGTGAGACAATCTGCTCTTCGAATATACTATCTGCTAGCGGATCCGCTGACTCCCAAACATCCCACTATGTTGTAGCAATATATTTAAACTTTTTGTTTTTTTGTCTCTATTGAAGTTCAGTTGGGACTTGGGAGATTTTATAGTTCTTAGTCCAGTGCATCAACTTTTATATGTTGCATCACTTGAATTATGAGAATGGTTTTTTTTTAATGTATGTGTTTTATGCTAACAATTTAGTGATTTGATTTTTACACACATTATATACTTTTAAGTATATACTACCTCCGTTCCTTTTTATATGCACGTTTTTACTTTTGTCACTGTTCATTGAGTAGCTTTGACTCGTCTTTTTAATACAATTATATAAGATAAAATATAGTCAAGTGAGATCTTGTTGGATTCGTCTAATCGCATAGATTTAGAATATCAAATTTGTATAATTTTTACTTGTGTGGAATTTGAGTTATTACGGATTAAAAATGTGCATTGGATTGCGTGAAATGTGAATATGTTGCATTTATTTAGGAACGGAGGAAGTATGTAATATAAATTTAAAATATTTGTGAATATTATTTTTCGAAAATTTACGATTTATTAGTTTACACTTCGTTACTTGATTACCCAACTTTAAATTTTGCAATAATAGAAAAAATTCAAACCTTTTACATATTGGAATTTTTTTTTTTTTGATAATCATGTGTCGGCAAAGGTGTATGGGAGCCCAAACCACACAAATTACAAAGGGGGATAAAGGGGAGGGGATAAGGGCCGGGTGGGGATCGAACTCCCAACCTATGGTTGAGAGAATGGGGACTTGACCACTAGAGTAAGTCCCCAACCCCATATTGGAATTTTATTTACAAACCATAATTATAATGCCCAATAAAGAAATAATTTCGTCATATGATAAGTTTTTATATATATATATATGTATTTAAGTTTATATATATATTTTAACATTGACACCTATATGTCAGCAAATATGTGTGGGAGCCTAAACCACTCAAATTATAAATTGGGATAGAGGAGAGAGATAGGGGGCCGGATGAGAATCTTACCCCAACCTATGATTGGAAAACAATGAACATGATCACTTGAATCAAGTCGAATTTCCTATATATTCTTTATCGTGCTCGAATCTTTCTTCATAACATCCATATACTTTTATAATTTAACGGGCTATATATTTGAGATTTTGGCTTCATTTGGTAAATAAATAGAGTTTAGAGTTTAGAGTTTTGTTTCAGAGATTAGAGTTTTTAGCTTCATGTGGAGAAAATCAGCGATTCCAAATCTTGTATTTCCGGAAAAACAAACAGATATGAATTTCATAGAGTTGGGAATGGGCTTTTAGCGTTTGGACCGCTTATTCCAAACGGGGCCTTTAACATTTCGACAATAGTTTGTTACAATTAGTAAATTTTAATTTTCTCTTGTTCCGTGATATTAATATGCCTTCATATCAATATAAAGGATTTTGGGGCTGTGGACTTATCCAAATGGTAACTACCCCAACTCCCAACCAATAGGTTGGGGGTTCGAATCACAATCCAGCCCCATAAAATAAATTATTGCAAGCTACAAGCACCTTAAAAATGAATTACAAAATGGTGGCATAAAATAAATTTTAACACTTCAAAATATATAGTAATATCTGTTTTTTAATAAACCAAACATCTCATCCCATCTCATTTTACAAAATATATTAGAAATTTGACGTTTTTTTAAGATATAAAGAAAGAGAAAAAAAAAGACCCTTAATGAAAAAAGAGAGAGGTTTTTGCAAGAATCCATCCAAATAAATGCAATATACTGTAATATTAATCATTTATAATGTGAAATCATTTTGTATTTATTTTGCATTTCATCCAACATACTACTATAACCGTCGTTTTTATTACAACATTTATTACAAATAAGTAAATAAGATCCTTACCAGTAAAGGGGCTAAATAATAAATAAGGGCTAGTCTAGGGGCCTCGCCGGCAAACATGATATAACGTTCGCAATTTCGTGCGAGTTTCCTCCGTATCATCGCCCCGTTCAAACACAATCGCAGCCGTCCATTCAAATGTCGAAACCCTAGGTATCCGACTATAAATACCGCAAATCAGAATTAAAAAACATTATTATTCCCTAAAATTGGAAAAAAGGAATCGTTTACTCCATCCCCCTTATCTCAATCCTTCTCTTGGTTTTATGTTTTGCTTGTTTGCCGTTTTGGTTTTGAATTCCTGGAGCGATGGCGAATGGTTCAATGGCGTCGTATGTAGGTTGGGAGGAGGCGGTGGTGTCGAACGAGAAGGGGCGGCGAGAGATTCACTATTACCTCAAGCGCCGCAGCGGCGGTGGCAGAGATCTGGTTGTTGTGGGGAAGGAAAAGAGTGCGAGGCATATGTCGTACCGCTATGCTGTTAAGGGAAAGGAATTGTTGCTCTCATTTATGAAACCTTCTTCTTGGTTGAAGCTGAGGTCTAGAAGGGAGGTCATCGATTGGCTAAATTCGTTCCTCTCAGGTGATTGTTTAATGTTTTTTATGTTTCTCTTTTCTTTTGTCTTGGAAAAAATCTGCTTGTGTCCCTCAAGTTTGAGTGCAGAATTGGGGATTTTGGGTTTGTTGATTACAAATCTAATTTTTGTAGGTTTATTGGTTACAAAATTTGGATCCGCGTCTTGCAGTTTCGTTTAATTGTGTATTATAAATTATAACATCTCGTAAAAATCAATTGTCCAGCCGGACAAGTTTTCGATTTGTTTTGGGTAGGGGGAATGCTGGAACTTGGAAGCAAGAGTTCGTTTTTTAATGGGATTACTTTGACAAGATCTGAATTTTCAATTTTAGCGAGTTTTCACTTTTCAGGGTCTCCCCCCCTGAAAACTTTCATCATCTTCTTTTTACGGCCAATCTGAGTACAGAAAACATGGCCACAGTAGATTTGAAATTCGAGCAATTCATTTGCCACTGAAGTTTTGAAATTCTGGTTTTCATTTGATGATGCGTTCTTTCGAATGGGTTATTTTTTGCGTGATTGATTTGTATTCCTTTTCCACCCGTTTGATTTGTGAGCTCAAGAAATAGACTTTTTCTATGTTTCATTTCAATCTAAAATTTCAGCTATCCATGGCCCCTTACTGAGGTTTTAATCTTTTCTAGACAAAGCATGAATCTTGTCATCAAGGAGATTGTTTCTGTTCTACACCTGAATTATATATCTATTTGTAAATAAAATGGACCTCCTCTGAGCCATAAATAAAATGAAATTCTGGTTCATTTTCATATTGTTTAGTGTGTAGAGCATACAAAAGAGGTGTTGATAACGTGATAGTAACCTTTTCTTCTCGATACCATTCTCAATCAATCATTTAGCCGTCTGAGGCCCTCAAGTGAGAATTATCTGGAGAGATTTGTTAGAGAAACGCAGTAGACGTTTGATTTCTAGTTCATTTCCGTTAAACTTTCCCCACTCGCTCGGACATTCTAATACAGTTCTTTGAGATGACTTTTTTCCATTTGAATTTTTCTTCTTTTCTAGCCAGAGTGCAATTATCGTCAATTGGGTCTTTTTAAGTTCTACGTATTTTCTTTTTCTTTTTTTCTTTCTTTCTTTCTTTCTTTTTTTTTTCTTTTTTTTTTCTTTTTTTCCTTTTTTGGTTTGGGAGAGGGTGGGATGCGTGGGCTGTCATTTGTAAGGAGGCTAGATAAATGGGCGTATATAGTGGATTCAGGATCTCTTTGGAGCTCCTGTTCATTGTCATGTTGTAGTAGTAATTTTTACTATGTTAAAATTGTGTATATTAGCCTTTTCTCTTGGATACTCTTTTGTTGTTGCTTACTTTTTCTTACGATAACTCCTTTAGCCATCTCGATGATGTTGGTGCCAGACTGACAATTATCTGGGCTGCAGGAGTACCGTGTCATTACTAAGAGCTGGTTGAGAGCTTCGGATTTCCCATTCCCATACTAGGTTAACATCTAAAATGATCTCTTGGAACCAACAATGTCGTGTTCTGTGTTCTTTTCTGTTTATGTCTTCTATAGCGTTTGGAACTGATTGTCAACATATCAGATGAAAGCCTATAATGAGTTCTCTGCAGCTTCTCTGCAGCAGTTACAACATATTTCTTTTTGCTGCTTGTGTATTGATTATTACTGAAGTATGAAGCCTTGAATTGATGTGTGGGGTCTAATTTCTTTTTTTCTTCTGTGATCATTCTGGTTTCAGATGAACTAGATAATGGTTCTCTTGAGCAATTTGGTAGCGGTGTGAAGGGCAAGTTTAGTGGTAATGTTAAGGTTAGTTAATTGCTTATTATAACACTCTTAACCCTTTATGTCTAATATTACCTTGATGGCTTGTTTCCTAACATGATTCTTATGGAATCTGGGTTTGCAGGTGGGCAATAATAGGAACCACTTCTCATGGATAGGTTCTTCATGGACTTGCCGAAAGAAACGCATTCATTATCAATCTTTCAGCCGTAATGGTGCTGTGATATCTGTAAGTTTTTCTTTTTTCCAATTGATGATTATCTTTCCCTGTTGTAGAAACTGTCTAGCTGATAAAACTGTCAGTTTCCTGCACTATTTTTGTTGCTAGTGGTCCAAATTCTCATTTTCGGTTCTTAATGCACTTTTGCAGGCTCATGATTTTGTTTATGTACTGGCTGAAGAAAACAAACGGCTTGTAGCTTACTTAGATGATATGTATGAAGACACCAGAGGCAACAAGATGGTCGTGGTACGATGGTTTCACAAACTTGATGAGGTTGGTTTTATTTTGCCTCACAATTATAATGACAGAGAGATTTTCTTTTCTCTTTGTCTTCAAGATCTCAGTATCGAATGCATAGATGGACTGGCAACTGTCCTCAGTCCAGAGCATTATGAGAGCTTCTTCAATGAGGCATTGGGTATGGGGATGATGCCTTTTCTGTGCTGTAGACTGTTTGAAAATGATGATATTCAGCATTTTGATATAACCCGTGTTGATGGTTATTGGAATCAAAAGATATTGAGAAAGAACATTCCGGCAACAGCTAAGCTGCCTGATGGAGTTAGACCCAGCAAGAGAATACGCTGGTCTGATGAGTGTGATACATATGTGAAGCCACCTAATGATACTTCTGGTTCCCTTGAATCTGAGAGAGCTGCAAAAATTGGCAGACTAAAATCAGTTCGCTTGCATGAATCATCACCTAGGCAAGATATTGCACCATTACGAAAGAGTGTGCAATTTTTCTCTGTTGGCTCTGATGTTGAGGTGCTTTCTCAAGATAGTGGGATTAGAGGTTGCTGGTTTCGGGCTTCAATTATCAAGATACATAAAGATAAGGTGAAGGTGCAGTATCATGATCTGATGGATGCATTGGATGAATCAAAACGATTGGAGGTAAAAATTATTGGCATTTTCCATTTTTGATGTGTGTGTGTGTCTGTGTTTATTTAACGCCTATGTCTTGCCAATGACTGTTATTGCTTCATTCTTATAGGAGTGGATTTTGGCATCTCGTATTGCTTTGCCTGACTCATTGGGGATCCGGCTATCCGGAAGGACCATGACTAGACCAGCACCCTTAAATGTTAAGGGCTGTGTTTTTGGTCTGACTAATGTTGGCAGTGTTGTAGATGCTTGGTGGAATGATGGATGGTGGGAAGGGATTGTTGTGAGTACAGAACCTGAGGATAGGCTGAAAGTTTATTTCCCAGGTGTGTTTAATCATACCTTCTCCCATGTATCTCTTGACCTAATTGGATGTAAAGCTTGGTTCTAATACGAGATGAAATTGACTTGCAGGGGAAAAGAAGGAAATTGTATT
The DNA here is from genome assembly GCA_030278955.1 of Hygrophila difformis. Taxonomy (NCBI): domain Eukaryota; kingdom Viridiplantae; phylum Streptophyta; class Magnoliopsida; order Lamiales; family Acanthaceae; genus Hygrophila; species Hygrophila difformis. The sequence goes on from JAOANR010000003.1 coordinate 10,304,178, forward strand.
CAGCCCCAGTGATTTGAGGCATTCAAAGGAATGGTTCAATAATGAATGGCATGGTTTCAATGAATTGACACATGTTGTCTCAACAATTTATTGCACCAAAAAGATATCTGAACCTGAAAAAGCTGCTGCAGGAGTTGATAACAGAAACCTTGCTACCCCCCATCAAAAAGGTAGTTTGTCTCGGAAGGTCAATAAATTTGCACATGGAATGATGGGCAGTGAGGAGCACCGAAATGCAACTGAAGCTCCCATCGATCTCTTAAAAGATAGTTCATTTGCTTGGTTGCATTGGAGGTCTTCAGGCAAAAGAGGACGACGTAGTGGCCGTAGTCCAATTCATAAGGTGCACTTTGGTATCACAAACAATGACGAATCTGGGTTGAAGTCCTTTCAGAAGTTCCTTGCACACTCATCCTTGAAGTTTGATCAAGATAATTGCAAGTATGCTAGTGATTCTCACTTTACTTCACAGGTTGTTCCTCCTTTGACAAATCTGGTTATGTCGCGGTAATGTTTGTGAACCTAGACAAACATCTCGTAGGTGATAGGACAAAGACCTTAGTGTATCTGTAAATCCTCTCTAGGTTTTCGAGTAGATTCCTTGTCATGTCCTAGAAGAAACAACATCATCATTGTATAAAGATAGGTGACGAATTGCCTGGGTGGTATATTGACATCAAACCACATGGGCTGCAGTTTTGATAGAGCAGAATAACTGTAGTAAACTCCCTTTCGAGTTGTGTTGTTATCTCTCTCTCTTTGATTTCTTCTGAAATTGTCCGGGCACATTTTGTGTGCGGGCAATTGAAGCTATTGCTTGTAGCCCCAGCACTTTAGTTTCATGGATAGGTTCTTATTGTATTAATGTTTCTATCTATCTCTATTTGTTTTCTGATCTCAATCTTTATAATCCTGAGTACTACTTCATAACCTGCCTACATCGATCATTCGTGTGATGCAAAAGTTAGATTCCTTCATGCCTAATTATCAAGTTCTGGCTTGCGAGTGTTCAGAAAGCACTTTTCTTCTTGTGTCGAAATTAGATACTTGATTGGATTAGGAAATCTATCATAAACAATGCTTAGTTTGAATCACAAACTAGCTGAGTTCATGAATCTGCTAAAGTGTACCCACCCTTCCTAAATCCTAAGTTCATCATCACCTAATTCTCATTTGTCTTGATTGCTTTATCTCACCTGATTTTCAGTGAAATCAATAGTTTATATAGCCTTTAAAGCTACCTCATTTCATTACAATAAATTATAAGTACATGAAGAAATAAAGGGCAGAGTGGGGGCTCCCCCGAGGATGATGATGATCTCAGGCACGCACCATATTATGTGCATTATTACACCCTCATTTTTCCTTTCAAGGAACCACATCATCTCTCAGAGTGACCATGGCAGCATGGTCCTGTGGTAAGTAACTGGTGCCAAATCCTTTTCACTCACCGGAAGCCCATCACATGATGAAAGATGATGATATAACCTCTTGGCCCCACCAGTTGCCCGTGATCTTTTGTTCTTGAATGTTCAATCACATGCCTGTGGAGGGAAGCATCATAGCCATGGTGAGATTAAGAAGGGATAATGGACGGGTGTTGGCAACAAGTAGTCGTGCCCGCCGAAACACCCTTGCTGATGTCGAGTCATTAACCGTGCCTCTTGTGAGTTGTCTTGTTATTACCATTTGTTTGGGATAGGTAGGTCTGTCTGATCATGTTTTGTTGGCGGTTGTCCTCCTCCTGTGGGCGGATTTTTAGGTGCAGGAAGTGGTGTTCTTGGCGGATTTCCGGTGCGTGGGGTGCCAGAAGAGGGTGGCCGAGATTATGGCCAAGATGAATGGTAAGAATGAGAGACTCTTTATTTGTTTTCTGCTTCTGCTGACTTTTCTTGTGTCATTGTGAACCCTTTTCTGCCATTTTCATTGCATCAGTAGTTTTCTGCAAAGCTGTAATGGTGGGTGGTAGTCGTCACTGGTCCTGGGCACTTAGGTCACATTCCAAAACCATTTGGTCTTGTTTTTTGGATTTTCCCATTGGATTCCTCTCTTTTTTTGGTCATAATTTATGTGATGGCCAAATTGATCAATTTCCTCTTTTTGATAAAAATAGGTTTCTTTTATCCTTTTGGGGAAAAGTAGATTTCGACTTTTTTTTTTTTTTTTGGAAAAGCAAGTAGATTTGGATTTGATGGTAATTTCCGGACATCAAATTCTTTTTTTTTTTTTGGGGTATTATTCTTCGCTGGAGGATTTAGAGGCAATTATATAACCTGAAATGGACTCTTGCAATTATAGAAATAATTTCAATTTGACTGGGGGTGGGGGACCAAAAAATTGAACTAGATGCTACTAAAACAGCAATACTTATGAACTGTAGAAGAAGACTGGGAGATATCAGACATAGTACATTGAAGGTACTTGGTCGGATAGATCGTCTTTTGTCTTGTGTACTTATAAGGGTAAATAACCTTACAATATAACAAGGGCAATATTTTTTTTTAAGCTCATCTCCAACCCACCCTGCAAATTGCAAATCTGCAGGGTGGGAATGCAGGGTGGGGGCTCCAACCCACCCTGCAAAAATGGGGGAGGCACCCTCACAAATGGGAGGGTGCCAAATGGGAGGGTGCTACAGTGTTCCGCCCATTTGGACGGAACACTGTCCATTCCCTGCATTTCTTTTTTTCTTTTTTTTTTTAAATTTCTGTGTATATTGTAATTAATAATAAAAATAAAAATATTGTTAATATTTTGTATAAAATAGTATTGGTATTTTTTATAAATTTTAAAAGGTGATATAAAATAGAATATGTAGAGAATATAACTTAATCCTGCAAAAATAGAGGGTTGGGTTGGAGATGAAATTACTGTAGCTATCCTGCAAAAATAGAGATTTGTACTGTAGCTCCTGTAAAAATAGAGGGTGTGGTTGGAGATGGCTTAAGGGAGTCATGATTTTGTGATTTAGTGGGATTACCGTATTAGAGCAGTCGTCTCTTAAAAGTGTGGAATCTACAATCATACATTCGTACTCATTAGTTATATATTGTCTGCGTATCACACTTCAAATTCTGTTGCCAACAACAAGCACACATACTGACTGACATAGATATATTCCAATTTAGTTATGGTACAACCTCTATAAAAGGTATGCATGTACAAACATCACAAAAAACATTTCCCTATCACATATTCACCCATCACACAAGACACACCATTTTATTCATCACCCGTATAAGGCACACATCACATGAAGGGTGCCTGCATGTGCAGGCACCTGCACGGAATCTCTATCCGACATATTCATTTGGATGATGTGTATGTATTATGTTTCTGTTTTAGGAGAGACTCAATCTGTGGTGATGAGTATATTAGAGAAGAAAGTGACAGTGACCTGTACATATCCAAAAAAAGATAGCTACTGGTGTTTGTGGTTCAAGGCTTCTTCTTCTTCATTGCTGCGCCGCCTTTGCTCTTCTTGTGTTCCCACCAGTTGCGCTTCTTGTATTCGAACTACCAACTAAAATCTTGCTCTGATTAGGTTGTTTTTGTGGATGCCAAATTATACAGCCTGTCTGCAGATTTTACATGTCGATAATGACCATGGTTGATAGCCAAATCCATTGTATTTGGAGTATGATTCACAATGCGGCCATGTTCACTGTACTTGGATTGTATATACTGACTTTTGTGCCTTGGCCAACATTGTACTTTTTGTGGATTATGTAGTATATTGATATGGCAGTGCTTGCATGTGTAATGTTTTATGAATTGTTCTCCAAAAAACAGCTACTGTGAGGATTTCGTTCTGATTACTAATCAAAGGCTAAAGCAGCATCATAAGGAGAGATTTTTAATCACCAGGGTGGGATATGGAAGGCTGCCTATTAAACTAGTGTCAATAACTTATCCGGTTTCTTGTTTCCCATTTTCTTAAATCTAAAATGTTAGTTCTAAATTCTAGCCTCCTGATGGAGACAATACAAAGAATGTTTGTCTATCTAGTCTAAATTATGTTTATTCAAGCACCCAGGAATTTGTGCAAATCCAGCCTAGGAGTAGAGAGAGTAAAATGTTAAATTTTCTAATTGACTAGCTAGTAATAGAAGTGATTTTACACAATAAAATTAAATAGCTATATACCATCTTTGATTGCAGTAATTATCAGCACTCAGCAAGCTCCAGAAAGGTGCCATCTTTCGGTAGTTCAGAATCCCTCTTCTATAATTTCCGCTCCAAATGGACACTGGGTATATCAAGTCACGGATTGTCAAGTTGCTGCTGGGATTTGGGGCCAACCCTGAAATCCCTTATGACGTGGGGCTGATGCCAATGATGCTTGCTAATGAGATCTAAAGATGTCGCCACAGCTACAATTTACTACGTGGCTGTGGCTGCTGGGTCAAGAGATCGTGATGAAGGTGCCGGAAGGGGCAGTGTACGAACCCACAGTGGTGGAGGCAGTGCAGGAACGGCAGGGAAGATATTAAGGAGGCAACATGGGAGACAAAAGTAGGATGTTCGTTGATCCAGTTGTTTCAAGAGGGTAACAAGAAGAATGAATATGTTTGATCACTTTGATAGGGGTTGAGATATGTAATGTGAGTTTGCAATGGACTTAGCCATGAGGTATTGTGAACTGGAGATTAATGACACAGTGATGGCTCGCACACATCTTGCTTAATAAGTACACTGGGAGGAGGGAATTCGACTCTTTCTTAACAGAATCAGTTTGGTTTATCTCATTCCCATGAGATGTGAATCATTCATTAAAATATAGCAGCCATTATATTTGCAATTGCGAAGATTTCAATTTCACCGTTCTTGATGTTTTAGTAAGAGTCAAGGTGAGTTGTACATAAGTTCACAGAATCTCCATGGTACAGAGAAAATCTCTAGGTTTTACGCAATCGGTCTTGGTAAACCCACCACATTATCAATCCCCGCCCCGCCATACATATTCTAGAAAGATGTTAAGGATCTCACATCATTATTTATTCATACGACGAAAATAGAACATAGAAACGTGCGTCTATGTACCGAGAACGAATAATTATCTGTAAGATTATTTTGCAATGCATGACGCTTCGACTATCATAACTAGAGTGAAAGAAGGCTTCATACAGTCTTCGTAATCGTACCTTAGCCCTGCTTGTCTGCAATGTCTTTCAACATTTCCTTCAATTCACCATTCTGCACAACAAACTAGAGCTTTTTAGACCCCTCTAGAGGAAAATTAGAGCTGGTACACTTTTTGAAGAGGAAAACAATTAATGGGAGAAAAATGCAAACCTGATGCATGCTAAGAATGATGTCAGATCCTCCAACAAACTCCCCTTTGATGAATATTTGAGGGAATGTAGGCCAGAGGCTACATTAAAGCCACAAATTGTTATTGCTAAAGACAACTAACAAAATTCAGTTTCTGCATGTAGTTTCATAGTTTTATATTTTAGCTCAATACATAAAATTCTTATCTGTTTCCATTTGTGTATTACACTTTTATGTTTTATTCAATTTAACTGGGGGGAAAATTGATCCTCAACTTTCAAAATACATCATTGGTAACATATTGCAACCATTACTTACAAAGATACAACAGGAAGAAATATTTACCTAAAACTTTTTACTGCAGTCTTAAGCTCAACATCTTCGAGTATATTCCTAGCACTCAGAGGAACATCTGCAAAAACCATAACATCAAGTTGAGTGTGTAGAAAAAATTGCACCAAGATAGAAACAAGACAACTCACGGGCATTGTGAATATTTTTCTTTTATAAATTATGCTTCGTGGTAAATGATATGACAAAGAAAGTTTAGGCCCAAGTAAAATTTCTTAAGAGCTAAGCCAAAGATAGTTACAAGATAAATAGAACTCTAATTTCAACAGCTCAGCCAATTATTAATTTATTTAAAAATACATAAAAATAAAAATAAAAAGAGAGGAAAAATGCCAATTCTTTCTTGATATGAGCCATGTTGTGCAAAACTTACTATATTCCTTCAGGACCCTTACTGCTAATGCACTGAAACCACATCGCGGAAGATCAGGTACCCCTTTCATGTATATCATCACAGGGTTTTCTTTCACATCCTGTCAAAAATGGCATTGAATCATCAGAGACCAAGCCAATACACGCATTAAAACGAATTTGAGGCAATAAAGCAAAGTAACAAAAAGGTGTCTAAATCGATAAGAAACCTAAATTTCGTTATGAAAGCCCCGAAATCTACTATTCTGTTTTGCCCGAGAATCACAGAAAAAGTAAGTTACAACTGTCTTTTCGAAAATAAGGGGGCCTTACCTGCTCAACAATGTCTTTCAAGGAGATGCCTGAATTCTCAATTTTATTTGTTGGTTTAAAATCTTCATGTGTATCAGGATCATTTGGCACAGAGGAAAAACGATGTGCGGCGAGGAAGAAGGATGCAGATGCCTAACACAGACATGACACCATGTTAAACATAAATTGTAGTTTCAATTTGTTTATAATTACAATAAAAGAAAATACCAATGCAGGGTCACATGCTCGGTCTGTTGTTTTAAGAACACAAAATGCTTTTATTTATTTTCAATTTAATTTTCTTGTGCAGATCAGCATAATCTCGATGCATTCAGCTCAGAACTCCAATTTTTTTTCCTTCTCCATTTTGTTTATTTTCCCACTCATTGCCTCCAATTTTTCTTTTACTAGTTATTCTCTATCATGACCTATGTACCCCCATCTCACAATTGCCATTCACAATATACCACCACATAACTGCCAAAAATTTGGATGTTAATCACAAGATCTTAATGCTATTCTAGTGAGTTGGCAAAAACTGAAGTTTGGCTGGCAGCATCCACTTGTTACAAAAGAAATTCTCTTCACCTTTGACTTGATACTTCCTTAATAACTTATCCATGGCTCGTAGCATCCTTTTGTTACAAAAGAGAATCTTTCCACCTCGGACTAATGGACTTAATGCCAATTCTTTCTTGATAATTTTTCCAATAAGATAGAGTATATATTTGTGAGCATCATTGTGTCAGAAATCAATGCCCAATTTATGCTTGTGAAGTGACTCTTATTCTGATACTTAATGAGTTTAGACCAAGATGCGGGTACATAAGTGCCATATGGCATAAAACCTGAAAAGTTCGAAAGTAAAAGGAATGGCAACTCAATTGCATGAATTCATAAGGCACCATGTTCACATTGTTAGGCTTGGATGATTAATCAAGCCATTGTGATAGGGCAAAGATCAGCTTTGACGCTTTTGGTAGGCTAATGGGTTTCAATTAGATATCAACAAATACATTGAATATAACACAATAAAAAGAATCCAACAAAAAGATGTATAAGGTGCCGAGGTGGTTCACCCCTTCTTGCTCTTTGCAGAGCAAAAACAGAAGTATTAAAACTCGTTGGAAAAACACTGATGCTTCAAACCATACAAAACATGGAAACTTCCAACCAGACACAATGATTATACTTACAGTCGAGCTGGCACACGGAAATCCAGCAATGCTTCTGTGAATTAAATTAGCCAATGATCTTGCCATCTAATAAAATCAGCTCAAGTCTCTCAAGCCTGCATAAAAGTCCAGCGACAAGAAAATATAACTCATATGAACAAATTCAAATACATTTAAAAACACACACACACACACACATTTGATGGCAAATATATTCCTTGTATCTTGTAATCTTCTTCAGAGGTAAAATCTGGTAATAGTTTTAAAAAATAATAAAAATATACAGTATTCACAATCCAGAATGAACAATACTTAGGCAATATTGGGAACTAAGTTTTGAAGATTGAAACAACATAATATTTACTTGCACTACAATATATGAATCCTTATTAATGCCCCAGAAAAAGACAATGCCAGGAGGTTTAATGTAACCAAACATGCAATTTAAACTCGTGGCATGACTTGATTTGTAAAAGTCGCTTAGAATAGTAGAGTATGATCCCTGGTTTGTGGGGAAAAAGTGAATTCAGTAACAATAGAATACACAAGTAAACTTTCAAACATGTAATGTTAGACCTCAGATGCAAAAATGAGATCAAATACGAGCGGCAAGCTGTGAAAATGGACATAGGTGGTTGAACGTACAATCTACGAAGCAATTCCTAAGTGTTTCACAAGGCGTGGTGCTTAGTTTAGGGGAAAGGACGGCTCGTGGCGAGCATTCGAAACTGGGACTTTGATTTTGGATATTTAGGTAGTGATCGTCAGGAGGAGAGCGGCTTTTGGAGGAGTAGAGAAGAGGTACCAACGGAGATGAGGCTTCATGACACCAACAACCTACGTAAGTTACCTTGGTGCAGAATCAGTAAATCACTAACTCATCCAACAGCCACCAATCAACATCTCTAACTAAACATACAGAACCACAGTCCTGGCACCGAATTGAAACACTAAAGCACGGCATCACCATCACCATCACCACCGCCACAACAACGCCCCACCACGGTTACAGATCCATAGAAAATCACATACGCGAAACAAATACACAAGCACGCACACAAACATATCCGAATTGTATGGGACTTACAGGGAGGTTACGCCGGAAAAAGACGACGGAGGTGGCTTTATGACGAAGACGACGGCGTCGTTGCGAGGCAGTGAAATAGGGGAGTCCTTATGATGCCGGCGACGGCAGCAGGTGCACTGGAGGCTGGGGAGGTTTGGAAGGGGAGGAAGCTCGGCGGCGGCGTTGGTTGTTTGACAGGGCAGCTCAGCGGCGGTGTGAGTGTGAGCGAGGGAATCGAAACCAAACGGGTAAAATGGAGGATCTTTGGCTTGGGATGAAGAAGTATAAAACCCTATGACTATGAGCACATTCTCTTCCCTTTATATGCCACTCCTCTGTCACATTGATATATTGATGCCTTCCAATTTTTAACATCCAACATTTTTTTTTTTTTTTAACTCAATTTTATGTACCGTCTAAAAAACAAATAAAGAGTTTAGTTGATGTTGGTGATATATGGGCATACGAATAGATTATTAACTCTAGATTATGAAACATCTACTTTATCACTGTTAACTGAAATTTTAGATTTAATATAGATATCTACAAATTTTGGTTAAATGAACTATGTCTAGTCTTAATAATGAACTAGTATTACCCGCCCGCGCGATGCGCGGGAAGAAAAGTTTCTAAAATATCAAAAAAATTATTTAGAGATTCAACAAAAGAATGAATTGTCCTCATGATTAAATGAAAGAAAATTTATAAGGTAAAATAGTTGATGACCGAAGCAATGAATAAGAAATTGATCAAAATTAAAGGAATGAACGTTTTGGCGGTAAAACTCACGTTTAATTGTCAAGGTCCTATTTGTTTTCTTGCTCCGGCACCTCTAAAGAAAATAATTTATACATGTGTAAAAGTAATAGAGATGACAAAATAATTTTTTTTTAAAAAAAGATAAAAAAACATTCTAATAACGTCCTACATTCCTTTCTCATAGCATTTCTAAAAGTAATGAATTGCTTGACAATTTCATGTCACTAACCACATGAATAAAATTGCCCTTATCATTATCAGCATGTTAAAAATAAAATATAGCTTATTTAAAACTGCCAATTGTTAATTCCATCTAATAGAGATTATGAAAAAAATATGTTTTTAGATACAATAAAATTTTTTTGAAAATAAATTTCAATTACATTTTAAATCAGCAAGTAAGATCAAAAAAAAAAATACAGTTTCATAGCCTATAGGTTTTATAAAGTAGATTATCTAGAACAGATCAGTCACAACGAATATGTAAGCCTGGATCAAAAAATCAATATAAAGCTATACCATACACAGGACCACTAATGCAATAATATCAATTATAAAGTTTACTTTTATTTATATGAAAAATGAAATAAGTATCATTTTTTTCAAATTTAGTTTACACAATATGATTTCTTTAATTGTAACCCCATTTAAATTCTTAAAAATTATAAAATTTTTTAGGGAAAAAAAACCTAAGAATAAATGTAATGCACTTACAATTCCTGTATATTTATTGGCATCGCGACAATCAAGTATAAGATTCATTTTAAAGCGGCTAATATTTAGAGAATCTAACAATGCTTCATTGAAAAAGATAAATTATAAAGCGATTAATAAAATTCATCAAACAATATGTAATCATCCGGATCATAGACCAAAACATTAAACTTCGATTCAAACATTCGTATTAACAAATCCATCATAGCACATCACTGAAGATTTTGATACATCAATGACCATTAAATTTATTAGCCAGTCCGATAAGACCCTTCTTAATATTAGAAAACCAAACGTCGTCAAACTTCTTCAACAAAGGTTTCGCAACAAACTTCCTCAATAAAGGTTTCGCAGCACGGAAATAGTTACTCTTCAGATACTCAGAAAAGTTACAATATATTCAAACATAGCATCTGGAACGGCTAGGAAAGTTACATTGTCCAATCATGCCTCATTTGTTCAATATCTTATCATCATCATTGGATAAAATTCTCTGGTCTTCATGTATATGTTTAATAAATGCAGCATTTATATTTTATAGGAGAATGAAGGTATATGCAGAGTATTTCTACTTGCAATTTTTTTTCCAGATAGGAGTTTTAGGGAATGACCAAGAATTTTGTCAATAACTTGAGCAAATCCAGATGAAACAGAGCCAACCACATTCCCCATTGATGGCAGGATATAAATTTTTAATGTGCTTGTAAAGATTAGTCTTCTGTTTGTCACAACATTCTGCAAAATGACAATTGTATATGATTAAGATTCAGTTCATAATTGCAGTAAACATGGAAATAAAACTAAAGAAACAAAACAATTGATTCAAAAAATCATCACAAACACACCTTAATGTTCAAGTAAAAATTAAGCATGTATCGCATACTTGCATTCCATTTTCTAAATTAAAGCCCAAACTTCAAGCTATATTCAAAGCCAAAATTAAAGTTAAGAAATTCATTTAATTAGGAGAAACTCCATGTCATTGGTACTATATTCAATATCCATATCAAGCTAATCTTGGAAGTTTATGCAAAATTAAAATACTTTGTGCGAAATAGGCTTGCTCCTTTTTGTCCAATGGGATGACCTGAATTCATTTCAGGCAGATGTTTCGAATTCTTGTTAGTTTTTTTTTTTTTGAGGAAAAGATGCTTTATTCATAATAGTTCAAAACCGACTACACAACAACATTCCAAATCCAATAGACCAAGCAATGTAAAAACAACCAATAGCTACAGTCCAAAACCGACTACACAGCCCTACTCCGACTACACAACTTCACTAGCCATAAAGCCATTCCAGCCTAGCGAAAGCAACCAGACGAAACAGCCTTCTTAATCCGTCAAGAAACTTGCCAATCTCAACCATCCGTATCACACCTAAAACAAAATCTATATCTGTGGCCATGTCCCATCCACAAGACAGGTTCTTGATACTTCAGATTGTAGTACCCGCACCCAACATCAATAGTCATCTCATAATACCCAGCATCACCGGAACATCAGCAAAATAGGGATTTGTGATTCTACTGCCAAACCCATTATCTTGCTTTTTAAAAGAAACACATCTCCCTTACATCTACTCAGGTCCAGTGCATAGCGAAAATAAGGGAAACTATGACAGACTGAGGCCAAAGGTAGTGATTAGTTATTAGCCAATGTATACATCTAATTCCTGTTAGTTATTAGTCAATGTATACATCTAATGTGATTCTTGTTAGTTATTAGCCAATGTATACATCTAATTCCTGTTAGTTATTAAAAATTTTAAATATTTTATTTCCCTCCATCTATCTCTCCATTGTAAAAATTCTGCATATGCGTTCCCCATCACCGCAAATCTCATTTGCACAAATAAATAATTAATACATATTACATACATATTTTATTATTATAATGATTTCTCCATCATGATTTTATTACCATATAATTAATAATATATATTTTATTTTTCTTGCTAAATTAGATTTAATCCGTACTATATTTTTGGCATATTAATTTTTCCATCATCATTTTCTATTATTAATTAATCCCAAAAATTGTGCACTTAAATTGAGCAGGCAAGATCTCTTTCCAAATTATTCAAAGTGGCCAATATGGTAATAAATTATTTGATATATACATAATAAAATAAATTTGCGATGATTAACATAAATGTCAACATTCTTCATAAAATATATCGGATTCCATAACTTATCTATAACCTCTTTTAATTTGATAGAAACAGCACCTAAATGGTAACAGATTTTCAATAAAGTTTATAATTAGTTGTCTAATATTATAAGATCTACCAAACAATACATAGTAAATATACAGAATTAAAGTAAATTATCATTTTTGACATGATTTTTAACTATCCAATTAGTAATAATGTTTCCCAAATTACACCATTTAATTATGGGATCATTTCATTCTCTATTAGTGTACATGATTTAAATATTTATGATTTTTTGATCTAATAAAGTAACACACATTTTTTTAAAATTTAAAACCGCATATTTAGAAATTAAAAAAAATTATATTCTAATATTTAGTTTTTATTTTTTATTTAATATTTAGTTTCCAAAATACGGATATACTTATATAAATAAAACGATTCTAAAATATGAATATATTTAAATAACTTGATCTAATGTTAAATCATCACAATATATCTATAATTAAAACGAATCACAATAAATTAATTCTATAACGATATGTTAAACAATTCCATTTAAAAATGTAGTATCTATATTAAATCATCATGTGGTTTGTATGGTTCTTGTACTTCGAATACAATTGGTAGTATCTGGTCTTCTGCTTTTGCAACTTTGGTGTCTCCTTTTGGATTGCTCTGATGTAATCAACCTTGACACCTAGTTGGTATGAATTGAAACAATTTTCCTCAAAAGAAAATATTAAATCATCATAATATTTTTTCCAAAGTTAATATTATAATAAACTTATTGCTATAATTAGCGAATTGCTTTAATACAATTTTTTTAGAATTTAAATACAATATTTTAATTTAAAGCAATAATGATTTAACATTGTAATATTTAACTTGTAAGGACCAATAAATGTTATAATGAAACTTAATGTTAGTAAAAAAATCAATTAAAATTAATGATATAATAAATTCATGGTTGAAATCATTTCATTATTTATTTATATTAAAAATTTCAATTTTGTGAAATTGAGAATACAATCCCATAAATCTAACATTGAAAGGATTATTTGAGTATAGAATTAATTTTACTTTTTGGAATTATTGACTAAAAATTAGGCTAGTGATTTTGTGGTGGAGGCTAGTGATTTTATGGTGGAAACTTTTGCATATGATTTTAGGTTAATACATGGATTTAAGTGTAAATTGAATATTATTTATATAAATAAAAAAAAATTCCTAATATGGATTCATTATTCACCACAAATAAATAAAATATCGTATTTGTAAAAATAATAGTAATAGTTGAAAGGCTAAATTACATTAATTATTCTTTATTAAAGGGGTAATTTATTTATTTCCATTGATCATCTCATCTTTTACGATTATTCTTTACTCTTTCCATAATCATTTCATTGTCTATAGTCAACATTTCATTTTTGTTTATCCAATAGAAATCAATTTAATAAATGTAAATTAATTTAATCAATGTAATCAATAATCAATGGAAATCAATTACCCCACCATCCTTGCTTTATTTATGGGGTAATACTTAGTTTCCATTTTTTGTTTAATATTGTGTTTTCAAAATACGGATAAATTTATAAGGAAGTATTTAGTTGCAATATAATTAACAATCATTTCATAGATAAATTATATTCAATATCTTAAATATTTTATTTCCCTCAATCATCCCCATTGTAAAAATTTTGCATATGCTTTCCCAATCACGACAAATCTCATTTGCACAAATAAATTATTAATACATATTACATACATATTTTATTACCATCATGATTTCTCCATCATGATTTTATTACCATATAATTAATAATACATATTTTATTTTTCAAGTTAAATTAGATTTAATCAGTGCTATATTTTTGGCATATTAGTTTTCCCATCCACAGATAAATTCCTAATATGGATTCGTTATTCACCACAAATAAATAAAATATTATATTTGTAAAAATTATAGTAATAGTTGAAGGGCTAAATTACATTAATTATCCTTTATTTGCTAGGCATTGTGTTTAATTGTATACACTACTCAGTTGAATGAAACACCAAAGATTGCGAGAAACAAATGAATAAAAATGATATAGACAAATTTCAAACTATCTCTTATTGAATGAAATACAAAAGATTGTGAGAACCTAATGCTACAACAACTAAATTCATCTAATTATTTACACTAGGTGGAACAAATCTCTCCACAAAAATAATAGCCAAACAAATCTTTCCCCAAAAGATGAAGTGAAATGGGAAGTCGCCGATTATTTGACATGAAAAAGATGTCGCAACAATTGATTTATTCTTGTATGGTTATGAATAATCCTTACTTCTTCATCCCTTCAAAATGTTCTTCGTCATTTGAGTTTGTACTCTCGTTTTTCCAATAACTGTCACCAAAACAACAACAAAAGAGAACAAAAATATTAGCAAAATAGGGAGAAATAAACATGAAAATGCTCTTCGTCATTTGAGTTTGTACTCTCATTTTCCCAATAACTGTCACCAAAACAACAACAAAACAGAACAAAAATATTAGCAAAATAGGGAGATATAGACATGAATTTGAATAATAAAAGCTAGAAAATGGTGAGGAGATATTTGTTAAATGGAACATTGAGAGAAATGTTAAATGAAGATATAAGGATATGATTTTGAGGGGATTCTAATAGACACATATTTATAGGAGAATGAGATAAATGAGATATAGGGATTGTTGGAGCACGGTCCGGGGCAATTTTGTAATAATCAGCGAGGTGGAGCACGGTCCAGTGGCAGTGCGGTAAATATTTCAGTGTGACAAACTCGTTGGTAATTCCGCCGGCATTGTACTTGGATTGCATAGATTACCGAGGACTAAGCCAAGTGACCATTAAGAATAAATACCCCCTACCGAGAATAGAGGATCTGTTTGATCAACTGAAGGGAGCTTCAGTATTCTCGAAGATCGATTTGCGATCTGGGTATCATCAATTGAGGATCGCCGAGAAGGACATTCCGAAGACGGCAATTCGAACGCGATATGGCCATTACGAGTTCACAGTGTTATCCTTCGGGTTAACAAATGCTCCGGCCATGTTCATGAATCTCATGAACAACGTGTTCCGAGAATTGTTAGACCAGTGTGTCGTAGTGTTCATTGACGACATCTTGATCTACTCGAATAGCGAGGAGGAGCATGCGAAGCACTTACATCAAGTGTTGGAAGTGAGAGAGAGTGTAAAAAAATGGATTTTGTGAGGGGAAAATGTTTGGGCGGAAAAGTGTGTGTGTGTTAGACTATTTTGTTTTATATTATTATATAGATAAGATCTACCAATTAAAGTAAACTATCATTTTTAACTATCAAATTAGTAATGATGATTTTCAAATTACATCCTTTAATTATGGGATCATTTCATTCTCTATTAGTGTACAATGATTTAAATATTTGTGATTTTTGGATCTAATAAAGTAAAATACATTTTTAAAATTAAAAAAACACATATTTAGAATGGTTTATTTTAAAAATACATATTCTAATATTTAGTTTTCATTTTTTTCTTTAATATTTAGTTTCCAATATATGGATATATTTAAATGGAAAGATTTAGTTGCCAATATAGATAAAATCCATTTCAAAACGTAGTATCTATATTAAATCATCACAATATTTTTTCCAAAGTTAATATTATAATTAATAAACTTATTGCTATAATTAGCCAATTGATATAATAAAAAATTTGTTAGAATTTAAATATAATCTTTTATTTTAATTTAAAGCAATGATAATTCAACATTGTCATATTTAACTTGAGAATAGAGTTAATTTGATATTAATCAATCATTGAATGCTAATTTTTGGCATATTAATTTTTTCATCATCATTTTCCATTATTAATTCATCCATTCAAAAATTTTATAATTAGTTATCTAATATTATAAGATCTACCCATTAAAGTAAACTATCATTTTTAGCTATCAAATTAGCAATGATGATTTCCAAATTACATCCTTTAATTATGGGATCATTTCATTTTAATTTAATTTAAAGCAATGATAATTCAACATTGTCATATTTAACTTGAGAATAGAAGTGATTTGATATTAATCAATAATTGAATGGAGTAATTGAGAATTGAACATGGATAAAAATGATATGGACAAATTCGAAACTCTCTTATTGAATAAAATACAAAAGATTCTGAGAAATAATGCTATAACTAATAAACTCATCCAATTATTTACACTCGGTGGAACAAATCTTTCCACAAAAAGAACAACCAAACAATTGATTTATTCTTTTATGATTATGAATATTCCTTAGCTGTTCATCCATTCAAAATGTTCTTCGTCATTTGAGTCTGTACTATCGTTGTTCCAATATCTATCACCAAAACAACAACAAAAGAAAATAAAAATATTAGCAAAAAAGGGAGAAAGATGCATGAAATTGAATCATAAAAGCTATAAAATGGCGGGGAGATATATTTGTCATAGAAGAAGATGTCACAACAATTGATTTAATCTTTTATGATTATGAATATTCCTTAGCTCTTCATCCATTCAAAATGTTCTTCGTCACTTGAGTTTGTACTCTCGTTGTTCCAATAACTGTCACCAAAACAATAACAAAAGAAAACAAAGATATTAGCAAAAGAGGGAGAAAGAAACATGAAATTGAATAAGAAAAACTATAAAATGGTGGGAGATGTATTTATTAAATGGAACAAAAGCTATAATATTGAGAGAAATGTTAGATGAAGATGTAAGGATATGATTTTGAGGTGGGTTATAATACACATATTTATAGGAGGAAGGGAATAAATGAGATGCAGGTTTAATATAGAAATTGGAGCACGGTCCATGGCATATTTGTAATTATCATCGATGTGGAGCACGGTCCGGTGGCAGAACTGTAAATAAGTTAGTGTGTGAGAGAGAGTGTAAAAAAATGGATTTTGTGAGGGGAAAATATTTGGGCGGAAAAGTGTGTGTGTGTTAAACTATCTTGTTTTAGATTATTATATAGATTACATGGTACACCCGATAACCGTAGAGGTGGCCATATAGACCGGAACCGGCGGTTCGACCGCCGGTTCGAACCGCCGGTTGGCCCCGGTTTCGGTTGAACCGGAACCGGGGCCGAAACCGTAACCGGAACCGGCCATAGCCGGTCCGGTTACGGTTAGGCATTTTTGCCAACCGTTGAACCGCCGGTTCAACCGGCGGTTTAGGCGGTTTTTACTTTTTTTTTTTTTTAAATTTTTTTTTTTTTTTTTTAATGAGTAACGGCTATAAACCGGCGGTTCAACCGGCGGTTGAACCGCCGGTTTCCGGACCGTTGGAGAATCAACGGTCCGGATTACTCGACCGTTGAAGATCAACGGTCGAGATTGAGGGGGGGAATTCAAATTTTCCCCCCCTTTCCGCCGGTTAACCGGCGGTTCTAGCGGTTAACCGGCGGTTTTTCCGGTTAACCGGCGGTTAACCGGCGGTTAACCGGATTTTAATGCAGTTTTTTAAAAAAAAAAAAAAAAAATTCAAATTTTTTAAAAATTTCAAATTCTTACCACATTCCCAACTCTATAAATACCCCCATTTACCACTTCAATTCCTCACACCTTTCTCTTCTCAATCTCTATATTCTCAAATTACTCTCTAAAGCTCTAAAGCTCATACTACCTAAACAACTAAAAAAATGTCTTCTCCTTCTTCCAACAATGGTTCCCCAATGAACTTTGGGAATTTGGGGCCTAATTGGAATGAGGATATGTTTGAAACTACGGCGGAGGAATTGGGTGTTGATCTCGATAATCCGGTTATTCCGCCGGAATTATTGGGTTCTCAATCTCAATCTCAACCGGAATATGAGACTCCTCCAAGTCAACCTAGAGGAGGAGGAGGAAGAAGGGCTAGAGGAGGAAGAAGAGGTTCATCTAGTCGTCCACCACGACCACCCTCTTCGGATTCCGACGATGCCCGATCGGATGGACGGGGGACTTCCGCCATCTTTGTTTTGCACTATACAAAGGTGGCCAAGGAGGAGGATCCTACAAGTTTCGATTGTTATTGCAACTATTGCCCCAAAGTCTATCAATTCAAGAAGGGGGGAGGATATGGCACTCTAAATGGCCATATCCAATCAAAGCATCCATCAAAGTTCGGGGGAACAACAAACCAAACGCAACTCAACTTCAAAGGCAAGGGAAGCTCCGACGAGGTAAGTGGTTCTTCTTCCCCCTCTTTGTTTAGATATGATGAGAAGCATGCTAGAAGAGAAACGGCTAAATTTATTGTTGCTAAGCATCTTCCTTATAGATTTTGTGATGATAATATTTATGAAGATTGGGTTAAAGATACTTATAATCCTTGTGCTAAAAGAATTCCTCGTACATCTTTAACTCGTGAAGTAGATCTTTGTGTTAGAGAATGGAAATTAGAACTTATTAATGATTTTGCTTCTCTACAACAAAGTGTTTCTATTTGTTCGGATATTTGGAGTGACCATTGGCAAGCTCATTTTTACATGGGTGTTACTTGTCATTGGATTGATAGTTCTTGGACATTACAAAAAAGACTTATTGCTTATAGAGAATTTGATACCACTCATAATGCTCAAAATATTGCTATGAAAATTCGTTCTATTTTGCAAGAATATGGTTTACTTACAAAAATATTTTCGGTTTCTTTTGATAATGCTAGTGCTAATACCTCTTCTTTACCCGAACTTATTGATGCATGTAAACCTTCATTTGGTGGCAAATTTTTTCATGTTAGATGTATTTGTCATATTTTGAATTTATGTGTTCAAGATGGTTTAAATGCTTTACAAAAAGAGATCAAACCTATTAAAGATGCAATTACTTATTTAGTTAGACATACCTCTTTGTTAAGAAAATGGAAAAAATTTTGCCAACAACATGGCTTGAAGCCAAAAAAATTTTCTTTAGATGTTTCTACTAGATGGAATTCTACTTATAAAATGCTATTTGGTTCTTTTCCTTATAGAGAAGCTTTGTGTAATTTTTATGCAATTGAAGCGGATAATAACAATGTTTATTTTCCTTTATTGCCTAATCAATGGGATACATGTACTTCAATATGTGATGTTTTACAAATTTTCAATCATGCCACAAATGTGTTATCCGGTGTTTATTATTCTACTTCCGCTATTGCTTTAGATGAATGTGTTAAAGTGGTAACCGCTCTAAATGCTTATTGTGAGGATCCTTTGTTGAAAAATGCAATTTTTGAAATGAGAAAAAAATGGATTAAATATTTTGAAGTTCCTCCAAAAGTTTTTTTGCTTGCTAAAATTTTAGATCCTAGAATTAGAAGTAATGGCTTAGATAGAATGTTGCACTTTTATTATGATTCTCTATTTCCACTTAATGATGGTCCTAGTGTTACAACTATTATGAATGATGTGCAAGAGGACTTAAGGAATATGTTTAGAGAGTATAAAATTAGTTTTGGTAGTGCCTTTGAATCTCAACATGATTATGATGACTCTTCCTCAAACACTAGCCTTAACTATGATAGTTCTTCTTCTTCTAGTTCTTTTAGCAAAACCAATAATCTCCTTAAAGATTTTTACTCTCTATATGATAGTGGACCATATAAACGCGTTAGGGGTGCATCCAATCCTTACTTAGAACTAGAAAATTACTTAACCTCTCATTTTGAATATACCCCACAAGAATGTGAAAACTTTGACATACTTAAATGGTGGTCAAAGAGGAATGAAACATTTCCTATCTTATGCATTATTGCAAAAGAAGTTTTCGCATGTCCCGTTTCAACCGTGGCCGTCGAACAAGCCTTTAGTCTAGGAAGTCTCACATTAGATGATAAACGGTCTAGACTAACGGTTGAACATTTAGAGAATCAATGCTTACTTGAAGATTGGGTTAGAGCCTCTAAACGGGCTCAACACAAGGACCCAAATGGAACGGATTCGACGGATGATCTCAATCAACCCGAGTATTGCACCACCGAATAGTTCCATATTCTTCACAACTTTTAGAACTACGTGGACTTTGATTCCATATTCATATGGATACGTAGGCAACATAATTTTAAACTTAGAATACTAAGTTTATTTATGCCCAAGTCCCAAACTTAGACTACTAAGTTTGATGTTTTTTTTTAAATTTAAATTTTTTAAGTTGAATATTTTTTAACTTATTATTTTTTAAGTTAAATTTTTTAAAGTTTATATTTTTTAAACTCCATCTCTTTCAAACTTAAAATTTTTCAAACCCCAAACCCCAAACCCTAAACCCTAACTTCTTAAAGTTTGATGTTTTTTTTTAAATTTAAATTTTTTAAGTTGAATATTTTTTAACTTATTATTTTTTAAGTTAAATTTTTTAAAGTTTATATTTTTTAAACTCCATCTCTTTCAAACTTAAACTTTTTCAAACCCCAAACCCTAAACCCTAAACCCTAACTTCTTAAAGTTTGATGTTTTTTTTTAAATTTAAATTTTTTAAGTTGAATATTTTTTAACTTATTATTTTTTAAGTTAAATTTTTTAAAGTTTATATTTTTTAAACTCCATCTCTTTCAAACTTAAACTTTTTCAAACCCCAAACCCCAAACCCTAAACCCTAACTTCTTAAAGTTTGATGTTTTTTTTTAAATTTAAATTTTTTAAGTTGAATATTTTTTAACTTATTATTTTTTAAGTTAAATTTTTTAAAGTTTATATTTTTTAAACTCCATCTCTTTCAAACTTAAACTTTTTCAAACCCCAAACCCTAAACCCTAAACCCTAACTTCTTAAAGTTTGATGTTTTTTTTTAAATTTAAATTTTTTAAGTTGAATATTTTTTAACTTATTATTTTTTAAGTTAAATTTTTTAAAGTTTATATTTTTTAAACTCCATCTCTTTCAAACTTAAACTTTTTCAAACCCCAAACCCCAAACCCTAAACCCTAACTTCTTAAAGTTTGATGTTTTTTTTTAAATTTAAATTTTTTAAGTTGAATATTTTTTAACTTATTATTTTTTAAGTTAAATTTTTTAAAGTTTATATTTTTCAAACTCCATCTCTTTCAAACTTAAACTTTTTCAAACCCCAAACCCTAAACCCTAAACCCTAACTTCTTAAAGTTTGATGTTTTTTTTTAAATTTAAATTTTTTAAGTTGAATATTTTTTAACTTATTATTTTTTAAGTTAAATTTTTTAAAGTTTATATTTTTTAAACTCCATCTCTTTCAAACTTAAACTTTTTCAAACCCCAAACCCCAAACCCTAAACCCTAACTTCTTAAAGTTTGATGTTTTTTTTTAAATTTAAATTTTTTAAGTTGAATATTTTTTAACTTATTATTTTTTAAGTTAAATTTTTTAAAGTTTATATTTTTCAAACTTCATCTCTTTCAAACTTAAACTTTTTCAAACCCCAAACCCTAAACCCTAAACCCTAACTTCTTAAAGTTTGATGTTTTTTTTTTCCTCTAAATTTTTAAAGTTTATATTTTTTAAAATTCATCTCTTTCAAATATAACTTTTTCAAACCCCAAGGCACAAACCCCAAAAACTTACTTTTTCAAACTTAACTTTTTCAAACCCCAAGTCACCAACTTAACTTTTTCAAACCCCAACACCCAACTTAACTTTTAAAAACTATTTAAAAAAAAAAAACTCTTAAAAACTGCTTTAAAAAAAAAAAAAAAAAAGGTTGAACCGTTGAACCGGCCAACCGTGGCCGGTTCAACCGTAACCGAACCGGCCCGGTTAACCGGACCGGCTATATATGCCCGGTTCCGGTTACGGTTGGCCCTAAAAGCCAACCGCCGAACCGGCGGTTCGAACCGTAACCGCCGGTTCGGTTGAACCGGGCAAGTCTAGATAACCGGTAGGCAGAATCCAGGATGAGTGCCTTCAGCAATTATAAAGTTGTTTTGCACTAACTTGGCCTGCGCACAACAACATATGAAGGTTGTGGCTAACCACCTTGGCTTTGAGGTGGCTAACCGCCACAACTTTTTCAACTAGGTGATTGGGTTTGGATTTGGCTAGAACACTACCAAAAACAGCGCCCGACGAATCTAAGCAAAAACGTTACTTTGAGCCTAGATAAAATATCATTAGACCTGTCAAAACGGGCCTAGCCCGTTGAGTCCGCCCGCCCCGCAGGGTAAAAAATACAGGGCATGCTCAACTTTTAGAGGCCTGTTTAGATGCAGGCCTCAACGGGCCCAACCCCCGGCGGGGTGGGTTTTTGCGGGTTGAGCCCGCGGTGGGGCAGGTCTACCCGCGGGCTTTCATTTTTTATTTTTTTTTTTACGTTGTGCATTGATTGAATTTATTATTATTAGTATGAATGTTTAGCATAAAGTCGTCAAACATTTAAATTATTAAATTGATTGCATATTGAATTACAAATCTTAATACAAATTATCTGTCTCTTCTAATATTTCTATGTTCATTAGTTTTATGAGTATCAAGTTTTTAAGTTTAAAACTCCTTATTATTCTATTTATTAAAAATTATGAATGCAGTTAAATTTTTATTTTTTAAATATAAATTAATGAATTATGTCCATACAGTCTTACCTAATAAAATACAAAATTTAATTAATTATGTCCAGACAGTCTTACCTAATAATAAAATATAGAATTAATGAATTATGCTCAGACAGTATTACCTAGTACAACTATAGCAAACTTCATCAGTGAGACCTAAAATTTTATTCAGTTCAATCATTAATTATAAAATTTTTGTAACACATATTATATTTTGCAAAATATAATATACTCCTTTAGTATTAAAAATGGAATAATCATAAATTCTTTTAAAGAATTATTCAAAACCCACATTAAAGTAAATAATTATGCCAATAAATACACGCTTACTTATTTATAATCATAAATACCAATTATAAATCTATTTATTTTATTTTTAATAAATACATTTAAAAATATATCCGAATTTAATTTTTTACAAATAAAAAATGATACTATTATTTAAATAAAAGCCCGCGGGCCGGCCCGTATAACCCGCGGCTCGTGTGTTGGGCGGGTCGGGCCTAGACATTTTGAGCATGTCCCATTTAGGTCCGCCCTGTTCAAGCCCGCAAAAATGCAGGGGCCCGCGCGGGCCGGCCCGTTTCGACACCTCTACATATCATACATACAATTTTGTGAAACTTACATATCCAATGAATTACTATATTTATACCATAGACTTAGTATATATACTTTCTCCGCTTTTTAAAGATAGCTACATTATTCACATAATTACTTTGACTTAAAGTTTTATCATAGTTATACTGTTAAAATATAGTTAAGTGAGATCCTGTTAGATTCGTTTCGTCTTGTAGTTTTTAAATATCAAACTTTTAGAATTTTTACTTATACCAAATTTGAGTTATTAACGATTTAAAATGTGCATTGAACTGCGTGCTGGGTGGGTCAGTAGTAAATAATAAAAAAATAGATAAAGTACAACGGATTAAGCTATAAAATAGTTAATGAATAAAAAAAAAAAATATATGTATCAATTTTGAATTGGGTCATATGTGTGGATTCAGTAAATTATAAAATGGGGTAAAAAGATCTTTGGGCGCCTGTTAGAGTCTGTTCTCCTGAACTTATTTCCAAGACTTATTACTTATTCTTATTAAAATCAGACCAGATCAGATCAGATCAGATAATATCAAATCAGATCAGACCATGCCTTATAAAATTCAGATCATAACACCTTATTTCAGGGGAAGACATTCCACTTGGGGTATTGCCCCCACTTTGTATCAACTGCATTTGCGCGCACTCTCCGCCCGTGCACTAAATCATATGTTGAGTTGTTAGTTTTTTGGACCTTTATAGTTCCAAGCTCATTTGGACTCATTCCCCCGATGCACACGAGCACCATATCTTCCATGTCTCCCAATTTAGGTCGCTTGGTGGCAGGGTTGCCTGCACTTTTCCTTCATTTACCACCTACGGATGTTGAGGGACAACCTACCCTCTTTCTAGCAACAGTGGTATCAAGCCATCAGGTTCGGCAACATGATAGGGATTCATATTAATTTCTTAACCAATGGAGATGGCCGCTACCAAGGGAGGCCATATCGGAGGATGACACAGTGCTTTACCGCATCTATCCCACATTAAACATCGAGGATAATTTCAAAACTATGCACATACAAAGTTTCAAATTCGGGACCTTTAATTAAACTGCCAGAGTCTCATACCATTCAGGCGTTTGGTTTTAGTGAGGATAATTTTAGAATTATGCATATACAAAGTCTCGAACCCCGAGACTTTTACTTAAGCTCACAGAATCCTATACCATTCAGACATTTACTTAAACTGCTTTGGTTTTAGTGATTTATTTGAACCCAATAAATCATTGAAATTTATTTATTTATTTATTTATTATTCTCTCGTGAAAGGAAATACATCTTGGTATTGTTTTAAACCCAGTAAACTATTAAAAATTAATTTTTGTTCGACGTAAATGAATTTTGGTGATGTCTTGGCCAAAAAGCCATGGAATTTTTTTTTTGGAAGAAATAAATTTTAATAATGCCTTAACCTATTAAATAACGGCAATTTAGAGAAAAACCCACCGAGAGCCTAAAGGGTTACACTGCACCGCACACTACTTTTTTTGTTCAGGTCAACTACACAGAAGTTTTCCAAGTTATTTTGTAGTACAACATTTTAATGCAAAATAAAGGAATAAGAAATCCCCAAATGTAAATTAAAAATTGAAAAGAATAGGAGAGCAGTAATAGATACACTTTACTCTTTCTTCTCGAGAACACTCCATCCCCTACACTTTACTCTTTCTTTTAACACTTCATGCGTTGGAACCCTTGTAACAACATTATCCATTCGGTGGGTGAGAAATTGCTGCCGGAAATTGAAAATCGAGGCTAGGGAAGCCGCGGGAATAAGGGGCGTGGGTGCTGTTCGGGCCACGACGTCGGCATTGGGCGTGTTTCTTTGAGCAGCGGTGCGTGAAGGAGAGGCGGGGTGCGACAGTGGGCGGTAGAGTTATTGGCATAAGAGAAAGCGTGCGAGAGAGCGAGGAAGGAACGGCCGAGGAAAAGAGAAGTCGATTCGGCCGGGTTGAAGGTGGTACCGCGATCGAAGGAAAACACTTAGGGTTGTATTGTTGTTAGGGCTTTAATGTGTTGATGCCTTTTTTGCGTGAAATGTAAGGGCTGTAGGTTGTAGTATGTTTAAGAAATGGTTTGAGAAATGCAATTGTTTTGTTGAAGGATGCAATTTAATTGATTGCCTGTGTTGAATTAGATAGTTAAAATCCTGTGTTCTTGGAGCAGATTTGGTAATTTTGAATTGGTGAACTGAAATGAGGTATGTTTAGTAGGGGGAATGACATTAGGATGATCGTAGCAGTAATAGTGTTCCTACTATCACAATGAAATTGCGGTGGATTTTGGTGGAGTATTTAAGGGATGGTTTGCCTTGTGTAGGTTGGTGGGATATGGCTCCGAAAGAAGTGCGTGGTAAAGGTCAGCAGCAACCATTGAAGGTGGATAAAAGGGCGGAAAAGGGGAAGGCAGTGAAGGGGGATAAGGGAAAGAGGCAGATTGGTGGAAGAAGTAAGCAGGAGAAGGGCGAGGGCGATGGATGTAATAGAAATGCCGACGGGCCTGTGTCACGGTGTACAACCCAGAAGTTTATTGCTGTGATGAATGATTTTCTTGAGAGGATTACAGAGGGCCAAAGAGATGCAATGATGAGGACACCGTTCGCGCATTTTCTCGAAATTAAGAAAGGGTATAGCAGTGTGGTATTACTGGAATGTTTAGCAGAGCGATATGATGCAGAGTACAAAGGTTTTATGGTTGGGGAGAATATGCGGTTGAAGTTTCCATCAACCGAGTTTTCGTGTGTGGTAGGACAACAGGACGAAGGATTCCACGTGCACCCGAAGATGGTAGGGCAGTCGAGATCGGCAAAGAAATTTTTAAAGGGCAATCTGAAGACCATAAAGAGAGGTGACATAATAGATGCTTTGCGGAAGGCTGCTGGGAATGAGGAGTGGGTGGCAGGGGAACGCGACCCTGCGGATTTTGCACGGTTGTACACACTATTTGTGTTCAATACAATCATGTTTCCTACATCTCACTTGTTCTTACCACCATTCGTTGTGCAATATGTCGATGATATGGAGAAGATTGAAGATTTTGCGTGGGGAAAAGCAACCCACGCATTTTTGGTGAGCTCGTTGGCCAGACGGGCATGACAAGGTAAACGGTACATTGATGGGTGCACAACCGGGCTGTTGGTAAGTGAAATGTTTTGTAATGGAGGCGTACGGCGTATGTTTGTTTATATCTGTTAGTATATAACAATATAATGAAGCTTTGGTTGTTTTAAAAATGTTGTTGTGTAGGGATGGTTTTTTGAGCGGGTTCCCGGATTTGCGATACCAACGTGTACACCTCGAGTACCGCGATTCATAAGGTGGCAGGTTCCACATCCAAAAGTGGAGGAATGTGAAGCAAAGTTGAGATCATTAGATGCTTCAGAGGTTGAACCGTTCTACTTGTTAGAGGATGAGCGCAAGTTTATAGGGCCCGATGAAAAAGGGTTTGAGGTGATGGAATGTGCAGATGTGTACTAATTTGCTTTATCTTGTAGATTGTCTTAAGTTGGGGGTTGTGTAACTCTGATAAAATGTTTGTTATTGTGCTTTGACAGGCAAAGCCTCCCCCGAAGAAAAGAAACCCTGTTACACGTGTTAGGAAAGCTCCGGCAGTCGAAATAGTGGAGGATGCAACAAGCAAAGATCTTATAGACATCGAGATTGGTACAGAAGGGAATGAAGGAGCTGATAGCGAGGTCGGGAATCGGAGCGATGTGGATGATGGCAATCGGATGAGGCATGTTAGTGAATTGCGGGTGCCATCGGAGGAAGGTATATATTAGATTCCAGTATTAAATGCTTTAGTTCGTATTTAAACATGATTATGAGAGATGATGTTGAATGCCATTTGTTGTGATGCATAGACATTTATGAGGAGCTAAGGACAAAGTGCTGCCATGATCGGCCCAGCAGGAGGCATGTTAGTGGACCGAGTGAGCCGTTGGAGGGCGGTTTGGAAGCGGTGGCGGTTGATCTTACTGCTGTAGGTGGAGAAGTTGGGATGCGGGGCGATGATGCAAACGGTTATGGCATTGATGATGCGAGTTGGACGGAAGGGGAGGGGTTCGGTGCTGATGAGGGTGACAAATACAATGTTGATGAGCCGGCCAAGGAGTTTAATACGAATGAGGTAGGGGGACCGGGGCAATAATTGGTGACGATGCACCGAGTAACGAGGGATTTAAGCCCGGGGCTATTGAGAATGTAGGAGTGATGGTGGCTGACCTTTCATCCAATGTTGTCCACGGTGATGAGTTTTCAGGGGCGGGAAAGAACGATGATGTTTGTGTGGAAGAGTCAATGGAAGACCATGATGCACATGATACTGGAAATAAAGATGATGTTGTCGTGGCATGCTCAAATGAGGATCATGGAAACCAAGATCATGATGATGATGTGGAAGACCATGTGGAAGACCATGTAAAAGACGCAGCTGGTAATGATGATGATGATGATGATGGGTTTGCACCAGATGAGGGAAAGATAGATGACGTTAGTGTGGGAGACAACGTTGATGATGCAGGCGACAAGGGTGGCGCTGAAGCGACAGCGACAGGGGCTAAACCCCTGGGGTCCATAGCAAGGAATGTGAGGGCAAGAACGGATCGTAAGCGAAAGCCTAAGGACAAGGACCAGGTGACGCCGGTGTCATCTGTTAAGGTTATTAAGAGGGGGCCGAAGGCAAGAGGTGACAATAAAGTATCTGACAATGCCGCAAAGGTATGTATATTATCCCAGTTTTATATCTTTAATGCCAGATTTTTAGCCTATTATGCCATTTTTCGATGAAATTATGCCAGTTTTCATATATGTGTACTAAAAATGTGCAATACATACTGTGTCCATGGCTATAGACTATAGCAGTGTCTGGTGAATCGGACGAGGATGTGGATTTAATGGTGGGGAAAAAAGGAGGGTAGGCAAAATGTATTTGGACGACTACGTTGGCAAGCGGAACTATGTTGGGCGTGAGGCATTGAATGAGGGGGCACGGGCAATAATTGATGATTTCTTGGATTATGGATTGAGCAGGTCTGTGACAACTACTTAAATTTGTCATGTGAGGTTAATTTGTTTGATAATAACACATTCTAGATACTAATATTTTTTCCTAGTGAGGTTGCCTGGCAACGAGGTCCACATGGGATTCCACCGGTAAGTTTAGTGAAATTGTTGTATGACGAACCAGTTGGAGGTGAAGTCATGGATGGGTTCCTCGATATTTTGGCATCGGATGAGTACCGCGGTGCGCAGAACTTGGATGAGAGGCTGACAGTGGTGACTTCGTATTCCGTGGTTGGTTTGATATATTTTTCCATTTGTCTTTAATGGTGTTTGGTGTTCTTATGAGATTTTAACTAACACATGTAATTTGTTAGGGGGAAATTTTGTCCACGATGCGAGGGATGCCACGTACTACTGTGCCAGTTTCGAAGTATGCAGAGTGCGTTGCAGGCATGATGCAAGCACCCCGAGAAAACCTAGCACGGGTTATGGGCGCTATTAAAAGAGGAGTTCGTTATGTTGTAGTTCCTATTAATGACGGGCTGTATTTCCACTGGCATTTGCTCATAATTGACATGGAGGCGAAGCAGATGTTCACCCGAAACTCAATGTGGGGGTGGAAATCTACCAATGGACTGACTCTTGTGGTGAGTTCAACTTGTACTTTGAAATTCACATAATAATCATGTAGACAAGGTTTTCGTGGTTTCATTAATGTGGTCGTTTTTTGGATGCAGTCCTGGTTTTTAGGTGGTTGGTTGGAGCACCATGGCTATAAAATTGATAAGAGGTCGCACAAGGTGGATAAATGTAGACAACAGATCGCGGGTTCAAATGATTGCGGGGTTTTCATCATGTTATGGTGTGAGGCCTATTCGCGGGACTCGGAAGAGTTTTGGAACGAAGAGCGGGATATGGATATCAAAGCCTACCGTGCTCGTGTGGTAGGTACAATACTTCAAGATCCACGAAATGAATGCAAAGCGAATGTGCCATCGGGCTGCTGATTTGATATTATATTTGTCCAAATTTGAACAATGTTGTACTAAACATTTGTTGTGTACTCTAAACTAATTTGCTGGGGTTGCTAACCTGCTGCATCTCTGGTTAATTTTGGTTAATGTGAACCGGAGGTACACGTAATTTATTAAGTAAGTTTGCATGACTTCCAAAATTGAGGCCCAATTACTTAGATTGAGCAACCCACAATTAAAACCTATACTAAATGGGTTAAACACATTAAAGTTCCCTTCCAAGTTGGTTATGGGTATGAATTCCCGGCCCATGTTTAAGGCAAGTGAAATGCCACTCCACTTCGGGCCTAAATAATCCAATTACATTTCAATCCAATTGCACTCAAATTAGATGGTTTAAGCCTGTCTAAGTGCCACTCCAAGTGCACTACAGTTAGATCCCATGAACAAGAACATTGAAACACGGTGAACATTAAACATGTTGCTTCAAAGGAGTTTTTGGAGATTAATACACTCCAAGGGTAGGTCAAACAACATTGAATATGTTTGGGGGTGAAAAACAACTTTGAATATGTTTCTTCAAATTAGATTGTAGATGAACACGTAACACCGTGCAAGTACCAAACAACCCCCCCAAATTGGGTAAATCTGATCAAAGGGGGTTTCCAACTGTCAAACATTTCAAGGCTTTTTACAGCAAAACAAGGTCTTCCATATAATAAAGAAACCAGGGCAAGCAACATTTTATAAACACTTCAATAGTTTCCAAACCCGAGAAGACCTTACACTAATAGGTACATAAATCCAGTAATTCCTTCAACTAAGTAGTTCCCAAAACAAGTGGTCATCAGAGCATTAATTACAATAATCTACAGCCACGGTTAGAAATCGAGCACCATCATTCTCAAAATGTGAGCAAAATACCATTAATACTTAAGCCCTAGTTCTACTTACCGCACGACCTACTTGTTGATTTCACCACCAATCCACCCAATGAATGCTTTGAGGCCCATCTTCTTAATCGGAGCTTCCGCCGGCGAACGCCCCTTCAAGAACCATACGACGAGTGCCGGAACGACCATGGAAACCACCTGTTTGATCATTTTTCCGATGCCCTCCCCTATTCCGCCGGGTCTGCCGCGAGCAACCACCGCCTTTATCTCCACCAACTCCTCGATAACGCGCTCCATTTTCCTCTCTAGTGCCGGCGCCTCAACCTCCGTAATCGATTGCTCGCCGGTTGAATTTGGGTGTGGGTTTTTTGGTGTGGCTGCCATTGAAGTGCTCGGGTAGTGCGTGAGTGTGGAAATAGGGTTGAGTAGGGAGGAAGCTTCCCCAAAACGCCTCCTAGGGGGTTATGTATAGTGTGGGTGTATTGGGGGGTGTTTGACAAGATGTGTTGTGCTGTGAGGGTTTTTTTTGGGTAACAGTGCATTGGGTATTGTGCCAACTGCAGGGGGTACTCATTCTGCAGATGAATAGAGGAATTCCGGCCATTTGCACTCTATGAGTATGAGATAGGCAGGGATTATGAGTGTGGGTTACCCTTTTTATTCGAGGATGCATTTTTGGAGATCATAGTACGGGCGGGATGTTAAGTTACATCAAATTTTGGACATCCCGCCAAAAAGCCCAATTATTCATGGGTTCATTTGACAAAAAATGCGCGGGCCAAATTAGCACAAGCCCATCACAGTAATCCCAGGCCCACACGACTTTAATTGTATATTTGTGAAGGGTTGGTCTGTTTAGGCCTTAAAATAACAGCCGAGGAAAATTATACCACTATTGTTCTTACCAATACCATATATTTGATCAATTATGCCAGAAATTATGTTTATCACGCACAACTAATTTGTTATTATCCCTGAAAAATCGTAATTGGTGAAATTCTTAGGTTGAGCAAAAGTAACATGGTTGCTTCTAGAGTAATGTCTCATGATTAAGTTTTCCATGGTTGCGTAGTAATAAAATTCTTAAGGTTCTTGTCCATGTCAAAGTAGACCGCCAAAAGTAAGTTGTTGAATTACTTAAGTTGTACAAAAACAACACGACCTTGCCCAAATAAGACCGATGTTTCCATCATCAGTTGTCCACATAATTGGATAGCCAATTCTAAATTTTCCAAATACTTAAGGTCCACTCAAAATTATGTTGTCCCAATCAAAGCATATTGACATACCATTATTCTCGAACCACTCAATGTTGTCAGATTATGCCGCGGTCGCTTACAAATTTATTATTGCTCCAGTTGTCCGACTTACTTGGATACCCAATTCTAAACTATACAAATACTTAAGCTAGTCTCTAATTTATGTTCACTCCATATCAAAGTAGACATAGCTAAGTTTACAAACCACTCAAAGTTGTCATAAAATGTCGCGGCCGCTTCCAAATTTATTATTGCTCCAACGTATGTTGTTCGCATAATTTGGATACTCAATTCTAAATTATACAAATACTTAAGCTAGTCTTTAAGTTATGTTCACTTCATATCAAAGTAGATTGACATAGTTAAGTTTACGAACCACTCCAAGTTGTCAGAAAATGTCGCGGTCGCTTCCAAATTTATGATTTTTCCATCGTAAGTACGCTAAATAATTGGGTAGCCACTTCTAAAATTATCCAAATTCCAATCCTAAACTCGAAATTATATCTTGCTGGCGTTGAAATTGCCAGCCGCAAAATATTTAGCGCGATTTATAATGTAGGCTAATTCAGCATAACCAGATTGAAATTTGGTATAAAACAATAAAAATATGGTACAGAAAATGCTAATTTTAGCATATTGAACATGTTGTTTTGTATACTGGAACATATTGGCACCCATGACTTGCACCATGTATGGTTATCATGTTCACTCCAAATATTTCACCACCGAGCACTACCCCTCACGGGTTAATCACCTCTAGTTATCTGAAAAAAACAGAAACAAAGCATAAAGTGAACTTACCCCACACCAATCTGTTCCACAAGTCTGTAATAGTTAATAAAGATTACAGTAACCTAGGTAACAACATATCATATAGTTGCCCAACAAATCAGATTCAAAAGGACCCCACAAAGTCAATTACATTCCAACATTACCATATCAGTTTCCAAAATGGATAATAAGTAATAACAGTTGTGCATCAGTACACAACTGCCCACTATCACATAAGTTTCATGTTCAAAAGTTACACCCTAGTTAAACCAACCCAATTATGTCAGACATAATATAACCATTACTCCAGCTACAAAAGAGGGGTCATACTTCGTTCTCAAAAAGCCCAATTTTGCAATCACTCCACACTGGTCTTTACCTCCTGTAGATACGAGCCTGCTTGCAAGTCCTGCGGTTATGACCACGCTGACCACACACACCACACTGCACCATACTTGACGGCACCTGAGAGGGAATTCTCTTCTTCTTTGGTCGGCCCGGTTGTCTCCGAACATTAGGGGCATGCACAAACTCCGGATCATCTTAATTGCCATCTAGGTCCCCAATCTCCCTATGAATAGGAAACAACAAGCCCGAATACGTCACACGGTATGCCTCCAGACGGTAATAGGGATCACAGTACTCATAGACGCTTCTACTCAAACTATCAAGGCAAGCACACGCATGCTTGCACGGCAACCTATACACTTGCCAACAACGACACGAACACGTCATCTCGTCCACATTCACCGACACAGTCTTCTCCATATCCTGCACCTCAAAAACGCTGCCCGATGCGCGAATAACACACACAGTGCGAGCTGCAGCGTAATTGTCTTTAACTACTTTCTCGGCTGTCGGACAAAGTGTACCATCGTATTTAAGTGATTTTTCTCGTTTCTTATTCATCATTTGCATTGTCTGCTTACGGATTGTGTCGACCATTGCGAGTGGCGGCAGGTACCTGGCGTCCTTCACCCACGAATTCCAACTCTCCGCTAGATTATTGCTCACAACTCCCCACCTGCATCCTTCAAAAATAGCATTTGA
Source organism: Hygrophila difformis (assembly GCA_030278955.1). NCBI lineage: Eukaryota > Viridiplantae > Streptophyta > Magnoliopsida > Lamiales > Acanthaceae > Hygrophila > Hygrophila difformis. Next base: position 10,337,408 of record JAOANR010000003.1, read on the forward strand.
CCACATCTTTGGCTCGGACAGCGCGAGGTAATGTCCTGCTTCTGGGATGGCAGTTGCAATGTCATTCATCACACGATCAAACTCCTCATAAGTCTCCGCATAAGCGGCCTTCTTCAACCTGCTTTCCCACAGCCTTGAATTCTTATACCTATACTTCTTAAGAACCTGCATACATTACACCACCAGTGCCATAAATAACATCATCGATAAACTAGTACTTCATTACGGGTTCCAGAAAATAACTTAAAGAGTACTCCAATTAAACAATTTCACAGTAACATAGCATAAGCTTTCTGAAATTTGTACATAATGCCTCAATCACACTACATACCTCATTCTTAAAAATTTCTACCAAATGTCGCAAGCATATTGCTTGGTTGCATCCTCGGAACACCGTCGGGATGGATTTCATCAGTCCAGAATGCCTATCACTGAAAATAGTATACCTATCCCAAATATCAACTCCCGTTTCGGTCAACAACCTCGCTTTCAACTTGTTACAGAACCAATCCCAATTCTCATCGTTCTCATAATCCACCACTACAAAAAATAAACTCAAACATAACAAATTTCACACCTATACTGTAAAAAAATACTACAATTAAAATTATTGCTACAATAACTTAATTACCTGCATAGGCAACCGTCATGAATCCCCCGTCTCCATCCATTGTTACTGCTGCCAATACGTGCCCCTTCCACTTTGTTTTGATGTGAGTAGCATCCAAAAACAGTATAGGCCTACAGCCCTTTAAAAATCCCACCACGCAGGCTCCGTAACAAATGAACACTCTTTGGAATTGCATTGTTTCCTCATTTATCTCCAAATCCGCCACACTTTCCGGATTCGAACTCTTCACTGCATCACAAAACCATCTCAGCTTGTTGAATGCATCCCCCGTCCCCACCATGTATCTCACGCAGCGCAACCTCTCTACCATTCCATGCTTTGTGATAGCTTATTTCTATCCCGAATAAAGCTTTTATGTAGGCTTTCGCTTGCTTCGGCTTATAGTTCGGGTCATCCCGTACTTTCTCCCGAATTTGTGTCGCAATCCAACATGCATCCGCCTGTGGGTGATCTCTGCTTGTTAAATTATCCAGCCCACACGAGTGCTCCAAGTTGCACCGCCTAATACAAAACGACCTATCAACTTTGTGATAGGATGCATAACACTCCATTCACAACCTTGCATACAACAAATAGCCTTGACCTTCGTTCCATCATTCCGCTCATACTTAAATCTCCTTTTATGGGAAATGCAATAATTTTTCAAGACACGTCTAAAATGATCGGCATCCTCGAACTCTTGCCCAACCGAATTTATTGCCCTAGACCAAACCAATGTTGCTATTGGTGTATTCTCCATGTTCTGAATTCTATCTTCCTCGGCTCCTCCATTCTCGGATCTGCTATCACTCGTATCCCTGTTTCCAACAAACACAAAATACACTGCCCATTAGTTCTCCCCCCATAGACTAGTCAATTATGCATAAATTCAGATAAAAAGTGCACAATTAATGAGTCATGTCGTATAGATTGTGGTTACTATGGTATAATCGCTTTTGGCTCCTCTGAATGTTAATACTAATAGTATCCTGATACCCATTCCCTTTATTTTCTCAAACAAATGCTACCAACATACATAAACCATGTTTCACCTCGTTCTTCAAGTTCACACACAGAAACTCACTCATCAAACATCAAATCTTGGGGGAACTACCAGTAAGATCATACCCACATTCTTCTTATTTTCTTCCGCCCCTTGTCGATTCTCCTTCCTTCCATTCGACATAGACTCTTCTCCACCAAATCGTGTACAAGGAACATGTGCACTACATCTTCATCGGTGGTGATGGCTACGGGGTATTTATCAATCGGGTGTTCGTAGCATATTTCGTGCCCATTTACGTCGCAACCCTTCCCGATTAGTATAGTCCGTATTTCATCCAACTTTGTCTCCTTCCTCAGCATTATCGAATGCATTTCCTCCTCCCATCGGCAAAACCCTAGCAGGGTTTTCTCCACCGCATTTTGGTTCTCCCAATTTTCATTCATTACCATACACCAAACCGAATCACTCTCAATCCACGGATCTACGTGTTCCCTTCCCTCGATTCCGAAGAAGCCGAGCTCCTCCAGACTCCGACTGTGGCTGTTCTCCACGGATCCTTCTTTGGGCTTCGATTGCTTCTGCCGTGTGGGATTGTCCAGACTTCCTCAACAAGTTTCCACGTTTCCCACCAAAGGATGCCCTTTTTCGTCATTTCTCAGTTAAGGGAAAGGGGTTTTTTTTCACTAAAATTTATTATTTCACCAAAGTGTGTGCAGAATAAGTTTCCATGTCTTTCCGTGGGTTTAAGTGTAACACTAAAAGTCTGAGGTACTGACCTCAAATCCCCTACCCTTGGAGTGTATTTTTCTCAAAAAACCCCATTAAATAATTTAAAAATGATAAATCCTTTTTACTCTTTTAACTACTTCAAAGTGTCAATTTATACACTTAAACTTTTTTATTAGAAAAAATACTTCTTCTGTTTTTTGTTTTTTTAAGGTTATCCTTCTCATTTGCACGTATGCCATTCACAATTTGAACGATTAATAACTTAAACTCGGTACAAGTAAAAATTCTAAAATTTTGATATTTAAAAACTATAAGATGAGACGAATCCAACAAGATCTCACTTGACTATATTTTGTCTTCTATAACTATAACAAAAATAGAAGTCAAAGTGTTACAATGAACAGTAAAAAGAAAATCAAAACGTAACATTTAAAAAAATAGAGGGAGTACAACCCAAGTATTAAAACTTGGAAAAATCTATTTTTCTCCATTAAGTTGCCGTTAAATTTAATTTTCCATTAAATACGACAGGAGCAAATTGATATGCTCATAGTTTATGCAATTTTAACTATACCACATACCCGATTCCATAACACCCAATCAAGTAGATTTCCCTTTATTGTTTGTTTGAGTTTTATTTAATTACTAGTACTCCACCCGCGCGATGCGCGGACTCCAAAGAAAAAAAAATATTGTATCAATGAAACACATGAATGTAAAATTGCATAAAAGGTCCTTAAACATCTAAAATCAACACCCTTTCACAAACTTTCCGAATTCATACATTTTGGAGAACTTCCTTGTAGACAACATTGATGGTGGTCTTTCTATCTGACTCCACGTTATCATTACATAGATAATTTAATAAAAAAAAATACAAACACAAATAAACGGGAATATTGTATATGGTTATGAAATTTATAAATTGTCAGACACTTACCTCTGGAAAAAAAAAATTACAAATTGTATAAATTGTTAAACACAAACTCTTTTTTTTTTTTTTAGAAAATAGTTAAACACAAACTCTAGTTATGTGTGTATGGTAAATGTATATGCATTTTCTAACACAAAACAAATGAAGTATTATAAATGTATATGCATTTTCCAAAATAAAAAACTTGATAATTAGGAGTGGACCTAAATAGGTCAGTCCGCGGGCGTCCGCGGGCTGACCGCCCGCGGACTGACCAATTTAAGTCCATTGCAATGCGCAAATTAACAAATTTATGGCCTATAGAATTTAATAATTGATATAGATAATAATAATATATAATTTGGTTTTCGATAATTTATGGCATTACAAATGTACATTTGTTAAATATTCGTGTTTCGAACAAAACCAATTGCTTATCCAAAAAATTAAATCGATTATTTTATGAATTATATAAGTGGCCGACAAATATTAATCACCCAAAAAATTCATTGAAAAAAAAAATCAAACAAATTAATATTTCTTAAATAAAACAAACATCTTATAAACTAATATATTAATCACCCAATGAAATATTTATTTTATAAAGTGTTTAACATGAATATATTTAAATTTAATCTCAACGATATTGAGATAATCTCAATCACAGAAGGTACTTTATTTTATCTTATAATATAAGATAATTACTAAAATATCTATACAAAATAAGTTGAATATTAGTTCATAAAAAAATAGTTAAAAACTTAAATCAATATTAGTTCGATCATCAATAACACTTCTAAAAAACCATATAATCAGGTTTTGAAATAGTTTTCATATATAAACTTTATAATTAGAAGTGGGCCTAAATTGGTCAGTCCGCGGGCGGCCCGCCCGCGGACTGACCAATTTAGGTCCAATTCAATTGAATATTTATTTTAGTAATAGGTATAATAATTTTATTAAAGTATTGTACATGAGTTTGTAGCATTCCAAATGCACATTTGTTAATCTAAATAAATTCTACCTCATTAATGTGTAATATTCAAATTCTAATATCTGTTCACATTTAGATTACTTTTTCTATCTTTTTGCTCAATCGATTTTTTAAAAAAAAAAACTATCCTTTTTTTACCCATAATTTCACTATCCAATATTCATCCATTATTGTTCATTAGATATTTTTATTTCATAAAATATATAGATATGTAATTCATATAGATAAGTGATCATATTTTGAATATAATTTATTATTAGATACATCTAAATTTATTAACCATTATGAATTAATGGGATACTTGATTTTTTAAACTCTTGATTTAGTGAACAAAATATAAAGGGACCTACACTGAATGTCATGGAAGAGTTGGAGACAAAAGCATCACACCAAATTACGTGGTTTTGAATTTTTGGGTTCTCACATATAATCATTATTTTTGGGATACAGATATCTTTCTTTGTAGGGATTTAGGTTCCCAAGCTAATTCAAATTTTTGAGATTCACAATCAGTCAATCACAATCATTATTCTTGGAGTTCTCAAAAATGGAAAGAAGATTCATTTTTTAAATTCAAAATGGGATGGGCCCTGGGGGAGTATTATTTTCTACTTGAAAATTATTGATTATTAACATTTGATAATTATTGCATGTATATCGAGAGAATACAAAGCTATAAAATTGGGGAATACACCTATGATGTGTAAAGATAGACTTAATCATTAAATTGGTATCGAGACCCACAAAATTTGTGAATAGATACAGTATACTATTGCCTTAATTTATAAATGATGCCTGATTACAAATTGATTCTTTCAAATTTTTAATTTCAATATACAATTTATAATTATATTTTTTATTATTTACTTCTAAATATAGTATTTACACTACTTACAAATGTATTTTAAAACTTTTGTGTATTTTGTGGCGAAAAAAATTAGATCCAAATGATGTGACGTAATTAATTGAACGTAGAATAAAAAACTTAAATTATCATGGCTATTATAAAAATATTTTTTTATTTCAATTAATTATATGAATATAATATATTTCTTTGTGATATAATTTGCAGGGTATGATTTCTTTTTTCTTTTTAATTGTGAACATTTTAAATGGTTCGAGTATATAATGCAAACCATTATTGATACGGGGCTCGAATGCTACGTAATTGAATGGAAATAGATTAAATGAAGTAACATTATTTAAAAAATATACAATAAAAATTAAGCAGTTCATTATTTTATTATTCTTTTTTTTTTAATTTTATTTGAATGCAGGCCATTAAATGGAGTAATATTCAATATGCGAATGGATCTTAAATATTTAAATATTAAGGAATTTAAATTTAAATTTTTAAAATTTTTAAGGCAATTTAAATATTTAGAATTCCCAAAACTAATTTGTTATATTATCTATTCGAAATCAAAAATATATTTATGGATTCTCTTTTTCATTTTATTTATATAATATATATAGCTAAAAGTGAAAGAAATAAAATACACCAAGTTGCTTCCCAAGACACTTTAAATTTTGAATATAAAATTAAAAATGTTGAGTAAGTTAAATGATAATTTATTGAGAAATGTATTTATGTACATAGTCCAATACTATTTTTAAATGTATTTCTACCCTTCCAATACTATTTAATACTTTATTTTTAACTATGTTTCTTAACAACTTTTCTTATTTTGTTCATTCCACCTATAATATTTAATTTAATTGGATAATCTTCAATTGAAAGTAATGATGATGCGCAACAAAATAATTATTTGGTTCATTCCATCTCTAATATAGCACATTTAAAAAATAATAATTGACTATAGCTTCGAGCGTACACTTTCAGAAATATTTTTGAAAATATATGAAGAATACAACCTAACATTTTCCAAACTTTATCATTAAATCATTATGTATATAAGAAAAAAATTATTTTGGTGTTGTTTATGACTAAATATTTAAAATAAGATTTAAAATAATGATATGAATACATCAAATAAGGGTTCAGTTCACTATTTAACTATATATTTGTTGTGGTTCAATTTTTTCATTTACACGTTTATTTTGGTTTTATCAAATCAAATCAAATACTTTAGATATATGATATAATAATGATGGGTTTACCAAGATAAGTCGAATTTTTGGTACTCCCAACACAAATAATTTATTGACCAAATAAGAACACGAATAAAGAATTGATGGATGGCGGTTGAAATAATTTGATGACTACTTTTTAATACTTAAAAAAACATGATAATATATAAATTTCATTGAACGCCTTTTCCTTTCATTGAACCTTCTTTAATATGCTAAAAGATGCGAATAAATAACAAAAATCTCCAAGAAATGAAGCACTAAAATTGAAAAAATAGATAGCCGTTACTACCTAAAAATGATAACTATTATCGAAAACTTTTTCATTTCTAAAAAACTACTATTTTTTCATTTCTACTATTAAAAAATTTTTAGATTTTGCTTGATTTGACTTTATGTAACCACTGATACAACTATAATCAATTCATTATTCTTAATTTATTGGAACTTGTAAAATTTGATAATCCTATAATCTATGACCCATTTGGTATTACTGCATTACCTGTAACCTACAACTGCATATTCAATTCACTCTTACTTTATTGGAACTTGTAAAAATTTTGAATTACCTATAACCTACAACTGCATATTCAATTCACTCTTACTTTATTGGAACTTGTAAAAATTTTGAATTTACTGTAAAAATAATTAAACACAAAATAAAGGTTCTAACACAATGTATAATAAGCTCATCCAGAAAGACACACCGAATTTTTAGCCAATAAACCAAATGAAATAATTAATTATTCATCCAATTCAAATCCAATTCTAATAGATTTTCAAAATAAAAATTAATTCGATGTTGGTTAGTAATTAATAATTATACAGTTGGCTTATGTTTAAAAAAATTATAATGCTTACCGTTTGGGTCTTGAGTTTTTTTTTTTTTTTTGCATGTTTAAATTATAATAATCAGTTAATAGATCTATTTAATACAAAGTTCCTGTTTTGGCCCAAGTCGTAGACATTACTAATAAATGTAAATTAAATACTTCTATAGAGCATTCATTCACAGAACGAACTTTTACATACAAATTAATTAAAATAAACGTTAGGAATTTAATACCAAAGTTCAAGCAGGATGGAAAAACCACGCAACCGAATGATGCTACAAACACAATAATCTGCAAGAACCGAGTAAGATCCTCCAAATTCAATCAAAAAATAATCTGCAAGATGATGGAAATCTAGAATGGAAGAATGAAAAATGAAAGCTACATCCAATGGTTTATTAGCAAAAATCAAACAATGACAAATTGATACAAATGCACTAAAGTTTATCACGCCCTAGCAAATCAAGCATTTGAATCCATTGCTGTCGACCTCGAACCATTGAGAACCCTTGCGCCATATGGTGACGTTAATTTCAGCAAGCATGTAGCTGTTGTAGCGTCCTCTACCGTATGGACCAGGGTCGTCGAATGCAACCATGAATCTGTATTGGGACTGTATAATGTAGTCATAGACAGTGGTGAAGTTTTAGAGCGGAATGCATGATATGGACAGCAAGATGAACTGTTCTTTAGATATGTCGAGTAAGGCGTTGGCTAGGAGTCTTCTTTATGCATCACCCATGCTCATTCTGTCCCATTCCCAGACCTTCAAATGATAGAATTCAAAAGCAAATAAACACTCAGATATCAGAAAGAATATGAATAGGCTAACACAGCAACCCCTGAATCCACATAAATGCATAACCTTCTTCAATGGTTTGGTATGAACGTCGACTGGTGCAGCTACGACAATCAAAAAATCGAATAGAAAGCATAAATCACCAAAAACCAAAACAATCGGGAGCAAATGAATAACGTCAGACACTTATTATACCTTTAGGGCAGATTTCTTCAATGAGTTACCCGCCGGAAGCCGAAGCGATTAAGGGAGATCCGCACAGCCCAAAGAACCGAATATGCTATGATGGGGGATGAGTGGTGTCTGGCTGTATTTGGAAATCTAGAGTAGAAAAACAAAACATCCCAATACTGCTAGAGGAAATGTAAACAAATTAATTGAGGAACAGAGCCACCAGAATTTATTTTTCAGATGAGAGAACCAAATTACTATTGCATATTGAAAAGTGGTTCACCAAATATGATGCCTCATTAAGGTAATGAGAACATTTCACTCAAAAAGGATGCCATCTGCAAGCCTTTGCAACCATTGATGCCATCTGTGATCTGCAAGGTAGTAATGGGAAACAACCAAATTCACTGTACTCCATCGCACGCAACTGAAATTATTCAACACTTCCAACCAAACTCTACTAATGAAAAATTATAGTTCAATACTTAAAATCCAACAACCAAATCATTCAGTGGATATAAAGAGGAAACAAAAACTGATCCAAAAATATTAAGCACAGTACTATCTTAATTGGAAATGTATAACGTCATTAGCAAATTCTACTTGCCTGCGGGGATTTTTTTGCCTCTGCCCAAAATCTTCACTTGTAATCTCTGCATATGGAAAAAGAAACATGTATTGACTCCTTCATAGGACAATATATGGTTGCAAGAATAATGATCTATTTCATAATACCAGGATTCTGCGACTTCCAATCAGACGTGTCTTTGCTAGCAGCTTTGTGTAAATGAAAGTCATGCCAAAATGGTTAGGGAAAATAAGAATTCAAATGCAACAAAGAAAGGAGACGAATTCATATTCCAGAGAGAGAGCCCTCTAGTTTACCTTGAACTGGCCGTTGTAGAGGGTGCCGGTCTAGTTGGTCGAGAGATTTAAAACAAAAACACTATTCTGCTACAAAGCCTAGAACCACAAAAATAATAACAAAAACTCATGCAAAAAGGATCAACGCATAGACAATAGCTCACAAATTAATGAAAGCAATGAACCGTCTGCAAATAACATGAGAAATAAATTACCTCTTCCAATCTCTTCTCAGCATCACCAGTGAACTGTCTCTTGCATCAAGACTGACCTCCTTAGACAAAATCAAGAGGCATCGACCCAATAATATTCAGTAAAAGAGAGGGGGAAAAAAAAGAAAAAAGAAACATAAAATAAAACCAAATATACCAAAGGATGCGCGGCGGCAGAGGTCTCGGAGCAGGAAGATGCGCAGTGCTGCTGCAAATTGAGTGGATACGCATCAGAAACCTTGAAGCAGACAGTGTGGAGGACGATGTGGCGACGATTACACAGTAAGGAGGGGTAGCAAGAGGGGAATCTAGGGCTCCGCCGCGGTGGTATTTTTTTTCTGCGATGAATCTAGGCTTCTGCCATCATAAGTGTTTGTAGGTTTTTCTGCAAGAATCGTGTAAGGGAATTTAGGATGATAGGGAATAGTCGGTGGCCAAAACAAATGGGTCTGGCTAATAAGAAAAACAATAAATAAATCATCACAAGCAAACAAAAATCCATGAATGGGAGCGGAGAAGATGAACTGCCACAACCATAAAGAATATCTGAACACAGATACTAAAATAGATTCGGAAAATAGAGAAAATACACAATGAAATAGTCATCGTTGCAGAAGAATACCTAGAGGAGAAATCAGCAGCGAAACGTGCGGTGTTGGAATAGCATATGCAGGAAGATCAGAAGGGAATAATTTGAATTTCTAACCTAGGGGAAAGAGAGGAAGACAGATGGGAGATGAGGAGGGCGTAGAAATTAAGGGGGTTTTAAACAGGGAGAGATGCAGTAAATGTTTTGAAAGTTGATTTTCCATGTCATTTTGATTTTTTTTAATAAATTCAGGGTTGTGCAGTGGGTGAGAGAGAAAATAATAAAATATTAGATGGGAGGGGGGAAATTTTGGGAGGGAAACTGTGTGTGTGAGGATTGTTTTTACTTTTATCTATAGAGAGATATTTGTTCAATCAAAATATTCTTTATGTGGCGTTCAACGTCTTAATTCATAACACCCGAATTCATACCTAAGACATTCAGCCCGTCCACCCGAAAGGGTTCAAGAAGCAATAGACTTAGATGCTATTGGGATGTTTGGGAGCCGCCGGATCCGCTAGCGGATAGCGGATCCGGAGAGAATTGTTTCACAATTTGCTTTCCAAATCTGCTATCTGCTGGCAAATCTGCTGACTCCCAAACATCCACATTGTATGTAAAGTCTATTGATTTAGATGGATTCGGTGTTGTGGATTAAGGGCCCGTTTGGATTGGCTTTTAAAAAAAGCAGAAGCCAAAAGCAGAAGTAGAAGTGAAAGCCAAAAACAGAAACATGTAACTTTTGTGTTTGGATGGAATGTTTGAAAAGCAGTTTTTTTTCAAAAGTGTGTTTGGATATGTAAAAGTGAAAAGTGCTTTTGAAATGTGTAAATTACCAAAAAGGATATGCTATTTATATATAATAGGATGTGAAAAGTAGTATATATTTATAGTGTAATTAAAATATATTAATAGGGGCATTTATGACTCTGCACACATTACTAGGTGCTTTTGACTTCTGCTTTTCTAAAAAGCCAAAACAAACACTCTTTTTTCTTCAAATGTGCTTTTGGCAGAAGCAAAAACCAAAAACACTTGAAGAAAAAGTCATTCCAAACATGCTCTAAGCTTTCCTACTTTCGGGGTTCCTCCCTTTGTCACTTTGTGTTTCCTACCAGGCCACCACCATTTATCTAACTCCAGCTAAAAAAAAAAAAAAAAATCTCCGAAATATCACCTCCACGGCTAGGGCTGTCAAACGGGCCTAGGCCCGTTGGGCCGGCCCAGCCCGTGAGGTATTTTTTATGGGCTGGGTTAGTATTTCAGCGGCCCATTAGAAATTAGGCCCGCCCCGCACCGGCCCGTTCAAAAGTAGGCTGAGGTGGGTTAGGGCCGGGCCGGGCCGGGCCAGCCCGTTAGACAGCCCTACTTGTAATTTGTCAACTATTTTGTGTTTTGTGATGTGAAGCTCTAAAAATTTATGTTAAATTATTGATGGGCTTTGGTAAAGTAATCCTAAAAAATATATGCATATCAGTCCATAGATAGTCAACATGTTCAAAATTAGAAAGAGCAAAATAAAAAAAGAACAGTTTTTTTCTATAGTGGGCTAGCCCACTTTGGCCCGCAGCCCGCCTTGGGTTGGGCTGGGTTAGCATTTCAGCGGCCGTTAGAAATTAGGCCCGCCCCGCACCGGCCCGGTCAAAAGTGGGCTGAGGTGGGTTAGGGCCGGGCCAGCCCGTTTGACAGCCCTATCCACGGCTCCACCGAACTACCGAAGTTTCAAATAAATTGGAAATTTCCTTAAATTTACGATTTAATATCTTGAATACAACTGTACAAGCTGTCCGTTCGCGTGATTGCGCGTCCAACGGAATTCTTTTCCAGGGCCCTAAACCTAACTCGAATTGAATTCGATTTCTGCATATTTTTTTCGGGATCAGGCTTCGGTCTTGTTCATCGCGAAATGCAGATGGGGATTGAATCCATGGAATCGAGTTTTCGCAAGCTCCATCGCTCTTCATCCTCCTGCGATGATTCGGAGAATGGTTGCAAACGCCGGAAACACCGACACCACAATCACCACCGCTACGGGCATTCAGTAGATAAAGAAATAGAATGGGAAACAATATGCACGAAAGAATTGGATGTTGAGGTTAAGCTGGGAAAAAATGGGGATGATGACGGCGGTTCCTTTGGAGAACTTCTGGTTTCGGGCAGATCGGGTTTCCAGGAGGCTGATAATGACATGGAAGAAGGAGAGATCGTGGATGACGGTGGTCCGGTTTATTCTGTGACTAAAGATCTTGAGACGTCCGGGAAGGATTTGAATTCGGATGTGGAGTCGGGGGAGATAGGAACGAATAGAAGCGATCGTTCTATGATGGTCTGTTCCGTTTCTCTTCGCAGTTTTATTACATCACTTTTGCGTCATGATTATTGGTTGCGTGTGCTTGAAATTGGAATTGATTTAGGTTTAGTTCCATTCGCTGAGACAAAGTTCGTCGTGGAAACATTGTTTCAAGTGTTGTTATGGTGTGCTGATAGGCAAGGCAAATTGTCTTTGTGAACATATATGTTCCTATAAATTGTTTGATCTGCTCATGCTTTTCAATACACTGGTATTTCTCAGCAACTATGCGCAATGTTATTGAGTCCTACGAGGTTCTGTATTGTTGTTGAAAACTTGAAATTAGTTGCAAAATACTGCACCTCTTTCGCTTGCACTCTCAGTTTGAAAGATGGGGCTGACTTTGTATGTATCTTTTACAGGGAATTTATGGAGAAGATGTGGAAGGCGCTCATAGAAAATTAAGGAAGTTAGTAAATGGCCGCATGGATAGCAAGCATAGTGGTGATGCGGATAAACACATGATATTCAATTCCGATGGACTTGTAAATGGGGATTGTCTGCGGAAATCTAACAAAATTGATAATGACCTTCTCCACGGAGTTTGTAAGAGGACGAGTGAATTTGATGATGGAGTTAAGAAGAGGCCTAGAGCAGTATCATACTATCATTCTGATGATAAATATGTGAAAGAGAGTTCTTCAAGTAGTTTATCAAACTCACCAGAATGGGTTGAGGGAAGGTCTCGATCCAAAAGCATTGTACGAGAGACTTCTGTGGAGGATTACTGTTTTATGGATGGAAAACAAGAAAGTGAATTTGATGGTGTAAGTTCCAGCGCTCACTTAAAACTCTGTCAAATTAGCACCGAAGATGGTGCCGTGGAGAAAGAAAGGAAGCGTGATTCTAGAAGATGCAGGGATGGAAGAGAAAGGCATCACACTAGAAACAGGGAAGGCAGTGAGGATCAAGGTATGGGTAGGGGTAGGGATAGAGATAGAGAGAAGGAAAGGGCAATGTATGTGATGGTGAAGAAGGAAAGAAACAAAAATCCAGGCAGGGATAGTTGGGACAGAGAGATGCTGATAGACAGGGCCAGATACATAGATAAAGAAGGGGATGGAGATAGTTATTGGGAGGAGGAGAGGAGAAGACGCAGAGAGAGGAAGCGAGAAAAAGAAAGGGATTTTGTGAAGGATCGAGTAGGAGAAGAGACAGTCAAGGAAATGGGCAGAGGTAGAGAATGGGTTAAAAATGTTGAAGATAAGTATATGCTCAATGGGGGTGATCGATTGAGCAGGCATACCAAGTTTGACAAGGATGATGATCGTCTCAAAGATGAGGATTAGAAAAAGGAAAAACCCCGGAGAGTTGATTTGGAAGAGTTTACCTCAAAAAATAAGGAGGTACTGGATAGCTATAACATTGAGAGGTATATTGCATCTCAAGAAAATTAGTTTAATTTGGAGATATTTTCATCCCATCCTTTCTTTCCGCTCTTTGAATATATACATAAATAAATATTTTCATGTTTTGCGTATCTCAGAGAAGGCAACTCACAAGAAGAATATCAAGAAGAGGTTGCGGTGCAACTTGAAGACCAGGAAGAAGATCTTGAGAAAATTAAAGAAGAAAGTAGGCGGCTCAGGCAAGCTATTCTCGAGAAGCACAAATATCGACAGCTTCAAAATATAGCTGACTCACAAGATTTGGGTAATAGTTTTTGAACCTTTGTGATTTATTCCTTGTGATTTGGTGATGCTGTATTTTCTATTATTCTCGCTGAGGAGTAGCTATAGTTTAGAAGTTCTTGCTAGTTGCTACTGCATGGAGGACCAATAACTGGCTGAACATCTTTAATGGCATCTACTTATCATCATGCGCAAACTTTGTTTGTTCTTTCCCTATTTCAGTTTCTGAAATCATTCCGACTCTTTGACTTATGTTAAAGTGGTATCAAGAAGGTTTGATCCTCCTTTACTAAAATGATGTAGGGACCAAGGTTGTGAACTCTTGAGTAGAGCTAATCTAAGAAGGTGCCACACTATACATTGGTTAGTGGCCCCCATAATCATTGTTTTAAATATCCATCGAAATCCCAAAATTTCGGGTTTCGAGACACCTCGAAGCGAAATTCCACCTACAATAATTTTTTGCAAAATTTTCATCGAAATTTCGCCCGAAACTCAATATTTCCCGAAATTTTTATTTTTATTTTCTTGAAAAAAATTATTTTTTCTAAATTTTTTAAATTTAAACAAAATTAAAATTTATGTTTCGATATATATTGATTATGTCATCCAATTAACATGTTTTCATCTATGTTAAGTCAAAATATTCTCAATTAATATAGTGCAAGATATCAACATATATAGTATATCATGAAATAAGTATATTGTCATCATATTATTACTAATTTATATAGCAACAGAGGGGGAATTTTGGAATATATTCATTTTCATCGTCTCAGAAACTTGATGTGGTTTTTCTAAAAAAAATTGCAAATATCTCCGAAATTTCCCTCGAAAAATATCTTTGAAATTATATGTCCGATATAGACACCGATACCGATATTTAAAACCTTGCCCATAACAACGTACCCAGTTGATAACTTCTTCGGTTCTTCCTTAAGAAGCAGTTGTGTTAAATATTTATTGGGTCCAATAGAGCAAGTTTGACATTTGTGATGCAGAATTTTGAAAAGTTGTCATAGACATGTTGCATGTATGTTTTGATTGTTTTGAGTTCTTTACGCTGATGTTTCAATTTGATAATTCTTGTTCCACGTGAACCAGGTAAGGATAAAGTTGAAGAGTCTTATGCACAAGGTGAAGTTATGAATGAAAAATGTGAAAGCCATTTGGAAGACAGAGATATTTATGCCCCTGCGTTGTCTATTTCTGGAGCAAAATCCCCTTTACAGAATGGCCTTACTGCTATAGCTATGTCTGGAACTGGTGGACTAGGAGAGGGCACCCCTATGGTATTATTTCTTATACTTAAGTATTTTGCTTCTATGGACACGATAATGCTTAATAGTTCTTTTTGCGATGGGAAAGAGTCAGTCATATGTGTTCTTATAATTAATTATATAGTGTACTGGCTTCCTTATTTTATCTATGGTGACAAGTTTTCAGGATTATGATAGTTTTTTTTAATTAAACTTTTAGGGTGAGAGATCTGATGATACATTTGGAGAATCACCTGCTGATGTTCATAAATCGGTCAGTTCAACAAATTGTGTTATAATGTAGCCTCTTGTTTCTTTTGATTATTATAAGTTTTTCAACACATCATTATCCACTGTAATTTTACCTTTATTAAGTGTTTATGATCATTATTTTTCTTAAACCTGTGCAGAGTGAAAGATCTGGTATATTTTGTGATGATATATTTGGAGAATCACCTGCGGAAGTTCGCAGACCGGTGAGTTCACAATCCTTTTGTTATTTTCTAGCCTCTAGTTTTTTCTTTTTTCTTTTAGATTCATATCTACTGTCAACACGCTATCATCAACTGTGATTTTTCTGTCCCGATTCTTTGTTGGGTTTTCTTTTTTCTTTTCATCTTTGCTAAGCTAAACCTTCGTCTATCCATATCAACCAAGAATCCTTTGGATGGAACATTATTCTTGACATATCTACTAATTTTATGTTTTGTGACGTAGAGTAACTGCCTTCTCCAATATGAAATTCAGAATTCCAAATTTCCCCTTCTCTTCTTTTTCTTTTTTTGCTTTTCATAGGAAATGTACCCCGAACCTCTTGATATTGAAAACTTACACCTCAGCCACCATCCTGTATCACATCATTTGTGATATACAAATACTTTATATATCAATTCTAAAATATACTTTATTACTTGCAATTCATTGGAGTTTGCTCTATATAATAGTGGTTGAGGTTTGATATATGCGAGTGGATTCTTTCCCCTAACAACTTGAGCTTTTAGAAGAGTTGCTTCACTAACATGGTATCAGAGCCGTGGATACCCAGATTGGGTATTTTTCAATCCTAATGTGGGATTTGATTTCGAGATGAATATCATCTCGAGGGGGTGTGTTTTGAGATTCCAATGAACCTAACAACAACAGTATTTGATTTTTTTTACAATAAATGGTTTAATTTTGTTTTTTTTCTCATTAGAACTTTTATTTTGTAGTATATTTGTTGAAATGGGAACAAAAAATATTTTGTCCACAGGGTAAAGTTGATGGTTTAGCTATTGAAAAGAATGGGCTCGATGACAACTGGGATGATGCGGAGGGGTATTACGGTATGTACAAGTAACTGTACTTTCTATTCCATTTATATGTTCTGTATGTTTTGACTTGCTCTATACATTTGAAAACTTTTATTGGACTGAAGGGTTTGCAACTTTGCATATTTTGTTATCATTGACAAGGATATTGTATTTTGCGTAGCTGAGCTTTTTTATGTGAATAGTGAGACCTCATCATTTTTAAATTTGCAAAATACATTATATACATTATATACTCCCAAAAAGGAATAGTGGACACTGTTTTCGGACATCCCAACTCTTTTGTGTGGACGAAGGGAGTGTTATATATTTATAGAAACTGGTTTCGCCTATTTATTGAGTGGAAATCCCATTTTTGGAAGAAATTATCATCTGTTGCTCTATCAGGATACCATTTTGGAGAAGTGCTTGATGGACGATATGAAATAATTGCTGCCCAGGGAAAAGGTGTATTTTCTACTGTTGTTCGTGCAAAGGATCTCAAGGCTAGACCTGGGGATCATGATGAAGTAGCAATTAAAATCATACGTAATAATGAAACAATGTGAGTGATTATTGTTTTCATTTT
This sequence comes from Hygrophila difformis, assembly GCA_030278955.1. Lineage (NCBI taxonomy): Eukaryota > Viridiplantae > Streptophyta > Magnoliopsida > Lamiales > Acanthaceae > Hygrophila > Hygrophila difformis. The sequence goes on from JAOANR010000003.1 coordinate 10,354,337, forward strand.
TTTTTATTGAATGATGATAAAGTTGGATTCGTGCAACTCCTGGTACCTAGTTTAATATATTAAGAGTTTTACCTTTGCAGGTACAAAGCAGGCATGGATGAACTAGTTATATTAAAGAAGTTACTTGGTGCAGACCCTGAGGACAGGCGCCACTGTGTTCGTCTTCTTTCAACCTTCAAGTATCGAAATCATCTTTGTTTAGTTTTTGAATCTCTTCATATGAATTTAAGAGAAGTTCTCAAGAAATTTGGTCGTAATATCGGTCTGAAGCTAACTGCTGTGAGGACATATGCTAAGCAACTGTTCGTAGCATTGAAGCATCTGAAAAACTGTGGTGTTCTTCATTGCGATATCAAGCCAGATAACATATTGGTATGTGTGCCTTCTATAACTTCATTTCTTTTCTTTGCTTCTTTATTTTGGTACCATTGGTATTTCATGAGATATTTAGTCCTTTAAACAATTATTTGCAATCTTCCTTAGGTCAATGAAGCCAAAAATGTATTGAAGCTTTGTGACTTTGGTAGTGCTATGTTTGCTGGAAAAAATGAAATAACGCCTTACCTTGTGAGCCGATTTTACCGTGCCCCTGAGATCAGTAAGTATATATTTTGGTACTTTGTTGTTTCTTCTCTTATCAATTTCTTGACTATTTTAAGCACATTTAATTGGCTGATGGTTGGTTGTATTTCTCTGTTTATAGTTCTTGGCCTTCCTTATGACCATCCTTTGGATATTTGGTCTGTTGGATGTTGCTTGTTTGAGCTTTATACTGGGAAGGTTCTGTTTCCTGGTGCTACCAATAACAACATGATTCGTCTTCACATGGAATTAACAGGTCTTTTCCCCAAAAAGCTGCTCCGGAAGGTATGAATTTGTGCTTGCTTAATCTGTCCTTGTAAACTTTTATGCCCTTTACTCTTTAAACGAAGCCACTTTTATTTTTTCTGTATTGTTATTTACTGTTCATGAGGTTACTTCCTACTTTGTTCCAGGGAGCATTTAACAACCAGCACTTTGACCAGGATTTAAATTTTATTGCAAACGAGGAGGGTCTTGTCTCAAAGAAGGTTGGTATGCAATTGATTCTTTCTTTCTATGTGCAAATAGTTCATTTTGGACGCCATTAATGTAAAATTGTTGTTGAGTTTTTCCTATGTTACAGGGAATGAGGAGAATGATTGTGAAATCCAAACCTAAAGATTTTGGCAGGTTACTTACTGCATCTTCTGGTGAGGATCCAAGAATGGTAGCCAATTTTAAAGATCTCATGGAAAAAATCTTTGTTCTGGATCCAGAGAAAAGGTTGAATGCATCACAAGCCCTGAACCATCCTTTCATCACGGGCAAGTGAACCACGCCACTGGTCTATGACTACAAGCACTGTTGTTTTAGATACTAGTACATTTTGGTGTCACAATGATACATATTTATCTAATGATTGAGCATTTATGTGTCTTTATCTTCTCTATCATGGAACAAGGATTCTGGGTAGAGAAAAGGATACCCTTGGGGTAATGCACACCAGGTGGTGGCTGATGGGCTGTTTGAAGATTAGAAATCTGAAGGCAATTAACATGGAATTCTTTCCATGGGTTGTTTTCTGTTCCTATTGTAAGAAACTCACTGAAGGTGTATTTCCATTTTATCTGTACTAGTACTTTTCACGGTGACATTCATAAAAGCTTTAAATGTTTCCATTGTTTATTTGTTCTTACTGTCTCCTTGAAATCATCTACCCAATGTCAACATTTAGCTAACTACTAATAAGTATAGAATTGTTGGTATGTTCACCTATTATACACTGTTTATATAGAACAATGGATATCTCTCGGCAATCCCCACTAATTATCCCACTGGATTATTTCTGTGTATTTCTTATGTCTATTGGTTGATCTTGGTTCTTGTGAGCTAATCTGAACTTTCATTCAGGATCCACCTGTGCTATGAGGAAACCCTTCAGTGGTTTTGATGATAAAAGGCACTCTTGAAGAAGGTACCTTGGTTTGTTTAATAGGAGTTTTCATATGGGACCTTTGATAACTAACAAGAATTTAATACTCCCTCCGTCCCAGCTAACGTGTCTTGTTTGATTTTTTGACATTGTTCATTGTTCTACTTTTACTCGATTTTATTGCATGTATATATTTGGAAAAAATAGTCGAGTTGGATCTTGTTAGAATCGTATTATCATGTATTTTTAGAATATATATTTTACATAATTTTTTGTTATACACATTTTGATATATTAACGGTTGAAAAAGTGTCTTGGATTGTGTGCAAAAGTAAAACAAGACAAGTTAAGTGGGACGGAGGGAGTAATAAATTACTTTAATGGAATAAGGGGTGTTGTTAGCATTCTTTTAAAATATTTAACATTTGGTGGTTTACCTTTCTTACACTGGTGACTTAGTATTCTTATTTATCTGCTGTATATACATACTGAACTCTGAACTCTGCTTGAATTGTTTATAGATATGATTTGCTCTTTTACTTGGTGTGGTTTTCTGCTCTTTTACTTGCTTAGGATTCAACTTTTGCACCTCTTTTATTTGCTCTTCAACGTTTCCCTTCTATCATATAGTATTTGTATTGTCTGATTCATGGTTTGGTTGTTTTTGAGGATTTTATGCCCTGGAGATTTTTGGATGCTGCTCCAAGTTCAAAATTGGGTAAGTGGTTTCATTGCTTTTATTTATTCTCTTGGCTTTTAGTTTGCTGTAACAATCCTTTGGAACTTAGTCGTGAACTCCATTTTTTGTGCTTGAAGGGTTGAGCATTCTCAGTGACCAGACTTCGGTTAGTTATCCCTTTTCTCTTACATGGGCACAATATATTTATTTAATAAAATAAAGACATAAATTAACTTGAATCTTGAAGCTAAAATTATCACAGAACTCATCCCACTTTGTAAACAATGATGGCATGGTTGTTATTATAAATTTATAGTCAATGTTTATTGTTGGATGCAACTCATGCTTGGATGTAGGGACTTCTGGCGCTTAGTCACATGGTTGCATCCTCAAAAACTGAATGCTATACATCTGGATCTTAAAATAAACATACCCTTCTTGAGTTACGGTAGAAATTTGGTTCTGAAAAGAAGTTTGATATGTGGGATTTGGGGTTAATATGAATAAATAGTTTTGAAATTTGAAGAATAAATTGATGTGTGTTTCTGGCCCATGTATTTAAATAGTTATTTCAATTTGATGTATATTGCACATATTTTATTTTGAACGGAACTTCTTCAGGATCCATACCATCCATCATATTATGATTGTATACTTTTGTAGTTACAATGGATTTGTATTTTCTGTGATATTGTTTTGTTTATATTTTGTTAAATACTACTATAAATATTATTGACTTGAAATCCCTTTATATGGAGCCAGTTTAAGATCTCTTTGATGGGAGCTAGAGATTTAGAAGCTGTAAATTTTGATAAGAACTCTAGCTTTTAAAACAATTAAAAAATTAATTAAATTGAAAAGTAATGTTAGAAGCTCTCAAAAGCTACTAGCTTTTGTTTGCATACTGTTTTGTTGCATCTACTAAAGTTTGTGGAAACAATTGCCTTCAGAAGTTTGTGGAAACAATTGGGCTTTTTATTTTGGTAGAGTTACTAAAGTCTAAAGTTCCTAGACAATTTCGAAAAAGATAATATGGGTTAGAATATACATGAAGAGCATAACTTCGAATTGGAAAAATTTTGAGTTAAAATATGGGATGAACACTATTTATCTGTATCCTATTCGTGTTACCCCTAGTTGGATTTAGTTTCAGTAGGGTTTTGGGATTTTCTTTGATGTCTTGGTTTCAAACAACTTTGACTTTGTATGGAAAATAATTATAGTTTGGAATTAATTTTAAAAAATAATTTTAAATTGAAATAGTTTTGATTTTGAGTGATGGTGTTTGGTATTAGAATTTAAATTGAGGTTGAAGTCCAAAAATATAGGGCATCTTTGGGAATTACTCCCTCCGTCCCACCCCAAGTGTCCTGTTACTGTTGGGCACGGGAATTAAGGTAGAGTTGGTTTGTGAGTATATAGTGGGGTCCACATAGTTGTTGGAGGGGAAAATTATTTCTATTTATAGAAAGAAGACATTTGTAATGGGACATCCAAAAATAGTAAGTAAGACATTTGGAGTGGGACGGAGGGAGTAACTGTTAGCTGGTAACTGATTATGTGAATAATTTGAGTAATAAATTAGTTAAAATTAGCTGTTTGGCAATTTTGAGGCCAACCTTTTGCATATAATAAGCTAATTCCAAAATGCTACTATTTGCAGCGGTTTTAGAAAGAGCTGATTTAACACCATTTTAAGTTATTTTGTCTTTCTAAAAAAGCTAATTAATTTGAAATTGCCTAGAATAAGCTAATTCCGTTTTAACTGTTTTGCCAAACAGTTAATAGTAGCTGTTCTGCCTAAATTGGGAAAAAGTGGGGTTTAGAAATAGCGGTAGCATTTAATGGTTAGAATGAAAAAGATTTGCTATTTTATAGTAGTATTTCAAAAGCTGCAACAATATCCTGCTAATGTCATGTTTATTCAATTGCATCGAGCTCACATTACATATCACTAGGTCAAATTGAACTCTTCTTGAAAACCCTAAGTCCTTAATATCTATTAGTAAAACATAGAAGTGGCCAAATGGGAAGTCTCATGGGCAAAGTACTATTACAAGCATCAAATTTCCGATGCTCGTGTAAACTACCATTATAACAGACCAAACGCTAACAACTACATCCTCATTTGTATCGTTGAACTTCAGGTTTGTAAAATAAATTTGCTCAACTCATGCTAAAGACAGAACATTAAAGTAAAAGTATTGCGACATTTTTAACTTTTCCATCCCATCACCCACGTGACAACCGGGCTTAATTCACTCCACTTTGAAATAGCAGAGATATCAAGATTCAAGAGCATTAGTGCAAAAAGGATTCGAGATTTAAACAAAATTTAACTCATCATAACTGCTGAGTATACAAAATTATACATCATGGGTGGGCACAAAGTAGAGACTATCGGACACGATATATAGGATTTAAGACAAATTACCACCGCTCTGTTGCCAGAGATTGATGATATCAGTAGCCTGGTTAAGAAGTATAATCATATTCTTCTGGGAAATCCATGGTTTGGCCTCAAGTGTAGTTTTGAGTTCTTCCCACGCATCTTTTCTTGGCCAGAAAAAGTATGGACTCAAAGGCACTGTTCCGTGTCCCGGTATCATTTGATCAAGCCCTAACCCTATGTTCTTTTCCATCCATATGAACTTCAACACCACCCTTGGTCTCACCATTGGTTTCACCAATTTGGCCACCTTCTTAGAAAAGTTAATTAAAACACAATTAGCATGTAAATATGTCGAATTCTCATAGAACCCCACTCAATACACCCCAAATGTTCAAAAACTACAATTATGAACTTTCTGAAGAAAAACAAGTGTGATTGCTGAACAAATCATCGAAAAATGTGAGCCTAAGCCTTGCATAATTGAAAACAGTTTCTTGATTCCAAATACCAATGGATATAGCCTATAGCCTAAGTACTGCACATAAAGATGTAACTTTACTAAGCATTTGAGCCCTATCAAAATCCTTTCTTCTCTTCCACAATGTTACCAATCAAATTCACAAAACTCCAATTCCTAATTTGTCAATATAATACATTATCCATCAAAAAATGTGTGGCTTAAAGAATGCAATACAAAATTACAATCCCAAATTTGTAAATGCTTTATCCAAACACGAACCCTAATAAAGAACCCTTTCATTTCCACGATAATACCAATCAAATTCACAAAATTCAAATCCCCAATTTGTCAATGCAACATCAATCAAAACATGTGTGGCTCAAAGAATACCATGCGATACAAAATATTAAACCCTAATTTGAAAATGCAATATGAAACAGATTCATCATGCTCATTTGGTGAAATCCAGTGATGAAAACAACAAAATTTGCAAATTGAGAATAACTAAAAGTCTAATTTGCGGGACAGTACAATAAGAAAACTAACCTCAGGCTCTTCTTCGCCATACTCCGCATCTAAAACATCCTCTATTGTTTCTACGGGAGCTAATTTCGCCGCACGAGGAAGCCTCCGGAACCTCCCCAATGCTTCAAATTTCAGATTTCGGTAGGCTACAGACGGAAACGACGGCCGTTTCCCCGCCACACTGAACGAGGGGTTGGGGCGAACACAGGATACATTGATCAACGGAAATGAAGGGCGGTTCGCGAATTTGCCATCTACCCTTGGTTGAACTTGAATCGACATGGACATCCTCTCAATATTTTGTGCGTCTATCGGAACTCCGCCATGGATAAGGTAAGCATTTCCTCCTTCTAAGCAAGAAAATCGAAACTGGGCCTTTTTGGGCCTGAAGCCCATAAAATGCTAACCTCTTCCAGAGGATGAGTAGTCCAATTGAAGCCCAATTATGCAAAACACAAGCCATTGAGTTGTTTTAATTTTAGACCAAATACTATATAAAAAATTAGTACTCCATTCGAAATTTAACGTCATTGTTGTTTTAATTTTTTATTGCTTTTTTACACTTTTTACATTGCATAAATAACGATATTTTTTTTTATTTTTTACATTCTTTATTATTTTACTTAAAATTAGTTTCATTGAAAGTGTATAATAGTCAAATACTCCCTCCGTCCCAGGTAAGACGCCTCGTTTGACTTTTTAACACTGTTCATTGTTCAACTTTGACTTAATATTATTGTAAATTATATATTTGGAAAAAATAATCAAGTTTGGTCTTGTTAGATTCGTCTAATAATATAGTTTTAGAAAATATATTTTATATAATTTTTACTTGTATATATTTTGAGATATTAATAATTAAAAAAATGCATTGGATAGTGTGCAGAAGTCAAACAAAACATCTTAGTTGGGACAGACAGAGTATTAGTTTGTCTTTTTTTTTTGTTTTTTCTTTTTGGGGTAACAAAGACCACTCAAGGTCGGCTAATAGTTAAATATAGTATTATTAGGGTTGTCTAATAATATAACTTTATACTCCCTCCTCCCACTTTAGTTGTCATGTTTGACTTTTTGGCACTGTTCATTGTTTAACTTTGACTCAATGTTATTGCAAGTATATATTTCAAAAAAATAGTCGAGTTAGGTCTTGTTAGAATCGTAAAATCATATAGTTTTAAAATATATATTTTACATAATTTTTTGTTGTACATATTTTGATATATTAACAATTGAAAATGTGTATTGGATTGTGTGTAGAAATGAAATAAAACAGATTATTTGGGACAGAGGGATAATATATACTTATATTACATAGATTGAGACAGAGGGATAATGTGTATTGGAGTATATATATTTTTTTGCTGAATAATTTATACAGGCTAGGAAATATGGTGGAAGTTCATGCCATACAAATTACGAAGGGAAAAAAGAGAAGGAATAAGGGCAGGGTGGGGAATCAACCCTCAACCTATAGATTGAGACTTAGGAGTCGGGGACTTGACTATTAGGTTAAGTGTTCATCCTCAATTTTTATCCTAATTTTTACTTAACACATTTTAATACTATATTAGTACAAAAAGATTACATATGTTTGCATAATACTCCCCCTGTTTTTTTATTAGTTGCAACATGTGCAATTTTGTTACTATTTACAAACAAGTTTTGATTTAAAGTTTTATCATAGTTATACAACTTAAAATATGCTCTATTGAGATCTTGTTAAATTCGTCTCATTATGTAGCTTTTAAAATCGAACTTTTACAATTTTTATTTATACGGAACTTGAGTTATTAATGATTTAAAATATGCATTGAACTGTGTGAAATGTGGGTCCATAGCAAGTAAAAAGAAATGGAGGGAGTATGAATATATTCATATTAATTTATATAGCAGTAGTATTATTTATTTTTTATGAAAGTTGTTCATTGATCCTACCAAATTAAAGTAATAACTTCATCATAAGAGAATTGTTACAAATTATGATCAAATTTTAATTAGAAATCTATCGAAGCTTAACAAAAAAATTAATTATTAAAATGTTTTGCAACAACGTTCGCAAGTTCCCCCCAAAACCGTTTTCCAAGCATAACCGCATCAGTTTCCTTTCAAAAACGAACGTTCCCTCCATTTCCCATTCACGCTTGATTCAATTCCTTGTCAAAGATGAATCCGTCTCCACCACCATCAGCCCCGCCGGAGCAGCCGCCTCCTTCCATCGGTATTCCGGTGCATCAGCCCTCTCCGCCCGTCTGGAACTCCGTCATTCGTCCTCTCGTCCCCTGGTCTACTGGACTCTGCGATTGCTGCGACGATCTCGGCCTTTGTAAGCCTACTTCAATTCGCTCCTCCTCCGCCGTTAAATTCTCGTCACTCAGGAATTGAATTCTTCCACAAACTAGTACTTATGAACCTAATTTTGTTGAAATTAGGTTGCTTAACGTGCTGGTGCCCCTGCGTCACGTTCGGTCGAATTGCGGAAATCCTCGACAGAGGATCAACTTGTACGAATCAAATCCCTTTCACAGAAATTCCGAATCTGTATACAATAGTACCATAAAAAAACTGTATGAATTTTTGTGTATCTGTCAGCGTGTGAAGTGAGTGGAGCTGTGTATTCGATGCTGCTGTGCGTGTGCGGGTGCTCCTGCCTGTACTCGTGCTTCTACCGTTCCAAATTGAGAGGGCAGTACTTTGTAGAGGAAGGTCCCTGTACGGATTGTTGCGTCCATTGCTGTTGTGAAGCTTGCGCGCTGTGCCAAGAATACAGAGAGCTTCGAAACCAGGGAATCGACTTGCGCATAGGTATGCTCACTTTGGAATATAGTACTACTACTACTACATATTCTTAAAACATGATTCTTTCTGTTGTCTAATAATTTTTTGTTATGATATGATCATAATATCTGTTCATGATCCATTCAATCATTCCAGTCCATTTCTATTTGTACAGTATTTCCTTACATTATATAGTAGTAGTAGTAGTATTTTCTTTAGAGATTAACAATAAAAGATTGAATGTGCAGGATGGAAAGGGAATTTGAGAAGGGAGAAGAGGAAGGCTGGAATGGCTCTGCCAAATCAAGAGATGGTCATGAAGCGCTAGATTAGAATTTTCAGGTATTATTATTGTAATTTGTAGCTATAAAATGTTTCTACTACAATCTCACAAGTCTTTAATTAATTGCTTCTGCGTTTTAGTGGGGTATTGGAACTTTTCACCTATTTGGTTTAATCCCAGTATAATTTTTACAAGTTCTTACTTACTAGTAATTCTTTATAGGTTATTCTCTATAAAAACTCAATCAATGAAAACATATCCTCAAAATCAAATTTTAATTAAAAAATTATCTTGAATGAAGTCTGAAACCATTTTTGTAATACTAGGTATAATAATTTTCCATATGTTTATTTGGGTTCAAATCAAAATCAACAATTAATTTCTACAACAGGGGTAAAGAGATTCAGCAAATTGCACACAAAACCAATATTCCTAAATACTCCAAAATAAGATTCAGAAATAGCTACAATACATCAGCAGATCAGCTAGCTTCATGGGAGAAAAGCTACTTACAAGTTACAACATTCAAAACAGAATACTCAAAAAGACTCAGAAGTTAAAACAGATTTCAAACGTGAAATATAAATACAGATTTACTCCTTGGGGCGAGCAAGCCACAGAGAACTCAAAGCACGGAGCCTCGATTTGTAGTCGTGGATGGCAAGAAGCGCACGCGCAGCCTGGCGTGTTGTCAATATCCGTTGCAATCGTTGCAATGTCTGCTGTCTCAAAAGGTCAGCCTGCGGTAGCAAATGTAGCGCTTTACAGTTTATATAATAGTACTGTGCCCGAGAGATCACGTTAGAACATATGATGAGTTCAGTTTTGCATACCTGATGAATGAAATTCTCGAGTGTTGCAAGCTTGCTCATTGCAGTCGCCATCTGTCCCATGTAGACGGCGACATTACCTGAATTGTGAGGCAGCAGAGTATTGGAGGAGAGTGAATCCACGAGCGATTGTTGCAGAGCTTCCATTCCTTGGGACAATGCATCCTCGGCCTGTTGAGAGGATTGCTGCAAATTACAAATGCCTACAAGCTGCTGCTCTGTTAAAGGCTCGATCTGATTTCCGAGTATCTGGGATTTTAGAAAAGTACAGGAATCAGGGCAAAATGGATTCTCCTGAACTGTATGAATGGAAGGTTGTCGGACTTCATCAGTTGGCTATACCTTTAGAACCTCAGAGCAGCGAAATCCACCCAACCACATGAAACACCTTTCGGCGGGAGTTTTCCACATGCCCGAGAGAATGTGGAACACATCCAGCTTGGCACCGATATTCTTCATCCGGAAAATTTCATCGTAATGTGACATGACACCATCAACAAGAAGCCTGAGTTCATTGTCGCCCACGTGGGAATTCACAGCTGTTCTCAGATCATTGATCAGTCGCTGCTGTTCGTCGAGCCATCGTGCATAATCCATGTCAAACGCCAAAGCTCCTGCAGGCATTATTTTAGGATATTTTTACAGATCAACATACCCGGAGCTTATAAACTGAAAAAACAAATGACCAAAGGGTAAGAAGAAATGCCCATGAGCACTTGGAACAGTTACTCACCATTTCCGCCTATCGAATGGCTTTGATCACCCGATGGTCCAGATCGGCCAAATACGCCCTGCAATTTAATGTAAAACAAATATCTCAACTTTTCAAACTCGAGTCATGCACGACCTACGTTTCTCACAAGTGCAACGAGAATGATACAAGTGGAAGTGAAATCGACCAAACCTGTTGTCGTGCTCTTTTCAACTCTTGCTCTAGTTGTGTAAGCCTTACCCGACTATTCTCAAGTTGCTGAACATATGCCTATTCAAAAGACAAACCCCTATCAATCAATAAAGCATTGTGGCACGTAAATCAGCAAATCTAAACTTGCTTCAGGAAAAAAATTCATTATCATTTAAATTTTCATATAGACCACCCATTAAAGGCCTCCACTCTTCTATTCTATTACTCCAATATACGCCATTATTTGTTTACAAAGAACGAGCTATAAGTTTCCGGGACATTGAATATTACTACCTTTTTCCTCATTCGGCTTTTCTTCGCTGCTTCGCGATTCTGAGCTAGCCGACGAAGTGCCTGAGAAGTGCAAAGAAAAAGGCAAAACTAGTTATAAAAACCTGATTAGGACATCATTAAAATTTCAGTCAAAACAGAACAAGGAAACAACCTTTTGGTCTCCGGCTTTCCCCTTGCAATGAGTGATCGAATCCACGCCGACTAATCTCTCATTATTTACTCCAGGGTACTGAAGTTTACAACCATACCAAAGTCAACCATCTTCATCCTTTCAATTTTCTTCAATGAATCATGGGACAGTACAATCCACATTCCATCCCTAGAACTAGAGCTTTTAGTGGTCTGGTACTAGACACGACCCAACCCAAATGTGTATCCCCTTATTTTTTTCTCATTAATTAGATTAGATCTACTTCTTCTACCTTCCATTTAAGTTTCCAGTCCTCACCACTTCATTACCAAAATGCTCATAACATTGATTTCGGACTGACAATGAATAACACCAAGCAATAAGTATAAGAAGCAAAGAAATAGAGTACTCAAAACATGAAGGACCACACCAGATCTCCATTACTTTCAGACAAATACAATCATGAGTTCTCTTATCAGTATCCATTACTACCACATCTTGATAGCTCAACTTCTTAAGCTACAAAAGGGCAAATCTACAATTTTCATGATACATCACCAGATGAAACAAGAGAATGACCCAAACAAGTAAAGTGAGAAGTAACTTTCCCATCATCAGAAAACAGATGGCTGTAACAATAATAACAAGAGAAATGGTGAAATAATAATAATAATACCTGCTGGTTTTTCTCATCAGTGTCTGTTGAAGTGTCAGTCTGCTGGCTGTGATCTGCCACAACTCCTGAATCACCCCAATTCTCAAAGTGCCCATTCCCCAATAATGCCCCTCCCCCAGCCCCAGCGCCTCCCCCAACACCCACCATTCCCCCCTTTTGCAAAATGAAGGGCCCTGAGTCCACTCCTGTCCCTGATGAAACCATCTCAGCTGATCCCAAACTCTGTAATAAGCTCAAGAAAGAGGGTAAAAAGTAAATACAGTAAATAATCAGATAATGTGCCTAAAATGGATGCTTAAAGGTTAAAAAGTTAAACTTGTAGACATGACTACAAGAAGGTTAGAAAGAAAGACAAAGAAAAGAGATGCATACACTGTTGAGTCCACCAAACTGCAAGTTACTAGAGACAACAGAAACATTGCTTGCCTTCATGTCATTGTACATTGAGCCTACAGGAAGTTAGAGAAAGATGTGTTTCTTTTTTTTAGAGAGAGAGAGAGAGAGAGAGAGAGAACAGAATAGGGAGAAGAACATGAAGACATTACTTCTGCTTAAATTAACAGCATCATCATGATGATGGAAACCATGGCCAGCTGACTGATCGAGCTCCCCAAGATCCACAAACCGTGTCCCATTTCTACCATTTTCTTCACCTCTAAGGTTCAAAATCACGCCAAAGACAACACATGCAGCAACAAATGTTTAACAAACAACGAGAAATAAGAAACCCTAATTTCACATCCACCCACACACACATATACCTAAGGTAAAATGGCGACTGAGAGCTGCAATACACGTCGGAATTGGTGATTTGAACGCCCTGCGGCACGGATGCTTTGAACCCTTGCATTTTCGACTCTTAAATCTCAGAAGAAAATCGGAAATGGTGGAGAATGAGAAGCAGTAATGGAAGCCCCAAAAAAAGGTGGAAAAAATCCCTTCGATTGTGTGAGTATCTTTCTATGGCGCCAGAGACGGATAGCGTATCAAAGTGTAGTTGCTTTTCTCCATTAAAAACATTTGGTACGACGCTATCTTTTTTTCATTATTGCATCCTGACGCCTTCCTCTTCGAGCATACTGACGACCCTGTCGCCCCACCCCCCACCCCCCGGTCTCACGTGCCTCTCACGTGCCACCCTTGCTCTCCTGCAACTTCTTCCACTTCCCTCCCCCCCAGGATTCAAAGAAAGAACCCCATTGGAAAAATTTTCCCCACTAATTTATTCTAATCATCGACTGAGAGAAAAGTTAATGACTTGACGCCCAAATCTTGACGAATATTTTGGAGGGTCCTCAGGATAGGGACAGAATAGGTTTTCTGATGAAGAATGTAAAATTACAACTGTGGCTGTGTGTTATTCTGTTTTTTTTTTAAAAATTTCTTTTTGGTTCTTGGGAGATGGTGAGTTCAATTTCAGAAAATTCAGATGATGGGATGGGACCGTGAATAAGGAAAGAGGAGTTACTTGAAATTAAATTTGGTTAGGGGAAGAAATAAATGAGAAATTGATGATATGGGTGTTCTTTTGCAGAAGCTTCAGTAAGCGGTCAGATTCATGTCTGCGCCAGAAGGGCCAATTGGGAGGGCCCAGCCGCCCAGTTAGCCGCCGTTGATACGGCGGCGCCACCACCACCACCGAGTTATGGGCTGACGCGCGAATTAAGCACACACCAAGGAGGAGCTAGTAGACATTATTGGTAAAGTAAAGAAAAATGAGTAGTAGATTCTAAATTGAAGTTTAGTCCATTCGATTAAACTCTCATGTTATAAAATTCAACAAAAAGTTGAGCAACAAAGTATACGTTCACATGCACGCAGTGAGCTATGTACATTATATGTCTATATAGAGTTTAGTTAAACAACAATCCCAGCATATTTCAACAAGAGGGCTGCCTGCCGCCTGCAAGTGCCACATTTTCTATTAGTGTTCAAACCGTGCAAGCAAAAAAGCGTTGCCGATTTAGGAGCAACATCATTATTACATCTAAATATATACTTGTGTCATTAATAAGAGGAGTACGTAGCTCTTGAAGCATTAATTAAAGAAGAAAATTCGACTCTACAGTGGACACGATTTTGAATAAAAGGCCACAATCCACATAGCCATATTTGGGAAATTTGGATTTGGGTGTAAAATTAAATGTACCCAAAGTTGTGGATGTGTAATGGCAAGACATGATCATTAATGTTTGGCATATGTGATTGTCCTGAGGGCCTACTAATTTAATTGGAGCCGTCGAATTTTTGGTGAGTTTTTTTCCGTGAATTATGTGTATCCCTAAGTTACATTTGACCCAAAATTAATTACTCGAGAATCTGTGTAGGCAATGAAGGTCGCATCTCCCAAACCAATTTTTTTCATACCTTAGGCTCGAACTCGAGATCTTGTTTAAGCAATTAGAACCCCAATTCACTCAAACTAATTGCTTTAGCTATTTCTGATCAAATCTACTTATATCATAATGTCAATTACTGGTCAAATACACTAGAACTAGGTAACAGAATTCCATATACTAAGAGACTAAGGATTTTTATATACTCCCTCCGTTGTCCAATAAATATAACATTTAGAAAATTGGCACTATTCATAGACGTATTTTGATTTAAAATTTTATCATAGTTATATAAATTAAAATATAGTCAAGTGAGATCTTATTAGATTCGTCCCGTCGAGTAGTTTTTAAATAAATCGAACTTTTAGAATTTATACTTGTACCGAAATTGAGTTATTAATAATTTAAAATGTGCACTGACAGCATGCAGTGTAAATCTGTTTCAATTTTTTGAAGATAGATGGAGTACAACATAAAAATACACTACAGTTATCTGAAGTTGAACTCAATCTCTTTGATCAGTAAAAAGATTCTCTTTTTTTTTTTTTTTTTTGAGAAAGGTACTACTAGTATTTTAATGATAAGTACTACCTTCCATTTGAAATATTTCAAAACTTTTGGACACACCGTCCAATGCATTTATTTAACAGTTAGTATATCAAAATGTAGAAAAGTAAAAATTATAAAAAATATATATTTCAAAACTACACGATTAGACGAATTCAACAAGACCGAACTTGACTATTTTTTTGTTTATATAATTGTGATAACATTAGATTAAAGTTGATTAATAAATATTGTCAAAAGTCAAAATGAGACAATACAAATGGGACGGAGGGATTACTACTTAAATTTGACAGCATCATCAACACTTGAACAGGTAATTTTTTTTTTTTGACTTGTAATTAGAGTGGACTACGTGTACGGTGCATGTCACTTCGTCTTCAAGCTTTTAATTCCATTGTCAGTTGAAGGAAGAACTTGCAGAGTCTTCTTGCCCATCAATTATTTCTCCAACCAACTCTCCCTCCAATCCATCCTACCACCCAATGAGACAATTTTTTTCAACTTCAAATTTTTTTTTTTTTGGTTTTTTTGGATGCTTCTTTGACATCTACAACTATTCCATACAGGTACTCATGTGTAAGTGTTTTGTACCGAAGGTTATCAAAATCTAGATTTTATTTAAGATTATTTTTTTATTTGCAAGATTGGGATCGTAGGATCTAATTCAGATTCTAAGACTAAAATCTTATGAAATTAGGACAAAAAAAACATTCATATTGTGTATTAGCAAATTACAATAACCAATATCAATAGACGATAATTTGTTTAGCAAAAAAAATGACAATAATTGAGCATTTAAGATATGATACTTGAGTTGAGTTTGATTTGTCATTAGTATTTTTCCAATTTTCGTCAGTCTCAACCACTTTCTCATTGGATTCATCATCATCCATCTGGGCAGGGGGTTTAGGACTAAGATCTCCATCAGCGGGGGAGTGTTGGAAGGGGTAATATTGGCAAAGAGAAGGGGGATACGACGGCGACAACAACAAGAAGAAGATGAAGGAGATACAACGGCAACTGTTGGAAGATAAAGATGAAAGGGATGCGAGGAAGATGGAGATGCAAACAAAAATCCCTAAATCTGGATTTTGGAAAAGAATGGAGGACTGAAAATTGGAAAAATGAGTTGAAAAATAAGAGGGAGTAAGATCAGATCTTTCACAGATTTTAAGATCTTGTATAGATCCTATAGATCTTATCCAGATCTCACCCTAATTTTCATCCCATACCGATCTTGATTGTTTTGACTTTGTAGAATCGTAGGATCTTAAGATCCTAAGAATCTAGATCTAGATTTTAATAACCTTGAATGTACCCTTTCTATAAATATAAATAAAAATACTACGTACAACATGCTTGCGTGGATTCATATTGGGCCTCATATAATGGGCCGTTCATTGTTGTCGATAAGTATTATCATAGATTTGTTTCTTAATGAATGCCCATTTTGGTTGGACCAGTGTTTGAGCCCAAATATCTGGTCCAAAGACCCACAAAAACAAGTGCTGCTGCTTTGGAACAAATTATTATTATATGGAGTAGTATAAGTAAAACTAGACTGGACCAAGCTGACCAAGTGATATGTAACAATCCAACGCCACATGTGTAAAATTTGTGTCGGGTGTGTGATAAACTTGGGTATATTTTTAGTTTATTATATCAATATATTGTAGCTAATAAGAGCATGTTTTTCTGAACTTATTTCCAAGACTTATTAATTATTCTTATTAAAATCAGACCAGATCAGACCAGACCCATTCAGATCAGATCAGACGAGACCAGATCAGACCACACTATATATAGTTGTAATCAGATCAGATCATATCAGACCAGACCAGATCCAATCAGATCAGATCAGAAACATTCAGATCAGATCAGATCAGACCAGATCTTATAAAATTCAAATTAGAACACCTTATTTAAGGCGAAGAGAACAGGGCCGAATGATTGGGGCTTCGTACTCAAGGACGTGCTGACTCTCTTTGTTTTTTTATGTTTTCAGGTGAGGTTTATGTTCCACAGTGTTAGACATGACTTGGCTATTAGTTGGACTAGTTTGTACTTCTATTTTGTAAATAGACTTTTAAGACTTATAGTTTTAATGTTGCTTCCTGTGCACTTTATGGTTCGTTCACTGACAAAAATTTCGGATCAATCACAATGATATTGAATTAGTTTACAGAATTTTTTGGGCAATGAAACAAGTGATGAAATGAGAAAGGTTTATTAATCCAACCTAATCCATATTTTCACCTTTGAGGATTATGGCCCATCATTATTATATACTCCCTGGTAATATCGTCACAAAATGGTATTTTAAGTATATCAGGAAGTATAATGTATTATTGTGTTAAAGTGGAGTAATTAGTTGATGTGATATTTATTTCAATTGAGGAAAAAAAAATAAAGTAATTAATTGATGTGATGATTTAGTTGATTTTTATGGAGTAAAAAGTTTCTAAAAAGAGAAATGTGACTATTGTAGTGGGACGGACCAAAAAGAAAAGTGAGACAGAATTAATGGGAATGAGAGAGTACTATCTTGTAGTTCTATAGTAATCATTATTTTTTTTTTTTTTGGAGGAGCCATTGAAGGCCTGGAAATGGGTGGTGGGAGCTCATGCCACACAATTACAAAGGGGAATAAACGGGAGGATAGGGGGCCGGTGGGGAATCGAACTCCAACCTTCCATTGGAAGTGAAGTGACTTAACCACTTGGGCTAAGTCTTCATCCCATGAGGACTTAATATACTAACTTTTAAGGGATTACTTAAATTTATCAATCACATCTATCAAAACTATGCTTAGTTATTGTTTATCTTACTTAAAAGAAACAGTACCACAATTGAAATTATCAAGTGGGCCGCCCAGTCCATTGGGCTTACAATTATTAAGGAGGAGTAGACATTGGTAAAGAAATAGTATTATGTTCAGTAAGTAGCTTCTAAATTGAAGTTAGTACTCAGTCCCCATTTGATGATCGTTAAAACTGTCGCGTTATAGTAAAATTCAACAAAATTTTTAAGCAGCTGGAAGAAATTAATTAATCAACAAAGTAAGTATACGTGCATGCAGATGATGCAGTACGCATTTATTTAGTAAGTATTTCATAACATTTGACAATATAAAATCAAAATACTACAATAAGTTAAATAGTAGCAGATAGTAGTAGTAAGTATTATTATTTATTTAATATAAGTCTTCTTCTTCTTCTTGAATCTATCCGCGACAGATTTCAGGGTCTTTTTCTTGGATTCCACGAACTCCTTGACTTGTGGGGAATAATGGGATTGGATATGTTAATTTGATGAATTCATCAATTGGATTACCGAAAAATATGAGGGAGTACACATATATATATATTTATAATTGAGGGCCGGACTATTTAGTTGGGCCAATAAATAAAACTATATATTATATACAACCAATATATATAAAACTATATACTATATTCAACCAATATATTTAACACCTCCCCTCAAACTCAAGGTGGGAAAGTGGACACCAACTTGAGTTTGTTCAGTAGTAGGCGGAAACGACCAGGAAGAAGTGACTTGATGAAGATGTCGGCAGTTTGATCAGCAGTAAGTAGTGTAAGAGCACAGTACCACGAGCAACGTGTTGACGCACCATATGACAATCATTCTCAATATGTTTCGTGCGCTCATGAAACACATCATTGTGAGCGATCTGTATAGCACTCTTGCTATCACAATGAAGAGAAGTGGAGGGTGGTTGAGGCGCACCAAGATCAGCAAGTAACCAGCAGAGCCACGGGAGCTCAGCAGTGGAATCAGCGAGGGCACGATACTTAGATTCAGCACTGGAACGTGCAACCAACGTCTGTTTCTTGCTACCCTAAGAAATAAGAGAATCACCCAAAAAGAAGCAATAGCCGGAGGTAGAGCGACGATCAGTAGGATCACCAGTCCAATCAGCATCGGAATAACCAGTAAGAATCAATGAAGACTGAGCTGAGAAATGTAAACCATGAAGAAGAGTACCCTTTACATACCGAAGAATATGCAACACAGCAGAATAATGGACAGTCCGAGGGGCGGTCATGAACTGGCTGACAATGTGAACAACATGGGCAATGTCAGGCCGAGTAACAGTCAAATAAATCAAACTCCCAACAAGCTGGCGATATAAAGTCGGATTCTCTAGTAAAGTACCATCAAGAGGAGTAAAACGACAATCATAATCAAGAGGGGTGGAAGTCGTCTTACAATCAGTGAGACCAGCACGAGCTAAAAGGTCTGAAGCATACTTAGCCTGAGACATAAAGTATCCATCAGGCGAGTCAGAAATCTCGAGGCCTAAGAAATATCGAAGACAACCCAGACTCTTCAGGCCAAAGTGCTGATGAAGATATCGCTGGAGATCAGAAATACCAGACGAATCATCACCAGTAATGACCATGTCATCAAACATACAAAATGAGAATACTGATCCCAGAAGACGAACGACGGACAAAGAGAGCATGGTCATGACTGCTACAAGTAAAACTATACTCTAATAAAGCCGAACTGAACTTTTGATACCAAGCCAGAGGGGCTTGCTTCAAACCATAAAGAGCCCGGCGAAGCTTACAAACCTTTCCAGATGAATCAATTCCAGGAGGAGGAGTCATATAAAAATCGTCAGACAAATCCCCATGCAAGAATGCATTCTTCATATCTAACTGCTGAAGAGGCCAACAACTAGCAGCTGCAAGAGCAAGTAAACATCGGAAAGAGGTAAGATGACAACTGGTGCAAAAGTCTCCTCATAGTCAATACCATACTCCTGAGTATAACATTTTGCAACCAAACGAGCCTTATAACGCTCAATAGATCCATCAGAATGAGTCTTGATCATATAGACCCATCTGCAACCATTTGCACGCACGAAATTGGAGCCACATCTTTTCATCTCCTCACCGGTCTGCACAGGGCACGCGCTTATTCTTCATCGTCTTCTCCACTTGCTCCCATTTTCGTCCTTTCCCTTTTGTGCATCCGATTGCCCATTCTCCAATATTTCATCGCCCTCTCACAAGCGCAGGCGTCGTGCGTCACCTGCTCTGCTTTCCTGCCATGCCTTCCTCCTCTTACAATTCATCTCAATCTTATCTCATTGTTTTTTTCTTTTCTGATCTGATTATTTTTTTAAAAAAAAAAAAATTTAGATATGAGTAACGCAAAGATAAATTTAGAGCTTGTTGTGTCTCCTACAAGGAAGTGCAGCTTGGTACAACATAGTTCAAAATGAAAAGCAAGTGAAGGAGATGAAAGTGGAAATGCAACAAACGTGTGACAATCTGAACCGAACAATATGTAAGTTGAACGAGGTAATTGAGCTTTCAAAAATAGAATTTCTTCCAGAAGCAACTAGTGCGCTAAAGCTATGGAATCTGCTGCAAATAAATGGAACTGATTTTGGATGAGCGATGTTCTGCGATGTTTCTGTGATGGAAATTTTATTTTGTTGATATACAGTCTTTGCAGTTTGTTTTTGCATTTTGGATGATACAAAACTAGGGCTGAGCACGGTCCAGTTTAGGCCGGCTTAGGCCAAAACCAAATCAAACCGTAATTTTACGGTTTTAAAATTTTTCAAACCAAATCAAACCATATTTTTAATTAAGTCGCTTTGATTCTAACTCTATCCATTGCTTTGATTCTAAATGATTCTGTTGTTACATATGATTTGCCTACCCTAATTGTCCCGTTTAGTTGCCGATGTTTCCATTGATTTGGCACTTCGTCACTTCGGGAATGAAGTAAGTTTTTGAGAGCTCAATCAGCGCGTTCAATTTATCGAGAGTTGCGTTCAGATTCTGGCAGGTTTG
Organism: Hygrophila difformis; assembly: GCA_030278955.1. Classification (NCBI taxonomy): domain Eukaryota; kingdom Viridiplantae; phylum Streptophyta; class Magnoliopsida; order Lamiales; family Acanthaceae; genus Hygrophila; species Hygrophila difformis. The sequence continues at coordinate 10,374,979 of JAOANR010000003.1, forward strand.
GCGCAATTCTTTGTTCATTTCCTTAAATTGCGTGTTGCTTTGACGGATCGCGTACCAAGCAGCACCAACATGGATGACTGACACAGCAAGCTCTACATATTCCTTCGCTTTACTCATATCTTAAAAAAAAAAAAAAAGAAAATCAAATCAGAAAAAGTAAAAAACAACGAGGTAAGATGGAGATGAAGAACGCTTGTAAGAGGAGAGGAGGAGAGGAGATAATTTGAGGTAAGATGGAGATGAAGAACGCTTGTAAGAGAAGAGGATGAGAGGAGATGAATTGCTTACCACGATCGCTCGCGCTCGCAGGTAGTAAGTGTTGAGTCAAGGTTCTGATGGAAGTTCAATGCCGATGATTGAACACAATAGATGAACATTCACAGCAGCAGTCTACGTGTGCAAACTGAAGATTATTGGAAGACTGAGATCAACCCCAACGGCTCTTTCCTAATCTGGGAGGCTGTATATTAATATTTCCTTGCAGGACTCCTTCCCAGATTAGTGAAAGAAGATTTGAACAAGTTTCCACACAAGTTTCCCAGATTAGTGATAAGTACCTGCATTTGGCTAATGAAAAAGAAAAACAATTGGTTTAGTTCATTTACAAGTATAAGAATTCAAAAGGCCTATTTAGAGTTAAGATAAAACAAATAAACTCCATCAACTGCCTAAGTAGTATAAATAAAGCCTCATCCGCCGCCACAATTCAAAAAACAAATAGAAAACCATCTTCCCACCTGCGAGCCGAGAGCGATCGTGGTAATTCATCTCCTATCCTCTTACAACCTTTCTTCCATCTCCTTCTTACCTCAATTCATTTCCTCTCCTCCTCTCCTCTTACATTGTTTTTTACTTTTTTTTATTTGATTTTCTTTCCTTCTTTCTTTTTTATTTTTTAAAGATATGATGAAGGGGAAGGAATATCTGGATCTTGCTGTGTCAATTTTCCATGCTGGTTGCGCTTGGTACACGATCCGTCAAAGCGACACGCAATTTAAGGAAATGCACAAAGAATTGCAACAAACCTGCCAGAATATGAACGAAACTCTTGATAAACTGAAGGCGCTGATTGAGCTCTCAAAAAAGACTTCATTCCCGAAGCGACGAAGTGTGCCAAAGCAATGGAAGCAGCGGCAACTAAACGAAGGTGAGCGAAACTGATTTCGATTCTGTGAGCGATTGGAACTGATTGTTTGATTCTGTGGAACTCATTTTGGACGAGGTAATTCATTTTGGAACTGTGATTAAGATGTTTTCGTGATTAGCGATTGTTTCTGTGATTTGTGATTAAGATGTTTCTGTGATTAGCGATTGTTTGTGTGATTGATTTATTAAGTATAAATAAAGCCTCCAAGCCTCCTCCACCGCCACAATTCAAAAAACAAACAGAAAACCATCACCTGCGAGCCGAGAGCGGGTAATTCATCTCTCTCCTCTTACAACCTTTCTTCCATCTCCTTCTTACCTTTCCTCTCCTCATCTCCTCTTACATTTTTTTTTTATTTTAAAGAAATGAATAAGGCGAAGGAATATGTTCAACTTGCTGTGGCAGTCTTCAATGCTGGTTGCGCTTACTACACGATCCGTCAAAGCGACAATAAATTTCCGGAAATGCACAAAGAATTGCGTCAGACATGCGAAAATCTGAACAAAACTCTCGAGAAATTGAACGGCCTCATTCCCGAAGCCTCGTCGTGTGCCAAAGCAGTGGAAGCGGCGGCAACCAAACGGAGGTGAGCTTTTGATTGTAAGCGATTATGTGGAACTCAATAATTGATTTTGGAACTGATTTTGTCTGATTGATTTTATCTGTTCCATTTATTTGAGCTTTCAAGAATAGAATTTCTTCCAGAAGCAACTAGTGCGCTAAAGCTATGGAATCTGCTGCAAATAAATGGAATTGATTTTGGATGAGCGATGTTCTGCGATGTTTCTGTGATGGAAATTTTATTTTGTTGATACACAGTCTTTGCAGTTTGTTTTTGCAATTTGGATGATACACAACTAGGGCTGAGCACGGTCCGGTTTAGCCGGCTTAGGCCAAAACCAAACCAAACCATAATTTTACGGTTTTAAAACCAAACCAGTCTTTCTTCCATCTCCTTCTTACCTCAATTCATTTACATTGTTTTTTACTTTTTTTATTTGATTTTCTTTCCTTCTTTTTTTTTTAAAGATATGATGAAGGGGAAGGAATATCTGGATCTTGTTGTGTCAATTTTCCATGCTGGTTGCGCTTGGTACACGATCCGTCAAAGCGACACGCAATTTAAGGAAATGCACAAAGAATTGCAACAAACCTGCCAGAATATGAACGAAACTCTTGATAAACTGAAGGCGCTGATTGAGCTCTCAAAAACAGACTTCATTCCCGAAGCGACGAAGTGTGCCAAAGCAATGGAAGCAGCGGAAACTAAACGGAGGTGAGCGAAACTGATTTCGATTCTGTGAGCGATTGTAACTGATTGTTTGATTCTGTGGAACTCATTTTGGACGAGGTAATTCATTTTGGAACTGTGATTAAGATGTTTCCATGATTAGCGATTGTTTTTGTGATTTGTGATTAAGATGTTTCTGTGATTAGCGATTGTTTGTGTGATTGATTTATTAAGTATAAATAAAGCCTCCAAGCCTCCTCCACCGCCACAATTCAAAAAACAAACAGAAAACCATCACCTGCGAGCCGAGAGCGGGTAATTCATCTCTCTCCTCTTACAACCTTTCTTCCATCTCCTTCTTACCTTTCCTCTCCTCATCTCCTCTTACATTTTTTTTTTAAAGAAATGAATAAGGCGAAGGAATATGTTCAACTTGCTGTGGCAGTCTTCAATGCTGGTTGCGCTTACTACACGATCCGTCAAAGCGACAATAAATTTCAGGAAATGCACAAAGAATTGCGTCAGACATGCGAAAATCTGAACAAAACTCTCGAGAAATTGAACGACCTCATTCCCGAAGCCTCGTCGTGTGCCAAAGCAGTGGAAGCGGCGACAACCAAACGGAGGTGAGCTTTTGATTTGAGCGATTATGTGGAACTCAGTAATTGATTTTGGAACTGATTTTGTCTGATTGATTTTATCAGTTCCATTTATTTGAGCTTTCAAGAATAGAATTTCTTCCAGAAGCAACTAGTGCGCTAAAGCTATGGATTCTGCTGCAAATAAATGGAACTGATTTTGGATGAGCGATGTTCTGCGATGTTTCTATGATGGAAATTTTATTTTGTTGATATACAGTCTTTGCAGTTTGTTTTTGCATTTTGGATGATACACAACTAGGGCTGAGCACGGTCCGGTTTAGGCCGGCTTAGGCCAAAACCAAACCAAACCGTAATTTTACGGTTTTAAAATCAAACCAAAACCAAACCAGTCTTTCTTCCATCTCCTTCTTACCTCAATTCATTTACATTGTTTTTTACTTTTTTTTTATTTGATTTTCTTTCCTTCTTTTTTTTAAAGATATGATGAAGGGGAAGGAATATTTGGATCTTGTTGTGTCAATTTTCCATGCTGGTTGCGTTTGGTACATGATCCGTCAAAGCGACACGCAATTTAAGGAAATGCACAAAGAATTGCAACAAACCTGCCAGAATATGAACGAAACTCTTGATAAACTGAAGGCGTTGATTGAGCTCTCAAAAACAGACTTCATTCCCGAAGCGACGAAGTGTGCCAAAGCAATGGAAGCAGCGGCAACTAAACGGAGGTGAGCGAAACTGATTTCGATTCTGTGAGCGATTGGAACTGATTGTTTGATTCTTTGGAACTCATTTTGGACGAGGTAATTCATTTTGGAACTGTGATTAAGTTGTTTCCGTGATTAGCGATTGTTTCTGTGATTTGTGATTAAGATGTTTCTGTGATTAGCGATTGTTTGTGTGATTGATTTATTAAGTATAAATAAAGCCTCCAAGCCTTCTCCACTGCCACAACTCAAAAAACAAACAGAAAATCATCACCTGCGAGCCGAGAGCGGGTAATTCATCTCTCTCCTCTTACAACCTTTCTTCCATCTCCTTCTTACCTTTCCTCTCCTCCTCTCATCTTACATTCTTTTTTTTTAAAGAAATGAATAAGGCGAAGGAATATGTTCAACTTGCTGTGGCAGTCTTCAATGCTGTTTGCGCTTACTACACGATCCGTCAAAACGACAATCAATTTCAGGAAATGCACAAAGAATTGCGTCAGACATGCGAAAATCTGAACAAAACTCTCGAGAAATTGAACGACCTCATTCCCGAAGCCTCGTCGTGTGCCAAAGCAGTGGAAGCGGCGGCAACCAAACGGAGGTGAGCTTTTGATTGTAAGCGATTATGTGGAACTCAGTAATTGATTTTGGAACTGATTTTGTCTGATTGATTTTATCAGTTCCATTTATTTGAGCTTTCAAGAATAGAATTTCTTCCAGAAGCAACTAGTGCGCTAAAGCTATGGAATCTGCTGCAAATAAATGGAACTGATTTTGGATGAGCGATGTTCTGCGATGTTTCTGTGATGGAAATTTTATTTCGTTGATATACAATCTTTGCAGTTTGTTTTTGCATTTTGGATGATACACAACTAGGGCTGAGCACGGTCCGGTTTAGGCCGGCTTAGGCCAAAACCAAACCAAACCGTAATTTTACGGTTTTAAAATCAAACCAAAACCAAACCAGTCTTTCTTCCATCTCCTTCTTACCTCAATTCATTTACATTGTTTTTTACTTTTTTTTTATTTGATTTTCTTTCCTTCTTTTTTTTTTTAAAGATATGATGAAGGGAAAGGAATATTTGGATCTTGTTGTGTTAATTTTCCATGCTGGTTGCGTTTGGTACATGATCCGTCAAAGCGACACGCAATTTAAGGAAATGCACAAAGAATTGCAACAAACCTGCCAGAATATGAACGAAACTCTTGATAAACTGAAGGCGTTGATTGAGCTCTCAAAAACAGACTTCATTCCCGAAGCGACGAAGTGTGCCAAAGCAATGGAAGCAGCGGCAACTAAACGGAGGTGAGCGAAACTGATTTCGATTCTGTGAGCGATTGGAACTGATTGTTTGATTCTGTGGAACTCATTTTGGACGAGGTAATTAATTTTGGAACTATGATTAAGATGTTTCCGTGATTAGCGATTGTTTCTGTGATTTGTGATTAAGATGTTTATGTGATTAGCGATTGTTTGTGTGATTGATTTATTAAGTATAAATAAAGCCTCCAAGCCTCCTCCACTGCCACAACTCAAATAACAAACAGAAAACCATCACCTGCGAGCCGAGAGCGGGTAATTCATCTCTCTCCTCTTACAACCTTTCTTCCATTTCCTTCTTACCTTTCCTCTCCTCCTCTCCTCTTACATTCTTTTTTTTTAAAGAAATGAATAAGGCGAAGGAATATGTTCAATTTGCTGTGGCAGTCTTCAATGCTGGTTGCGCTTACTACACGATCCGTCAAAACGACAATCAATTTCAGGAAATGCACAAAGAATTGCGTCAGACATGCGAAAATCTGAACAAAACTCTCGAGAAATTGAACGACCTCATTCCCGAAGCCTCGTCGTGTGCCAAAGCAGTGGAAGCGGCGACAACCAAACGGAGGTGAGCTTTTGATTTGAGCAATTATGTGGAACTCAGTAATTGATTTTGGAACTGATTTTGTCTGATTGATTTTATCAGTTCCATTTATTTGAGCTTTCAAGAATAGAATTTCTTCCAGAAGCAACTAGTGCGCTAAAGCTATGGATTCTGCTGCAAATAAATGGAAATGATTTTGGTTGAGCGATGTTCTGCGATGTTTCTATGATGGAAATTTTATTTTGTTGATATACAGTCTTTGCAGTTTGTTTTTGCATTTTGGATGATACACAACTAGGGCTGAGCACGGTCCGGTTTAGGCCGGTTTAGGCCAAAACCAAACCAAACCGTAATTTTACGGTTTTAAAATCAAACCAAAACCAAACCAGTCTTTCTTCCATCTCCTTCTTACCTCAATTCATTTACATTGTTTTTTACTTTTTTTTTATTTGATTTTCTTTCCTTCTTTTTTTTTTTAAAGATATGATGAAGGGGAAGGAATATTTGGATCTTGTTGTGTCAATTTTCCATGCTGGTTGCGTTTGGTACATGATCCGTCAAAGCGACACGCAATTTAAGGAAATGCACAAAGAATTGCAACAAACCTGCCAGAATATGAACGAAACTCTTGATAAACTGAAGGCGCTGATTGAGCTCTCAAAAACAGACTTCATTCCCGAAGCGACGAAGTGTGCCAAAGCAATGGAAGCAGCGGCAACTAAACGGAGGTGAGCGAAACTGATTTCGATTCTGTGAGCGATTGGAACTGATTGTTTGATTCTTTGGAACTCATTTTGGACGAGATAATTCATTTTGGAACTGTGATTAAGATGTTTCCGTGATTAGCGATTGTTTCTGTGATTTGTGATTAAGATGTTTCTGTGATTAGCGATTGTTTGTGTGATTGATTTATTAAGTATAAATAAAGCCTCCAAGCCTCCTCCACTGCCACAACTCAAAAAACAAACAGAAAACCATCACCTGCGAGCCGAGAGCGGGTAATTCATCTCTCTCCTCTTACAACCTTTCTTCCATCTCATTCTTACCTTTCCTCTCCTCCTCTCATCTTACATTCTTTTTTTTTTTAAAGAAATGAATAAGGCGAAGGAATATGTTCAACTTGCTGTGGCAGTCTTCAATGCTGTTTGCGCTTACTACACGATCCGTCAAAACGACAATCAATTTCAGGAAATGCACAAAGAATTGCGTCAGACATGCGAAAATCTGAACAAAACTCTCGAGAAATTGAACGACCTCATTCCCGAAGCCTCGTCGTGTGCCAAAGCAGTGGAAGCGGCGGCAACCAAACGGAGGTGAGCTTTTGATTGTAAGCGATTATGTGGAACTCAGTAATTGATTTTGGAACTGATTTTGTCTGATTGATTTTATCAGTTCCATTTATTTGAGCTTTCAAGAATAGAATTTCTTCCAGAAGCAACTAGTGCGCTAAAGCTATGGAATCTGATGCAAATAAATGGAACTGATTTTGGATGAGCGATGTTCTGCGATGTTTCTGTGATGGAAATTTTATTTTGTTGATATACAGTCTTTGCAGTTTGTTTTTGCATTTTGGATGATACACAACTAGGGCTGAGCACGGTCCGGTTTAGGCCGGCTTAGGCCAAAACCAAACCAAACCGTAATTTTACGGTTTTAAAACCAAACCAAAACCAAACCAGTCTTTCTTCCATCTCCTTCTTACCTCAATTCATTTACATTGTTTTTTACTTTTTTTTATTTGATTTTCTTTCCTTCTTTTTTTTAAAAGATATGATGAAGGGGAAGGAATATCTGGATCTTGCTATGTCAATTTTCCATGCTGGTTGCGCTTGGTACACGATCCGTCAAAGCGACACGCAATTTAAGGAAATGCACAAAGAATTGCAACAAACCTGCCAGAATATGAACGAAACTCTTGATAAACTGAAGGCGCTGATTAAGCTCTCAAAAACAGACTTCATTCCCGAAGCGACGAAGTGTGCCAAAGCAATGGAAGCAGCGGAAACTAAACGGAGGTGAGCGAAACTGATTTCGATTCTGTGAGCGATTGGAACTGATTGTTTGATTCTGTGGAACTCATTTTGGACGAGGTAATTCATTTTGGAACTGTGATTAAGATGTTTCCGTGATTAGCGATTGTTTCTGTGATTTGTGATTAAGATGTTTCTGTGATTAGCGATTGTTTGTGTGATTGATTTATTAAGTATAAATAAAGCCTCCAAGCGTCCTCCACCGCCACAATTCAAAAAACAAACAGAAAACCATCACCTGCGAGCCGAGAGCGGGTAATTCATCTCTCTCCTCTTACAACCTTTCTTCTATCTCCTTCTTACCTTTCCTCTCCTCCTCTCCTCTTACATTTTTTTTTTAAAAGAAATGAATAAGGCGAAGGAATATGTTCAACTTGTTGTGACAGTCTTCAATGCTGGTTGCGCTTACTACACGATCCGTCAAAGCGACAATAAATTTTAGGAAATGCACAAATAATTGCGTCAGACATGCGAAAATCTGAACAAAACTCTCGAGAAATTGAACGACCTCATTCCCGAAGCCTCGTCGTGTGCCAAAGCAGTGGAAGCGGCGGCAACCAAACGGAGGTGAGCTTTTGATTGTGAGCGATTATGTGGAACTCAGTAATTGATTTTGGAACTGATTTTGTCTGATTGATTTTATCAGTTCCATTTATTTGAGCTTTCAAGAATATAATTTCTTCCAGAAGCAACTAGTGCGCTAAAGCTATGGAATCTGATGCAAATAAATGGAACTGATTTTGGATGAGCGATGTTCTGCGATGTTTCTGTGATGGAAATTTTATTTTGTTGATATACAGTCTTTGCAGTTTGTTTTTGCATTTTGGATGATACACAACTAGGGCTGAGCACGGTCCGGTTTAGGCCGGCTTAGGCCAAAACCAAACCAAACCGTAATTTTACGGTTTTAAAACCAAACCAAAACCAAACCAGTCTTTCTTCCATCTCCTTCTTACCTCAATTCATTTACATTGTTTTTTACTTTTTTTTATTTGATTTTCTTTCCTTCTTTTTTTTTTTTTTAAAGATATGATGAAGGGGAAGGAATATCTGGATCTTGCTATGTCAATTTTCCATGCTGGTTGCGCTTGGTACACGATCCGTCAAAGCGACACGCAATTTAAGGAAATGCACAAAGAATTGCAACAAACCTGCCAGAATATGAACGAAACTCTTGATAAACTGAAGGCGCTGATTAAGCTCTCAAAAACAGACTTCATTCCCGAAGCGACGAAGTGTGCCAAAGCAATGGAAGCAGCGGAAACTAAACGGAGGTGAGCGAAACTGATTTCGATTCTGTGAGCGATTGGAACTGATTGTTTGATTCTGTGGAACTCATTTTGGACGAGGTAATTCATTTTGGAACTGTGATTAAGATGTTTCCGTGATTAGCGATTGTTTCTGTGATTTGTGATTAAGATGTTTCTGTGATTAGCGATTGTTTGTGTGATTGATTTATTAAGTATAAATAAAGCCTCCAAGCCTCCTCCACTGCCACAACTCAAAAAACAAACAGAAAACCATCACCTGCGAGCCGAGAGCGGGTAATTCATCTCTCTCCTCTTACAACCTTTCTTCCATCTCCTTCTTACCTTTCCTCTCCTCCTCTCCTCTTACATTCTTTTTTTTTAAAGAAATGAATAAGGCGAAGGAATATGTTCTACTTGCTGTGGCAGTCTTCAATGCTGGTTGCGCTTACTACACGATCCGTCAAAACGACAATCAATTTCAGGAAATGCACAAAGAATTGCGTCAGACATGCGAAAATCTGAACAAAACTCTCGAGAAATTGAACGACCTCATTCCCGAAGCCTCGTCGTGTGCCAAAGCAGTGGAAGCGGCGGCAACCAAACGGAGGTGAGCTTTTGATTGTGAGCGATTATGTGGAACTCAGTAATTGATTTTGGAACTGATTTTGTCTGAATGATTTTATCAGTTCCATTTATTTGAGCTTTCAAGAATAGAATTTCTTCCAGAAGCAACTAGTGCGCTAAAGCTATGGAATCTGCTGCAAATAAATGGAACTGATTTTGGATGAGCGATGTTCTGCGATGTTTCTGTGATGGAAATTTTATTTTGTTGATATACAGTCTTTACAGATTGTTTTTGCATTTTGGATGATACACAACTAGGGCTGAGCACGGTCCGGTTTAGGCCGGCTTAGGCCAAAACCAAACTAAACCGTAATTTTACGGTTTTAAAACCAAACCAGTCTTTCTTCCATCTCCTTCTTACCTCAATTCATTTACATTGTTTTTTACTTTTTTTTATTTGATTTTCTTTCCTTCTTTTTTTTTTTTTTTTAAAGATATGATGAAGGGGAAGGAATATCTGGATCTTGCTATGTCAATTTTCCATGCTGGTTGCGCTTGGTACACGATCCGTCAAAGCGACACGCAATTTAAGGAAATGCACAAAGAATTGCAACAAACCTGCCAGAATATGAACGAAACTCTTGATAAACCGAAGGCGCTGATTGAGCTCTCAAAAACAGACTTCATTCCCGAAGCGACGAAGTGTGCCAAAGCAATGGAAGCAGCGGAAACTAAACGGAGGTGAGCGAAACTGATTTCGATTCTGTGAGCGATTGGAACTGATTGTTTGATTCTGTGGAACTCATTTTGGACGAGGTAATTCATTTTGGAACTGTGATTAAGATGTTTCCGTGATTAGCGATTGTTTCTGTGATTTGTGATTAAGATGTTTCTGTAATTAGCGATTGTTTGTGTGATTGATTTATTAAGTATAAATAAAGCCTCCAAGCCTCCTCCACCGCCACAATTAAAAAAACAAACAGAAAACCATCACCTGCGAGCCGAGAGCGGGTAATTCATCTCTCTTCTCTTACAACCTTTCTTACATCTCCTTCTTACCTTTCCTCTCCTCCTCTCCTCTTACATTTTTTTTTAAAGAAATGAATAAGGCGAAGGAATATGTTCAACTTGCTGTGGCAGTCTTCAATGCTGGTTGCGTTTACTACACGATCCGTCAAAGTGACAATAAATTTCAGGAAATGCACAAATAATTGCGTCAGACATGCGAAAATCTGAACAAAACTCTCGAGAAATTGAACGACCTCATTCCCGAAGCCTCGTCGTGTGCCAAAGCAGTGGAAGCGGCGGCAACCAAACGGAGGTGAGCTTTTGATTGTGAGCGATTATGTGGAACTCAGTAATTGATTTTGGAACTGATTTTGTCTGATTGATTCGAGCGAAACTGATTTTGTGCGATTTATTATGTGGAACTAATTGATTTTGGAGCTGTCATTAGTGTGATTGATTCCGTGGCAACTAAACGGAGGTGAGCTTTTGATTCTGAGCAATTCTGTGGAACTCAGTAATTGATTTTGGAACTGATTTTGTGTGATTGATTTTGTCTGATTGATTCTGAGCAAAACTGATTTTGTGCGATTGATTATGTGGAACTAATTAATTTTGAAACTGTAATTAGCAATTGATTAGTGTGATTTTGGACGAGGTAATTGATTAGCAATTGTTTGTGTTATTGATTATGTGGAACTCAGTTTGGACCAGATAATTGATTTTGGAACTTGATTAGGATGTCTCTGTGATATTTGTATGATTGATTTATTGACTAACTTTTACTAAATATTTTAGCACAATTATTCGGTAAAAATATGTCTAATATTTCATGAAAAGCAAAAAATAACAAATACTAATAATTAGAATACGAAGGGAGTAGTCATCTTTTGACATAAAGGACAAGCATCATCCATTCCCTCATATATGGAAATCCTCTTTTGAGGAATAATCATGTGTTTACCTTACTAAACATCCCCTCATATACACTATACCAGAAGCATTTTCAAGAATCCTCATGCTCTCTTCTACGTCCAAATTAACACACCCGAAATGCCTAACTTTTGCTTTTATGTGCAGGAAGGATTGATGTTGTTGAATTCTTTAATTCCTTACTATGAGTGGTTCTTGGGGGCTCTATTGAGTCCTGCACCAGGTGAATCACCACCACCCCCACTTGGGGCTTCACAATCTGAATTACTTCTTCATATTTGATTGATCTGGCACTGTGCTCCATTGATCTCCCAATAATGAGCAATTTTCTGTGATTGAATTGATTTTGGAACTGAATGTTTCTGTGATTGAACTTTGAATGTTTCTGTGATTAGTATTGGGTTCTTTTGGGTAAAAACTTATTTTTAGCAATACATATAAAAGTCTCAACATAGTAACAGTATAGTAGTAACATTATAGTAGTAAAACTTATATAAAAGTATAGTAACATGAGTGTCAATGTTTACATTCAATAACAGTATAGTAGTAACAGTCTTTACATTCAAGTAGGGAAAGGAATAATCTTTCATTTGACTAATTTATGTAGCTCTACTCAATAGGCATGAAACTAGGGAGCATGTCGGTATTGTGATAATTTGATTGAGGTTGTAGAGGAAGCAGAGAGGTGGTTACTTAATCTGCCCCCACAAACCTACCTCGGTGAAAGCGGATTGCTACATCCTTTCCCTACTTGAATGTAAAGAACAGGTCTAACCTGATATGCATAATATCTTGAGTGCACCTAAGAAGGCATGTGGTGTCCGTTTTCCAGTTTCTGTAGTTCAAGAAAACTGTCAATTAATAGACAATTTTTGAGGCAATTAATATCTGTTTTGCTGACTGTTTTGTTGGCATTAGGTGAGTATGCTTCTAACACTAGACCTATAATTTTGGGGTTGATATATGTAAAAAGCAAGTGATCATTACATGAAGTGTAAGATTCAAACTTAAAGCAATTAGCAGCAAGGTTTCAAGGAAGAAAACATGATATCCTTCTGTTACCAACAGTACACGTATGTTCAACATAATTAAATTATTATCTAAAACTATACTCCCGCCCATTGGGCGGGGGCAACACTAGTAGTATCAATAACAGTATAGTAGTAACAGTCTCAACATACATATATAAAAGTCGATACATCACACATCCCAAAGGATATAGTAACAGTATAATAGTAAAAACTTATTTTTAGCGAATCTAATCGGTCATCTCAACATCATCTTCATCGTCTATTTCTTCGATCTTCATCCTTTTAACTGCCTGAGCTGCATCCGACCGGTGCCAAACTAATTCCCTCTGGACCGAGAAGTCGAGTCAATCGGCCTATCTATTTCTGCAACTGAATCACCGGGTGTATGTCTGATGTTCTCCCCACAAATGAGGCGTGCCGCAGGACCACTGGGTATCTGAATCAGTACATAAAGTTTCTCACCAGTCGCGGCGTTCACAAGCCCTCCATTCTTCTCCACGTGGTATGTTAGGTCTTTGCCGTCAGGGGATGCATCTATGTACACGGTTGAATTTTCATCAATTTCTTCCTTTACGAGCATTTTGGATAGCTCCGTCACCACCCATTTTTTTTTCCAACCAACGTTTTATAGGCCGCGCACCGTAAAACGTGTATAGGAACAATCAGCATTTGGCCCTGACATTTGTGTAGAGTGTGAGTACTTGTGCTTATAGTGTGATTGATACTTACCGGATCATAGCTTTCAGCTAATATTATATCAGTGGCTGATTCTGTTACGACCTAAGGCAATACCCCTCTCTGCCAAACGCCCCACTAATAATCAAGTACTCATAATTTTTTGGATCGGTTTGAATAACAATCTCATGACTGCAGCATGCAGGTTTCATTGTAAAGCTCCATATCTGGAATAAAAGAATGTGCCTAAGGCAATACCCCTCTCTGCCAAACGCCCCACTAATAATCAAGTACTCACAATTTTTTGGATCGGTTTGAATAACAATCTCATGACTGCAGCATGCAGGTTTCATTGTATAGCTCCATATCTGGAATAAAAGAATATGCCGTTAATGACAGTTCTACTATAAACGAAAAAGTAAGCTACTCAATCAACCATCTAAAACTACAGGAATACCCACCTTTGTAGAATAATAATTTCCTACTTGTTTCTTCTCTGCATTAAACCTTACACCCTCAGCAATCATTGATTCACAGCCGCCACACCAAATGGTAAAAGGCATCTCAAACCTGTAATATTTAAGCATAAAACAAGTTTAGAGCAAAATAAATTCTCAAGACATAAACATGCACATGCTTCTACATCAATCTCATCGTTGCGTAGTGCTCTTATTCATTAAACGTGTGTCAATTGATACACTAATCTTTTTGAAATACAGGGCCATGCCACAACATAGCTAAAGATATTTTTCTAATCACTACTTTATCAACATCTAAAATTAGGGACTTGTTTTCAGTCAAACATTTGAACATAAGATAAGGTCTGAAACACTATTGTCAGTATGTATATGGATCAAAGTTCATGTTCTCTCCATTGTAGAAGAAACGAGGACTTTAAGTTCCAAATGATGTTGAAAGCCAGTTTCCTTTTAATACTGGTGGTACAGATGTAGTGGAGCTAAATGACTACTAATTTACAGTACATGGTACACTTTCAGAAGAAAAAAGAACATTTCTAGGTATGAGTCCCTGGAGAATATCAAAGAGAGAAAAAAACAATCAAACAAAAAATAAATCAGGCCTAGTTAATAAAGTTGAGATGAACTATATGGAGTGCTATAAGTAAGAAGGTCATAGAGACACATTTAAGTATTTAACTTGAATTATCTCAGACCATCAGCATATCCAGTATCTCTAACATGCAACCATGAATTGAATAAATGACGGAAGAGAACGTAAGAAACTTAGTTTCAATGTATAGCAGTATTAGTTTTAACACCCTTCATAATTTAAGATAACTTTACAAACTAAATGCTGCAGTACCTTATGATTAAGATGCCTTTGATATATTTTCCTTGCTCTCTCCCTCAAAGCATGTTGGCCTTGAAACTTGTTTAACCCACCCTGTAACCATAAATATATTAGACTCTAAAACACATTATTGGTGTATTTGTGCATATTATATAAATATATTTAGATAAAAGATTTAAGTTGACAAGGAAAAATACGGCAGAATGCCAGAATTAGCAGGTTGAGAACCCAAAAGTGTGTTCTTCAATGCAATGGCTCTAAATGACATGAAAACAAATTTCCCTAGGCAAAATTTAAGATAGTAAAGCAAAAAACAGAGAAATTTTCAGGAATTCAGTATTATAACCATTAATCAAATTAAGAAATTAAGAAATGAACTAGATATCCAAAAGTTAGCATATAACTCAAATCTCTAAATCCTCAAAATTATGCCATTGTTTGTTGGCAAATTTTCATCCACCTTCTCACTAAAATAAAGAACTGAGTTATACCAATCAGGATTGTTTTCAATATACTTGACCTTCATACATGAAGAATTAATAGAAACTTGATATTGTACATAACACCAAATCTATTGCTTCAAGTAATTCAAGATTCTGTACTGATAAAACCTAAAGAACCTTTCAACCCTACCCCCCCCCCCCCCCCCCCCCCCCACCCTCCCTCCCCACCAAAAAAAAAAAAAATTAAAAAAACACTAAGAAAGGAACATCGTCAGATTGAAGGAAAAAAAAAAAAAAAAAACCTTCAGATCATTCACAGCAGGAGCACGGAAACAGATCCCGAACCCTAATTCGTGCCCTAACACAGCCAATTAAGAACTATGACGGATCTCCAAAAGGCGAACATCGGACAGATTCTTCATAATATTGCACATAATACATCCTTATCACCGATAAGATTCATAGCAATCAAGAATCCGCCTTAATAATCACAACTCTAACCCATCTTCCACAATATTTTTTTTAATTTAAAACAAAGAAATTAAAAAGAGAGATCGCCGATCATACCATTTTGCTACTTAACATCGCCGATCATACCAATTTTTTAGTTACTCCCGTCGGATGGATTAATCACTTCGTCGTTCCTCTCGACCGCGTTGCCAAGAAATTCCGATTTCTGAATTCTGAATTTCTGATTCAGCCGCCCAAAATATATATATATATATATATATACGACGCCGTTCTCGAATTGTCGGCTAAGCCCATGTAACAAAAAATGGGGTCACATTTGGGCTAAATTGTCGGCTAAGCCCAGACCCTATTAGAAAACATTTATTTAAGTCAAAGGCCCCACTATTTGAATCCTTATAGTTTAGGCCCCATAGATTAAAGAAAGTTAATAGTTAATGATTTTTTTTTTTTTTTTTGTGGTGGAATAGATAAACTTGCATATCACCACCAAACAAGCCAGCCGACCATTACATCCCAAAGCCGGTCCCAATCAAAGACAAAATAACAACACAAGCGCCAATCAGAAAAACAACCTGAAGTACCTAACAGACCACATCAAGAAACCACTTCTGGATACACCAGATCATCAAACACCACTCACTCCTCATCAGGAAAACAAACCATCGGTAACATTGCGCCTCTGATCGAAATGATCGCCTGATATCGAGTAAAGGATAAACCATGGACAGCTCCTAGTTCCAACATTCCACTTTACTCACTCCACAGCTCCCTCTTTCGCCCATTGGTCTGCGATCATATTTCGTTCCAACAACTGAGATAGTCATCCCGAAGATGCAGCATCGAGAACCAGACAACAACTCATTTTGACTTTATCATTTACACAGCTTCCCAACAACATACTACTAAAACTCTTTCCAAACTTGGCTATTATTTCTTCAAACACAACCGTGACCATCCACCATCGAGAGATCCATATTCTCAAATATTCTAAAAAACCTCAACAATTGCATTACTCAAGTGGTGTTTTAAAAGACAGTCTATGAATTTGCATCAATAAACACATCTCCCCTACATGAGAGCTCACATCAGAGTTGCACCGGAGCAGGAGGGCGTAGCTATCAAGGTATAAGACGCCAGATCAAGGGCAATAAAACGATTAAGGTTCGCGGCTGTGAGGGCAGGTCCAGACATAAAGTTTGGGACAGGAATGAGACTGTGAGGACAAGTCCAGGCATTAGGTTTGGGAGAGGAGAGGAAAGGAGATCAAAGGACCATCTATGCAATGTATTCAAAACCAGGCAAAGCAAGAGACTACGGGACGAATTTCAAGGACTACCCCCATCCGTGGGCTTCAAAAATATCTTTCAACTGATCTCTAAGAAGAAAACCTTCACTAACCTAGGAGCTTGCTCCCCTTGTCCCAAGCTAGATTCTTCATTCTTACTATTTCTACTCACCTCTAACCCCAATACTCACATCTCTTTTCTTTTCTGAATTTTTCTTAACTTTTTTCTTGTTTTTTTTTTTTTCCTTTTTGTTTTTTATTTTTATTTTTATTATTATTTTTTTTTTCTTCTTTTAGGGGGGTCCCCCGGTTGCCAAAACAAATGCACAAGAAAGCTCTAAACATCAATCTTATCATCTACCATTTTATTCACCCAAGAGTTTGAGTCAGAAATCAGAAAATATAGCTTCAGCAAGGACAGACATGGGAGAAGCCTTTTTCTTTGTTTTTTACATGCATAGAACAGTACCTTAAGATCTCCAGACCGGCTTAGACTGATTGGATAGGTTAGGAAAATATATAGGTTCAGGAGGAAGCATGCAAGCCAATAATGATTGGGATGAGGAATTTTTATGATCAGCAAAGTGAGGGTGTTCTTGGGGTCGACCATCATGATTTAAGCTAAGAGAATGCAAAAGCCCTCCTCATATCCGATGCATCAAAATGAGATCAGCAGGTTCAACATGCAATCAAAGCAAATTCAAAATTCTCAGAAAAAACATCACCTTTAGGTGCATCTGAATAGTCTCAAAGCTCATCTCTCCCTGGTTTAGTAGGTTGTTTCATTCTGGTGTATTTGATTTGCTGCATAATGGAATCATTCTCAAATTCTTTGGCACTCCATCTTGAGGATTTCAGATCATCAAATAGCCTGGATAGCATCCGAATTCACGATGGGAGTCCCTCCCTCCTTCAGTTACAATGCCTTATACCCATTGTGAGACTTACACCTGCAAAAGAAAGAAAGTTAGTCGCAAAAACCAAATCCCCTATTGTGCCACCTTCTCAACTCCCCAATACAAGCCACACTCTCCCTGGTCTCCATGGATTTAATTTACAACCGCTTCGCCATGAGGCCTTTACTGGATTTTGGATTGCCTTGACACCACCCCTATGGCAGCAACCATCAGTCCACACAAATTTAGTACTTCCTTTCTTTACTCAGAACCATATCTCATCTCTCCTCGACATCCTCATCATTCACCAGCCTAAAAGTTGCCATGCCTTTAGAGCCACCCCTCGATTAAGTTTTTCCCGGCAGCCCCTCTCCTAGCCCAGATATCCGCCAGCTCATTTCTTTCCCTCAAAATATGATTTGCCTTGACCAATCCCCCGCACTTAAATACAGCCATCACCGAGACCATATACTGGGAAAATCTCAACGGTATCTTTTCCGGCTCTTTTAACCAACCCACCACGTTTTGCGAGTCACTTTCAAACACAATTCTAGGTAATGGGAAGCCTTGGTCCCGGATTAACGCGCTGCACACCCTGCAAACCGCTAATATTTCAGCTTCATTCGAGTCTTTTATGCCCACACAGTCCGATAGGACAAAAATGACTTCGCCTTGGTCATTCCTTATCACACCCCCAATCCCGGCCGGACCCGGATTACCCAAGGATGAACCGTCCGTATTGACCTTCCACCAACCCACCCCCGGTCTCTCCCAAACTAATCCATGTCGCGGTCTCCCTAAACCCCTGGCAGGATACCATCGCAGGTTCCCTGGATACTGTAAATCTAATCTTAATGTGCCAACTCCCTCTCCCCCCTTATCAGCTTCCCACCATAGCCCCACTCTCCATTTTACCAGCTCGATGGCCTTGTGGCTATCGAAAGGAGATCCTTTAAAGACAACTTCATTACGTAGCAGCCAAATGGTCCACACCAACGCTACACCTGTAAGGAGCCAAGCTTGTCTGCTGCCAGCCTTGATCTGAGGGTCAAACCACCAATCCACCAACTCTTGAATCCTCCCCGGCCCGGCCCACTTGATTCCGAACCAACTTATTCCTGTGTACCACAAGTCTCTTACCTCCCCACATTTGCAAAATAGATGATCAATAGTTTCTAACTCAATCCCACACACGGGGCATGTTGCATTTACCATTGGGATACAGTTTTTCTTGGCAAGCTGTTCGCGCACCGGGATGGCAGCTTGATAGACTTTCCAAGTGAGTAACTTTACCTTCATTGGGCACTTCAACTTCCATAGCCGATCCCACAGCCCAGAATTGGATGCAGCTTCCTCATAGCTTTGACGCTGTCTGCACGACTTGACCGAAAACTGTCCACTACTCTCCCCCGTCCACCGAACTTGATCCGCCATAAACCTATTCATCCGTTGGGCATTAATAATCTGCAAAAACTCTTCCCAAATTTGCAGTTCCCAGTCGAATGGTTGCCTTCTCAACTCTATTTTCCACTCCCAGTCTATGCCATTCCATCTACCGAACTCGACAACCCATCCCTCTTTTTTAACCGATAGCGCGTATATCCTCGGAAACCTCTCTTTCAACAGGTGACCGCCCACAGTCCATCTATCATGCCAAAATCTCGCCTTGACTCCATTCCCAATCCGGACGACAAACAAACTGTTCAGCTCATTCATAGCAGCATTGTCCCAAGAAGTGCAGACTTTTCCCCATAATGACCTCCCTCCCCGAGCCATCGGTAACAGGTTAGAATTTCACCATAATATTTTGAATTAATTACGTCACTCCATAAGGCATCTTCCGTCCCAAACCTCCAGCGCCATTTTAACAATAGTGCCCTGTTTAAACTCTCCGTTTCCCATATACTGAGACCCCCCGATTCCCGAGGCAAGCAAATAGATTTCCAGTTTAAGGGAGTGTAACTTTCGTTTCCCTTCCCACTCATTCCAAAAGAACCTCCTTTTTAGTAACTCAAGCCTATCGGCCACTGCTCTTGGAACCTTAAATAGGGACAAGAAATAAACTGGGAGGCTATTCATAACGGATTTGATTAGACAAAGTCTACCGGCTTGTGTTAGCATCCTACCCTTCCAACCCGCAAGTCTATGTTCTGCTTTATCAGGGACCGGCTGCCACACCGCCACCCCATTGCTGCGCCCCCCGATTGGTATTCCCAAATAAACCATCGGCCATTCCCCAACGCCACAGCCTAAAGCCCCTGCTACCTCTTCCAGTCTCACCATCGGGCAATTAATTCCATAGATTTGGCTTTTCCTAAAATTAATCTTGAGGCCTGTGGCTAAATACAAACATCTGAACAGTCTTTTGATAAGGGTAACTTGGAGAAGGTCTGCCTCACAAAAAAGCACCGTGTCATCCGCGTATTGAAGATGCGTTATGATCGGGCAGCTTCCTCCAACCGCCAGGCCCCTCAACAGCCCCAGACCAGCCGCCTTACACAACATTCTATTTAGAACTTCAGCCAATAGGACGAATAGATAGGGAGAGAGTGGATCGCCCTGCCTAAGCCCCTTATGCATCTTAAAAAACTCGGTAGGTGTCCCATTAATCAACACCGCTGCAGCAGCCGATTCTACACATGTCCTCATCCACCTTATCCATTTTTCGTCAAAATTCATGGCCTTTAATACTCGAAATAGCGCCTCCCAAGAGACGTTATCATACGCCTTTGCAAAATCTAGCTTTAGGACGAAACCTTGCCTCCCGGACTCTTTAGTAGAATGAATCACCTCGCCCGCCACAAGTACACCATCTAATATTTGTCTTCCCTTCACAAAAGCCATTTGTGTAGAACCTACTACCGCGGCAATGACTTCTTTCAAACGGTTTGCCAGAACCTTTGTCACCACTTTATATATACTACCCACCAACGAGATGGGTCTAAAATCCCCCAACTCAGTAGGATTCGGCACCTTTGGGATAAGAGTGATGAAAGAATTCCCGACGTCTCTAGGAAGGGATCCGTCTCGTTCAAAACTCCGGAAGACCTCAATAAGATCCCTTTTTATCACCTCCCAATACCTTTTATAAAAAGCTAGATTGAAGCCATCCGGTCCCGGTGCTCTATTCCCATCGCAACACCAAACAGCTGCACGGATTTCTTCCTCCGAAAAAAGTCTTTGTCAGCCAGGCCCTATCCGCTTCTCCAACCTGCCGCAACCCAATATTATCAACACCTAACAAATCCTCCCTGTTATTTGCGAACATGGCCTGGAAAAAAGCAAAGACCTCCCTTTTAATCACGCCAGGCTCTTCTACCATATTACCATTAACTCTCAATGTCCGTATAGCTCCCCTGTGCCTGTTCATGGCCGCCACTGTATGGAAGAACTTAGTGTTCATGTCCCCTTCCTTAATCCACCTTAATCTGGATTTCTGAAGCCAACGTCGTTCTTCCGCTAGAAGGAGGTCTCTCAACTCCTTTTTTTTATGATTCCATGATGCTCTAACCTCCTCATCGCCCTCACCATTCAGCACAATTTTCTCCAGATTCTCCACTGCCGATTGCGACTTACAGATCTTATCTTCCAACCCTCCTCCCCCATACCCATCCCACGCCCGAATCCGTTTTCTCAACTGATGAAGCCGCCCCATTAGCCTACAACCCCTCCCCTGCCAATTTGCTTCCCAGGTATTCTTCACCATTCCTGAGAATTCCTTAGAGTCCATCCAATAATTGTAGAACCTAAACGGCTTTGGTCCCCGCGATTTATCTCCCACCTCTAAGCACACCGGAAAATGGTCGAATAACACTGTCTCGCACCTTCTTTGGACAACTGGCCCGTCCATACACATCCATCGGGCGATAAAAGAAAACGGTCAAGCCTACTACACACCCTGCCTCCCCTTCCGACCCAAGTGTATAGACCCCCCACCATAGGTAAATCCACCAGTCCCATGTTATGAATAAAATCTCTGAATTCTCTTGTCGAACAAGAATCATCAAAGTTTCCCACCCTCTCTTCTGCCCCAACCACTGCATTGAAGTCGCCAGTGATGCACCAAAAATCGCCATTGCCAACATCGCATTTCTGTGTCAACAAGTTCCAGAATTCCATCCTTTCCCTTCTCTCATTAGGAGCATGCAAATTCATAATGTTAATTAGCCCATCTACTCCACTCAACCGACCCCTGACCCAAATGAAATGGTATTCTTTCTCTACCACATCGAAAGACCCACATGATATATCCCATATCAACAATAAACCCCCCACACTACCAATCGCCGGCTGAAAACAGTACGCACAACTTTTCGACCCCCAAATCCGATAAACCAGACTATCCCTTATTCCTTCCATTTTGGTTTCTTGCAAACAAAGAATTGTCGGTTTGAATTTTTTACAGAACCTAACCAGAGCCCTCCTTCTAACTCCCCCGTTGAGACCCCTCAAATTGCATGTAATCAGCTTCATAGGAAACTTTTGGATACCAAATCGACTGCACCTCAGCCTTGACTACTACTGCCCTTCCATCAGCAGCGCCATCACCCTTTCGGCCACTTCCCAGCGACCTTCCAGGAATCTCATCCCAAGCATCTCTGCTAAATCAATTGTCTCGTCCACCTCTTCCAAATCAATAGTCGCACTCCACCATCCACTCTCAGCGTAGTAAACTGCAGGACGCCGAATCCATCCTCTCCTCTTTTATCCACCACCGGCCCCCTCCATTTGCCCCTTCTGCCATTCTTCCCAACATTCCTTCCCTTTTTCTTGCCTTTCCGAACCAGCCTGCTACTGCCCTCCAACACCTTAGTAAAGGCTCTCTCAATGTCCGCCAATTCCGATGGGAATTCCTCGGCTGATTCCCTCGTAATTGAATCAGTGTCTACCTTATCCGACTCAGTACCGCAAACCATGAGGATTGATTCTTCCACTACGCTGACGCTGTCAATTGAGGGTTCCGGATCCACCCTTAACGCCACTGCCCCAATCTCCTCTTCTGTCTCGGGCAACTGATGCTCGCACGCCTCAATCCTTACCCTTCCAGAATTCTCTATGTGACCAGTTTCTTCGTTAATGGGTGGATTGGCCACTACTCCAATAGTGTTATCACATGCTTTTGGGCCATGGCCCATACCCCCACAACTTAGAGGCCCGCCTGTTGTTTCCTCACTATTCCTTGCTGATTGAGGCCCAAACATATCTTGGCCCACCAACTTCTGATCTCCCTCTTTGCCACCCCCAGCCACATTAACAGCTCCTTGGAAACCATGCATGCCCGCCTGCACTTCATAATCATGAGTATCAGCCGCCTCGACCTGGAGGTCCACTTCCCCAAGCACAGCTCTTGAGATACTTTGCACTTCCCCAGAGTCCTTAGTCCCGGAGCAACCCTCCTCTGACCTAGCCGGCAGCTCTACTATCCCTTTGACCGCCGGCGACTGTTGCCTGTTTGCACCGCGTCTTCCCTCATGATCATGAATCGCTTCCACCACCGCCTCGCTGTAGTTAACCACGATCGAAACTATCATGTGTTCATTCCCAGCCTGGACATGGATCTCCGATGGTATTTTGTCACCCAACTTGATTTCCACCATCATCTTGGCCCTGTCGACCCTTACCTTATTTATGGTTTCACCCCCTACCTTAACCAACCTTCCCCACCCATTACACAGTTTAAGGAAATTATCCTCACTCCATACAGACGCCGGGAGGCCGTATACATACACCCAAAACATATGCTTCCTGGCCACTACACCATTCGTCCATTTCCGCTTCCACTCGACAAGGTGGCGATCATTGTAGTCCTTCAAGTATACATCGCTGTTCTGAGGATCTTTAAAAACCATAATCACCATTGAACTACCACCATATATGATATCTTCGTAGTCGGCGTGTTCATGATAGAGCCAATCTTGAAATTCATCCACCCGCTCGAAATACCTTAAGTTAGCCACCACAGCCCTCTCGAGCCAGTCCCGACTACTGTCCGCCTCCTCCAGCCGTACCCTTGGTAGCTGCCTCGTCGACGTCGACTTTGTGTTCCAACCGCTTCCCCCTTTGATCACATCCACAAAAGACCTATCATCTCTCCAAGCACCATTAAAGACTCCCCTAATGGAACCTGTTTGCCTAGCACCCAGAGATTGCCTGCCCTCTCCGAGCACCTGCTTACTTCCCTCATAACTTCCCACCACCTTAGCTCCTCCCCCCCTTGGCCTAGCCCAGTTCGCCCTAAGTCTTCTTCCCTTAAACACCTTGTTGTTCAAAGATTTAATGACTAACTCCGTCTCGTCCTTACTTTGAAAACGAAAGAATCCAAACTTAAACCCATTACCCGGCCATCTGCGGTTTGGCACGAACCAATCCCTCACCTGCGCCACCCTCTCTACTTCCTTTAGAATCAGACTATTCACAACGTTCACTGGTATGTTTCCCACGTAGATGCCAACAAGTTTCTCCCTTGCATGAAGACCTGGGTTGCCTCTCTCACCGTTTTCCTGTCCACCCGTCCCTTTTGGAAGCCACACCTGTTGCTTCGCTCCGCCTGTCACTTTTGGGAACGGAACCTGCACGGACGCTTTCCCCTTACTCTCGCTTCCCTTCGTCATCGCACCATTCCCCGCCTCAGCACCGTTTCCCTGCTCCTCCATCCTTTATCTTTGACTAAATGTGGAATTAGTTAATAGTTAATGATAAACAATGTATTTTAGTTAAATAGTGTGGTAAACCATATAAAAAGAACTTGGTAAATATTATATGGTATATGTGGTAAACTATATTGGTGTAGCGTGGTAAACCACATACCAAGAACTTGGTAAACGTCGTATGGTATCTGTGGTAAAGATCAAATGATTTATATGGTAAAGCACATACCAATAGCGTGGTAAACCACATACTCTAAACTTAGTAAATACCATATGGTATATGTGGTAAACCATATTGGTATAGTGTGGTAAACCACATACCAAGAATGTAATAGTGAATTGGACGGTCCTGAGAGTAATTGGACGGTCCGTGCGTGAATCGTCCGAGAGAAATATGTCCACAACAGAAAGGGTGTGGACGATCCTGGGCGTTTGGTAAATCAGATAAGGACAACGTGGTAAACTATACACCAAGAACTTGGTAAATTCCACATGGTATCTATGGTAAACCATATTTGTATAGTGTGCTAAACAACATACCAAGCACTTGGTAAATACCATATGCTATATGTGGTAAAGCACATATCAATCTAGTGGTAAAACACATACCAATAACCTGGTGAACACCGTAAGATATTTATGGTAAAGCATATACCAAGATTCAGATTTTTTAATATTTTTAGATACACTGGAATACAGATATGCTAGATACGGATACAGATTAAAATATTTTTGGTATACGAATACATGTCGGATACAGGACGAATATATGACGGATACATATATAATCGGATACAAATTATCGGATAAATTTCCATAATGTGTTTTTGAAATTTTGATAAGTTTTATAACAATTATCGGATAATTTGATATTTTTTATAATCGTTGAAAATTTTTAATGAATAAATAATAAAATTATACTCCCTCAGACCCGCTAAAAACGTCCCATTTCTTTTGGGCACGGTGTTTTATGTAAAAATAGTGAGTATTTAATGTAAGGGTGGATTAATGTTAAAGTATGGGTAAATTAGGAATTTATGTGATTTGATGGTAATGAATTTGAATTTTTAATTACATATTTATGTGTGTGTGTTTGAAATATAGTAATAAATTTATTTATTGATGTGATATGATGGGAGTGGGTTTGTATTAATTATTTCCTAAAAAGGAAATGAGACAATTGATGTGGGACAGATGAAAAAGGAAAGTGAGATATAAATAATGGGACGGAGGGAGTAATATATTCGGATATTCAGATTTAAAATCCAGATATATCCTATCTATATCGCTCTGGATTCGGATGTGGTGGGGGTATTTTCGATTACGAATACGAATTGCGGATATTAAAATATAGATTTAGATTCAGATACGAATATTGAAAAATCCCGCCGGATAGCTAATTTCGGATATAATCCCGCTTTCACCCCTAGTAAATACAATATGGTATATGTGGTAAACCATACTAGTATAGTGTGCTAAATTATATACAAATAACTGGGTTAATACTATATGGTATTTGTGGTAACACAAACACCAATACAGTGGAAATCCATATATCATTAACCTGGTAAATACCATATGGTATTTGTGGTAAAACACATACAAACAGCATAGTAAATCACATAATAAGAACTTGGTAATTCCATATGGTACATGTGGTAAATCACATATTTTTCGTGGTAATTTAAGTAGGTGATATCCAATACAGGATGAATGCGGTAAGAATGAATTCAGATGTTTCGTAATTTAAAAAATATCCATGGAGTATATAATTCATACAAAATTAGGTTCATTTATATTTAACTATCAATTTATTCATCCAATCATATCATACCATCGTAATGTTGACTACGAAGCGTAATTCGAAATTCCTTCTTACTTACAACGTCAATATCACTTCGAACTCGTTTGTTATTTTTTGCATATTGTTATTTGTTTCACTAAATGGTCCAAATTGTATCTTAATATTGTAATGGTAACTACAAATCATAAATTATAAGTTCTTCCTTAGTTATAAGATTAACGTCACTTCGGACTCGTTTGTATATCCGAATACTGTTATATGTTTCACTATGTACTCATAATAAAGTTCCAAATGTGTATTTATCAGTGAATATCTTCATCCAATTATATTTTATTATCGTAATGTTGACTGTACATCGTAAATTATAAGTTATTCCTTAGTTACAAGATTCAACGTTATGTGTTTCACTAAATTCTCCAAACAAGATTAAACGTTCGTAGCTTTATGTTTTTTCCAAGCTTTATTCCCTTGTGGTAAGTTCTTGTTTGAGTTGTTGTTTGTGGTTTTATTGATACCACTTTACCGTAATGTAAAAGTGAATATTCTGAAATGTGGTAACCAAAACTCATCAATGTGGTAACTGTGTACATGTAACGATGGTAAGTCTTTCTAATCAAACGTGGTAACGCATAAAGAAAGCATTTGGTAAACATTTAATCCAAGTGATGTGGGATAGAGGACGGTCAACTGAACGGTAATTTGGAAGCATCCACTAACCGTCCACTAGCCCAAATACGTGGTATATTATTTCTTGTACTGTGGTAAATGTGCATCATATATCTGGTAAAGAATTATACTTCAACTTGGTAATTGAAAAACCATATAGATGGTAAAGAATTATGACTTAATGTGGTAAATGTGTAGCCATATAGAAAGAATTATAACTCAATTTACCAAGTCAAAGCAACATAATTTACCACAAATACCTATTGTGTTTACCAAGTTATTAGTGTGTGGTTTACCACTTTATTGCTATGTCTTTTACCACTGATACCATATGTTATTTACCAAAGATCTTGATATGTTTAGCCACTATACCAATATGAAACATTTACCTTTACCAAATTCCTGAAATATGGTTTACCATGCTGTGGGTAGTGCTTTACCAATATATTGGGATGGTCACTGGGACGGTCTTCAGGACCGTCCCATGATACCGTCCTAAAGTCACTGCAATGTTTCATCTATTATTTACTATCCACTTCACCGTCCCATGCCCATGTTTAATGATTTCATCTATTATTTACCACATTTCTTCTATACTTCTTACTACATTTTAGCATAACAATTTACCAGGATGCGTAATATCATTTTACCACAGTTAATGTACACTTCTAACCAACAAATTACATTCCAATGTTCACTCATTCAAACCAACTTACAAAAACATCAAAATACATACACAAAGCAACATTCAAATACTAACCAACATCCACATAGATAATTGAACATCCAAACACAAAATATTCAAACTACACAACATCCTAAATAGCACAAACATCAATTTGTCGTCTCGATCATTTCTGTTGGTTTCGAAATGTCCAATCCCAGCCCTCCTATCTTGTTCGCTTATTCTCTTCTCACTTTTGGTCGTCTGTTTTCTTCTCCAATATTCCACTCTTCTCTTTATAAACATAGCAAAATTCAATGGGATCATGCTTATATAAACTGCAAAATAAAGAAGGTAAACTTATATAAAATGAGTAACAAACAACCAACGTATCACCTAATCCACATAATCAATGAAGCCATACATGTAAAGGATTAGATTTAGATCAAACAAGAAATGTTAAAGGTTAGAATGACAATGCTAGGATGGAATCATCATCTTCCCCCAAAATTATCAGTTTGCACTGATTTTTTTTAATAGAGAATTGAAGCTAGAAAACCATTCATAAAACACATACAAAATTCATCCCAAACGAAAAAAAACACCAGAATTTCATAGGGATCGAAGAACCAAAATTCAAAGCACTGTACCACTTACTCAACTCAATCTTCATTTAAACAAAACAAAAAACCAATATACGAAGCACTAACATAATGCAGAGCCCGAACAACAAGCAAGACTCACAAACATATTGTAGATTTCCAATCCGGTAAACCAAATGTGAATCCCTGTTATGCTTCTTCCTAAACACAATAAACTCAATCGCCAAATTTACAAAAGAAAAAAATTGCTCTTTCAGTTCCAACTATGCACAACAATACAATTTTCAAATGAAATCAATTACTGATTAATTATTTCCTACTTTCATAGTCAAATGGCTTAAGAGCCTCAATAATTCCAACAGTTCCAGCAATGGCGGTTTCCAACTCAATCTTTAACCCCTAGTTTGCACATTGGCACAAAATTTTCATTCCAATGCCAAAAATCACATATCAATCAACATGTAAATCATAACCCTATCCTATTCACCGATTTTGACATCTTACCGGGCCATTGGCTCCCAAATTTCTGAGAGCCTGGTGCCACAATGAAACCAAAATCGCCACCATAGGAAAGAAAGAAAGCATTAACAACAATCTGTTAGCGATTAGTGATTTCGGATCGAAGATTTCAAGAAAACCAACCTCAAAGTCGTGTAAGAGATTTCGACGGATACAGGCGGCGGTGGTGCTGTCGGCGGCGATTGGCGGCAGGTGGCTTGAACGCGGTGAGTGAAGAATGTTGAAGAGATGGAGAATGGGTTGCCAGAGAGGGATGCCGCAGGAGGATGATGAAATCGAGGGAATGAGAAATTTTGCAAGTGATGATTAGTGTTAATCAGATTAGGGAATTTGTGTGGTCTTTTTTACTGAGTCAAAGATGTAATAGGGCGTAGAGTGTAAGAAAATATGTAATGGGGCTTGGGCCCTATTTTACCGTTAGTCTTTTGGAAAACTGGCCCAGTTTTTTTTTTTTTTTTTTTTTTTTTTTTTTTTTTTTTGATGAGGCATATTACAAAAGGAATAAAATGGAGGGATAGGAGGCCAGTGAGAATCAAACCTCTAACTTTTCATTGGAAATTAATGAACTTAATCACTTGGACATAGTCCTCATCCCGTTCCTCTTATGGTTTCATTATATTGTTTGTTACGTTGCCTCGTGCGAAACCGCCTTTGCGAAACAGCGAAAGGCGACCAACAAAAACAAAAAATTATTGCAATTATCATGTGGGCTGCCCAGTCAATTGGGCTTACAATTATTAAATTATTAAGGAGGAGTAGACATTGTCACATCTATATATTATTAAAACCATTAGTGGTCAACCAAGTCAATATTTACTGTAGTGTCTCCATTCTAAATTTCCAAATTTTATAGATTTTTGCATTTTTTATTTATTAAATTTAGATTTTTACATTTTTTATTTATTTACTATTTATTTATTTTAAAATATATATTGATTTGGATATGGAAATCCTAACTTTCATTTTTTAAAAGATATGAAATTATCAATTTATATGGAATTCCTACAATTTTCAATTCTAAAATATTTGAAATTTAAAATTTTGTATATTTGCATTTATTTATATTAGATTTTGGTTTTTTATTTATTTATTTTAGATTTTGCATTTTTATTACAATAATTTTTATTTTTACCCAATTTTCAGTTTTTAAAATATACATTTTTTTAATTTATATGAAATTTCTACAATTATTTGCTTTTAAAAAATTTCAAATTTCAAATTTTGCATTGATTTATTTATTTATTATAGATTTTTGCATTATTTTATCCCACCATCTTTAATTTACCCAATTTTTAGTTTTAAAAAGTTATGATTTTTTAATTTATGTGGAATTCACACTATATCAGTTTTAAAAAGATTTGAAATTTGAAACTTCAATTTTTTCATATATTATTTATATTTATTTATTTTAGATTTCTGCATTTTTTTATTTCCATATTTTTATTTATTTGTTGAGCCTATAAATACCACTAATTCCCATGCGTACAAGTTCCACTCAAATTTTGGCAGACATTGCCCTACTCTTCTGTCATATTCCCTATACTATATTTTATTTGAAAACTGAATGCTGCTTTTCGGTTCCATTCAAATTTTAATTTTTTAATCTATTTTTTAAGAAATACTCCCTCACCACTCATTCCCGTGCGTACAAGTTCCACTCAAATTTTGGCAGACATTGCCCTACTCTTCTGTCATATTCCCTATACTATATTTTATTTGAAAACTGAATGCTGCTTTTCGGCTCCATTCAAATTTTAATTTTTTAATCTATTTTTCAAGAAATACTCCCTCCATTTTTTAAATAAGTGTAACACTAGGAATGTCGCATGATTTAAGGTAAGCTAATATTTAATTGAAGAATTACAATAATTAAATAAATAAAATAAGATGAGTCACATTTGACTCTATTCATTTTGAGTTTTATTAATTAGAATCAAAAAATTTATAATTTTAGTATAATTAGTAAAAATTATTAACCTTCAAAACATTCCAAATATGGTAACATAACAATTATTTTCAAATACCCAAAAAGGAAAGTGTAACACTTAAAAAATAAACGCATGACGTAATTTATTAATCTATATTTAACAGATTTGTAATTGACGAAGAACAAATTAAAGATATATCTAACTTTGTTAGAAATTTAAAGGCTAAAATCCTATAAATTTGAAAATTAACTCTAGAATGCTGGTATTGAATGAAGTTTTAAAGTCTGAAATAAATAATCTATTGATACTAGAAGAGATATTTTATAATAAGGAAGAAATGAAGGATTATGATAAGCTATTGCTTTTGTTGATTGATGTTTAGAAGAATGTTTATAATAAAATAATTTTATATATATATATTTATATATAGTTGATAGTGATGAGGGTTGATTCTTTTTTCTTTACGTTGTGGAACTGGGAAGACATTTATCGATAATTTATCTAGAAAATATTATGTTTATCCTTTCATGGAAGATGTGATATTGTGCTGCCGGTAGTATCCAGTGGAATATCACCCCTACTCCTTCCAAGAGGTGGGACTACTTCTAGATTTGTTATTCTACTAGATTGTGACGAGAATTTTACCTGCAGAAAACTTATCCTAGAAAATTATTTAACCTCTATTCTCATTAAAACAAAGCTTACTATTTGGGATGAAAATTCTTGATTGGTAGAACGATTATGAGTGCATCTGAATTAACCAAATTCTCCATTCAATTTCGGAGGAAAACATTCCCACTCGTATTTTGCTTTACTATGAATACTAAAAAAATAGTCAATTTCAATATTTAAATAAGATTGAACTCTATCTTCAATAATCAGTTTTACCCATATGTCAGTGATATGTTGCAATATCTCATGTCATTGGAAAGAGGAGACTCCAAGTATTAATATGTAATGAGATGGATTAACTCGAAATACTACAAGAAATGTTGTTGTATATGACAGAAATTTGCATAATGAATACTTCATGTAGGTCATGGTAATTGGTAAAGCTGGTATTGATCTTTGAGATGTGCAATTAGATATTATATTTCCATATAATAAATTTATAAACTCTACGGGAAATTCTGTAGCGACAATTGATGAGAGTACTTATACAAATATAAACTGTACAACTTCAAATCCAGACATTTTTAAAGATTGTGCTATACTAATCCCTACCAATGAAATTGTTTGATACAATCAACGATTACATCATGGAACTTATGCCTGCAAATAAAAATGTATACTTCCTCCATTTTGTTTTATCCTTGCTTCGCACCCACAGTGCACACAGTCAAATGCACATTTCAAACCATTAATAACTCAATTTTGGTACAAGTAAAAATTCTAAAAGTTTGATATTGAAAAACTACAAGACGAGACGAATCTAACAAGATCTCACTTGGCTATATTATAACTTGTATAATTATGATAAAATTTTAAGTGTGAACATTAACATAATTGCCAATGGGGCAAGAATTAAAAAAATGAAGGGAGTATATATAAGTTCTAACAATATTTGTCAAGAGGATGAAACATAAATAATGCCAATGAATAAATTTCATTGGAATATCTAAACACGATCAATTGTTCTGAATTGTCGAATAAGGAAATATAGTTGAATGAGGGTGGCATAGTAATGCTTTTAGTAATATAGATCCATCAAATAAATTATGCAATGAAAGTAGATTGATAGTAACCAAGATGCGGAACCATAAAATTGAGGTTAAACTAACTTGCGGGAACCATGAAAGTAAAAAATATTTGATTGGTAGAATGATTATAAACTTATCTGATTTAACCAAATTCCCCATTCGATTTCAGACGAGAAAACTTTAACTCGCACTTTGTTTTGCTGCGGTTATTAAAAAAAGTCAGTGTCAATCTTTAAATAATGTGGACTTTATCTTTCAAATCAGTTTTTAGCCATGAACAATTATGTTGCAATATTTCGTGTCACTAACAAAATATGGCTCAAAGTAGTAATATGCAATTAAGAATGATTAACTCAAGATACTGCAAGAAATGTGTTTACAATGAAATTTATATATGAGAAAATTTGCAAAATTGATACTTTATGTATGTGATGGTAAAGCCGGTATCGATTTTTTTGCGTTACAAAGCCGGTAATGATTTTGAAGATTTACAATCAGACATTTTGTTTTATTTTAATAACTAAATAAAACTTTAAGGTATAAGCCCCTACCAATAAGATTTTCAGCAATGAAATTTTCAACAAATGGGGAATTTTTTATATTATGCTTAATAGTTATATATAATTTTTATTTTATTTTAATTTAAATTTTAAATTAAATAAAAATATTATTTTAATAATTATTTTTATTGTTTGGTTAAGTTTGTACTGGACAAACCACAAAAGCTAAAGAAGATGATATAATTAAATTATATCATCATATACATTCTCTTTCGAATATATAAAATCATTATACATTTTTCATTACTAAAATACAATTTATTATTATTTTTATATAATATAAGTATATATATTATATAAAACATATAATTATTCCCGTCGAGTCTCGACGGGTTACTTACTAGTTGGTAAAGAAATATATATAGTAGCTTCTAAATTGAAGTTCAGTACTCAGTCCCCATTTGATGGTCATTAAAACTGTCTCATGTTGTTATAGTAAAATTCAACAAAAATTTTAAGCAGCAGCTGGAAGAAATTAATTAATCAACAGAGTAAGTATACGTGCGGATGCAGTACGCATCTATATATATATATATATATATATATATTAAAGCATTAGTGAACAACCCATCCTACATTTAATGTGGTGTTTCAATTTTAAATTTCTAATTTTTATAAATTTTTGCATTTTTAATTTATCAATTTTAGATTTTCACATTTATTTATTTATTTATTATAGATTTTCAGTTTTTGAAATATATGGAATTCCTACAATATTCATTTTTAAAAAGATTTGAAATATTTGAAATTTAAAATTTTGCATATCTTATTTTATCTATATTATTTTATATTTTTTTAATTTACTAATTTTAGATTTTCGCATTTATTTATTTATTCATTATAGATTTTAGTCTATCGTATATAAAATCTATCATATACTAAAAAAATTTCCACTCTATCATCCTATCGTATCACTATATATTCACTTTTAAAAAGATTTTGAAAGATGAAATTTTGCATTTTTTATTTTATCTATGTTGGAGTTTATTTATTTGCATTTTTTATTTTATCCATTTTAGATTTTATTATTTTTCCTTTTTTATTTTATTTATGTTAAATTTGATTGCTGCATTTTGTATTTATTTATACATTTTCAGTTTTACACCATATAATTATTATGACGGGGTTTTGTATGGTGAATGATGTAATCAAAATATAAATTGCACGTCAGATTTATTTATTCATGTTAAATATATATTAATGTGTATATGAAATCCCAATTTTTAATTTTTAAAGGATATTTAATTTCCAATTTATATGGCATTTCCAAAATTTTCAGTTTTTTAAAAGGAAATGGAAGTTCAAATTTAAATGGAGTTTGCAGTGTATATATAAAATTTATATTATTAAATATACATTAATGAAAATATAAAAATATTTGTATATATTAATTAATGTATATATGCCACGTTTTCACAAAAATATGTCACTTCATTTAAAAATAATATACAATTATATAGTTGCGAATACATCCATCAGTAAATAAAGTTAATAAAGAAGGAAAATTTAATTTTTTTAATCTACTCCCCCTGTCCCATTATTTCTGTCTCGAAACTTTTGGGCACACTGTCCAATACATTTGTTTAACATTTAATATATTAAAATGTACATATGTAAAAATTATGTAAAATATATATATTCTAAAACTACATGGTTAAAAAATCTAACAAGACTGAATTTGACTATATTTTTATAGTATATAATTGCGATAACACTAGGTCAAATTGATCAATAAACAGTGTTAAAAAGTCAAAATGAGATACTTTGAGTGCGACGGAGGAAATATTTTTTTAAGAAATACTCCATCCGTTTTATAATAAGTATAACAATATGAAATGACACAAGATTTAAGGTAAGTTAATAAAATTTATTTAGTTGAAGTAATTAAATAAATAAAATAAGTCACATTTAACTTTGTTCCATTTGAGTTTTATTTTAATGAACATAAAAAAATTATTAATTTAAGTATAATTAGTAAAAATTATTAATATTCAAAATATTTCAAATATGGTAATGTAACACTTAATTCCAAACACCCAAAAAGGGAAGTGTGACACTTAAAAAACGGATGATGTAATTCATAAATCCATATTTTAATAGATTTACAATTGTCGAAAAACAAATATAAATCTAGCTTTCTTAGAAAATTGTGATTGTGAATGATCAGAATAAGTTCATGTTGAAAGAATAATTTCTGCAAATTCTATAAGTTTGAAAATTTTCTATGGAATGCCAGTATTTAATGAAGTTTTAATGTCTGAAACAAATAATCTATTGACACTAGAAGAGACATATTATAATAAGAAAAAAATGAAAGCGGATCATGCTAATATTACCTTTGTTGATCGATGATGAGAATAATGTTTATAATAAAATAATGTCTGTAGTTGATAGTAATGGGTGTTGATTCATTTTTCTTTACGTGGTGGAACTAACAAGACATTTATCGATAATTTATCTAAAAAATATTATGTTTAGCCCTTTATGGTAGACGTAATATTGTGCTGCATGTAGCATCCAATGGAATAGCACCCTTACTCATTTCAAAAGGTAGGACTGCACATTCTAGATTTGGTATTCCACTAGATTGTGACGAGAATTCTACATGCGAAAAGCTTACCTCAAAAAACTATTTAACCTCTCTAGAAAATTATTTTACTTCTCTTCTCATAAAATAAAGCTCAATATTTGGGATGAAAATTCGTGATTGGTATAATGATTATGAGCCCGTCTGAATTAACCAAATTCTCTATTCGATTTCAGAGGAAAAAATTTCATTCGCAGTTTGTTTTACTATGACTATAAAAAAACAAAACCACAAAAAAAGTAGATGCCAACCTTTAAAGAAGGTTAGACTTTATCTTCAAAAATAAGTTTTTACCCATATCAGTGATGTGTTGCAATATCTCGTGTCACTGTAAAGAGGAGACTCGAATTATTAATATGTAATTAAGATGGATAAACTTAAGATACTATATGAACTATTATTTACAATGAAAATTATATATGGCAAAAATTTGCACAATGAATACTTCATGTACGTGATCGTAATTGGTAAAGCTGGTATTAATCTTGAAGATGTACAATTATATGTGACATTTCCAAATGATAATTTTATAAACTATACGAGAGATTCTATAGCGGCAATTGTTGGGAGTACTTATACAAATATAAACTGCACCACTTCAAATCCAAATATTTTTACTATAGGTTAACCCCTACCAATTAGATTATTGCTACAATCAATAATTACATCATGGAACGTATGTCTGCAAATGAAAATGTATATATATATATATCAGTATTAACAATATTTGTCAAAAGGGTTAAAGCATAGATAATGTCAAATGAATTATTTTCACTGGAATATCTAGACATGATCAATTGTTCTGGATTACTGAATCATGAAATATAGTTGAATGAGGGTTCCATTTTCATGCTTCTTAGGAATATATATCGATCAAATAAATTATGTAATGGAAGTACGTTGATAGTAACCAAGATGCGGAACTAGATAGTTGAGGTTAAACTAATTTTCGAGAAACCATGAAATTAGAAAATTCTTGATTGGTAGAATGTTTATGAGTCTATTTGATTTAACCAAATTTTTTATTCGATTTGAGATGAGAAAATTCTCACTCACAGTTTGTTTTGCTATAATTATAAACAAAGTCAATGTCAATCTAAAGAATATCGGATTTTATCTCTCAAAACCAATTTTTAGCCATGAATAGTTATGTTGTAATATTTCCTGTCACTAGCAAGATGTGGCTAAAAGTATGAATATGCAATTTAGAATGATTAACTCAAGATACCGCAAGAATTGTTATTTACAATGAAATTTATATATGGTAGAAAATTTACAAAATGGATAGTTGATGTAGGTGATGGTAAGCGGGTATTGATTTTGGAGATGTACAATTAGATGTGACATTTTCGAATGATATTCTTATAAATTCTACGGGTGATCCTATATGTAACACCCCCATTTTCCCTAAAAGAACAGCGGAAGCACTGTGCGTGAAGAATGGGCCGATGTTACCGCCACGCATTCCGGGCTGTCCGAAATACGCTACGGCTAGCAGACATACTTGCATAAAATCAGAGTTTAATATATATGTTACTTACTTTCCGGATAAATTAACATATAATTTACGCATAAGCTTATAATGTTGTAACAAGTATAAAATAAGTTTAATAAATTTGTTTGGTTTACATAACCAAAAATGGATGAATATATTTCTCGAATGCGTGCAACGATAATATTTGAATAAATCCAGGGAAATTTTATTTAATAAAAGAGACACTCTAAAAATAATAGTTCACCACCCACACATATATAGATATAATCGTTCATCACACATTAAAATACGAGGCGTATAAACTACAGAAACGGTGGAAACTTTAAAATATACGTCCTCGCTTATTTAACACACATATGCCAAGTTGTTTAACTCCATTAAGGAGTTTTAAAATATTATACATAACTTGCACTCAAATTTAAATTATTCGGAATAAACCCAAACCGTGCCCGATGCGTGAAATGTTTACTGATCTTCACAAATATCAAAACCTGCGAATGAATATGAAAAGTGTAGAGTCAGCGAAAAACAATCGCTGAGTAAATAGACCCTTACTCCCGGAGGAGGTCGAGTTACAGAAATAATTTAAATAACATTTAGGGAATAAGGCATGCTTAAACGAGGATAACTTATACATAAATGAAATATTAGTCTATATCCCGGGAACAGATAATATAACAATATGCGTTACCAAGAAATAATTATCTCAGCCACCGTGATGTGCAGGTTCCCCGCAGTAGGGCCCAATTCGCACATACACTCAAGGGTGTGGGGGAGGTAAGAAATTTCCTCAAACCCACTGTGAGATAAGGTAATGGCATCGGGCTGAATAATCCCAGTGGTCCCCGTGTGGCTAAATATTGCACAACAAACGTGGGAGTTGGGCAGCAGCGACCCACACACAGTCTCACCCCCGTAACAATGCGCGCTCAAAAATCCGTAGGATTTTGAGAATGGTTATAACAATTATTAAGCACAGTAAAAATGGCATACCAATATTCCAAAAGCAGTAGGGAGCAATAAGCATAAATTTAAAATATAAATGCGGTATTGAAATTTATGCTCAAGCTAAAATAAAATTGGGCTTACTCCAAAGAGTAAAAATCCACTTACAGTTACCGTGACGAAATGGTATGACACACGCACAGGCCACGAGCAGATACCCTTTTTACAGCTATTTGGCTAGCAGAAAATTTTAAATTAGTTAAGTATAATATAATAGTATTTTAGAATAAATAATAACTATATACATTTATATATATATATATTTTCAATAATTCTTACCAGGAAATTGTTAATCTGAACTCTCCCTACTGTTCTCAAAATAGCGGAATAAAATGTGAGAATAGCTGGGAATGAGAATCAGCACTGACTGACAATAATGCAGGGACATGAAATAATTTGTGCACTGATTAAAGGAATTGGTCTGTTTTTTTTTTTTTATAGACAATGCATCCTCTTTAATTCCACCAACAACACTAGTCCCTACCAAAAAAAATCCTCCACCACTTTCCTCCTCTCCACAACTTTCCTTCTCCTCCACAACTCTCCTTTCAACATTGTCCCATGCTCATGAATTCCTCCGGGCACACAACGAGCGGCGATGGAGACACGGCGATGGCGACCGGTTGCCGACAATGGCTCTCCCTCTCTATCTCTTTCTATTTTATTTTTATTTTTATGGGTGTTTGGAATTTTGGGGGAGAAGGGGGTGGTGGTGGCTGTCGGCCGGATCTGGGGGTGGAGGTGGTGGCTCGCGGTGGTGGTGAGATGGGGAAGGGGCGGCGGTGGCCGCGGGTGGTGAGGAGGCCGCCGGGTGGTGGTGGCGCGAGGGGGGGGGGGGGCTGTGGTGGTGTTTGGGGTTGTAGGGGAATCATGAAGGGGAGGTGGCGGACGGAGGTGAAGGCCGCGGTGGTGGTGGCCGGATCTGATGAAGGCGGTGGTGAGGATGAGGCGGATTTTCGGTGGTGGTGATGGCGGAGGCGCTGTCGGCGCGAGGTGGCGGAGGCAGTCGTTGGAGGATGGTGGTGGCGACGCGGCTGAGGTTTCTTTGGGAGAAGATGGGTGGCGGCGGAGTTGGACGATGGCCGGAGGTGGCGGGTTGGCCGGAGAAGGGAGGAGGATGGAGAAGACGACCGGACATGGAGTAGAATGATGGAGAGGGTGGTGGCGGGTGGTGGCCGCAGTGGCTGGAGGTGGCCGGCCGGCGGTGGCGCCGGCGATGTCGGCGCCGGAGAGGCGGCGGCGGCGGCTGCTCATTAGGATTAGGGTTAGGGTTTGTGTGATGGGTTGGGCTTTTGAGTTGGATTGGGCTTTGATTTGGTTTGGTTTGGATCTAAATGGATTGGACTCAAAATTTTTATTATTTTTACTTATTGGACTATACAATTAACTGGTCCAATTTCATCCTAATTGTGGATTTAATCAACTAATTAATTTAAATTATTGACTTAATAATTACCCACACTAAAAATTTTTTTAACTTATTGAACATAATAATAGATTTCCAATTCTTCAATACGGGACAATTCCTATTACAGTGTGGACAAAATATAAATCTTCATCAATTAAATGGGCTAATATTTTTAAGAAAAGGGGGAAGGCTTAACTTAATATTTTAATCCATATATAAAAATATTGAATCCGACATTTATAAATTAATGGTACCATCGGACTTGTACCAATTAATTATTTAAATACTACTTAATATAACTAGCTAAAAATTTAAATTCAACCATGCAATTTATTCTACCACTAACTCATGTCCAATTATATTTATTCCAAAGTTTATAACTAGTGGACCCAAGTTTTTAAAATATTTCAATTGTAGCTCCTTACACGATTTAATTTGTGTTAAAATGTTAGTTGGGGTTTTAGGTTTAAAAATGGCTAATTAATTTCAATTAAATAGTCCTTTGGAAAAATATTATTTTAAATTATTCAATGATCAACAACTAGAATTTAGAAGACATTTCATTATAGAAAATTTAAATGTCACTATTTGAAATTTAGATTTTATGCAAAATTTTATGGAGTGTTATAGTCTACCCTCCTTAAAATAAGGTTTCGTCCTCGAAGCCACACAATGTGGTCATGAAAAAAAATCTAGCATTATAATAAGTAGTTCAATACACTAATATATTCTCTTACATGGTACACCGAGTGATTCTTGGTTTTCAAATCTCGTGGAACAATTCGGGGTACTTTTCCTTTATATCAGTTTCTACCTCCGAAGTTGCATCTCTCTCGTCATGCCTTGACCACTGCACCTTTACCATCCGGATCGATTTTCGCCTAGTGGTTCGCTCCTTTGAATCCAAGATTCGCACAGGATGCTCTTCATATGTTAAGTTCTCATCCAATTCGATTATCTCTGGCATCACTTCCCTTTTCGGGTCCTGATGATATTCCTTAAGTTGAGATACGTGAAATACATTATGAACTCTGGATAATTCTTCCGGTAGGGCCAATCTATAGGCCAATGGTCCGACTCTAGCAGTTATTTCAAAAGGTCCAATATATCTTGGACTCAATTTTCCGCGCTTGCCAAATCTCATTATACCCTTCATGGGAGATACTTTAAGAAGGATCTTATCCCCTATTTTAAATTCGCCAATTCTTCGATGCTTGTCAGCATACATTTTCTGCCTATCTTGAGCCGCCTTAATCCGTTATTGGACCTTTTCAATTATTTTTCTTGACTCTTCGATCATTTGAGGTCCAACTTGGATCGGATCATTTTTCTCAAACCAACATAGAGGGTTGCGACACTTCCTCCCGTACATAGTGAAACTTTTGACAATTTCGTCCACACGAGCGTTTTCCAAAATATACCACGTTAGATTTATTAAAAGAGAAGAGTTATGATTCACGGAAAAGGGTTTAGGGATATATCAAGATTGTTAGTCTTTTTATTACTCAAGTGTGGTGCTTTGGTTTCAAATGGCGCTGTGGTCCTCTCTGTCATGAAATGTTGACAAATCTCATGGCATAGCCGGGATAGGTTGACCTTCAGCCTGTCACACTGAGGATCCCCGGCAAATATGCCATGATACTTCTCATCAATTCTTGCCATAAGATTTCCTGCCATGAAACTTTTGACAGATTCCCACTACATGAGTATTTTCCGAAAAAATCATGATCCTGGTTTAGGTTTTATTTAATGAAACCAATTTACGAAGGCGGGGTTGTGATTAGGGATATATTTATAAGTAGTCATGTTTTTATCGCTCGTGTTTAAGAAACTGTGGCCCGAAAGCGCACGGTGTCAAAAATTGCAGTAATTTATAGTAAGTACCGGATCGTTCACTGGAGGATGTGCGATGGAAGCAGGGCCCACGTCGTTTACTAAGATTTTCCACTCGGTTACTCAATTCAAGTGTGTGTTTGACTATCAACTACTTGACGTAATTTAAACTAAGCTAGGGAAGCAATCAAAATAAAGCAGATAAAATTATTCTAGAAAGCGAATTAAATTTAGTCTAAGAAAGCAATAAAATTATTCTAAGAAAGCGGTTAAAATTATCTAAGAAAGCAGATTTAAAATACGACAGAGGGGACAGGAAGAAAAGAAATAGAGATTGGACAAGATTCAGATGAAACACAATTAAACTTCCATTTTAATACGCAGATCTTAACTTGGGATAATCCTTTCAGTTAGCTAATTCTCATGCTCTCTATACCATGTTCCCTTTAACAGACAGGTACTTACAGTAAGAGTTTACATACTCTTAAGAAAATAAATTCTAAGATACCACAGACGCATAACTACCCCTGCAATGCATTGCTAAGGTATGTTACTTATCTGTGGTGGTCAAGCAACACCTGATACATCATTAGTTGAAGTGTCAAGTACTGCTATCATTCCCCCATGTCACGCCCAAAGATTCTAATCAAGCTCTGAACTATCCCTTAACTATCAGTCCTAGTAGCAGTTACGCAACTCTCAATACAACCTGAGTGACCTCTAACGAAAGCATTTAAAAGAAAGCGATAAAGAAAGCATTTAAAATCCTATCACTCGGAGGTTTTTGAAAGTCTGACCCTGGTAGTAAAAGAAAGCCCCCAGTCAGGATGACCGGATGTGGATCAAGAATTCCCTATTCTCGGTGAACCGCTCGCAGTGTTCACTTCTCGTCGGGTGGTTATGAGATACAAACTAATGAAATGAACTAATAAATTAGTTCGTTCCGGATGCA
This sequence comes from Hygrophila difformis, assembly GCA_030278955.1. Classification (NCBI taxonomy): domain Eukaryota; kingdom Viridiplantae; phylum Streptophyta; class Magnoliopsida; order Lamiales; family Acanthaceae; genus Hygrophila; species Hygrophila difformis. The sequence goes on from JAOANR010000003.1 coordinate 10,416,795, forward strand.
CTCACTCAGGACTCAAAAATAGGCTTTGGCAGAAGAGGATAGCAGTTGAAAGAATACTCAACCCTATCTTAGAAAATAACCAAGGCCCGAATGTTGTTCCTCTAGTATTATCTGTCACACCTTATCGGAATCCAAGTGGAATCCGTCCCAGTGCAATATTTAATACAAGATTTCCAACAAACAGCAATTTTGAAAAATAATAAATCTGAAAATCATTCCCTATCAGGTACTAGATTCTCAATAGGAACACAGACCCTTTCAGTCTAGATGAGACCTAATCGCTGACTCTGCTTCTAATTTCCCAAAATCAATCCCCCAGTCGGATATGAATTAGTCATAACTGTAGAATTTATCCCTGACGCAGATCCGGATTTATAAATGAATTTTCGTTGGAAATTTATTATGAGGCATCTGATTAAAATCAAGACTCCTGTGTCCAAGGGAAGGATCCCAAAATAATATCGACCACAATATCTACATAATAATATCATGCATAAATTTATAGAGAAGTGTAAAATTAAATAACCCAAAATATAAGGTGGGTTTAGACAGAAGTTGACACACAGAGATGAAATAGCCGGGGATGAGAAGAATTTATTTGGCTAAAAAGATGATAAAAATAATCAGGATAATCCGGACTGCAAACATCTGCTATCCAGGTCCTGATTATTCCAGGTGGGATGATTTTTAGATAGTGAAATTCCCTAAATGACAGTTGCCACTGTCATCTTAGACTCCACTATCTGTGAATTTGGATAAAAACCCACATATTCTATCACTGCAATAATCATTAGATGATATTGGCAAATATCATCTAACATTACTACAGCTCCAGATTCGGATTTGAAATTAAAGTAAAGAAAAGAAAACTGCATCCGGATAGGAGTCAGCTGAGCAGCTATTACGATCCCGGATGGACGAACCGCCAAGGCTTCGACCGACCGCTATTCGGACCATGCAAAATAACAACTAATAATTAATATACAGACCATGAGCTAGTTATCCGTGTGGGAATACCTGCCAACATTAATCTGATATATTCTTTATTAGCTGTTTCACACATCACGGAAAAGATAAAATAAATAAAAGAAAAATATTTTTGGGCCATCTTGTATGAGAGACATTGGTTTCTCATGCAAGGGTATGGAATTAAATCCATAATCACTCTTTATGGTCTAAATAATCTCCCATTCCGTAATTAATTAATTAATTACAGTTCGGATTATATACTTAGATCATTAGAGTTTAATCATTTGTAGAAGAATCTTTTAATGGGAAATTGAACAAAGTTCTTTATATCAAATTAATCATGGGTTGAGATCATTGGATTTCAACCTCAAAATATTAATATAAAGGTTCAATTAATTAATAGAGTGAGATAAAAAATAAAATTGGGCAAAAAAGATGCCACTTTGTCGCGATGCAGAATTTGTGTCGCGGAACGTGGCTCCGCGACAAAGGTTTCGCGACAAAGGGGTGGGAAATAAGAGGAATGGAATTTTGAAAATTAGGGTTTGCTTTGTCGCTAAGCGAAAATTTTGTCGCAGAACATGGTTCCGCGACAAGGGGGCATAGCGACAAAAAGGTTGAAAATTGGACAAGGCATAATTCTTGTCGCGGAACAAGAGATTTTGGCGCGGAACGTGGTTCCGCGACAAGGTTGCTTCGTGACAAAGCCCTTCCAGAATAAAATCAAAAGCATTTGGGTCCTTGGTCGCTAATCAAGATTTTGTCGCGGAACGTGGTTCCGCGCCAAGGGTGTTTTGCGACCAAGGGTTTTAAAATAATGGTTAACAAATGTTCTTTGGCACCGTTTGTCGCCAAAGCGTCATTTTGTCGCGGAACGTGGTTCCGCGACAAGAGTTGTTCCGCAACAAAGGTGTGTCCAGTACACATGTCAGAAAAGTAAAGTGGAACAGTGGCATGCATTATGTGTAATCTCACCCTTTTCAGATTCAAAAGCTAAACTAAGCTCAAAATAACAAAACAGAATATGAATCTAGCTAGAACATGCTTGAACATAAAAGAAATGAAACAAACTTAAATCTTAAGAAACCCTAATCTGAGCTTGATCACCCATAAGCGTGCAATATTATCCCAAGAAAAAGTCACCAAGCAGTGACATTAAAATGCAAAACAAGGATCAAATGACCCAGGGAAAAACGAAAGCAGTAAGATCCATGGGGTGTGAGACCCATTTCATGATTTTGGGACACAAATGGATAATGTTTTCCCATATTATTAAACGGTGTTGTTCATACCCATGATTTGGGTATCACAATCCCTAAACAAAAGTTTAGAACAGGAAAAAAAATAAGGTGTAAAAACTGGCTATCTAACCAAAGCGCAATAAACTACATCTAACTAGTGCATGAATTAAATAATACAAGAAAAACCTAACTAAACTACCCTAAACTAAACTAAACTACTGAGCTCCCCACTTGTCTTCAAGAAGGTGTATTTCTTCTAAAATTCTTCCAACTTCTAGCTCAAAGGAAGCACCTCATATTTATAGAGGGGAAACCCTAAGCTCATGGGCCTTGATTTGAGCCCATTGTGTCTCAAGACATCACACACATCACAGCTTTGTCTCGGAGCACCAAGTTTGGTCGCGGAACACACTGCATGTGGCAAAGCTTCTCGACTGGGTCTTGTGTCTCTAAAAATGCATCTTTGTCGCGGAATGGACCTTTGTCGCGGAACAGGGCATCGCGACAAAGGTATCGCGACAGAGGGCTCCGGCTGGTCTTCTCCTTCATCTGAGCTTGCTTGGTCGCGGAGCGTTCCTTTGTCGCAGAACCATGCATCGCGGCAAAAGGGCTTCCGCGATAAAGGTGTTCCTGGGCCTGTTGGATTGGGCCAGATGGGCCGAAACTGTTCTTTTTGTGGGCTTTTCTTCTCTCTTTTTCCCATCTTTTCCATTCCTTTTTCTTTTCTTTTCTTTTTCTCATGTTTTTGGATTTTTCCAACATAAATATGTAATAAAGTTACATATTTATGCCTTTTTCACACCAGCTTATTATTTTTACAATTATGCATAAATCAGTCCAATTCGACTGCTTTCTTACTTAATGTAAGACCGGAATGCGATCAAATGCCCGTTTAAGACACGGAAATGGATTGAAAATAATGGTCATTTTTTGCCATTATCAACATCCTCACATTTAATACTGATCGTCCCCGAGCAGTCAGAGTCAATGTTCGTAAGAACACGGACTCTACATATTCAATTTATTTTCGTGGCTTCATAAATCACATACTTTTTGGATTGGGATAAGACAATCAAAAACTACAAGTATTAAACTCCCTTGATTGCAGTGTTTAATGAAATGATACTTGCTCACTATATCGGGCCTACAAATCAAACATTATTATTAATCCTTCATGAATATCATGTTTGAAAGATGCAAAGATTAGAATTAAGGCATGACATGAACATTCTTAATGAAACAGAGCCTCACTTATAAGAGGATCGGAAAATTCACTCACTCTCAATTGGGTTTATCATGACCGCTCAAAATCAAATTTTAATTAAGTTATCCCATAAGCTTGCAATCAGACCAACTCGCCACCGGCTCATTTCTTCAAATCGAGATCATGAGGTCTTATTTAAGGTTATAATGGGGCATACGGTTGTAACATTAGGTGGGAAAGGGAATTATTGGGTTAATAAGTGGCAAGAATCCATTCCATCATAACTTGGCATATTCTTATTTAAAATTTATGATCATCAATATTTTCTTCTTTTGCTTTTCTTTTTCCATTGCATGACATTAGACTATGTCTAATTTGCTTTGTCATTTGCACTTTATCCATGTTGAATCGAATTCAACTTTTTTTTTTTTTTTTAAATCGGTTTATGAGATACCGATTTATATGGATTGATGATCATAAATTTAATGCCTTTGATAGAATTTATCCCTGCACACTTGGGTTTGAATTTCTTGGTCTTTTTGTAGGTTAGGAAAATATAGAGGGTTTCAAAGAAAAATTAGGCTTAAGGCTCAAAGTGGTTAATCCTAAAGGGAAATGATTTTTGGGTTTGGATTTCAAAAGAAGGCCAAAATTTTGGGTTTTCTAGGTGCCTCGATCATATGCTCGATTTCGGGAACATGGCATGGTCTTGAATCGGTCCCAATTGCAAGTTCTAGTTTCCTTTAATCAAAATGATTCACACATCAAAGAAAAGAATGAGTAAAAGTGACTCATGGCTCAAATCTCACAAGGTTGGGTTGATTCATGTCATACAATATTCTCAATTTTAATCAAAGCTTAACTCTAACATTTTATTCAATCGAAATCTCTAACATGCAGATTTATTACCCAATAAGCTGATCGCATCATTAAATTTTTATAGCTCAAAACCTCAGGAATTTATGTCATGCATGTCTTCAATTATATTATCCCAATTTAAAAGTTTGAAAATTTAATCACAAGCCGAAATTTCACATGTGAATTTAGAGCGAGTTTATGCATATCTTTGCTGGTTAAATAATTTAAAGCAGTAAAGAGGCACTGCTGACATACAGAGTATGCCCACAGCATATTTTTGGCCTGACAGTCACTTATTCATCTTGGACTGTGCAGACATCTTTTCAAGAATAAAATTGTTTGGACTGCAAAGTTCCAAAATTAAAGCAGTGAAATGATATCAATTACAAGAGATTCCATTGCAATCAGAACGATTTTGCACAAGGGAAATGAAATTCTCTTATATGATATTTACAATTATGCTCGATTGCTATGACAATTACACGCTCAATCTGTTTTCTCCCCTGGCTGACTCGATGGTCCTGCTGCATCTGATGGAGGTGGGGGTGGCTTGGGAAGTTGACTGATGAGTGCTTGCATCAGTGTTTCCATCATCTTGCGCTGCTTTTCTTCACTCTCCACTCTTTCTCTGTGCATGCGCTCTTCCCTTTCCATTATCATTTTCTTGAAGTCCTCTTCTTTCTTTTCCTTCTCCTGTTTTTCCTTTCGCTTCTCTTCCTTTTCTCTCCTACGCTCTTGGCGTTCTTCTTCTCTCTCCCTCATTCGCTCTTCATGTTCCTCTTCGGCCCTTTTTCGTTGTTCCTCTTGGTTTGCCATAACTACATTAGTCATGGACTTCATTCCCTCGAGCACAGATTGACTCATCCTACTCACCATCTCAATTGCTTGGGAATCAGCAGGGAATTGAGATACGTTCTGGCTTTGAGGAGGCATCTGAGGTTGAGGTCGAGTCGGAGGTGGAATCGGAGCTGCCGGAACTGGAATCGGCGTCTCTGAATGTTCTTGATCTGCAGGAGGTTCTTCTTGGACATTTGAAGGTCCTACATCAGCACAGGTTTTCTGTGTTCCCTTCTTTGCCTTGGGCTGTCTCTTTCTTTTTCTCGATGCTTGCCCACTTGATATGAAAGAGGATTGGTCGTCTGGATTGTCTCTGCCGAACATTTGAGGGAGAGAATACTTGATACTCTCACACAGGGGAAGTCTCGGCACACTGATGGGTGGGTTTACTTTCACCACCGCGTCGCCCTCGAAAGCGCTCAAATCAACTCCCTGAGCAATGCAGATTCTCCTAATCAGATTTGGATAGCATAGCACCTGTCTGTCCTCTATCCGGGTTATCATCACTTCGAACACATGCCTCCCTACATTCAGCTTCGCTCCGCTCCACATTCTTGCAAATCCCATTAATACATTCCCAGATGTGGTGTGTGGGTGCGAATTAGGCCGGATTTCAGACATGTAAAACTCATAAGTCGGCATGAATTTCAGACTCAGCCAATTTGCGTCGAATGTGTGCCCGGGGGCAGTTATTCTTGTCATGCTGTTAGCCAAGGTTGCATACCTCGCATATTCGCTCGTCTTGGCTCTCTTTGTCATGATCTCATCATGGGGGAATTCGCTTCGGATATCCGGAGTCCCGAAGAACTGATTCAGCCAGTCAGGTGCAATGTTTATCACTTGTCCTCGGATCCATGTTGTTCTGGCAGCCTTGTCGATATTGCAGAAGAATTCCTTTGTCAACTCCACGAAGCCATCTTCCTCCTGGTGCAGCATGAAGTTCCCCCACTCTTGATTCCTGTAGAAGGTCTCAACAGTGGGGTGAGACAAGGCATCGGGTTTGAATCCTTTGTCCGGCACTATCCTTTTCTGCAACTTCTTGTACTTTTCTGCGTTTTCTTTATTGCCATTTGAACTTGATCTGCATCTGTTCTTCACTCAGCTTTTTCTTCTCATACTCCTTTGAAACGCCCATCCTTTGCCTCACAGTATTCTCAGAACAGAACTCGACTGGTCGAATGGATCCGGCAGATTCGTCGTCGCTCGTGTGCCAGTCTGTTTGATCGTCTCCTTCATGTGGCTGGTCATCCCTTGGTTCGGCCTCGTCTCCCCTCTGACTTGGCTCTCCTTCTCCATGAGCTGTTTCATCTCCGAATTCCTCCTCAACCTGTTTAATTACATTTTTCATTGTATTGAGTTCACAATTTACAGGCAAAGAAGATGTAGTTACATGATAATTACGGTCATCAACATCAGTTGATACCTCCTCCTCCTCCCTAATTCTCGCAGCTCGTCCAACTGGGCGTTGTAGAATAGGCGCCATCTGATCCATGAATTCTTGCTCCTCTTGCCGAGCTTCTTCTTCTGAATCATTTCCCTCTGCAGCTTCAGTCACAATTTCCTGAACATTTTCCTTAAGCGCAGAGGCCATGGGATGGTCGCCTGGCTGTTTTTCCAAGGTTTTGGCCAGTTCTACAGGATCTATGGAATCTTGTGGTCCTTCTGACTGTTCAGGTTGGTGCGACGGGCCTTCTTGAGTGATGAATTCTTTAATTCTGGCCGTGCCCACGAGAGGATCAATCAATTGACCCACTTCTGTCTGATATTTGATTTGACTTGGCTTTTCTCCAGCATCAATTCTCGTTTCAATCTGTTCGTTGATGTTCTGCCTCAATTCTTTCCGAAGTGTCTCAGCACTACGAATAAAGGGGCCAGTCCATCCTGGTGGTTGTTCTTCTTTGATCTTCAATCCCTTTCCTTCGACTCCACCAGTGATCTTCAGCTCGAAGTCTTCCTCATCACCCTGTTCAGCCTCTCCAGATTTCCTGCTTTCCAGATCAGCTTGCATCTTTCTGGCAGTTTCTTCATCCTTCGTCTGCTGAATATTCTTTCTGATCTACTCTTCCTCTGCAGCTTTCTTTTCCACTGCCAAGCATTCTTCTTCAGTCAATTTCTCTATTCCCGAACCACCTGTTACTTGATCCATGAGGCCGGCTGATGCAAATTCATCATTTTGCATTTTTCTGGCTAGCTCAGCATCGAATGCCACTTGATGCTTCTTTTTCGGAGGTGGTGGTGGCATCGGCTTCTTACCCCTGTCCTTGGGGTCTGTGGGCTCTGCCACTTTCCTAACAGTTGGCTCAGGTTCCTTGATCTCCACTTTCTTTTCCGGAGCTCTTGCTGGTTTATCTTTGTCAGCGGATTTTATCAACCTTCTCCTCGTTCCCGGTTGAGGTGCTGGCTGACCTTCAGATGCGACAGTAGTACTGGATGTCTGCTCGGGCGGTATGGGTGCCTTAGTGGTGGCAAGTGCTGGCATTTCAGTTTGAGCTGGCTGCGTTGGAGTCCGGGTTGCTTCTTGTTGCACCACTGGCTCGGACGTAGCAACTTCTTGCACGTCAGTCTGCCCTCTTGGCGGCAAAGCCGAAGCTTGTACTGCTGGCTGGGTAGGCTGTGGTTGGCCTCAGGAGGGGTGGAAAAATAAGCATCAATCTCAGCATCTGGGTCTTCCGGATCTTCCTGAGCTTCTTGAGTTCCAAACAGTTTGTGTGCAAATCTCAGATAATCATGCACGAATGTCAGACTTGTTACCCGGACCAGTTTAAGTTCCCAAACCTCCTTAATCCGTGTGCAAAACAGGCTCCTGACTTTGTGATTATAGTGCATGACCTTTGTCTTATTTCCTTCCTTCCCATACCTCAAGGCTTCTCTATCCATTTCCATGAGGAGTTCAAGATATGAAGTTCTATATTGCTCCATCATGGTGTTGATCATGTCTCTTTCTAGCTCTTCTGTCACATAAGTCATCATCTGTGCTTTGTCAAACGTCAGATATTCCTTTGCTTCAGCCTCGGTCATTAATCTGAGTTGCACTTTCTTTTTGGTCAATACTGACCAATTGTGGTGCTGCACCTCATAAAGGGCTTTTTCCCTTAGTTCTCTGATGTGCTCGGGAAATCCAGGGTCCACCTGAGTTCCCTTTTCCACTGGTCTTGTCTGGCCAAACCGCTTGTTTATGAAAATCGTCTCAAAATTATCCTCATCTGGCAAGGTCAGTCCTTTATCCAATCTTTCTTGTGTTATGAAACCTTTGCCTTGTCCCCACAGACGTGCCATCTCGTGCCATTCCGTCCGAGCTGCATTGATTTCTTCTCTAAACTTGCTTATCATGGTAGAGTTCCTTTCTGTGTTGAACTCCTCGATTCTCCTCAGTTTGTGGCGCAGGTTGTAACTCATCTCCCGATGCCTTAGCTTGGCCTGCCTGGCTACCCATCTCTGCTCTTCTCTTCCCATGTTGTCAAATAACCTCGGGTTCCAAATGCAAGGGAAGGCTTCATGCATTGAAATGGCCCCCTTTGACAGTATCAGGCTCACCGGTAAAGGTCTTTCCACGAACTGCAATCGCACTTGTGGGTCTATGGGCTGGTCGGGAATGAGTATATCATAGTTTGAGATATCGATTCCCACTATTCCATCTTCTAGATGACGTTGCCAAACAGCTGTATGTATTTGAAACTTCAGCGTGATTCTTTCCAAATGCACTTCGGGTATCATTATGGAATCATGCGGAGCATGGTCTGTCATTAGTTCCCAAAACTTCAGCATGTGATGGGAGAAATCCCTTTCTATGTTCGTCAGAGCGGTTGATCTATCTGCAGGGGGGATTTTTACGTCCCATCCGGGCCTCAATGATAACTCAGCTTCAGTACCCCGGTCCAATGGAACACCGTACACGCTTACCAGAGCCTCCCTGAGCTTCTTAATCTGAGTCCTATTTGCAGATGCTTCTACTGCTGCCTGATGCAGAGTGCAATCGGGCAATCCAAAACCTGACTTAATCACTAATTCATTCTTGAAAAATATAGAAAGTATTAATTCCAATCAAGTTTTTATATATTTTTGAGAATTGAGTTTCAAGCCAAAAACCAACATCCTCACATTTTGAGCTTTGCTCGAAATGTGATTTATTTGATTAATACTCAAAACATTATTATAAGGCGGATGCCATTAATTAATTAAAAAAAGGTCTAAGTCTTTGGACTTAGAGAATTTTTTAGTAGGCTATTGGGCCCAAAAAGTTTGCTTTTCCAATTTTATTAAACAAGCTCGAGGCACTTGTTGAAAATGGAATGAGATGATGATGATGATGGAATGGATAGCCCGAAAATGGAATGTGCAGTGGAGGCGTGGCGGGATGGATTTGCTATTTCCGGATTGTTTGGACTGTCATTGGACAGTTAAAACGTTCAAGAAAATGCAAACACTATTTTTAATTTTTGAAAAGGTTGACTTGATTTTATTTAATGAAAAGTGGGATGTGTGTGGTCCCATTTTTGGATTTTGTAAAGAGGTAGCAGTTGAGGTGGCAAAATACTGCTACTTAACTCACACTTTTTAGTTCCATTGGGAACAAAAACAACTTGTCAACCAAAATTCCTATCACTATTTTTGTCTTTTAGTGGAAAAGTGATTGGCCAAAGGGGCTTTGGTGTGCACAGACTTGCTAAAACAACACAAACACTCACTTTCATATCTGCAGCATACATACACAGTCATGCCAAACAGGGAAAAATATTAAATGACCATATTGGCATGCAAAAAACATGGTCATAGCACAACATGAACATAGAATCAAACATCTACCCTAGCCAAAACAAGGAATCACACTGCCTCATGCTTCATAATCATGAAATCAAACGCAGTGACATGCTTCAAACTAACAACATCAAGACATTCAAAAATGCCCAAATGCTCGTTGGTTTTCCAAATTTCACCATTCTAGGAATTTGAGAATTTCAGCAGGTTTCCTCAGATAACTAAATCAATACTCAGACTAAAGATTTACAAAACAAAGGTAGGATAACTAAGAACCCAGTAGAGCCCTAAAAATTTTAAAAAACACAGAACAATGGTGATTCTACCCCCTAACTGCTAATATGCTCTCCAACAGCCCTAAGTTCAAAAATTTCAAAAATCAATAACCGAACTCCCTTGTGCATTCATAACACAAAACAACACTTCCCCTTCCTCTAAATCATGCTCGGCCATTACAGTAATAAACAGGGAATCAAAATCCAACATGCCCGAACCACACATTCCCTAAAATCGAACTCGGATAAGCACAAAAGTCCAGAACAACATATACTCATACATTTTCAAGTTCCAGAACACAAAAATCCTCGAAACCACCAAGATGCGAAAACAGGGGCAATGGGTGCACGAGAAACAGTCAAGAAAAACACTTACCAGGGCTCGGCTTTCTTAGGAGACGACGAAGACGAGGGTTCCATTGGGTTTGCGAAAATCGGGCAGAGTTTCCCCCGAGTTTGGTGGTCGGAGTGTGCGAAGAACACGGTGGTGTGCTTCGGGAGAGGCGGTTTCGCGTGCGAGAGATTTTTCCGAAAATTTCTAAGTGTGGGAGCGTGGGGAAGAAGAAGGAGGGGAAGGGGTTTAAATACTAATGGGCCGGTCGCGGAACCCTAGCCCATTGTCGCGGAACGGGATTACGCGACCAGGCTCGGCGACATTAGAGGTGTCGCGGAATATGGGACTTTGTCGCGGAGTCATGCACCGCGACAAAGTGTACCGCGACAAAATGGCAAGGAAGAATGGGGTGGTGTGCCCGTGTCGCGGAATAGGAGCTTTGTCGCGATGCAGTGCTCCGCGACAAAGGCTTCGCGACAAGGACAAACAGAGTTCAGGGATGAGTGAGATTTTGTCGCGGAGTTGCACTTGGTCGCGATGCTGGGCACCGCGACAAAATGGTTACTCCGCGACAACGACAAACAAGGTTTGATGATGAGGAGATCTTTGTCGCGGAGTTGCACTTGGTCGCGGAACGTTGTTCCGCGACAAAATGGTCATTCCGCGACAAACTTTTCGAATTTTCAAATTTTCAACGGACTGGGCCCGAGTGTGATGTTGGGCCTGCGTCTATTTTATTTGATTTGGACCTAAATGAATTCAGTCCAAGTAAATTCAAAACATTGGGCCATTATTTAAAATAATCTACTTGCATAAAATTAGGTTGGGTCAGTTCCATTTATCTGCGAGATTTATTCCGGATCTTAAATTCCTTTAAATTCCGAAAATAGTTTCTCAGATTTGTGGAATTTTCCCAACCAAGAACCTGGTTTTCCATGCTTTTTCTGCTCCTTCTTTTTGGGTGGTTCCGAATTTCCTGCAAGACAGATAAATACCCATTAGGTTAGGTTTTCTCCTCAGTTCAACATCCTCACATTTAGAGTCTTGGTACTCTAAATGTTCAATTAATCTTGAGGGTACTTTTTCTGTTCTGGATTAGATATATTACATTAAACTAAGCTAATCTATGAGTAATCAGGAATGTAATTCTCTTAATAAACGACGCTGCATCCTCCCCGGCAACGGCGCCATGAAACTTTTGACAATTTCATCCACACGAGCGTTTTCCAAAATATACCAGGTTAGATTTATTAAAAGAGAAGAGTTATGATTCACGGAAAAGGGTTTAGGGATATATCAAGATTGTTAGTCTTTTTATTACTCAAGTGTGGTGCTTTGGTTTCAAATGGCGCTGTGGTCCTCTCTGTCATGAAATGTTGACAAGTGTGGTGCTTTGGTTTCAAATGGCGCTGTGGTCCTCTCTGTCATGAAATGTTGACAAATCTCATGGCATAGCCGGGATAGGTTGACCTTCAGCCTGTCACACTGAGGATCCCCGGCAAATATGCCATGATACTTCTCATCAATTCTTGCCATAAGATTTCCTGCCATGAAACTTTTGACAGATTCCCACTACATGAGTATTTTCCGAAAAAATCATGATCCTGGTTTAGGTTTTATTTAATGAAACCAATTTACGAAGGCGGGGTTGTGATTAGGGATATATTTATAAGTAGTCATGTTTTTATCGCTCGTGTTTAAGAAACTGTGGCCCGAAAGCGCACGGTGTCAAAAATTGCAGTAATTTATAGTAAGTACCGGATCGTTCACTGGAGGATGTGCGATGGAAGCAGGGCCCACGTCGTTTACTAAGATTTTCCACTCGATTACTCAATTCAAGTGTGTGTTTGACTATCAACTACTTGACGTAATTTAAACTAAGCTAGGGAAGCAATCAAAATAAAGCAGATAAAATTATTCTAGAAAGCGAATTAAATTTAGTCTAAGAAAGCAATAAAATTATTCTAAGAAAGCGGTTAAAATTATCTAAGAAAGCAGATTTAAAATACGACAGAGGGGACAGGAAGAAAAGAAATAGAGATTGGACAAGATTCAGATGAAACACAATTAAACTTCCATTTTAATACGCAGATCTTAACTTGGGATAATCCTTTCAGTTAGCTAATTCTCATGCTCTCTATACCATGTTCCCTTTAACAGACAGGTACTTACAGTAAGAGTTTACATGCTCTTAAGAAAATAAATTCTAAGATACCACAGACGCATAACTACCCCTGCAATGCATTGCTAAGGTATGTTACTTATCTGTGGTGGTCAAGCAACACCTGATACATCATTAGTTGAAGTGTCAAGTACTGCTATCATTCCCCCATGTCACGCCCAAAGATTCTAATCAAGCCCTGAACTAGCCCTTAACTATCAGTCCTAGTAGCAGTTACGCAACTCTCAATACAACCGAGTGACCTCTAACGAAAGCATTTAAAAGAAAGCGATAAAGAAAGCATTTAAAATCCTATCACTCGGAGGTTTTTGAAAGTCTGACCCTGGTAGTAAAAGAAAGCCCCCAGTCAGGATGACCGGATGTGGATCAAGAATTCCCTATTCTCGGTGAACCGCTCGCAGTGTTCACTTCTCGTCGGGTGGTTATGAGATACGAACTAATGAAACGAACTAATAAATTAGTTCGTTCCGGATGCACTCACTCAGGACTCAAAAATAGGCTTTGGCAGAAGAGGATAGCAGTTGAAAGAATACTCAACCCTATCTTAGAAAATAACCAAGGCCCGAATGTTGTTCCTCTAGTATTATCTGTCACACCTTATCGGAATCCAAGTGGAATCCGTCCCAGTGCAATATTTAATACAAGATTTCCAACAAACAGCAATTTTGGAAAATAATAAATCTGAAAATCATTCCCTATCAGGTACTAGATTCTCAATAGGAACACAGACCCTTTCAGTCTAGATGAGACCTAATCGCTGACTCTGCTTCTAATTTCCCAAAATCAATCCCCCAGTCGGATATGAATTAGTCATAACTGTAGAATTTATCCCTGACGCAGATCCGGATTTATAAATGAATTTTCGTTGGAAATTTATTATGAGGCATCTGATTAAAATCAAGAGTCCTGTGTCCAAGGGAAGGATCCCAAAATAATATCGACCACAATATCTACATAATAATATCATGCATAAATTTATAGAGAAGTGTAAAATTAAATAACCCAAAATATAAGGTGGGTTTAGACAGAAGTTGACACACAGAGATGAAATAGCCGGGGATGAGAAGAATTTATTTGGCTAAAAAGATGATAAAAATAATCAGGATAATCCGGACTGCAAACATCTGCTATCCAGGTCCTGATTATTCCAGGTGGGATGATTTTTAGATAGTGAAATTCCCTAAATGACAGTTGCCACTGTCATCTTAGACTCCACTATCTGTGAATTTGGATAAAAACCCACATATTCTATCACTGCAATAATCATTAGATGATATTGGCAAATATCATCTAACATTACTACAGCTCCAGATTCGGATTTGAAATTAAAGTAAAGAAAAGAAAACTGCATCCGGATAGGAGTCAGCTGAGCAGCTATTACGATCCCGGATGGACGAACCGCCAAGGCTTCGACCGACCGCTATTCGGACCATGCAAAATAACAACTAATAATTAATATACAGACCATGAGCTAGTTATCCATGTGGGAATACCTGCCAACATTAATCTGATATATTCTTTATTAGTTGTTTCACACATCACGGAAAAGATAAAATAAATAAAAGAAAAATATTTTTGGGTCATCTTGTATGAGAGACATTGGTTTCTCATGCAAGGGTATGGAATTAAATCCATAATCACTCTTTATGGTCTAAATAATCTCCCATTCCGTAATTAATTAATTAATTACAGTCCGGATTATATACTTAGATCATTAGAGTTTAATCATTTGTAGAAGAATCTTTTAATGGGAAATTGAACAAAGTTCTTTATATCAAATTAATCATGGGTTGAGATCATTGGATTTCAACCTCAAAATATTAATATAAAGGTTCAATTAATTAATAGAGTGAGATGAAGAATAAAATTGGGCAAAAAAGATGCCACTTTGTCGCGATGCAGAATTTGTGTCGCGGAACGTGGCTCCGCGACAAAGGTTTCGCGACAAAGGGGTGGGAAATAAGAGGAATGGAATTTTGAAAATTAGGGTTTGCTTTGTCGCTAAGCGAAAATTTTGTCGCGGAACATGGTTCCGCGACAAGGGGGCATAGCGACAAAAAGGTTGAAAATTGGACAAGGCATAATTCTTGTCGCGGAACAAGAGATTTTGGCGTGGAACGTGGTTCCGCGACAAGGTTGCTTCGTGACAAAGCCCTTCCAGAATAAAATCAAAAGCATTTGGGTCCTTGGTCGCTAATCAAGATTTTGTCGCGGAACGTGGTTCCGCGCCAAGGGTGTTTCGCGACCAAGGGTTTTAAAATAATGGTTAACAAATGTTCTTTGGCACCTTTGTCGCCAAAGCGTCATTTTATCGCGGAACGTGGTTCCGCGAAAAGAGTTGTTCCGCAACAAAGGTGTGTCCAGTACACATGTCAGAAAAGTAAAGTGGAACAGTGGCATGCATTATGTGTGATCTCACCCTTTTCAGATTCAAAAGCTAAACTAAGCTCAAAATAACAAAACAGAATATGAATCTAGCTAGAACATGCTTGAACATAAAAGAAATGAAACAAACTTAAATCTTAAGAAACCCTAATCTGAGCTTGATCACCCATAAGCGTGCAATATTATCCCAAGAAAAAGTCACCAAGCAGTGACATTAAAATGCAAAACAAGGATCAAATGACCCAGGGAAAAACGAAAGCAGTAAGATCCATGGGGTGTGAGACCCATTTCATGATTTTGGGACACAAATGGATAATGTTTTCCCATATTATTAAACGGTGTTGTTCATACCCATGATTTGGGTATCACAATCCCTAAACAAAAGTTTAGAACAGGAAAAAAAATAAGGTGTAAAAACTGGCTATCTAACCAAAGCGCAATAAACTACATCTAACTAGTGCATGAATTAAATAATACAAGAAAAACCTAACTAAACTACCCTAAACTAAACTAAACTACTGAGCTCCCCACTTGTCTTCAAGAAGGTGTATTTCTTCTAAAATTCTTCCAACTTCTAGCTCAAAGGAAGCACCTCATATTTATAGAGGGGAAACCCTAAGCTCATGGGCCTTGATTTGAGCCCATTGTGTCTCAAGACATCACACACATCACAGCTTTGTCTCGGAGCACCAAGTTTGGTCGCGGAACACACTGCATGTGGCAAAGCTTCTCGACTGGGTCTTGTGTCTCTAAAAATGCATCTTTGTCGCGGAATGGACCTTTGTCGCGGAACAGGGCATCGCGACAAAGGTATCGCGACAGAGGGCTCCGGCTGGTCTTCTCCTTCATCTGAGCTTGCTTGGTCGCGGAGCGTTCCTTTGTCGCGGAACCATGCATCGCGACAAAAGGGCTTCCGCGACAAAGGTGTTCCTGGGCCTGTTGGATTGGGCCAGATGGGCCGAAACTGTTCTTTTTGTGGGCTTTTCTTCTCTCTTTTTCCCATCTTTTCCATTCCTTTTTCTTTTCTTTTCTTTTTCTCATGTTTTTGGATTTTTCCAACATAAATATGTAATAAAGTTACATATTTATGCCTTTTTCACACCAGCTTATTATTTTTACAATTATGCATAAATCAGTCAAATTCGACTGCTTTCTTACTTAATGTAAGACCGGAATGCGATCAAATGCCCGTTTAAGACACGGAAATGGATTGAAAATAATGGTCATTTTTTGCCATTATCACATAGCTTCAAACGGTGCCATTCCAATGCTCGCGTGATAGCTATTGTTGTAAGAGAACTCTATTAGTGCTAAATGTTTTTCCCAGCTACCACCAACCTCCAAGACACATGATCTCAACATATCCTCAAGTGTTTGAATAGTCCTCTCAGTTTGTCCGTCAGTTGTCGGGTGAAAAGCCGTACTTAAGTTAAGCTTTGTACCAAGTGCCTCTTGAAGCTTCGTCCAGAAATTTGAAGTAAATCTCCCATCACGGTCTGACACTATGTCCTGTGGAACTCCATGTCTCCTTACCACATTCTCCACATAGGCCTTTGCTAACTGTTCCATACTCCATTTTTCTCGCATAGGTATGAAGATAGCGGCCTTGGTTAACCTGTCGACGATAACCCAAATTTTATCATATCCCGATGGCGTCCTCGGCAATCCTGAGACAAAGTCCATCGAGATACTATCCCATTTCCAGGTCGGGATTTCCAACGGTTTAACCAATCCGATGGGTTTCTTCCTTTCTGCTTTAACCTTCTGACAGATAGGACATTGCTCAACAAAATCTGCTACTTCCTTTTTCATTCGAGGCCACCAAAAATGTTCCTTTAGATCCTTGTACAACTTATCTCCCCCCGGATGAACCGAATATGGCGTTTCGTGTCCTTCTTCCAAAATTTTTCTTTTTAACTCGGTACATGCTTGTGGTATGCACCAACGTCCCCGAAATTGGATACATCCATCTGCTTCCGTTCGGAAGTCTGATGCCTTTCCCTGTTCAATCTTGGCCTTTATTCTTTCCAGCTTAACATCCCCTTGTTGACCAGCTCGAATTTCTTCAAAGAAATCTGGTCGAATGGCAATCGTGCTAAACAATCTTGTTGGTGTCCCTTCATACACCAACTCGATTCCAAATTTGGCTATCTCCTTATACAATTCCGGTGGAATGATCTTCATACTTGTCATATGCGTAGCCCTGCAGCTAAGTGCGTCTGCTACGACATTTGCTTTACCCTCATGGTAAATAATGTCCAAATCATAATCTTTAATCAATTCCAACAATCTCCTTTGTCGCATATTTAACTCTTTCTGACTAAAAATATACTTTAGACTCTTATGATCGGTATAGATCTTGCATTTCCTCCCATACAGGTAGTGTCTCCATATCTTCAGTGCAAACACGACCGCTGCAAGTTCTAGGTCGTGTGTGGGATAATTTTCTTCGTGAGGTCTCAACTGTCGAGATGCATAAGCTATAACTTTCCTGAGCTGCATTAGGACACACCCTAGTCCATTCTTGGATGCATCGCTGTATACCTCAAAATCATATGTGTCTGTAGGAAGTGTTAGTATAGGAGCCGTGGTTAGCCTCTTATTTAATGTCTCGAACGCAGCGTTGCACTCCGGAGTCCATATAACCTTGCTTCCCTTTTTCAAATTCTGCGTCAACGGTCTGGCAATCTTAGAGAAGTCTTGCACGAATCGTCTGTAATATCCTGCTAAACCAAGGAAACTTCTTATTTCAGTCTGCGAAGTCGGTACAGGCCATTCAACCACTGTTGACACTTTGGCTGAATCCACCGAAATTCCTTCAACTGATACGGTGTGTCCAAGAAAGGACACCTTGTTCAGCCAGAATTCACATTTTGACAATTTTGCGTACAACTGGTGATCCCTTAGTATTGTCCAAACTTTGCGTAAGTGTTCCTCGTGCTCGCGCTCCCCTTTGGAGTAGATCAGAATATCGTCAATAAACACTACTACGCAGATATCCAACAGCTCGCGGAACACGTCATTCATCAGACTCATAAATACTACTGGGGCATTCGTTAACCCAAATGACATTACTGTAAATTCATAATGCCCATATCTGGTTCGAAAAGCCGTCTTTGGAATATCCTCTTCAGCCACCCTCAGCTGATGATATCCAGATCTCAGATCAATTTTTGAGAATATCCTTGCACCTTTCAATTGATCAAATAGATCATCAATCCTTGGGAGAGATACTTATTTTTGATTGTCACCTGATTCAATCCACGGTAGTCTATACAAAGTCGCATACTACCGTCTTTCTTGCGAACGAACAACACTGGAGCTCCCCATGGTGACGTACTTGGTCTGATGTAACCTTTATCAAGTAATTCTTCCAGTTGCTCCTTTAATTCCTTGCTCTCTGCAGGTGCCATTCGATATGGGGCTTTGGACACAGGTTGCGTCCCTGGTGCCAAATCGATGGTGAATTCTACTCCTCTGTGTGGTGGCATTCCCGGTATATCATCTGGAAATACGTCCGGAAAATCTCGAACAACCGGGATTTTCCCTAGGACAATTCCCTCAGCTTCTTTGTCCTCAACGTGACAGAGATAAATTGGATATCCCTTAGTTGCTAACTCCCTCATCTTTAGAGCCGTGACGATCTTAATCCTCGGTTTCGATGGCTCCGCATAGATAGATAATCTCTTCTTATTGGGACCATACACCGTTACCTTCTGTTGAGCGCAGTCAATGGTAGCCTTGTGTCGTGTCAACCAATCCATTCCCGGAATTATATCAAAGTCTTGCAAGTCGAACTTAATCAAGTCCGCTGCAAACACAACCCCGCATATAAGGATTGGCACGTCCATATACTTCTGTGAGCAATTCACCACTATCCCATTAAGTAAAGAAACACCTAAGTTTACTGTACTAGGTGTTCTAAATCCTAGTTGTTCCGCTTTCTTACTTGCTATGAAGGAATATGATGCTCCAGAATCAAATAAAACATATGTCGCAAAACCTTTAACTGTAAACGTACCAGCTATAACGTCGTCTGCTTCACGGAGATCAGCTCGGTTAACCACGTTCAGTCGTCCCTGGTTGTTCCGAGCAATTGGTGGAGGGTTTGTCTGATTACGACCCTGGTTTGGCTGTGGGTTCCCTGGTTTCCCTTTCAAGCATTCCTCTGTTATGAAGCGAGGGTCCCTCTTGAGATCCTCCCGCAACTTGTTAACGTCCAAAAGTATGCCACAATCATTGACCATATGGCCATTAAGGCCACATCTGAAACAGTCCCCGAATCTGGGGCAGGCTTGCATCCAATGACGTTTGTTACACTTAGGGCAAGGTAGTGGAATAGGAGGGCGATTGTCATTTCTTGGGTTGGGGCCATAGAAGTTCTGGCGGTGCCCAAGGTTCCTTCTATCCTGTTTTCTTTCAAAGCGCCCTTTCTTATTAGCAGTAGAGGACTGTCCGACGTTTTCCTCCCTTCGCTTAGGTTGTCGAATTCTCTCCACTGTCATGGCTCGGTCATAAAGCTTCTGGAGACTGAAAAACTGTTTTCCTCCCAATCCTTCGCGGATTTCCCGGTTCAGGCCGAGCTCGAACTTCTGAGCCTGTGCATGATCAGTGTTTACCAGTCCCGGAGAAAAGCAAATGAGCTCGTTGAATTTCTCATAGTAGTCGTGGACAGAGCGATTGCCTTGCCTTAGAGTGACGAATTCCTCATACTTAGCATTTTTCACGCTAATGGAGTAGAATCTTACTCGCAGGGTTTCCTGAAATTCTGGCCAACTGATGTTCCGATCTTCCTGGTTTCGCCATCAAGTATTTGCTTTGCCACTCAGGAAGAACGTAGCCACTTCTACCATTTTTTCTGCTGGACATTGCACTGCCTCTAATAACTTGTCAAATGCTTCTATCCAACCTTCCAATTTGGCCGGGTCCTCATGTCCGGCGTATCTGGGCGGCTGATACTTGTGGATAGCCCCAATATAATCCGTGGGTTGTTCCTCTTGTTCTTCTTGTCTCGCCAATTGTCGTTCCACAGCGGCACCAATAGTAAGTAACAACTGTTCCAACCGGGCTTGCCGACCTTCGATAGGGTCTTGTCTATTTCCCGTCGGGTTCTGTGCTCCTTCAACAGGGTTAGGTGCCACAGGTGGGTTTACCGGGTATTTCCTTGGGCGTCCTCGAGGCATCTGAAAACCACAAATAATCTCATACTTGTGAAAATTATTAAATATTGACACATTTATTACTCGTCTATTATTATTTTCACGAGTAGTTCAAAACCCTATAAGTCTGATAGAATTTATTATTCAGGTATGCTACCGCTAAATTCTAAGCTTAATTAAATTTTAATGAATAAATCTATTATCTCATGATCGAGAGGATTTGATGTGGGTCTTTGTTTATTAATGTACCATGACTTACTATCAGAACACACTATCACAGTGAAGTAATCTATTTAATCCGTGCATGACCCACCGTGTATTCATCTATCATGGCCTAACAACAAAATAATTACCTATAAAATTCTTTAAATCTTTTCATGTTCACGCATATCTAATATTCTATTTTATTTTATTTTATTTATTTATTTTTTTTATATTTATTTATTTATTTGTTTTTTTTTACGCTATTTGAAAAGAAAATATAAATATAAATAAACACCTATAAAGCAAAGATTTCTGCTCGTGCCTATATGCATATGTGTGTGTTCCCATCCCAAAATATATTTTTTAAAAAAATAGTACTTGGCATATTTTATATATATATGTTTAAAAATTATATATATATAATTTAATTTTTTTTTTTTTGAGAAAAAGTACTATATAAGACTTTCTTACTCGTCCAACCAAAGTCCAACATACACTCTGTAGCATCACCACAAAATAAACAATATAAAATTTTCCAGGTACTTCACCCGAGGCACACACACAGCAGGCACAGGAACAGGAGTATATAATTAAACACCTCAAAAACATAAAAACATTAAATCCGGGCATTAAATCCTAGGCACCCGTTCAGATAACTTTGAAAATGAACAAAAAGACAAACTTTCAAAAAGATGCCATCACTTTTTTCAAAGCCATTAAATCTGGCACTACTTTTTTTTCAAAGATGCCATCAATTTTTTTTTTATAGTCAGTCCAAAATAATAATAATAATAATAATAATCACTTTTTTCAAAGTCACTATCAATAAATTTTGTTATTATTAGGCTCTGATACCAAACTGTAACACCCTCATTTTCCCTAAAAGAACAGCGGAAGCACTGTGCGGGAAGAATGGGCCGATGTTACCGCCATGCATTCCGGGCTGTCCGAAATACGCTACGGCTAGCAGGCATACTTGCATAAAATCAGAGTTTAATATATATGTTACTTACTTTCCGGATAAATTAACATATAATTTACGCATAAGCTTATAATGTTGTAACAAGTATAAAATAAGTTTAATAAATTTGTTTGGTTTACATAACCAAAAATGGATGAATATATTTCTCGAATGCGTGCAACGATAATATTTGAATAAATCCAGGGAAATTTTATTTAATAAAAGAGACACTCTAAAAATAATAGTTCACCACCCACACATATATAGATATAATCGTTCATCACACATTAAAATACGAGGCGTATAAACTACAGAAACGGTGGAAACTTTAAAATATACGTCCTCGCTTATTTAACACACATATGCCAAGTTGTTTAACTCCATTAAGGAGTTTTAAAATATTATACATAACTTGCACTCAAATTTAAATTATTCGGAATAAACCCAAACCGTGCCCGATGCGTGAAATGTTTACTGATCTTCACAAATATCAAAACCTGCGAATGAATATGAAAAGTGTAGAGTCAGCGAAAAACAATCGCTGAGTAAATAGACTCTTACTCCCGGAGGAGGTTGAGTTACAGAAATAATTTAAATAACATTTAGGGAATAAGGCATGTTTAAACGAGGATAACTTATACATAAATGAAATACTAGTCTATATCCCGGGAACAGATAATATAACAATATGCGTTACCGAGAAATAATTATCTCAGCCACCGTGATGTGCAGGTTCCCCGCCGTAGGGCCCAATTCGCACATACACTCAAGGGTGTGGGGGAGGTAAGAAATTTCCTCAAACCCACTGTGAGATAAGGTAATGGCATCGGGCTGAATAATCCCAGTGGTCCCCGTGTGGCTAAATATTGCACAACAAACGTGGGAGTTGGGCAGCAGCGACCCACACACAGTCTCACCCCCTACCAATGCGCGCTCAAAAATCCGTAGGATTTTGAGAATGGTTATAACAATTATTAAGCACAGTAAAAATGGCATACCAATATTCCAAAAGCAGTAGGGAGCAATAAGCATAAATTTAAAATATAAATGCGGTATTGAAATTTATGCTCAAGCTAAAATAAAATTGGGCTTACTCCAAAGAGTAAAAATCCACTTACAGTTACCGTGACGAAATGGTATGACACACGCACAGGCCACGAGCAGATACCCTTTTTACAGCTATTTGGCTAGCAGAAAATTTTAAATTAGTTAAGTATAATATAATAGTATTTTAGAATAAATAATAACTTTATACATTTATATATATATATATTTTCAATAATTCTTACCAGGAAATTGTTAATCTGAACTCTCCCTACTGTTCTCAAAATAGCGGAATAAAATGTGAGAATAGCTGGGAATGAGAATCAACACTGACTGACAATAATGCAGGGACATGAAATAATTTGTGCACTGATTAAAGGAATTGGTCTGTTTTTTTTATAGACAATGCATCCTCTTTAATTCCACCAACAACACTAGTCCCTACCAAAAAAAATCCTCCACCACTTTCCTCCTCTCCACAACTTTCCTTCTCCTCCACAACTCTCCTTTCAACATTGTCCCATGCTCATGAATTCCTCCGGGCACACAACGAGCGGCGATGGCGACCGGTTGCCGACAATGGCTCTCCCTCTCTATCTCTTTCTATTTTATTTTTATTTTTATGGGTGTTTGGAATTTTGGGGGAGAAGGGGATGGTGGTGGTGGCTGTCGGCCGGATCTGGTGGTGGAGGTGGTGGCTCGCGGTGGTGGTGAGATGGGGAAGGGGCGGCGGTGGCCGCGGGTGGTGAGGAGGCCGCCGGGTGGTGGTGGCGCGAGGGGGGGGCTGTGGTGGTGTTTGGGGTTGTAGGGGAATCATGAAGGGGAGGTGGCGGACGGAGGTGAAGGCCGCGGTGGTGGTGGCCGGATCTGATAAAGGCGGTGGTGAGGATGAGGCGGATTTTCGGTGGTGGTGATGGCGGAGGCGCTGTCGGCGCGAGGTGGCGGAGGCAGTCGTTGGAGGATGGTGGTGGCGATGCGGCTGAGGTTTCTTTGGGAGAAGATGGGTGGCGGCGGAGTTGGACGATGGCCGGAGGTGGCGGGTTGGCCGGAGAAGGGAGGAGGATGGAGAAGACGACCGGACATGGAGTAGAATGATGGAGAGGGTGGTGGCGGGTGGTGGCCGCAGTGGCCGAAGGTGGCCGGCCGGCGGTGGCGTCGGCGTTGTCGGCGCCGAAGAGGCGGCGGCAGCGGCTGCTCATTAGGGTTAGGGTTAGGGTTTGTGTGATGGGTTGGGCTTTTGAGTTGGATTGGGCTTTGGTTTGGTTTGGTTTGGACCTAAATGGATTGGACTCAAAATTTTTATTATTTTTACTTATTGGACTATACAATTAACTGGTCCAATTTCATCCTAATTGTGGATTTAATCAACTAATTAATTTAAATTATTGACTTAATAATTTCCCACACTAAAATTTTTTTAACTTATTGAACATAATAATAGATTTCCAATTCTTCAATCCGGGACAATTCTTATTACAGTGTGGACAAAATATAAATCTTCATCAATTAAATGGGCTAATATTTTTAAGAAAGGGGGAAGGCTTAACTTAATATTTTAATCCATATATAAAAATATTGAATCCGACATTTATAAATTAATGGTACCATCGGACTTGTACCAATTAATTATTGAAATACTATTTAATATAACTAGCTAAAAATTTAAATTCAACCATGCAATTTATTCTACCACTAACTCATGTCCAATTATATTTATTCCAAAGTTTATAACTAGTGGACCCAAGTTTTTAAAATATTTCAATTGTAGCTCCTTACACGATTTAATTTGTGTTAAAATTTTAGTTGGGGTTTTAGGTTTAAAAATGGCTAATTAATTTCAATTAAATAATCCTTTGGAAAAATATTATTTTAAATTATTCAATGATCAACAACTAGAATTTAGAAGACATTTCATTATAGAAAATTTAAATGTCACTATTTGAAATTTAGATTTTATGCAAAATTTTATGGGGTGTTATACTATAGGCACCACTTCAAATTCAGATATTTTAAAAGATAGTGTTATACTAGCCCCTATCATGAGATTTTCACCAATGAAATTTTCAGCAAATTGTTATGAAAATTTTCATATTATGTTTCATACTTATTTTTTTTAAATTTTATTTTATCTTAATTTAAATTTCAAATCAAATAAAAATATTATTTTAATAGCTATTTTTATTGATCTGTTAGATTTGTACTGGACAAGCCACAGAATCTAAAGAATATGGTATACTATGATTTCTTTGTTAGTTTTAAAAATAATTAAATTATATTATCATATACATCCTCTTTTGAATGTATAAAAAATCATTATATATTTTTCATTACTCAAAATATAATTTATTATTGCTTTATATAATATAAGTATATATATTATATAAAATATTAAGTTATGCCCGTCGAGTCTCGACGGGTTATTTACTAGTTTATTTAGTACTACTATTTCATAACATTTGACAATAATATAAAATCAAAATACTAGTAGCACAATAAGTTAAATAGCAGTAGATAGTAGTAGTAAGTAGTATTATTTAGTATTTAATAAGCCTTCCTTCTTCAATCAACAACATCATATAGTAGTATCTTCTCGCTACTTCTTCTTGAATCTATCTGCGACCGATTTCAGGGCCTTTTTCTTCGATTCCACGAACAACTCCTTGACTTGTGGGGAATAATGGGATTGGATGAACTTCTTCATAGAATCTACACCACGATCGATAGAATCTAACCCGCGATCAACTACATCCACAAACTTAGGTCCGCACCCGCTCCAGTCATAGATATGGAGGGCCGCCATTGTGGCCATATACGCAAAAATCATGTTCGATGTTCTATGATCATCCATCTTTCTTCTATATGCAAAAGCAAAACACAGAATTAAAATCATACTAGTAATAATTAGATAAGAAGAAAATAACAAATAATCAGAAACAAATAGTAGTATTATACAGAAAATAACAAGATATCGTCATATCATATGGTGTAGGCAGCTAGCTAGTAGTAAAAAACTAACAACAGAGAAAATAATAACCAACACCAGAAAAATACTAGCATAGAAAATATAGTAACCAAGAGAGATTTAGGTACTACCCAAAGTAAGATTAATTTCCACGAGAGGAGAGAAACAAACAGAGATACCAAGAAGATTTGTGACTGCTACGGACTTTTTATAGCATCAGAAAAAACACCTTAATTATTTACTGGTATTTCAATGGAATTTATTGCCATTATTAATTAATTAATATAGGTAAAAATGGAATCATGTAAAATAATATGAGAATGTTCCTTTACTCTGGTAATTTTAATAATAATATTATATATTATTGCTTTGATTTAATACTAATATTATTGCCCCCAATATATGTGGGTTTTTTTAGGCAGAGAATCATCATTGGTGTTAAATCCAGTAACGTGTGGGGAAGAAGTTAGTGATCTGACATTAATATAAAAATATACTACTACTGTATTAATACAAATATGGCAGTGTGTAGATTTTCTGGAATATGGAATATGGGTTGGGTAGGGAATTGATTTTCATCTCTATTTGCATTTTTACTGTAGTTTCCCCTTCCCCAATCTTTTGAATTCCCTGCAAGATAAAAAGAAAAAGGCGAGACTAACTTTTAAGGATCATTATGGCCCAATCCATGTTCACTTTTAAGGACTATGGCCCATTATTATTTATACTAGTATATGGTATTATAATCCTTATAATTTATAATATGTGATTATCTAATCCAAGCTCAAAAGCTGATATGAAATGAATCCACATGAATTTTAACTAATACGATTTTATGGGATTACATAAATTAATCAATCCCATCCATTAAAGTAAATACTCCCCAAGGATTAACTTATAAGTCAAAACTATACTTAGTTATTGGTTACCTTACTTTGTAGTTTTGCAACCTATACTAAAACACAGTGGTTCGACTTTATATCAGTTTTTTTTTTTATTTTTTATTTTTTTTATTAAATGGTGAATAAAGATTAAAAAATTAAAATTCAAAAATAAAAAAAATGATGCAGCTAATTTTTACTACCGCCATTAAAAAAAAAAAAAAAAAACAGTACCACTATTGCAATAATCATGTGGGCCCAGTCAATTGGGCTTACAGTTATTAAGGCCAGGCCCACATTCTTACACTCTGTTACAAAACTAGCTCGTTTCATAATAAATTAATAATACCACACACACTATTAAGAAAATATTATGCCGATGCTATATAGGGCTTAAAAAAGATATTTGTTCTTTTTTCATAAAGAAAAAACACCACATGATTAATTACTGAAATCTAATTTCAGCATTTATTGGGTGAGAATCCAACAAGCGAATTTGCAAGGTCATAACTGACACGTGTCCCCTGCTGCTGCACGTTACCGATTATCCCCAGTGAAGACGTCGTCGGTGCAAACGCAAAACAGAACGTTCCCGATGAGTCCACCGGAATCATGTAATTCTTTGCTGGTAAACCAAATTCTTTGCCATTAGAAAATCGGAACGACACCGTCGGCACTTCCACGCTCTTCAGCTTGCTCAGATCGTAACACGTGTCAAAAAGCGCCACGCCGTTAGTTAACCGCAAATCCTTCGTCCCCTTTTTGAAGGCGTCGCGGACGGCGTTATACGCCTCCGATTGCAGCCGCGTAACCGCCGTTCCCGAATCGACGATCACACCCCCCGCGCCGCTCTCGTTCAGCTGAAATGTGGACGGCGGAATTGGGAGGAGCTCGCCGGCGACTTTAATTCCTGTTAAATCGACGTAGTAGAATGTGTCGAGCTTGGAGCTCCGGAGCATCGGAGCGGTGACGGCATCCGGCGGCGGTGCGGTGTTGAATTCGAGAGTGGAGGCGGAGTCGGAATCGCGGTCGACGAGGCAGTAGGAGAAGGAGGTGGCGTTGATCTGCGAGGGGAAGGATAGTTTGCCGCCGCCCAAGCCGATTAAGCCGGAGGAGGCGACGAATAAGCCTTCATTGGTGTGGCCGCAGCCGATGGCAACCTTTTCTACCGCAGCCGAGTTTCCTAGGGTTATCGTCTCCGTCGCGAAATCGCCGACGGTGTATGAGCCGTCTCCGTACGAAACCTGATACATACAGGTGTCGTTCCGGCAACCGGAAACCTCCAGCGACTGGCATTGCTCCGCCGCGCAATTCAGCGCGGCGAAAGAAGAAGACAGGCCTGGATCGAAGATCGGGTCGGATTGCTGGTAGCAATCGGCGCAGGGCGCGCACTGCACCCAACTCACGTCGCTGCCGGTGTCGAGCACCATGTACGCCTGCGTCGCTGGGTTACCGATTCCGACGCGGCAGAAGTACTCCCCGCTGCCTTGACTAGTACCGGAAACGACCGGACCTTCCAGCTTCTCCGTCTCCAGCTCCGCATTCAGCGGTTTCAGATCTGCGTTAGTTAACCCAAAACTCACCAGATCTACCCGAGTCTGAATCGCCTTAACTCGGGCCGAGTCGCGGCCGAGTCGACTCAAGGTGAGGCTCTTGTAATCGCTATCAGCAGCTCTTCGCACCGACAAGCGAGTGTGGAGTGGGAAGCTGAGGCTGTTCCGGTGACGGTGTTGTACCTCGCTCTTTGAGGGAAGTACCTTTTCAGAATCCGTTACAAACACCTCCTTTGTCTTGGAGACTGCAGAGGAAACGTCAAGAAAGGTTTTTGAAGCAATTGGGTGTGTTCTTGACAGGACAATAGAGGCAAAACAGGAAAAGAAGACAAAGAAAGCAACAGAAATCCTGATTTCTGGCATTGCAGAGATGAAGGTGAAGATTGAAAGTTGAAATTGTTGGAAGGAGTTGAAGGGAAGAAAGTGAGGGGGACAAAAGAAAGGGTTTTTGAATAATAATAATTGAATGGTGAGAGGATGAAGTTTGTTGGTATCTTAATGGTGCTGACTGATGTTGGGTGTTGGCTGTTGCCTGTTGCCGCTGCTACTGATGGCGGATGACCTGATGCTGAGATTGTAGTATTTAAAAGGTTAGATTTTTGCATCACTGCAGCATTCACTGTTTTTATTTGTTTGAGTTTTTCCTTAATTATTTGCATTCACTGTTTTTCCTTAATTATTATGTTCTGTTATTTTTGGATACAAGAATTAAGATAGAATTCATTTGTGTGTATGATGGAGTCCACATAATTATTAGTGGAAAAAATTATTTTTATTTATAAAAAAAAAAACATTTGTGATGGAACATTTTAAAATAATAAATTAGACATTTTCAGATGGGACAGATAGAGTACAATAAGCCATATATAGGTACCATGAAGCAGTGTATGCATGACTTTTATTAAGAAGTTATGAAGAGGAATTTGACTATAATAACAAGGGTCTAAATATTGGTCATGAGTGAAAAGCTATCAAAATTGGGTTTCTTAATTAAGGACAAGTAGTACAGTAGTAAGTACTGTATTAAATAATGTGTAGAGATGAAATTTAAGGCTTTAAAGCGGTGTGGTGTTTTTATGGGATAATTGATGTGGGTGGGGGAGAGTCTTGATTCTTGGGGACTCCTGGACTTGGGGGGCCGTTGTTTAATCCAAAAATTTTACTACAACAAATAATTTGACTGAATGGAGGAGAAGCTTTAATCTTTATCTCAAATTAATACTACACTACTTACTATCCTGTCTATCCATATTCCCTTGACCTTAAGCAAAAAAGTTATGCTATCCAATAACAATAATAAGAGTCAAGTAATCCTCAAGCATGAGGAATCAAGTGTGTAAAATGGCTTGATCCATCACATGATCATACATTACTAGTAAATCATACTACCTCCATTACGGATAAATTTTTAGCACTATTCACGGTTTAACTTTGATTCGAATTTTTATCACAGCTATGTAAAGAAAACATAGTCAAGTGAGATCTTATTAGATTCATCTAATCTTGTAGTTTTAGACAATCAATTTTTTTATAACTTTTCATTGTACATAATTTAAGTTATTAACCGTTAAAAATGTGTATCGGTATGCCGTATCGGAGGTCTCTGTAACAAAAACAATAAGACGGATGAAGTATTAGGATAAACAAGTGAGTGAGTCAACATCATCACCGGTGTGGTGAATGAATAATGATGCCATGGGACTTGGGGATAAAGGACTCCCATCCTCAAATTGTGGTGCTGCTTATAGCTTATTCATGTGGGGCTTGTTGGCTTTGAATTATTTGCGATAATCACGAGATGCCTAACTTTTGCTTTTATGTGCAGGATGGATGTTGTTGTAGTATTCTTTAATTCCTCTTACTACGAGTGGTTCTTGGGGGCTCCATGGAGTCCTGCACCAGGTGAATCACCACCACCCCCACCACACCAATTGGGGCTTCACAATCCGAATTACTCCTTCATATTGATTGATCTGGGGCTGTGCTCCATTGATCTCCCAAGAATAAGCAATTTTCTTTCCCCCATAATTTTCTGCGTTTCTATATGAATGCTGGTGTGTTGGGGCAATGGTGGACCAAATGAGTTTAAGTAGGTGAAGTGTGGTCTAAGGCTTCAGAGAGCATCCTTTTACTTTTTGTCCGTATCATTTGCTGCAAGAAAATTTTATGCTACTGATCATTTGTGATATTTTTTTTGGAGGGGTCAGTCAAACACTTAGACTTGTGAAATTCATCCTTCTTTCTAACTTGAGGATGAAGGCTAAGGAATACTAAATCTGATAAATTAGACTCGCGCGTGTAAAGAAAAACTTTAGACCAATCTGATAAATATAATTAAGGATTTCAATTAAAAGTTTGAACTTATTTTTTATCAATTTAAGGAAAAAACTATACTATATGAGAATAACTTTCAAACATACTTCATCCGTTTTTTAAAATTGCTACATTGTAAATAGTATAATATTCACATAAACGCTTTGATTTGAAGTTTTATCATAGTTATACATGTAAAAATATAGCCAAGTGAGATCTTATTAGATTCGCCTTGTCTTGTAGTTTTTAAATATTGAACTTTTAGAATTTTTACTTGTATCAAATTTGAATTATTAACGGTTTAAAATGTGTATTGGACTGCGTGCTGGGTGGGTCTGTAGCAAAAAAAAAAAAAAAAACAGAGGAAGTATTTGTTAAGTGGAAAAATGAATTTAACTAGTATTTATTTTCTGAAAATTAATCTTATATTCATGACTAAATGAGTGATTGACTGAAAAGAATTGTCATTTAGGCTTTAATATGATTGCATGGTTTTCATTTAAAATTGGAGGTGTGCGATTATACTATATGATTATGAAGTATATTTATACGTAGAATCATTTTACTTTTTCTGTGAATCAATTGCCTGCGAAGTGCAAAATAAAAAGGAAAGAAAAGAGAAAGGAAGGGAATGCTTCATTGAATCTATTATTCTTGTATGTTAGTTTTGCATACAGTTTTGATTAACTTTTACTAAAGATTTTAACACAATTATATAAGAAAAAATATAGTCAAGTGAGATGTTATATTTATCTTATTAAGTAGTTTTTAGAATATTGAAATTTTCGTAAATTTTAATTATATACAATTTGAGTTATTAATGGTAAAAATATGTCTAGTATTTCATGAAAAGCAAAATATAACAAATACTACTACCTCTGTCTCATTATAATCGCTACGGACCCACCTGACACGTATGCCGATACACATTTTTAACGGTTAATAACTAAATTGTGTACAATAAAAAAATTATAAAAATTTGATATTCTAAAACTACAAGATTAGACAAATCTAACAAGATCTCACTTGACTATGTTTTTTCTTACATAACTATGATAAAAATACGAATCAAACTTAAATAGTGAATAGTGCCAAAAAGTCAAACGTGACAATCTAAATGAGACGGAGGAAGTATTAGAATAGGAAGGGAGTAGGTATCTTTTGACATAAAGGACAAGCATCATCCATTCCTCATATATGGAAATCCTCTTTTGAGGAATAATCATGTGTTTACCTTACTAATCATTCCCTCATATACACTATACCAGAAGCATTTTCAAGAATCCTCATGCTCACTTCTACGTCCAAATTAACACACCCGAAAAGTTCCAATTCGTACAACAAATTGATACTAAATAAGTTGTAAGAACTCTTTTCAACCCATGAAGGAACCTCCAGACATGGTTGGTTGTCCCTGTGATGAAACTTGTCCTTGCCCTTGACCCTGCCCCATTAACTGCCCCCGTCCTCCTACAACCCCCTGCACGTAAGCTTGACCCATGCCCGTACCTGCTCCCACCATCTGCTGCTGGTGCTGCTGCTGTTGCGGGATTTGCTGCATGAGCGGCTGCTGCTGCATAAGGGGTTGTTGCTGAAGCTGCGCCAGCGGCTGCTGCTGCTGTTGTTGTTGAGGAATT
Source organism: Hygrophila difformis (assembly GCA_030278955.1). Lineage (NCBI taxonomy): Eukaryota > Viridiplantae > Streptophyta > Magnoliopsida > Lamiales > Acanthaceae > Hygrophila > Hygrophila difformis. The sequence goes on from JAOANR010000003.1 coordinate 10,448,549, forward strand.
GGATGTTGCTGTTGTTGCATTTGGGGAATCTGCTGCTGTTGTTGCATTTGGGGCATCTGCTGTTGTTGCTGCATTTGGGGCATCTGCTGTTGTTGCTGCATTTGGGGCATCTGCTGCTGTTGCATTTGGGGCATCTGCTGTTGTTGCATTTGGGGAATCTGCTGCTGTTGTTGCATTTGGGGTATCTGCTGTTGCTGTTGCTGTTGCATTTGGGGAATCTGCTGTTGTTGTTGTTGGAGCACTTGCTGCTGCTGCTGCTGCTGCTGCTGGGGAAGTGGTTGCTGCTGCTGCTGCTGCTGCTGCTGCTGTTGTAACTGTTGTAGATGTTGCATTTGCTGCTGCTGATTCGGGGCTTGAGGCTTGAACACCACCATATCCTGGAAAGACATGATTGCAGGATTGATATTGGATGGTGTACAAATAAAGGGTCGATGATTAAGCAAGGGGTGGGTGATGGTTATTGTACTACATACCCCAGGGAAGAGCATGCCAATCAAACGGTATGCTTTGTCGGAAACTGAGAGCAGCAGTGTTTGGGAAGGTAGTTGTATGACTGCACACTAAGAATCCAATGCAACAAGAAATGTAAGATCGTACGGCCTCACAATGTTTCATTTGTCCATATAGAGTGAAGAGAAACATGCGAGCATTGAGAACTTACAAGCTTCTTTTCTTGCAACTGCCCAAGAAAGCCATGCTGATCCATTGCACGAAAGACCAGAAAGTCGGCCTTGCCAACATATTGCCTATTGCAATGTAGAGATAAACTCGCTTAGTAAGGTGCATAAAATAGACGACATAATAGAATGTTTATGATATTACTTGTTATTCATGTGGTCCTGTGATATCAATCGAACTATCTGCATTGTTGGAGGCCAATTCGCAGCAAGCCTGAAAGTAGGCAAATATCAGCATAATTTCCTCAATAATAGTATTTAATATCAAATCTTATTACAAAAGTCCATGAACAGGAGAACAGAGCTTCTGGGACATGTAAGCAACAAATGATGAATAAAGGAAATATATACTGTGATTACATCCCAACAATGAGTTACAGAAGTCAAATTGTCCTGAAGGAAGTGTAGGATAATTACGTTCCCTTGCCTAGTTGCTTTACGATGCACTTTGCTGTCGATAACAAACGTTTATACATACACCAGTAATATTTTTTCAATGGAAAGAGGAATTATGACTAAACTATCCGAGATTAAAGGTGTTCCAAGACGTAAGACTACAGAAACTATTTGTTCATGGTTTGACAAGGTGGAAGCTTTGGAAAGAGCCATCATCTAAAATTATGAAAATCAATATGCAAGAATTTAAATACACAATAGGTTCTAGTATGGATTGGCAACTTGCAGTACCTAACATATTTATGCAAAATGTTTAGACGTAAAAGCATAAACAGAACTCAATCTTACGTCTCAGAAGCCGAGGCATTCCTGTAACCCTGAAATGAGAAATAAAAATATCAAATATACAAAACTAGTATGCGTCCACAAATAAGATTTGTTACTGGAGAATATACATCATAGTAATTGGGCCACTCCAATATTATAAGTGTGATGAAGCTGGTTGTATAGTATAAAATCACATTCCTCTTCACAATGCTATTGGTAAAAGAAACCTTATCTTCACAAATAAGAAAAGTATACCTCGAGTCTTGTTATGAAAACTGGCTGGCCTTGTCTCTGTCCAGATAAATTTCCCTAGATTCCATCATCAAAACCTTTATAAGCTGCTCATAATAAATCACAAGACTAGGCTAATTATCATGGATCTTTCTATGCTATCAGTTCACGAAGATCAAAATTGATTCTGTGGTGATCTACGTGCAAATGTTGGTAAAGACAAACACGGGCTGGCATTCCAATAAAATGACCTCCAGACTGTTTATGCCTAAATAGCAAACCCCTATCTGAAGTAACACCGCATGACCTAATCACAAACTAACTTTTGACATCACAGAATACTCTAGCTTTTGTTTTTAACATCCAATTTCATGTAAACTCAATATCATAAAGGGGTTGGTTGGGAGTTAGCAGATGGCATGCCATCTAGCAGATTTGATAAGATGATAGTAATAATAGATTTGATTAAAAAGTGTTTTAAGTGTTTGGTAGATTAACATATACCAATCAACGACTAACATATTTAGTGTGTGAAATGACATAAAAGGATCCAAATTATTTTGATTAGATAATATAATAATGGTATTTTTGTCCAACTAATCTGTTGTCCAATATGCTTCAGAATTAGGCATATGGAATTTGAGCATATTTAACCTAATCTGCTGCTATACTATACTATAAAATAGCATATTAATTGGTCAAACAAAAACCCATATGCTCCTCAATCTGCTCACATCCAAGCATGCCCATAAACTATAAAAGAGAAACAGTGATCTGCTTACCTAATTTTCCTTCAGCTATAGAAGTACAAGTTTTACTAGAAAAGTGGTAATATGCTGACATAATTTTGCTTTAGTTCTGGATAGGGGCATGAATAACCACGCAAGAACTAAACAGCACAGATACAGTCTAAGGGCAACCTGACATGCAGATCATATAGATAATGAACTTACCTCCCAGACTTTCACATATTTTGACTGTACTGTATTCGATGGTTGCTGATTCGACGGCATATTCGTCACCGAATTGTTAGTACTCATCCCCACAGGCTGCATTCCCGCTTGTATTTGCTGAGTCATTCCTGGAGTAGGCATCATGGTCCCGTTTCCAGAGGGCATACCAGATGTAACAGAGGAAGTCGTCATGTTCTGATTCATACCCATTCCCGTCTGTACCATTTGTGTTACAGGAATATTTCCTTGGGTCATGCCGGACAGTGTCTGACCCATCCCAGCATTGACTTGGAGATTGCTCAAAGGTTGAGACATGCCATGGCTAGGATTTCCTGATACAGCTGAAGCAGTAGAGGTAAATGATGCAGGAGCAGAGGTTTGAACAAGTTGTCCAGTCGCAGGTATTGGCAATGACCCACCAATTGATGTGACGCCTGATGAAACAGATGAAATTACTGTTTGAGAAGGAGGGACAGAAGTTGCCAACCCACTGGATATCATATTCGAGAGCATTGGACGTGCTTGAGCAACACCATTCAAAATTTTCACAATTGCGGGTGCACCACCACTTGATTGCATACCAGATATAGAATTTACCACAGGTTTCATATCTTGGGCATTTTCAATATTTGGAGCCATTTCCTGAGGCATTGATATAGGTGAAGAAGTTTGCAAGCTCGGAACAGCTTGAGAAGTGGCCCGGACAGATGGCATATGAGGAAATGCAGCCCCAGGCACAGATGGCATGGTGCTGGGCTCCTGAGAAATGCATAAGAATACAACATGTCATCGATACAATCATATGGCGCTTCAAGGAGGGAAAAAACATGTACGTTGCACCAGTGAACACATAGAACTAAAACATACTCCCTCCGTTTTTAAAAAATTGTAACGGACCCACAGTGCACGCAGTCCAATACACATTTTAAACTATAAATAATTCAAGTTCGATACAAGTAAAAATTCTAAAAGTTCGATACTTAAAAAATACTCGACGAGACGAATCTAACAAGATTCCACTTGGCTATATTTTAACTTGTATAACTATGATAAAACTTTAAGTCAAAGTACATGTGTGAACAGTACCAAATTTACCAATGTTACAATTATAGAAAAACGGAGGAAGTACAAGACATACCACTTTCACAATTGCAGGAGGGATGTTTTTTCCAACGGGAATTGGCTGCCGAGCCAGTACAGGTCCATTTGCTGAATAAAAAAATTTATAATGTCAACATCTGCAATGAAGTGAACCAAGAACAAGGAAAAATAAAAAGAAAACTCAGGGCAAACTTCCTACCTAAGCCCTAAGGCCGACTCTTTATTTTAATGATCAATGAATGACTACAGAGGGCTGATTTATAAGCAAACTCTGAAGACTAAAAGACGCCTAACCCTAAACTCCTTAACCAACAATAAAAAGACTTCCAAACACATTCATAACTCTTATTCAATACTGAATCCACTACAACACCAATTGCTGCAGAACTAAACTCAGTACTAACCTGACAGGACAGAAACTGGAGGAGGTGGGACAGATATGGGAGGAGCAGGAGTCGCATCCATTTTCACAGGGTTTAAATTTGATGGCATATTGGTCAACCCAGACCTGCTTAAAGCAGCCCGTGCCTCCATAAAATTCTCTGAGATTAGGACTAGAAAATGAGGGTTCCTAAGATTATCCACAGGTAGATCTGCAGCTCGGGGATTGCGCTTTCCCTAAGTAAGATAGTGATACTATCAGTACAAATAGCAAATTTGATTTTATGAAGGAAATCTTCAAAACAAAGGGGATGGTGGAGGGTGATTACCGCATTATAAATTGCTCTAAGTTTTGGAAGCTTCTTTGGACAAATAACTGACAGAGAAATACCACACTGCAGCAATGGAATACTTTTGAGTTGCCCGATATTATAAACTAGATGGTGAGAGGACGAAGATGAGTTGCCAGAAGGGAAATTTTCATCATTACCTGGGCAAAAGATTTAGCTAATGTCTCAGCATCAGATAAACGATTATCTGGTTGTGTTTCAACATCACCCTGCTCCAGATTCTGGGACTGTGGTCTATATACTGGAGTCGGTAATGGATAAGGGTTGCTTGCAGCTATAAGAATACAATGTCTTTGTCCATCCACATTTTGATTTTGGTTTCCATTTTGGCTCGAGAACATCTAAATAAAATGGAAAAAGATATAATCATGTCTTGAAATTTTATATACAAATTTAAGACATCAATAGTGTAATCAATATTCTATTTAGTTTCTACAAGGATTGAAGAAATGTTATCACAATGGATGGATAACTTGAGAACAAAAAAATAAATAAATAAACTTTTGGGATGCAATATCAAAAACTCAAAAGTGAATGCCCAGTTTCCATTCAATATATACCACCACGTACCATTATAGCATCAGCAAGTCCTTCAGCAATTGCAGCTTCATTGAAGCCACCACCGGCAAATGGTATGGCTGAAAGCCATTGAAAGAATATATCCATGTCTCTGGTCCAACCACTCCGTTGCACAACACAAGCTGAATGAGACGTGGAAGATAAAGGAGAGAGAGAAATAATATTCATCAATTAAACAAATTTCATAGTGTCAAGAATCTTTAGGAGCTAAAAACAAGAAGAGACAGTTTTTGAAACTAAAGTTATTTGACAATCAAACTTGCAGGAATGATACAAATAAAACAACACAAATAGATTTCATAGGCACTACAAGCCATACTCACATGCAGATAAAGACACCAATAGGTAAAACTAAAGTTATTTGAAATAGATGTGATTTTCCTCAAATAAAGACACCAATAGGTAAAACAAAATAAGATCAGTGACTCCATATTTCTACAACTTAGCTTGCCCCGAGGCCTAAATCACAGAAAAATCTCAAGAAACCACCAGTTCTGTATGTAGCATATTTTTTTAGCCATAACATACACAGAAGTGTGCATACCAAAGGGCGCGCTCTCAAATACACACAAATCTATATATCTATATATATGTGTGTGGAAGAAGAAATAATTAGAACTGTGTTCCTTGCTTAAGAGCTAAAAGGATTTGATAAACTAGAGGCAGCCAACCAAAGACTGAATAGTCTCTATTCATGGGAAAATTATGAATTTCTGAAATATAATTCAGTTCAAGGAGATGACATGATTGCATATCAGAAAATACAAAAATACACACCACTGTATGACCCACGAGCATTGAACATGACCAAAGAGAGCTCAACTTGGGGGATAGAAGGCTTCTGAAAAAATTTGATAAAGGTATTAGTGCTGCTACACATTGATCAAAATAAAAGGAAAACCTTACTTCAGGAACCAAAATAATTGAACTTCCAAAATTGAGCAACCAAAAATATAATGATGCCAATTTATGCATACCTGGCCTGTGGAATCATTCCCACAAAAACATCTGCAGAAATTTAAACATAAAACAACAACCCATAAGAGACGAATTAAAATTTATTCAACCAATTTTATTGAAAGTGATGGAAGGAAGGGGAAAATGTGTTGAAGCTCAGGATCATTATAAGAATATTCCAGAGATCATTATAAGCTACACAATGTGTTGAAAAATTATTAGACAGTCAGAACTTCTTGAAACTTCAATGTGACTCTCAAAAGACATTCATAAGTACAACTGCAGAATTCATCACTCATTTCCTAAGGCGAAAAACCTCCCTATTATATTAGTTAGATATTATTGTGCAGGTAGATCTGACAACTAATTACAAATATCTCCGAACATTCTAAGGTGAGTGCTTATTCTAAATATTGATCAATAGTAATGTCATTTCTTGTTTTAAACAATAATTTAAAATTTATTTGAGAATTGGATACCTATTAGATAACCTTTAACAAAATAGAAAATTACCAATGCTCTCTCTACTTCGTATGTCACAAACTTTTTCAACGCTGAATGTGGGATTTTGCCTCTTTACCGACTTGTGCTTCATTGCATGGTGTACTTAATGCAGTGAATGTGCAAGTATATTGTGCGCAAAAATATGGAGTATATCATAAGAGAAACAAGGCTCTCACACATCACCATCTCCTCCCAACTTTATTTGAATTTTGCACGAATGATTCTATTTTTTTCGTATTAAGCTTATGCAGGGCACAGGAATTGAAAACAAGTTCAATGATTCCCTTTAGCTGTCCAGATCAATAAACATTGAAGAATAATTCCTGCCAGCCACTCTACTACGATCTGGAAAACACACTAACAATTGGTACCACAAGAAACAAATGCAAGCGATAAATGTTAAACTTTGGTAATTGGGAATCATATGCAAATTAGAAAATTTTAACTTCAGCTTAAAATAGCCATAAATATCATGCAGACAAAGGAATGAATACTGAACAATATAATGTTTAGGGCTTAAACTAATCAGGAATTAACCAAGCATAATAACGTCATATACCATACATGTCCAATACTAACCACATCTATGCCCAGAGATATTGAACTAAATTGTACTTAGGTTAAAGAAGCATATTCCATAATCCACTAGCAAACCGTCACCCACAACAAGCAAGCAAATCAATTCGTAAACCGCCAACACAAAATACACTGTACAGTAAGAATGCAAAACGAGTACCGAATAATCTTCTCCAGGTAATCGGAGACGATGGCCTTCCAGTAGGGCCCAAGGGCGGCCGTACCTTCCACGGCCACAATAAGCTGCTTCGGCACCATATGTCCGTGGAAAAAACGGCAAATCCCCACTATTTGGAGCGAATTTTCACCTTTCTCCTTCCCCTTTCAGCAAATCGTTCTTGGGATCACATGTGATGGAGGGAATTTGGGGGGCCAAGGTTTATGCACAGAAGAAATTTGGGAGACGGTTGCAAATTGAAATTGCTTGGCAGGTCAACACGAGAAATTAATACTACCACTAATAGAAAGGTTTTGTTAATAATAGTAGTAGTAAATTAGTATTAGTAATATTTTAATTTATGGAATGACGGAATTGTATACGGTTTGTATTCCCTTCCCTTTAATGAAAATCACCGTTGGATTATTAATCATCTAATGATGTGATTAACGACAAAATCAATTAACTTTGTTTAAATAAAATCAATTAACTTTACTCTAATACATTTAAATAAAATATATGCAAATTGTTATAGAAATAACTATCTTTATTTATGTATGTGTACAATAAAATGGTATATGGCTTATTAGCTTGTGTTTATAGTGGAAGTATTGTAATGGAAATTGGGATTAAATGATGAAAGAAAGGAAGTTTAAAAGTGGGATAATAAAATGGATAAAGTGTAATAATTATGGCTATGAAATGAAACAAGTATTAAGCTTGCATAAAATTTTTTCTAACTTAACTTCTCAATACATTACATAGGCTATTTATAAACTTTTTTATCCTCTCACTATTTACTAACCTCATAATCAAGGCATATACATTTCAAGACTTTCACATGTCTAACCTTATGATCAAGGCATGAACATGGATGTTGAACACTAGACATTCACATGTTTTGTTTACATGCATAATACTCCCCCTTGAATGTCGTCAATACGAAGAATATGCCTCGTTAAAACCTTACTTGGAAAAAACCCAGTGGGAAAAAATCCAAGTGAAGGAAAAAGAGTACAGTATTCTTGTATCAGATGCTCCCCCTGATTTGGACATCATTTTAAATCTCGAAGCCGCCGCATTCCAATTTTCTTCACGAGCTTCTCGAATGTTGCAGTCGACAATGCCTTGGTAAATAGATCCGCTAAATTATTTTCTGATCGAATTTGTTGCACATCGACTTCACCATTCTTTTGAAGATCATGAGTGTAGAAGAATTTTGGTGAAATATGCTTCGTTCTATCTCCTTTGATATAACCCCCTTTCAACTGGGCTACACAAGCCGAATTATCTTCAAATAAAATTGTTGGGGGCATTTGTGGTTCAATGATTAAACCACAACTCTTCAATATATGTTGAGTCATTGACCTCAACCAAACACATTCTCGACTTGCTTCATGGATTGCTAATATTTCGGCATGATTAGAAGAAGTAGCAGTTAGAGTCTGCTTCATTGACCTCCAAGAGATAGCAGTTCCACCACACGTGAAGATATAGCCTGTTTGAGATTTGGCTTTGTGTGGGTCTGATAAATAACCTGCATCGGCATAGCCAATTAACTCATGTCGAGAGTCTTTTGGGTAAAATAACCCAAGATCAATTGTTCCTTGGAGATAGCGAAAAAACATGCTTTATGCCTTTCCAATGTCGTTGAGTAGGGCAAGAGCTGAATCTTGCGAGTAGATTGACTGCAAACGCGATATCAGGTCGCGTGCTGTTTGCAAGATACATTAACGCACCAATTGCGCTTAAATATGGAATTTCTGGGCCAAGTTGCTCTTCATTATCTTCTTTTGGCCTAAATGGATCCTTTGCAGGATCAAGTGTCCGAACGACCATTGGATTATTTAGCGGATGAGCATAATCCATTCGAAATTGCTTTAATACCTTTTGGGTATAAGCTGATTGATGAACAAATATGCCCATTTCCAAATGCTCAATTTGTAGGCCAAGGCAAAATTTCGTTTTCCCCGAAATCTTTGATTTCAAACTCCTTTTTCAGATATTCGACCGCCTTTTTCAACTCTTCAGGAGTTCCAATTAGATTTAAATCGTCAACATAGACTGCGACGATCACAAATTCTGACCCATTTTTCTTTATAAATACACAAGGGCTGATCGGGTCATTTGTATAGCATTCCTTTATCAAACTTTCACTGAGGCGGTTGTACCACATTCGGCCAGATTGCTTGAGCCCATACAACGATTTTTGCAATTTGATGGAATAATTTTCTCTGGGTTTTGAGTTGCAAGACTCAGGTAATTTAAACCCTTCAGGTATTTTCATATAAATATCATTTTCCAATGAGCCATATAAATATGCAGTAACAACATCCATCAGCCTCATTTCGAGATTTTCTCGTACTGCTAGACTCATTAGATACCTGAATGTTATTCCATCCATAACTGGGGAATATGTTTCCTCAAAATCAATTCCCGGTCGTTGTGAAAAACCTTGGGCTACAAGCCTTGCCTTATATTTGGCAATTTCATTATTTTCATTTCTTTTTCTCACAAACACCCATCTGTAGCCAACAGGCTTCACATTTTTTGGTGTTTGGACAATAGGGCCGAATACTTTTCGTTTATTCAGTGAATCTAGTTCAGACTGAATCGCATCTTTCCATTTTGGCCAATCATTTCTTTTCCGACATTCTTCAACTGATCTTGGTTCAGGATCCTCGTTATTTTCCATTACATCGAGTGCAACGTTGTATGCAAAGGCATTATCAACGTTTGTTTCTTTTCGGTTCCAACATTTCCCAGTATTGATATAATTGAAAGAAGTTTCAATAACTTCATTTTCTTCTGGGTGAATATTTTCAGGTTCAACCTTTTCGGGGGTTGAATCAATTTCTCCTTCGGGAGTATCATCTGTGATTGATTTATCACCCATATGGATAATTTTCTTCTTTCGTGGATTTTTATCCTTGGAACCCAAAGGCCTACCACGCTTCAGGCGTGCAGTAGGTTCATTTGCACTTGGAATTTGCCCTTCTGGGACATTTATATTGGCTGGTGCATTTGCTGCATCATTTATATATGATTTTGTGACTTTAGCAGCATCATTAAAAGCATCGGGTAATTGATTTGCAATTCCCTGCAAATGCACAATTCTTTGAACTTCAAGTTCGCATTGCCTTGTACGAGGATCAAGGAAATCAAATGGACTTTGCCAAGATATTTCCTTTTTCAGTTGATCATTTCCTCCCCCTAATGTCGGGAATTGAGTTTCATCAAAGTGACAGTCTGCAAATCTTGCAGTAAATAAATCACCCGTTTTTGGCTCAAGATATTTAATAATCGAGGGTGATTCATACCCGACATATATGCCCAACCTTCTTTGAGGTCCCATTTTTGTGCGTTGTGGTGGCGCAATCGGTACATAAACCGCACACCCAAAAATTCGCAAGTGGGATATATTGGGCTCCTTTCCAAACACAATTTGTGTAGGGGAGTAGCTATGATAGCTTGTCGGCCTTATTTTCACAAGTGCGGCTGCATGCAATATAGCATGTCCCCAAGCAGAAACAGGGAGTTTTGATTTCATTAACAGGGGTCTTGCAATTAATTGCAATCGCTTAATAAATGATTCTGCCAAACCATTTTGCGTGTGCACATGAGGCACAGGATGTTCAACAGTAATTCCAATCGACATGCAGAAATCATCAAATGCATGTGATGTATATTCTCCAGCATTATCAAGGCGTATTTTCTTTATCGAATGATCTGGAAACTGTGCTCGCAATTTTATAATTTGTGCAAGTAATCTTGCGAATGCCAAATTGCGAGTTGATAATAAACAAACGTGTGACCAGCGTGATGACGCATCAATTAATACCATAAAGTACTTGAAAGGTCCACACGGTGGATCAATAGGTCCACATATATCGCCTTGAATTCTTTCTAGGAATGTAGGGGATTCAATTCCCACTTTTACTGGAGATGGTCTGGTTATCAATTTCACTTGTGAACAGGCTGCACAATTTAACTCATTTGGGTTCAATATCATTTGCCTTTTCAATGTATGGCCATTTGAATTTTCAATAATTCGCCTCAGCATTACACTGCCAGGATGCCCAAGTCTATCGTGCCAGGTAATAAATTCACTAGTAGCTTTCAAGCCTACTAGGTTATGTATTTCTGCGGCACATATTTTTGTATAGTATAAGCCAGAGGAGTAACATGGCAATTTTTCATTCACAAATTTTTTGCCATTTTCAATTCGAGTTATCAAAAGGTACTCGTGATCTGCCTCTTTTGAAGTTTCAATGTGATATCCATTTTTTCGAATATCATTGAAGCTCAGTAAATTTCTTCGAGCTTTGCGTGAGAACAAGGCATTTTCAATTGCCATTTTTGTCCCTTCAGGGAGAAATATAACAGCTCTACCGGAGCCTTCAATGCATTTTGCATTACCGCTTATAGTTTTCACTGCGGTCTTTTCCAATTTTAAATTGGAGAAATAGCTTTTGCTTTTGAAAATGCTATGCGTTGTTGCACTGTCAATGAGGCAGATATCATCTCCGACTTTTGAATTTCCAGCATCCATTTCTTTACAAGAATATAAGAATGTTATTAAACATCAGCAATATAAATATTATTAATGCAAAAGCATATTTATATTATACATGGATAATAAAAGGGAAATACAAGATATCATTATTTATATTAAATAGGAATTATAAAAGACAAGTACAAAATATATATATATAGCTATATAATATATTATTTAGTAACAGTATCTGGCTCAACAAAATCATCAGCTTCCAGGTGCGTGATATTATCATTTAATATATCATCATAAGTATCATCGTGGGCATTATGGTGTGCTTCAACACCTGGTCTTTCTTTTCGTTTCGAGGCCTGATACAGTTCAGCTAAGTGTTTAGCTGTGTGGCATGTTTGAGCCACATGGCCTTTAATTCCACAACGATCACAAATTTCATCATTTTGTTTATGCTTTCTTGCATAATTTCTTTGTTGTGGTTTGTAAGGCCTTCTGGTATCATATCTGCGATTTTGCTCAAATCGAGGCTTATTTCGATAATTATTTTGACGAGATGATTCACCTCTGCCTCGATTGTGATACCGATTTTGGCCACGATCATCATTTTGATTTTTAAAGTGCCCACGATCACGCACGTATTTCGATGATTGAGCCGCGTTCACCTCAGGGAACGGTTTTGCACCTGCGGGCCTAGATTCATGATTTCTCAACAACAATAGGCTGTTTTGTTCAGCCAATAATAAGCAGGTGATAAGATCAGAATATCTCTGAAAACCTTTTTGACGGTATGTCTCACTCAATACTGAGTTTTTAGCATGAAACGTAGAATACGTTTTTTCAAGCATTTCTGCTTCAGATATCTTTTGCCCACATAATTGCAATTGGGCCGTAATTTTGAACACAGCGGAATTATATTCCCGGACTGTTTTGAAGTCCTGAAGTCTCAGGTTTGTCCAGTCATCAAGGGCTTTTGGAAGCACCGTCTTTTTAAGATTATCATATCTTTCTTTCAGCTTTTCCCACAATGCCAGTGGGGATTCCACAGTCACGTACTCCATTTTAAGTGCCTCTTCGATATGATGGCACAAGAAAATCATGGCTTTTGCCTGATTTTGATGGCTGGGATTTTTGCCTTCAGCAATAGTATCTTCCAGACCCATTGAAGTAAGATGCATTTTTACATCTCGGGCCCAGGACATATAATTGCTTCCTTCAACGGTTAAGGGAGCAAATTCCTGCTTTGCAAGGTTAGCCATAATCTTATTGAAAGTTTAGAAATAAGATATTATACCTCAAATGATAATCTGGACAGAGTCTCCTCGTGCTGATAACGTGTTATAGAAATAACTATCTTTATTTATGTATGTGTACAATAAAATGGTATATGGCTTATTAGCTTGTGTTTATAGTGGAAGTATTGTAATGGAAATTGGGATTAAATGATGAAAGAAAGGAAGTTTAAAAGTGGGATAATAAAATGGATAAAATGTAATAATTATGGCTATGAAATGAAACAAGTATTAAGCTTGCATAAATTTTTTTCTAACTTAACTTCTCAATACATTACATAGGCTATTTATAAACTTTTTTATCATCTCACTATTTACTAACCTCATAATCAAGGCATATACATTTCAAGACTTTCAAATGTCTAACCTTATGATCAAGGCATGAACATGGATGTTGAACACTAGACATTCACATATTTTGTTTACATGCATAATACAAATAAATTTGTTGAGTTTATTTGGATTTAAATAATTTTAATACGGCTGTATTCCCTTTCCTTTAATACTCTCTTTTCTTTTTTTTTTTTTTTTTTTTTTAAGTGCGAGCCTTTGCCGGTTTTATACAACTCATCCTTTAGGTAACGACAAAAAATGTACTAACGAATGAAATTATTCAATGAAACCGTTCAATTTATGTTGTATTATTTTGCCGGGACTCGTGATTTTGCTATCAACCATTTTACTACGTTACTCCCTCGCGAAAGGTGACTACTTTCTTTTGGACACGATAATTTAGATGGTGGAATTTAATAGTTAAAGTGGTGTGGGTATGTGTGTTTAAAAAGTTTAATGAATTTTAACTTTGTTTATTTTTTAACTTTAATTTAATTAAAGAAAAATAGTCAAGTATGGTCTTGTTAGAATCGTCTTGGCGTCTAGTTTTAGAATATATATTTTATATAATTTTATTTGTACTCATTTTAAAATATGAAGAATTAAAGAAATGCAAGGGGCTTTGGGTAGAAAACTAAAAGTGTATTGGGAGTTGTGCAGAATAGTAAAAATAATTATTTTTAATGAAATTTAAAAACCATTAAGATTCTAATGATATTTATATTAATTTAATTTATCTAAAAATGAAAATTGGCCAAATTTTGCGGTACACCTCTAAAAGGAAGACTAGCCTCATTTCGTATTTTATTGGATATTTTGGACCCAATCCCTTCTTAAGAGTAGCAGTACTACAATTATGAGAGCTGAAACATTCTTGGGCCCTCTTATCTCGGGAAATGGGCTTTGCATTGCTAGTGTGGGTTTCGGCCCAAATATTAAACTGGCATTATTTCATTTTCGCATCCTTTTTATAATTACAGTATTATTTTATACTACTACACTTTTTTTTTACTATATTCCCAAACCTCCCCTGTATTGTTGTATCCAAGAAAACATTATTCAGCTCATCCAAAAAAAGAAAACATTATTCCATGTGGGTGTGGATAAATTTACTGTTGGGAAAAGTGAATTCAATAATTGAGATGGCTATAAGTTATAGTATAAGGGGACCTGAGCCATCTATTATGTTTCATAATTCAAAAAAACGAACCTTCATTTGGAGGTTTATCTTTACGATAATCTATTAAGCCATCTCAAATATTTAAAAATAAATTTTAAAATTGGAAAGCGAAAATAAAAAATATTACTATTTGAATGAAATCTAGGGACATCTATCTGCACGAGAACAATGTGGTGGCCGGCCGATGACAATTTGCCATGTCATATGCTTTGTTTCTTGGCCGGATTGGATTGTCTCTTTGGCTCTTGAATTACTCCTATTTGAAGTGCAACAGTAGTAGTAGTATTAGCAATGTTTTCTTTTTATAGTATAATGTTAAAAGGTTCATAAATCAAAAGTCATAAGTAATATATATATACATCTTCCCTAGTCCCAAGTCTCAACTACTCAAATTTTCACATTTTTCACATTGAGTACTATAAAAGACAATTTTTTTAACAATTTACTCCACTAATGATCAGTTCATATTTTCATTTTTATTTTGTTTCACAAAAGGTTCATTAGATTAGAGTTTATTCTGAAGTGCAGATCTAGTGAATCATTGGATTTGGAGGAAGATAGAAAAATGATATGCAGAGTGGGGAAGGCCGACGGGACATCCCGACATGTTGGTTTCATTATAGTATAACCCTCAGCAAGCAATTTAATGATATTAACATTCCATATTTTCACGCAATCTAATGCAAATATTTGATTAGACGAATCTAATAACATATCACTTGACTATATTTTATCTTATTTAATTGTGTTAAAAAGTCGAATCAAAATTATAAAATTAATAGTGTTTACTATGCAAACGTTAACGTCATTTGATGACGGAGGAAGTACAATGTATATAGTTCCTATTTGTGTTTTATGGGCATGTTTAATTTTTAAGGCGTTAGCCAACATTGAGAATTAGTTAATCACTTCCCTAAATTTGACGGCTGCGTTGCTTCATGTTTGTGCTAAAATATTTATTTATGTAATAACAATAAAAATATCGTGTGAAACTCTTCTTAATTTTGAACCATGAGATAGGGGTGAATTTAGGCCTTCTTTAGTACTTATTTCCATAACTTATTATTTATTTTTATTAAAATCACATCAGACGAGATCAAATAAGATCAAATCAGACCAGATCAGACCAGACCAGTTAAGACCAGATCAGACAGACCAGATCAGATCAGCATAATAAAATTATATAATCACACGTAATATTTTTAAAAAAAAATAAAAATAGCAATTTATGGAGTATTATTTATTTAAATATACTAATCACGTTCTTAATATATTTTACTAATATAAATACTTTCAATATTGTATATTTTTTTATATTAATGTGTGCGGATCAATAAAATATTTTATAAGAAATAATATATAAAGTATTATTTATGATAACATGATATTTATTTTAAAAATATAAAAACAAAAAATATTGGAATTTTAAAAATATATATACTCACAGTAATTTGTCGGTGATGAATACTTTATATATGACTATAGGAGGAAAGAAGCAAGGAAGCGATGCTCGGGCATAGAATATGTCATTTTATATTTTTTTTATTTAATAAAGAAAGTTATTAAAAAAAATTGAGTCTTAGACTTCCAATTTGTGATGGTTAACACGTGTGAAATATAATACAATATAATACTACATTATTAATTGAGATATACTTTAAAAAAAGAAATGAAATGAAATACTAGTAATTAATAATACGTTAACAATTTTTATAATTAATAAACAATATAATACAATAATAATACATTAATTAATTATAAAAGTTAATAAATTAAAATTAATTGCTACAATTAAAATAATAATAATAATAATTTTTTTGGATTAATGGTCGTTGGGATTGGCACAACCTGTACACAGTTGCTCTAGATCATATAAAGAATGAGGCTATGGCTTTTGGACCGCTCGTTCTTCATCCGTTAGCCAATGATACCCTTTGTTGGACAGGTTCTTCGACTGGGTTCTATTCCGCTAAAACTGGTTATGCATGGCTCATTGCTCGACGGGGGATAACAATTCAGAGGTTTAAATCTTGGGTCTGGAAGGTTAAAGCTACATAAAAGATAAGGGTATTGCTTTAGTTGGCAGTTCATGATGCTCTGCCCACCAAGACGCCGCTTGGCTAGCTCTCCTATAAGTCCACTTTGTGGCAGGGTGGAGGAGTCGGTCCTGCATTTATTTTTTCTATGTCCAATTGCAGTTTCATGTTGGAACGCTATTGGGGGGCTGCATGGGTTGGTCCAGAATTCACTCTACAGCCTATTGACAGCTTGCTTAATGCAATTACTTGTAATTGGACGGGAATTCGTTGGAGTTTGATATGGCATATATGGTGTGCGAGGAACGGGATGTGCTTTAGAGGGGAAACTACCTCTACTACCACTATTATTCATAAGGCTCGCATAATGGGCCTTAGCTTGGATAGAATTGCATGTCGGACTCCTAGGATGGTACAACCACGACTCATCAATTGGAATCCCCAAGGCTTCCAGAGCATGGTTCTTCATGTGGATGGCAGTTCGCTTGGGAACCCGGGTCGTGCTGGTTTTGGAGGTGTAATTTGTGATGCAGATGGCCAATGTATTGATGGCTTCTCAGGTTCAGTTGGGTATGCATCAAATCTGCTTGCAGAACTTCATGGTATTCTACATGGCCTTCAACGATTACATGAGTTAGGGGTGGAAAATGTGTGCTGCTATTCGGACTCCACAGAAGCTCTTCGTCTTTCAAGAGCTATGTTAGCTCCGGGACATATATTGTTTCCTCTTATCATGAACATTGTGGACTTACTTTCGGCACACCCTGGCTTTCGTTGGTTTCACATTCTGCGAGAAGGAAATTCTGTTGCGGATTGTTTGGCTAAACGTGGAGCATGGATGGAAGATTTCTTCACTACGTGGGCATATCCTCCGGACGATTGCCGACCTATATTAGCTACTGACTCGGCAGGGGTTTGGTACCTGCGAGATTGACTGTTCTTAGAGTTGCTTGTTTCTTATTGATTTTTTCTCTTCTCATCCTTCTTTCTGTAGAGTTTGGTAGTTTTTCCTCTTTGCCGACGTCTTTGACGTTACTTGTAATAAATAATAATAATAATAATAATAATAATAATAATAATAATAATAATAATAATAATAATAATTTTATTATTAATAATAAATACTAATAATTATTATTATTTTATAATAACAATAATTTTAAATATAAAAAAATATCAGATCAGACTAGACTAGACCAATTCAGATCAGATCAGACCATAAACATTCAGACCAGACCAAATCAGTCATACCAGACCAGATCTTATAAATTTCAGATCAGAACACACATTATTCATTATTAGTTGATTATTTTTTTTTTTGCTGAACAGTCTATACAGGCTAGGAAAGTGGTGGTGGGAGCCCATGCCACACAAATTACAAAGGGGAATAAAAGAGAGTGATAGGGGGCCAGTGGGAAATCGAACCTCCAACCCTTCCGTTGGAAGTCGATGGACTTAACCACTTGGGTTAAGTCCTCATCCCCATTATTAGTTGATTTTAAGTGGTTATCTCCTCAGTTTACAGTAAGCTAAATTCATGAGCAGAGCAGCGTATGATTAATTTTTGGACATTCATAGAAAATATTATACTCCCTCCGTATTTTTTTATCTTCACCATTAGCATAGTAAGTATTATTCATGAGTAACTTTGATTCAAATTTTTCATATAGTTATATAAGATAAAACATAGTCAAGTGAGATCTTGTTGGATTCGTCTAATCACGTAATTTTAGAATATCAAATTTTTATAATTTCTACTTTTATACCATTTGAGTTATTAATGATTGAAAATTTGCATTAAATTGCGTGAAATGCATGATGGATGAAGATTTTAAAAAAAAAAACGGAGGGAGTATGCCATATTGCCATGGCAGGTATTGATGCATGAAGTACATCATAATTCATGATAGAACTTTGATGTTTTCTTTAACGATGCACATAATTTAATTCCACCAGTAAATCTTTTTTTTATCCATCAATTAACTATGCTATATACTACTAGTATTTAAGAAAAGTAAAAATTAAACGAGCAAACAAAAAACAAATAGTACTACTACACATTATATTTCAATTAAAGAATTATTGAATATTAATGGGAATAAAGGCCAAAATAGTCCTTTATCTTTGCTAAAAAACCAAAATAGTCCTTTATGTTTTAAAATACCAAAATAGTCCTCTACATATGCATAAAATAGCCAAAATAGTCCTTTTGTATTATTAAATTGGGCTAGTGGACATCCACACTTTTATATTTAACCCCAAACTTTTAAAAACTTTCATTAAGGCCCTAGGAAGGTTCGACTTTGTACAAAAAGGTCATCATTCAAAACTTCAATAATTTTATTGTCCATATGACTTCGGATCCGCATGAAAATTGGTATCAGAGCCTAGGTTTTATTGAAGAACATATTAATTATATTATTTATAATATTTTATTTCTTAATGGAGAAGATTTAATTATTTAATGGATTCAATGAATTTGAAATCAACGAGTTATTTCCAAATTTTGGAAATAAAAAATAGAAAATTCCAAATGAATTTCTTGAACTTGTCCATGGGACAAGATATTATCAAAATTAGTTTCTTTCCTAAAAATGAGAGGAACAGACTGGAAAGAAATTGATCCGGATAGCTCTAAGTTCTCACAGGACTTAAGGGAAATCCAAAAACGATTCAAGATTATGGTAACTGGGTCTTAATTTTACCTGGGAAAATAGATAACTTGAATCAATTAACAGATACCTGGGAAAATTTCAAGATCTAAAGAAATAGATTTTAAATCTGAAATTTGATATTTTGGATATCAAGAAAAGGCAAAAGGATATTCCTGGATGTTCCAAGAATAACCAAGCCAATATTAGAGATGCATTCGGACCCGTACAAGCTTTACACCAAAAAGGTACAGCAACTAGCAGAATCATTTTCCCAACATGGGATTATGGATCTAGTTAATGTAAAACCCAATGAAGTTCTTCAACTGGGTTATGCGGAAGAATCAGGATCCAACGTGACACACGATGGACCGCCTGATGTTCCAATGAGAGAAAGTACAGACTTTCATATGAACAGGTATCCTGAGGTGCATCTCAATACAAGACGAAACCCAGGACGGAACCCGAGTAGAGCACCAGAATCCACACCGTGGGCCAAAATGATGTTACAACCATTAAATCCATATGGCATAACACTGAACCTCGATGTTATCGACTTCCGAAACATCGAAGATCTGATCGAAGAATGAGTAGCTTCAATGAAGATTGCAGCAACCACTCTGGATCTCGATAAAAAAACTTTGTCATATTAATAGAGCTAAGTCTCGAAGGATCGGCAAAGTTAGGCTGGAAAAACTCCACGGCGGCTCTAAAGGAGCAAATACTTGAAGAAGAATCCAAAAGCACAATCTGTGAAAGATTTGGTCTCTTATTCAAAACCCATTTTGTAGGAGATGGTTATTTTGAAGAACAGAGAACCGAAAAAATCAAGGTCTATACCCAAGCACTGTTGGGTATGGAGTTAAGAAGTATTTGCGCAGTAGACGAATATATCTACTGATTTTGTAAATACTATTTTCGGAGTAAGATGACAGCTGAAGTAGCATGCCCCATGTTCTTTGCAAAGATTTGCAGGCAATGGAGAGAGATGTTGATCCAATCGTACACGGTACCCCCTGGTACAGTGGACTCAATAGCCCGGAGAATGTCCTTCTTAAAGGTTAAGCTCAGAGAATGGTGTCAACATGCAGCAGCCCAAAAGAACATTAAGAGACTAAGAGGTAAAATAAAAAGAACCCCTCTTTGCTCTGAAAATAACGATTTTCCAACCATTATAGGAGAATCAGAAGAAAAGATGAGAAAGAAGAAGAGTCGAGGCTCATACAGTAGGAGTTTCAGAAGACCTCCATTCCGAAGAAGAAGAGCATGGTGGTCCAAGGGCAAGGCCAGATCATACAAAACTGGATAAAGAACGGGAACAACGAAGAGTTCATCCCAAGGTTCAACTAGCTCAGTAGCAAGGAGCACGGGGATAACGACGTCCAAGAGAACATTCAGACGAGCCCATACCCGAGCCAACGAAAGTTTCAACGACTGCAATTGTTGGAAGTGTGGAGCCAGAGGTCATATCTCACCCGATTGCCCTCAGAATCGTGAGATACGAATGTACGAAGCCATGGAGGATATCGTGGAAGCAGTCTACCATGGAAAACTGGTACTAGTCTATCAGTTGAAGACATCCCCTCGGATGAAAGCATCTATGAGGAAGAATTAAGAAGTGACTTGGACTCATATTCAGATGGATCTTCAACCGAGTCTGACTGAAGAAGACATGATTCAGACCACTGAAAACCTGTCCGGATTTTTTTCAAGGATGACGATCTCGAATCGAACCATGGAAAGAATAATGCGACAAAGTTCCAACCTCAGGCCATATGACGGATTCAGAATTGACGGGATTGGACGAGTTCTTAACCAGATGTGACTCAACCAGAGAAGACATAACATCATCTACAAGGTAAGTGCAGGTGAGTTTGCAATTCCTATGGAACTTACTTGTAATGTTATGGATATGCAATTAATTCCTAAAGAAGAAATTCTTGAGGAATTAAGCAGAATGAAGGAGGAAATCGCCATTACTATGAAATGGATCCACATAGGAGCCATCGAAGTAGTAATTAAGGCAACCTTCAAAGAATGCATTGATTCTAAATTATATCTATCAGTCACTGATTGAAGAATCAATAACCTTAGAGATAGTCTTCTTGGGACTATGGTAGGAAATTTATATGCTGGGAAGTTAATGTTTGACATACACCCCAGAATTTCCTATAACTTAGCTGACCAAGATTTTAGTAGAGTTCTAACCCTTCATCAGGATTTTAAAAGAAAAGATCTGATGAAATAAGGGAACAGGCATATTCTATAACCTATAGAATCTCTTATGCACTTTCCAATAGTCATCATTCTGACTTATTTCTCAGGAAAGAATATATAGAAAAGAAATTCCTAGAATTTTCAAGGAATTTGCTAAAGTCATGACTCCAAATCCTACCCAGATTCCAAGGTTAGAAGGAGTAGACATACAGATAAGAGATCATCCAATTCTAGACAGATCAACGAATGCTATAATTGAGTACGCAAGCCGTATGTCTTTTTCGGAAGACAGAATTATGGCATATAAAGGGAAGGAGTTCATCAAAGATCTAACTCCTCAATCCATTGGGGTAGATAATATAAAGATTAAATGCACTGAAGGATGGAAAGAAATACGAGTAATATTTGACATCACTGAAAAGATTAACCGTTTTCCATGTGATGACTTATACTACTTGCAACAGCCATCAATTGGAACCTATGAAGGAACAATTGAAATTGCAGGACATGAGATCAGAGTCCTAGGCACTGCCGGAAAAGACAATGGGATTTTGATTTTGGGATTAAGTTTTCTCGAAAATCATAAACCGTGGGTAAGAAAGGATAATGATATAGAATTTAATCTGAAGGATCACACCATCAGAATTAAATGACAAGTCTATTTTCCATTTATATCTCAGTAGGTATAATATATGAACAATATAAGTCGGAATATTTTGCAGCTTATATTGATTCAGGATCATGTATTTGCACAGCAAAACCAGGAGTTTTCCCTAGCGAAGCTATGGAATCATTACCCATTATTGCAGGAAGAAATTTTTCCCAAAAAATCTTAGTACTAAATAAGGGTATTCGACAGGCCAATATCATGATTGGGGGAGCATTTGGTACACCTTGGTATAAGGTAAAAACGTCTCCTATTTATTTTCATGATACAGGAGCAGATATTTTGTTAGGGAATAATTTCATACAATCCTTTACAAAATAGTTAAGATAACAAAAGAAATTTGTTAATATTTACCACAAGTTGTGGAAATGAGATACAGGTGTTGCGTAGAGAAAAGACATTCAACAGGTTAATGCCTATATTATTTCGCAGCAAACGTGGTGATAATGATGCCAAACTAACACATCCAAAAATGCAGGATAAAAGAAAGTTTGGTAAGGCTTTGTTGTCTTTTAGACAGCAAGGATTCGATGAAGCTTCTATTGAGGAAATTATAAACCTCAAAGAAGCAATGCAGGAAATGAAGTCATTAAATATAATTTCATTAGACATTGATGGGGAAACTAAATTGTTCCTCGAAAATGTCAAAAGACTTATCCAGAGAAACTTTAACGAGGATCCTCTGGCATGGTGGGATAAAAACAAGATCGAAGCTACTCTACAGGTAAAAGAACAATATAAATATGAGTATGTTCGATACAAACCCATCTTAATGAATATGCAGGATAAGAAAGATATGCAGCAAATTATCAAGGAGCATATCGATCTTAAACTCATCGAGCCTGGAGTCTCAGCTTATAGTAGCCCTGGATTCTTGGTAAGAAACCATGGTGAAATAAAAAGAGGTAAACCCAGGTTGGTAATAAACTATCAAGGTATTAATAAAATAATACAATTTGATGGTTATTACATTCCGAGTATAGAACACTTAATTGATTGCATCAAAGGTGCTAAAGTGTTTTCTAAATTTGATTGCAAATCTGGTTTCTATCAGATTAAGATGTAGAATGAGTCGAAAAAATTCACAGCATTCTCCACCCCACAAGGGCAATATATTTGGAATGTTATGCCAATGGGGCTTTCCAATGCCCCTCAGATATTCCAAATTAAGATGGATAATCTATTTAAGGATTATCTAGAGTTCATGTTCGTCTACATAGATGACATTCCGATTGCATATCGAAATATAAAAGAACATATTAAACATCTTGAAATATTTTCAGATGCATGTCACAGGGAAGGTCTTGTTCTCTCTGAGAAAAAGGCTACTATCGCTGCTAATAAAATTGAATTATTAGGAGTTCAAATTGATGAAGCAGGGATAGAATTACAGGAACACATTGTGGAGAAAATCCGCAATATTCCTGACATATTAAAAGACAAGAAACAACTTCAGAGTTTCTTGAGAGTTGTAAATTTTGCAGGCATGTTTATAAAAGACCTTGCAAAATATAGAAAGGATTTTAGACCACTCCTGAAAGAGACTGAAAGCTCTAGATGAAAATGGAAAGAAGTCCATACCAAGAGATTTCGTGAACTAAAGCAAGTCTGCAATAGCTTGCCAAAACTCGCGATACCTCAAGATGAGGATGAGCTGGTAGTCTACACAGACGCCAATGATTTTCGATGGGCAGGAGTGCTCAGGAAAAAAAACAACTACGGGTCAAGAACCCTGTAGATACACAGGAGGGTTGTTCACTGAACAACAAGCCAAACTCTGGCACATAAATGAAAAAGAATTCTTTGCAGTATGGAAAACATTTAAAAAATGGTCTTTATTCTTACTTGCAAAGAAATTTGTATTAAAAGTTGGTAATACTAATGTTAGAGATTTTCTAAAAAATAAACTTGAATCAAAAATTGAAAAAGCTCGTATTATCAGATGGCAAGCTGAATGTCAATATTATACTTATGATATTGATGTTATAAAATCTAATGAAAATGTTCTTGCAGATTTCTTGACGAGAGATGGAAGCATTTGAAGCTGATTCCATCATTACGAGGTTCAGGCACCTCAGAGAAAACCTAGAGGTGCTATCATAGCATTTTGGACAGCTCGAGATCAGTGCACGAGCAGTTGGCCAAATACAACAGAGTGATGTGGAAATGGTCCGCAACAATATACGAACTTCCCATATAATAATGACAGCGCTATGGGAAACATTATTAGAGCCAACCAGAAGGCGTCAGCTGATGGCGACTACGCCATCAGCTTCTCTGGTAAACAAAGAGAAATGTGCCCAAAAAGCTAAGGTGGTCACATATGAAGAAGCATATTCAAGCACTGCTTCAAAGGAACCATTGTCGGATACCGACAAAAATGTTGAGCAAGAGGGAAGTCACATTTCCAAAAGTTCAAGTCAACCCACTGCCTCTGGGGTAAAAGAGGAAGAAATTAACCTTAGGCCAATGACAGACACCTCTAAGGTTAATTCAGAAGAGAAGGTCATTTCTACAGCCTGGCTGGACTACCAAGGAAAATGGGAACAACTGGTTTCCAAAAAAGGAATTAATCCCAGCAAGACGGTGATCGAAACATCCGGAAGATACAACAGGGTCTGGATGCTCGAGGGATCAAAGCCAGAAGAGATTCGAAAGTGGTATGATTTTGACTCATTAGCATCGGTTCATACTACATCACCAGGGTTTCTGGAAATTGAAAAACTACCGGGATGGATAAGTAGCGCAGTGCACGAATCATGGCAGAACAACCCGCACCTGCAAAGAGGAGATATTCTGGAGCTTAAGTTCATTTCAGCAGCACCAGAAATAGTCGGGAAAGGTTCTTATCCGGTCTTTCATTTTATTAAATTACAAAGACCTGATATGATTGCCTTCAACAGAGTTAAGTCTATGGATGAGAATGCACCACTGGTATCTTCAATCAGCGAAGATGAGATCTCCACCAGACGAGCATGGGGATTCTGGGTCTGTCTCACAGATTGTCTCACAGAGATGGAAAAGGACAAATATCCATTTAAAATATTTTCCAATAATTTAAATGGATCGTTTATGGTTAATTCTTTAACAGGGAAAAGCACGGAGTTTGCGGAAACCTCTTTTGAAAAGAAAAGGTTACTCATCTGGGAAAATAAGTTGCCAGCAACTGAGTCTACCAGAAGAAAGGCATGCAACATGATGCATGTTGGGCAATGGGATAATCACATATGCCCATATTGTGTGGAACAGGAAAAACCCCTATTCGGTACGAAGATTCGGGTAACCCAAAAGAAAGCCGAATCTGGACAAGATAAAGGGAAGAAACGTCCAAAAAACTTTCACAAGTCTAAGTGAAAACAACTGGATGTAAGAGAAAAAGAAGTGTCGGCAAAGACCCTACAATAATGGCTGACAAAGTAGAGAGGGACAGTTGGCAAGGGCATGTGACGAGTTGACAAAGGAGCCCACTAGCAATAATTCTGGCAGAATAATAATGTAGGCTGGAATCCAAGGCAAGTGACGTCACTGCGTTCGTCACAAGAAATTAGAGTTTGTTTGGAGTCCGTGATTCAAGTCCGCGGATGCCTATAAATCGAAGAGATTGAAGCAGATGGAAGGCATCAGAAATCCTCCCAACTCTTCAAAATAATAAGTTGTATTTCCTTTCTGCAAAATTTCCTTTCTGTATTTCTTTTTCACATGGGGTCAGTCCCCCAGAGTAAAGCATCCTCATATATGAGGCGCTAAGTGTCCATAATTTTTGTCTTCTCCATTAGGAGAAAAATATTTCTGTAATATTTTTAATATTTATTCAATAAAAATCCAGGCTTCCTATATCCATAATCTTCCCAAATTTGAATTAAACTTTTTGCCCCAAACCTCGCCACGTCCTAAGGTAAGAAACGAAATAGGACTGTACTGATTGTTGCTGAAGGAGCCCATATCTGGTGAACCATTGGCTGCGGTCGTGTGGTTGGAAGGAGTCCGTAAAATCCCAGAGCTCGGAAGACCCGACAACAAGGCGGTCAAACCCGAGGTATGAGGTTTTTGTTTAATTTTTCTTACGGAAGCATGTTGGGCATTTATTTGATGTATGGATTAATAAAAATTACTATTTAAAGTTTTGGGGCTAAAATGAAATAGTTTGAAATGTTGGTGATCAATTTAATATAAAAGAGTGTCAAGTGGAGATTATTTTATAAAAAAGGACTAAATTGGACATTAAGTCAAAAGGTAGAGGACTAATTGAGTATAAAAATAGATAAATGACTAATTTGGTCAAAAATGAAAGAAAAATGACTAATTGGGCATTTATTCGAATAATAATGTCACAAGGCAACAATCCTCCTCTTTTCACCACAATCAAATCCCAACCCCGTCACTTCTTCGATCCCCCTTTTCCCGCCACACCCTCCGCCACCGTGCACGGCCGCCTCAAATATATTCACCCCGAACAACCGCACCACCCGAACCCGACCCGGCTCAATATCCGACCCGGACCTCCTGGGACTCCAATCTATGTACAGCTTCTTCTCCATTCCAATTGATCTCTGGAAGCTCACCACATCTCCCGCCTGCAGATTCTTCTCCTTCACGAACCGGCTCCATCCCTTCGTCAGCACGTAGCTTTGGCTGCTGTTCCAGTACGAGTACCGGAACCGCCACACTTTCGCGCTCCCGACGTCCTCGAAGCTCAGAAGCACGCCTTTCGCCGCCGCGCCGCCGCCCCCAATGTGCACCGGGAAGTGCTTCTCTGCGAACTGCTTCGGAATCACCAGCCGGTTCAGCTTCCCGACGTCGCTCGGTGTCACCGATTTCTCGAATAGCTGTTCGCGCGCTTCTCCCGATCCGTCGCCGGCGGCGAGCTGGTAATTAGGCGTCCTGATATTTTGTGTTCGAATTCCGATCCAACTGCTCCTCCTGCTCTGAACGAGCTCTTCGTTGTACGTATGCTTCCTTAGCATATCGACGATTTCGGATTTGGAATGCGAAATCAGGAAATTCGATTCGAATTCAAAATCGTCGTCGTGCGTCCGCTTGACGTTGGCGAGGGCGTCGCGGCCGCGGAACCGCAGCGCGGCGACGTCGTAAGCCCTAGCGGCGTCTTCCTCTAGGTTGAAGGTGCCGAGCCAGACGCGGTGGTGCTTCTCGTAGATTTGAGCTCCCCACCGGCCGTTGGGCTGAGGGACGACGCCTTTGAAGCGCGACGACGGCAGCTTTCTAGACTCCGCTTCGAGGCCGTCGGCAGCGACGGTGGTGACGACGCTGGCGCTGGCTCCACTGTTCTCCGGTGGCCTGGACTTAGGCGGCGGCGGCAGCGGAGGTGGAAACGAGGCGGCTGTGAAGGCTGAGTAGTCACTAGTTGGGCTAATTTCGTCGAAAAAGATTCCATTTTTATTCATTTTTTTTTTTGGATGAGCATTTTTTTTATTCATTTGGTTGTAATATAAATTTAATTCCATTAGTATATTTATATAATAATGTATTATGAGTATATACTATGAGTAGAAAATATATATATATATAATGGTTATTAAGAATTTGGACTGAAGGGAGAAGGCAATGAGAAGAATTTGCACTAGCTAGGAGTAGCTAGGAACTGTGGAATGAGGATAGTGAGATGTGTGTGTGGATATATATAGCTAGAAGAAAGAAAGAGAGCGTGGTGTGCATTGTCCGTGTAAGTATTTTTCATGTCTTTATCAATTACTTCATCTATGTGTAGATATACACATACGGGGGGTCGACTTGGAGAGAGGGTGATAGATTATTCTTCACCTCCTAAAAAATTTTCACATTTTCATTTTGTTTGTGTGGTGGGTTTATATGAAGTTGTACTACATGATAATATATGATATGATAAGTGAGAGTTTAATTTATGTATGTATCAAGTAAACTATAATAATTAAAATTCCAAAAGTGTTGATTAAGCTAATTAAGCATATAAACTGTAGACGTTCCTGGCCTATCGGCTTACCAAAAAAAAAAAAACTGTAGACATGCATTACGTAATAATGCCTATGGATGTAAAAGGTTAAGTGGTGGCTAGATTTGTTTTTGTTGTGGTTACTTACGGCGCCATTGAAATAATTAAGTACTACTACTCCTACATACTACTGTACAAACAATCTACAAAGAAAATCAGGACAAAAATAGGGAAACCCCCTCTAGAATTTTTTATAATATCTTTTCTTCATTGTAATTCAATCATATAGAAGTAGATTTTTTTTAATGAAAAAAAAGAAAGAAAGAAAGAAAAGAAATAGAAAAAGGGGTTTAATAAGGATATTGGATATGGGCAATGGAGGAGGAAAAGATAAGGTGACAACAAGTTGATGCCATGGGGATGATTCAATTCATTCACATGACAAAGACATGAATAAAGGAGTGATGAATGAGATTATTGGGTGTGGGTAATAAGTTCATCTCCCCCAGAAAATTGATTGAGAGAATTATCCCACCTTGCATTACATTGCATTGCATGCTGCATTGCTGCCACAGTTTACTCTTAGTTATTTCTGCTGTCTCTTGTCTCCCCCCTATCTATCTATCTATCTATCTTCTAAGTTCTATCTTCATTCTACACACTACTCATCATTTCTACAATATTACATCATGTATCCATCCATAAGGACACACATTTTACCTTCAATTTCACACCCCACCTCTTTTCCACTCTAATTTTATTTCATGTATTATCAACACAATCAAAACATATATATACTACTACATAGTAATTTATATAGCTTCTGTGATTTACATATGTATACTTATATATATATATATATTAACCTTCTTGATTAATTATTTTATGTGTTGGTTAAATATTGGGAAAAAATACTCATATATATATATATATATATATTTATGGAATGCTGAATTAGAAGGGTTTATCACTTCACCAGAGTTGGGGGGATTTTTTCTTTTAAAGTGAAAGGGGAAACCCCATTGTTGAGAAAATGTCCGCAATTGTTGCCGACATGGCTGTCGCTCCAATTTTTATTTAATTATATTTTATTGAGATTGTTATTTGGAGATATACTCCCTCCGTCCCATTCCAAATGTCCTACTTACTATTTTTGGATGTCCCATTACAAATGTCTTCTTTCTATAAATAGAAATAATTTTCCCCTCCAACAACTATGTGGACCCCACCATATACTCACAAACCAATTCTACCTTAATTCACGTGCCCAACAGTAACCAGACACTTGGAGTGGGACGGTGGGAGTATTTATTTATTTGGATGTTGTACACTTGTACTTATAAAAGTCAACATTTTGGCAACTTGAGGGGGGTACATTTACGTACGTTGTAGTTGGCTGCTGCTATTTAATTTTTGTGTCTTGTTTTCTTCTGTTGCATGTTGAAATCAATCAATTGATTAATAAATTGGATTAATTGTTTGCTCAATAATATAGTCACTCCCTCTTCTTTTCTTCTTTAGAGCCTTTTTTATTCAATCTTATATCCTAGCTTAGCTAATCATTGACTTGATTTTTCTTAAAAGGATCAAACAAATCTCAAATCTGACAATGGATTTCAACCCTGGTCAAGAAAACCCTTCTTACATTTTTAGTGTGAATACTAGTTGGTCTAAACCCATCCCATCACAGGCTTTAGCATATTTTGTATTAATTCTTTGATTGATATGCCAAATACAGAGCATCTTTAGTTCTTGACTCCAAGATTGATGGAAAATATGCTCATGATATGTTTCATTTTATTATTGTTTGGATAAGAGTTCCACCATTTTGAAATTCTATAAGAAACCAACAAGGGCTTAATTTGTAGTAACATAAATACAGTATCTTCTTTTATATAAAAAGGAAAACTATCGGATCGGACCACAAAGCTCTATCGACTATCAATGTGCATCATAAGACTTCCCATTTATGATACTTTGATCTAGACCAAAAACAGGGATGAATTCATTCAATGGGGGTGTGTCTTTAAATCTTTAGTAGTAGTATGTTGCAATGTAGTAAGAATAGACCAACTATGGAATAGACATATAGTAGATACATTGTATTGTGCAAAGTACATGTAATTTTCCCACAACACAAATTGATGGGGGGGAGAAAAGGACAATGCCCTCATCCAGTCCATGTCCTTGTCCACATTTCCTGCAGCAAACTGATTATTCCTTTGCCCCCAACATATTGCTGAATATGACATGATGATGAGAGGTTTCCATGTTGGTTAAATCTGATCCATTTCCAAGAGAGAGCCACCTGCAGCCTTGGGGGATTTTTTTTTTTTTTTTTTTTTTTATCTATGCTGTGGCGTGTCCCATTCTCCCTGTCAATAATGTGTTCCATGTATTTTGCCAGAAACGGTCACCGTCAGGACTTGGGAGAATATAGTATAAAGATAATTGATCAGGTAAAGAAAGTGAGCCAGAACCACAGGTTTTTATTTAACCTTCTTTGGACAATTTAAGGTCGTTGATAGAGAAATTTATTTACCCCCCACTAAACGGTGGTGGAAAATTAATTAATTGGGCCTATCATCAAATTTGGGCCAGTGCCCCAAAAAGATGAAGTAGACATAAAGGGTCCAATGCTATGCACTGACTGGGAACATAGAGGGACAATGGATGTACATGGACAGCCTTCTGTTTTGCAATTATTAAGGATGTCCTTTCTTGAATTATATACCCTTCAAGATCAACTTTCTTTACGATATATGATATAGTACAGTGTGGGGGCAACCATTTCCCTCTGCCTTTCCGGACATACAATGCACCCGGAGAATGAAAGAAAAACAAACACGAGCACACGATGGAAGAAAAGGGGAGAGAGACCTATGCTACATCTTTTTGGAACAACGGTGCCACAGTTTATAGCCCTCTTTTTCCTTCTTTGTATCAGGACTAATCAAAGACCAAGATCGTTATCTACAATCAGTCCGGAGACTGAGTTTCATACCTATCAAAAAAAAAATCGTGTCTTTCTGACAAAAGTGTGCGTGTTGGCATGTCAATCAGCTAACGTTGTACGTAGGTATGAATCCTTTGGCATGTTGGCTCTCCATTTCCAGGGCCATCAAGGATTTCTGTCTGTGGTATCGATTTCTCTTTGCAGCAAGAGCTGTGGGAGATATTTAAGGTTAAAGCCATGAAGAAAATAAATAGTTAGGACTTCAAAAAGAATTGCATGCCTAAAATGATAAATGAAACCAAAATATTTGATTATTAATAAATAAATAAATAAATAGAAGTTGGGAAATCACAATTAATGATACACTTCACACTGGGTACTCAAGGACACAAATAAAACATTTGCAACTTATGATTAATACTCGAGGTTTTCTCCTTTGAGATAATTTGGAAGATGGAAATTTGAAGTGGAGAGCCCATCAAAGCTTAAGCAGCTATAGGTTAAACTAAAACATAAGCTAAGGCAGGTTTATGTTCCCATTGAAAACGAATTAATTCTATTCCTCAGCAGCATAGAATAAAATCCAATATGAAATTAGCACAAAGTTCAAGCTTATTCATAAGGCGGGCCAACTAGAGTGTAGAAAATTCAACTAAACCAACTAAGGGCAGACAAATAAATGAACAATTCAAGCAGCTTGAAAGTAAATCATGCGCACCCTCGAAAAATAAACTAGAGCTGAAATACTAGCAAACTCCAATAATGTCAAAGTCGGATGCTTCTCTAGGAGCTTGATTGGCACGTTTTAAAGTCTAGTCTAAACTTCAAATATTCTGGTCAACTATTGAATTAATAAATGAGCAACGTGAATACAATTTTTAGTAACTGGGGATGGGTTGGATTTTGATGTGATGTGATCATAAAGTGTCATTTTTAACCCGAGTCAGCAATTCGAATGCATAAGCAGCAAGTTCCACACCAAGAAAATGATCCACCTTTCGTTCTTTTTTCAAAAAACCACAGAGGATTACGAATTTGCCTCTACTTCATTAAGCTAGGTAAACTTTCAAACAACCCTTTATTTTCCTAGGACCCTCACTATATTGAACTACTCAATAAGTCGAACACAGGCACCTTGTTCCGCTCAACAGGTCAAAGCCAAGCAAGAAGTTAAGTTATTTAAAAAATGTTACTCAGCACTCAGCCATAAAACATCAAGCCAATGACATGGTGTCATCATGAAGCGGCCAATGACATGGTGCCATCATGAAGCGGCCAACGACATGGTGCTGTCATGAAGCGGGACAAAAAGCACTATGAGCAATTTTCAATGTCTTGCCTAGATGTTGAAAACTAAGACTAAAATCGACAACATTTCCATTTTAAGTAGCAAAAATCTGAGGAGTTCATGAATAAGAAGATATGTAACATAAATATCAAAGCACACTTACACGTAAGTTCAGAGGGCAGACCAAAGTCATAGTCATTGCGTCGCTTCTTGATATAGTATAATATTCCAAGCACCAATGCAGAAAAGATAACCAGACATGATATACCTACTGCAACCTTGCCACTGGTGGACAGTCCATGCTTTCCCCATAAAAGCGAACAGTTTGGTAAAGATGGTACACCGCACAATCCTTTGTTACCAGTAAGGCTGTGAAGGAAATCTAGTCCGTCAGTTATGCAAATGTGGTGGGCCAAGAAAGAAGTTACAAGACGGAAAAGTGTAACCAGTCAAAAAGGTTAAACAGAACAGAGGAACTATGTAGGCTAGTTGAGGAAAGACGTACTCTATTTTGCCACCACGGACTCCAACTGAATAAAGCTCCTCTGGAACTGGTCCTTCCAGTGAGTTACCATTCAGTAACCTGAGTAGGAATGCATGACAGCAAGGTCAAATAGACAAACATAAAAGTTATTTGAAGAAAGATATAATTGGGACGGGAAAAAAAATTCGAAGTCAGATAATTTAGGAACCTGGCAAAAGCATAGTAATAAGACCCAGCCCAGTGACCCTATCACCATCCCAGTCCCTGCTACCAATTCACCCAGTTTCACAATTGACCCAGATTGACTCCCCGACCTGGCTGGTTCAACTGGAAAACCAGTGAACCAGGTAGTTTTTCTCAATTGACGAGGAAGAAAAGAAACCATTGAATGGTTGCTCAATCCTTATATATAGGGTCATAACCCCACCCTTACATGCCAAGATAAATAAGAAGATTAAACTTAAAAGTTATTTAACTCTTTTGGTAATTTGAATTTTTATCTGGATACAATGACTAAAAAATTACAGTTAAGGTAATAGTACATAATTATCACATTATTATTTATAGTTACGGCAAACAAAATTAACAGATTTTATATAAGCTTAGCTCCGCCAAAGACTCCATAAAATACACGCGTTACTCTAAAATTTATAAATATAATTACTTAACAGAAAATATAATATCTGTGATAAATTATTTTAAAAAAAATAGGACTTATTAAAAAAATTGGAAGATACTGAATATAGTGAGTTTATAAACTATATTACAATGTATATAGTCAGATAATAGACAAAAGATAGAAGTTTCACATCAGATGTATGAAAGTTAATTTTCCATTATAAAGATACTTATAAGTTATATATAATGATTATAATATATGGTTTGAACCAATGGACTGAGCTGAACCACCAATTCAACAACCCAGCCTTCTTGCCAGGTTGATGTCCGGGCTGGGTTTAATGACTATGATCAAGAGGCTGCGATCAATTTTGAAACACTGACAAAACTAATGCACAAGGGTATCGAGGACATCTTAACCACGTAATTGCTCATTTAAAGCCAACTGGCTATATGTACGAGCAGAATTATATTATGCAAGCAGAAAAAAATCACAAAACTCACACAAGCTGCAGGCTGGATGAAGTTAAGCTGCTTGGTATATAACCAGTAAATTTGTTGTTTGATAAATCCCTGCATCATTGAAAAACAATGAGACATATCATAAAATAAGATAGACTGCAACCAACTAATGTTTTAGCATCACAATATAAATTTCTGAATAATTTTAGTCATGAAAAAGTACCATTTAACTGACATAAGATTTATTTATAGCTCTAAGTAACAGTGCTTCATTTTGGGATCGAATTCCTTAAAAAATTTGTACCACCACTGGGAGAATTAGCTGCCATTGTGTTTGGCAGGCAAGGAAAATCCATCCAACATAACGATATAATAACAGGAATGCTATGAAAAAAAAACAAAGAATGAGCATGTCAGCTTACAGCTTCATAAGAGACTTTACACCCAATCCCGATGGTAAATCACCTCCCAAGGAATTGGAGCTCAAATTCCTGTACACAAAAGTTTTCCCATAATATTAAAATGTAGCACAGAAGGACCAAATAGCCAAGTGAACGAAAGATGAAAGAATCCAAACAACTGAGAAGAGAAAAGAAACAATATAAAAGATTTAAAAAGAAAAATAATAATAATTGGAGTATGTGTTTAATTTTATGTTACAACCTTGTTCAGATATCTATTTGAACTGAAGGCCAAAAATCAAACCCCATCTTTAGACATCTTTAGACATCATTGATCATTATACCTTTCCATGCACGTTGTGCATGTCATCATTAACTAATCATCTTTAGGGCCCGTTTGGATTGGCTTTTAAAAAAAGCAGAAGCCAAAAGCAGAAGCAGAAATGAAAGCCAAAAGCAGAAACAGGTAGCTTTTGTGTTTGGATGGAATGTTTGAAAAGCAGTTTTTTTTCAAAAGTGTGTTTGGATATGTAAAAGTGAAAAGTGCTTTTGAAATGTGTAAATTACCAAAAAGGACATGCTATTTATATATAATAGTATATATTTATAGTGTAATTAAAATAAATTAATAGGGGCATTTATGACACTGCACACATTACTAGGTGATTTTGGCTTCTGCTTTTCGGAGAAGCACCCCCTGGGTTGCTTATCCCAGAAGCACTTTTGCACCTTTTCGAGGTACTTTTGCTTTTTCTAAAAAGCCAAGAGCCTGTTTGGAATGGCTTTTTTCCAAGTGCTTTTGGCTTTTGCTTCTGCCAAAAGCACTTTTGAAGAAAAAAGAGTGTTTGTTTTGGCTTTTTAGAAAAAGCAAAAGCACCTCGAAAAACTGCAAAAGTGTTTCTGGGAAAAGCAGCCCAAGGGGTGCTTCTCCGAACAGCAGAAGCCAAAAGCACATAGTAATGCGTGCAAAGTCTTAAATGCCCCTACTACTTAATATAAATTACACTATAAATATATCTTATTCCCATATAAAAAGTATGTCCTTATTTGTAATTACTTCATTTCAAAAGCACTTTTTACTTTTACGCATCCAAACACACTTTTAAGAAAAAGCTGCTTTTCAAACATTTCATCCAAACACAAAAGTTACCTGCTTCTGCTTTTGGCTTTCACTTCTGCTTCTGCTTTTGGCTTCTGTTTTTTTCAAAAGTCAATCCAAACGGGCCCCAAAACAAACACTCTTTTTTCTTCAAAAGTGCTTTTGGCAGAAGCAAAAGCCAAAAGCACTTGAAAAAAAGTCATTCCAAACAGGCTCTTAAAGAAGCATTTCAACACAATCCATCAGGGAAAGAAAGACGAGGTAAATTAAGAAATAAATGAAATGGAAAAGACGATACTTACAGGCTTACCAAGTTAGTCAAAAAGCCAATTTGGTCACTGATATAACCTTTCAACCCTTGGCTACCAAGATCTCTGAGTACAGGATAAATAAAGGCTCGTTAAAATACAGTAGTAATGATTTGAATTGCAAACTGGCTGGGAAAAAGGGATGTTTCGATAGCACTGATGTTCTACTGAAATAGCAAAACAGATGCAGTAGAACCAAACACCAATCGAAGAACAATTACATTTTGAAACAAGTGGCAGCAATAAATCGTAATCAAGGAGCCAGGTATAAATGAAATTGCTAGCTATTGGCTAGACATAAATGTCCTGTCAATAAATTAAACATTCCCAGCATGTCAATCAATGCACTAGACAATGAAGCATAGGAAAAGGAATCCAAATTTTACAATTAAGAAACACATTTCATGTATAGACGAACAAAAATTAATTTCTAAATTATTACTACCTCTGTCTCAGTATTTTTGTTACGAATCACTTTTCGCACTATTTAACTTTGATTTAAATTTTTATCAGAGTAATGTATAGTCAAGTGAGATCTTGTTAGATTTGTTTAATCTTTGTAGTTTTAGAATATCAACTTTTTATAATTTTTCCTTATACACAATTTACCCAATTTAAGTTACTAACAGTTAAAAATGTGTATCAACATGCGTGTGGGAAGGGTATGTAATAAAAACAATGAGACATATGTAGTAGATCAAATATAGTGATATTGATATTGATCAACTTTTCCAAACAAGTTTACCTAGTACAAACAAGTTTACCTGTTTTTAGTTAATTATAATCTTCAGTACATAAATTATTAAGTTTAACATATATGATGACCGATCAGAATATTTAGGCAAGGAACATGGAAATGGTGGGGGATGGGGTGGGGGCACTTCCCCCTTCCCCTGCCCTATTTCACGCAAAAGGAACACTTTTTTTCCACCACCCGCCACATTTCATCCCACAATGGATGGGCGCCTGCTATCACTTGCCCCTGTGGCCTTCCCACACCTACAGATCTTCCAACCATTTAGCTAATAACACAACAGTAGTATTAAATAAGATATTCTTGCCAAACTGTACAGCCTTACAACTAAAAAACTATGCAATCAATCAACTGAATGAGGTTTCACGCATAATCCTACAGCACATTTTTCATACAAACAAACAATTTCAACCAGAAAAGTAAAGTGATGCTTACATTTGGGAAATCACAAGGTTTGATCCATCCTTAGTGGGATGGCACGTAACACCCTCCCAGGCATCCCAAGTGGCAGGTGCACACGGATCTCCATTCCAGCCCATTCTGTCTGGCACACGAAGTGACTCCTTCAATGCTCTCATGGCAGTAACTGCAAAGTATCGTGTAACAATTCCTTGTGATTCACGTAACAGAGTTAACAAGGTATTAACTCCACTAAGCACATCCCCATCATTTTTCTATGTCTAATGGTCAATTACTAAGGAGAGCCCCCTTCTCCTTAAAAACCCACTCTCCCCTTAAAAAGTCATCCCATCCAAACAAATACTCCAAGATCAGGTACCCCACTCCAGGACAAATAAAACCAGTAAGTAATTGATTCATTTAGAAAAACATATAAAAAGAAGTTCTTATCAGAACAATAATTTAGTAGGAAATAATGCAGAGCTTTCGGACCCTCCACAGATGACATTACCAAAATCCAATTTACACAATCTTATGGCTCTTATCCATGGTATCGTATGCATATTAAACAACTAACATTTGAAGAACATCAAATTTTGTGCATACCCTGATCTGGTAGAGTTTTGGGATCAATTGGAACAATTGCATAATTCTCGAGTCCACAAATGAGGGGTGCACCCACCACAGATTCCAGCCTCACTTCCAAAGTAGTACTACTCAAATTCTTGACCACATAGGAAAAATCATATGCTGCAAATCCCCCTACCTTATCGTATATGTCCACCCTATCAACTTTCTCCCCATTCACCAACACATCAAACACCCTCTGCCCGGGATTTGTCACACTCACATCAATCTCCGCAAAATGGAACCACAGCACATAATCCAGCTTGGCATCCACGTGTAGTTCATACTCCAATATCCCACCACCATTCCCCTGCACTATAATTGCGGTCTGGTAAAGCTTTTCAGGGAAGTAATTTGGGTTCATTTCCACATTGGCCACCGATTTATTGGTAGAAATTGTTTTGATCTCAGCCCCATTAGCAATTGAGACTGATGCGACCCTGAAAGTTGAATCAGACTGCCACGACCGGCCAAAGACATCAGTATCATTACTGAATCCAGGCCCCCATTGATCCGAACCCGACGAAAACCTTCCGTAGTTGACCAAAATGTAACTACTCATATTCTTATCATAAGTAAAATTATAAGCCCTAGGTTCAATTTGATTCAACTCCAAAGACCCTATAACCGGGGGGTCAGTTGCAATGCTGTAAAAGCAAATGTCCACAGAAGGCTCGTCGTGATAAAAGAAGAGACCCGAGTAGGCGCCGGAGCGCGAGATCGATTCAGGCCAAGGGGATCTCCACTGAAACACTAATGTTCCCTCAACGGATACGTCAAAGGAAGGGGAATGCGACTTACCATCAAAATTATCGTACACACTGAACGTGCGGAGGAAATAGCGCCCCCCAGTAACACCCGTGGGAATCGAGTAGCAATTCTTCTTACCATACGAAATCGGAAAGTACCGGAGGGTCTTCTCATGCTCGTTCACGAACCACAGCGGCTCGGACACAACTGAAATCGCCCCGCCGGAATAGAACCGATCGGAAACCCAATTTGTACCGAACGCGTCAGTGGTGTTGACCAATCCTCCGCAATCAATGTGCAAACTGTAGTCTGCAGAAAGAAGGGGGGCATTTCACATTAGGGCATAAAATCAAGAAACTATTAGCTAACTGAAGTAGAAACCACAGATTACAGTAACAATTTGTTAAAGAAACGGATGAATTCAAAAGCATAAACTTAC
Source organism: Hygrophila difformis (assembly GCA_030278955.1). Taxonomy (NCBI): domain Eukaryota; kingdom Viridiplantae; phylum Streptophyta; class Magnoliopsida; order Lamiales; family Acanthaceae; genus Hygrophila; species Hygrophila difformis. The sequence goes on from JAOANR010000003.1 coordinate 10,487,132, forward strand.
TGAAAGGGTAAGAGACGGAGAAGGCATAAGGGATGCGGAACTGTATAATGAAGAGGAAGAAGAAGATAAGGGACATCGTAGAATTGGAAATGGTGCAGGTTTCTGACAATGGCAGGAAGCTGTATTCTGGGAAGACCTTGTTTGGGCTGTGGGCATTAGAAGGGAACTGTACAGTGCAAGTGCTGCGCGTAAAAGGAAAAGCCAAACAGGGCGCAATTAGCGGGCAAAATGATGGGAAAAGGGCAGTAAACGGAACGACGACGACATTTGTTTAGCATCCGAATTTTGAAAAATCAAGGGGTTTTTCCAACTGCAATTTTAATGTACTTCCTCCATTTTTTATTTATTTTGTTAAGGACATTTAAATTATTAATAACTTAATTTCTTATAAGTAGAAATTTTATAAATTTAATATTCAAAAAATACCACGATAGAATTTTTCAGAACCTCGTTTGACTATATTTTTATTTGTATAAATATGATAAAATTTTAAAAATAAAATGTATAGATAAATAGTGGCTAAAATTCAAATAGGACTATTAAAAAAAGAGAGAAGGGGAGTATTTAGTAATTCATATATCCTGCAAAAGCTTTTAAATATATTGACCATTTTAAAACTATAGAATTTATATGAAAGTTCTTTTAAAATTTAATTAAAAACTATCTTGTGATGTTACTACTTCTTAAGACAATTTATATTATAAATTTTGTGAATTTGGAATTTATTTAAATTCTATAATATTTTGATTCTTCCTATTTCATTTTCTCTCGGTATTAATGTCTAGATTGTGAAATACTATCATTAAGGATAATATTTATTATATTTATGGAAGATTTATTAACAGTTATAAATTGCTATATAATGCTACATCTGTGATTTGTCCAATTTATATTGATAGCATTTGTTGCAGTTAGATCATAGATGTACTTATTTTGTTTATGTGAATATCAGGTATTCCCAGTACTCATTGTACTCAGACTAATGTCTAATCCCTCAATGATCAGGTGGGCATTGAAGGGCTCGAACTCGAGACATTTGCTTAGGTTGCCAGAGCCCAATACCACTCAGACCAACTGCGTTTGGTTAGATCATAGATGTACTTATTTTAAACTATTAGGCAGTTACAAGTAAAATTTATAGTACAAAATATATATTTTAAAATGATGCGATTAGATGAGTATAATAAAATTTAACTTAACTATCTTTTTTCTTTTATGCATAATAACATTAATTAAATTGAAATTTTAAACAATATCAAAAGTTTAAATATATCAATTTCAATTTCCCCGAAAAAAAATATATCAATTTCAATTGAACTAAGGGAGTCAAAGCTGGGTTAACTAAGAGCCAACTACTTAAATATGGTTTTTGTATTTTTGACATGCATCGCCAGTCCAATTTATTAATTTTAGTTACATCCTATTTTCAATTACCCAAAAGTTTCACGTATGAACTTTAGTTCTTCCAACCAACTTTAATTTCAACCACTACAAGATCAACAATTATTGGTAAAATACGTACAAAAAAAAAATTGCATGAAATATATAATTTCGAAATACATACAATTAGATATAACAACACCAAACTTAATTATATCTTTATTATATATTTACATAAAATTGAATAATACTACATCATACTGAGGTTTGTAGTAATGTATTAGGTGTATTGAACTTTCCTTTAATGGTAATAATTAAAGGCAAGACCATCTAAAATGGGGTTTTGCAAGTCACATGGAAGAGTTTGGTGATGTTGACAAAAAAAAAAAAAAAAAAAATTAATTTATGAGTTAGTGGAAAAGGGAATGGGAATTCAAAACTCATAAGGGTCATCATAAATTCATAACTCATAAGTTGGGTGGCCAATTTGTGGGCGATGCAAAAAAGGTAATGGGAAGCACATTACACATTTCCATGTCTTTGTCCACCTATATTTCAACACTTTTATGCTAGTTTTCAACATATACTTCAATAGTGTCGGAATTTTGAGTTGCACTCATTCATCCAAAAAGTAATTTAACCATTACAAAACTAAGATAACAAATTGGGTCACATTTGCTGCGCCTTGATAGGTAATAGATAGAATTCGTTGAGGAAATTTATTCGTATTTTCATAAATAAAATTGAAATTTGTGTTCGAAAAGTTCAACAAAACTTGAATTCAATTTGTTGGTAATTAAAAGTGAAATTCGGACTTGATTAAATGTCTATTTCTATATTGTGCAAATTTCATTACAGCACCTTTGAAAAAACCAAAAAACCAATTGGATAAGTCATAATCCTCTATCAACGTCATCATTAGGGTTACAACTTAATACGGACATGAAAATGTGTGTATTGTCTTCCCATTCGAATTATAAATTTAAAAAAAAGGTGACAAAAAAGGAAAACAAAAAGATCTTCTGGCTGCGTTTGAAAAAAAAACAAACAAACAACGGAATAAGAAATTTTTGTATGTGATATTTCATAAATGTGTTAGTAGTAGTACATTAGGATCTTGTTATATCAATGTCTTATTTAAATAAGATATCCACATATGTGTGTGTTTTATTGTGATTTTATAGTAATAAACTTAATGTGTTAGTATTAGTACATTAGGATCTTGTTAAATTATTTAAATAGAATATGTATTTTATATAATTTTTAGCTTTATACATTTCAATACATCAATCATTAAACAATTACGTTAACATTGTACAGATATTCTTTTCAAAAATGGGACCGACACAAACTAATGAAGCGGGTTCTGGCATATATATATATATAGAGAGAGAGAGAGAGAGAATAGTCTAATTTCCCTAAAATCATAGCAGCCAATTCGGTTAGGGTCCTGATCAATTCTGAAACTGATGTATTTATATGGAATAGTGCTGGTCAATAAAAGTATTGTAAAGATGTCATATTTCATTGAATAGACATAATAAGAAAGAAATCCACTAATTACTAATTAAATTCCACTAATCACGGGGCATTTACAACCGGAAATAAATCTAATTGTAACAGTTGTCGTTTTCAAACCATTTATCCGACGGCAACACAATTTCAATAACCCAGAATCATGTCTCGTAGCACTGTGTTGGAGATGATGGATTTGAATGCACTTCCAGAAGGAATAGAAGCCGATGAAGATGATGACTCCCAACTGTACAATTAGTATTTAATTTCGTTGCTATAAATGTGTTGGAAATATCGTCCAAAGTGAAATGGGATATTTTACATTTGTAGGGATGTCCTTGATCCCTGTGACGTTGTCATTGACTTGTACAACATGTTCCTCAGCGAATTCAAGCTGACATAATTCGACATCGAACTTAGTCAGCTTGTTTTTTTTTTTACTTCTTTTTGTCGATTCTCAAGCATCTTCAGTTCTGTTTTCAAGCTCTCAACCTGTTCTCGAAGTCATAATTCGCGCGCAGGGCCGGGTGTTGGACAAGTGGACTGTAGAAGTAGTAGCAGAGCGTGCAATAAAAGAGGTTTATAGATCATGTTGGCAGTTTAAAAAGCAACATATGCACATTGAAAAACAGGTTGGTACAAAACATTAGAGACATAATACCACTAACAGAAATGATGAATCTTGAAAAATTTAATCTATGATTTAAAAAATAAATATATAAATAAAGCCTGGGGGTGTGAGGTTATTATGCATACATGTTCGTTGGACCCTACTCCACAATCCCGTGAAGCACTCGTGCCGGGTGTATTATGATCCTCTAATTTAAATGAAAATCATTAACACAGTTATCTAAATACAGCACGAAAGGTATACCATATAACATGTATTGAATCCATCATAATATGTATCTGATGTAGCATGCAACAATTGAGAACATGTTCAAGATTCAGCATGAAATAAATGTGAATCCATCATAATATATATCTAATTCAGCACGAAAGATGTACCGTGTATCATGTATTGAATACATCATGATATATATCTGATGTAGTATGTAACAATGGAGAGGAAAATATTTTCAAGATTCAGCATGAATGTGAATCTTCAATCCATCTGAATATGTATTTAATTCAGCATGAAATGACGTTTGATGTATGAGAGAGACAGAGTGTGGGAATTGGAGAATGGGCTGATGTTGAGAAAATGAGGAAAAGAGAGTGTGGGACTTTACGTCTGGCAAAAATATAGTTACCAAAAATATACCCCCACAAAATCCACCCACTATGTTGACAGAATATTGACCCTCAATTAAGAGATATTAATTGAGGCAATAAAATTAAACATTAAATAAACATAATCATATCATAAAAATGTGATACAATCATTAATATATTGAATAAACACCATAAAGTACCAACTAGCATGAATGGAGTCGGATTCAACAGTTCAGATTGGTCATGAATCAGGACCCTAACTGCCTCCCCTAGCAGCAGAAGTGAACTCAAATCCTTTGGAGTCAAGGCGTGGTATTGCATCAGAACTCGTTGGGAACGGCCTCTAATTCAGTGGGTAAAAACAAATTGTGATGGAAGCTTGAATCGTGCCAAGGGTCTTGCAGGTGGCATCCTTCATCGTGATAAAGGGAATTGGCTGGGCGGCATCAGAATTCAAGACAAGTTTGCTGACATACTTCAAGCTGAAATCAAAGCAATCTTCATTACCATGCAACTAACTTGGTCAATGAGAATCGGACAGCTATGACGCCATTGACCTTATCAATCATGACATAGTAGGTACAGGTCGGACATACCAATGGCTTGAACAAATTAAAGACGTGATCACTTGGAAATGGGACACTCATTTTTCTCTTGTCCCCGAGAGTGCAATGTCGCAGCGGTTTGGTTCCTTAAAGGTCATCAATGAGTTGGAGACTTGGAGGTGTTAACATTTTGTTAGACCTTCCGAATATATGTTTGACATTCTAGACTCTAACCTTATGGGTCTGTACTATACCAAACAAATTTTGAATTAATAAAGGCTTGGGCCCTCATTTCTAAAAAAAAAAAACAAAAAAAAAACAAAAAAAAAAAGATTGGGAGGAAGATGAAATCGAATATTAAAAAACAAAAAATAATGGAAGTGACATTGCTTGCCTATGGCAGTATAATGTGGACAATGCCATCGATCACATAACATGCCAGCCGGACACCTCATTACATGAGAGGTAAAATGTGTTGCTTAAAAACTAAGAACCTTTTAATACTCCTAATAGATATTGCAATGCACGTCGAATTTAGAAAATAAATAATTTTCGATTACAAGAAAATAATGTAATACCACTAAGCTTATCTTTTTAACAAAATTCTCCCTCCGTTTTCTTAGGTTTGAAACATTGGTATTTTTTACATTGTTCACATATTTACTTTGTCTCGAATTTTTATTATAGTCCAGAAAAAAAATATAATCAAGTGAGATCTTGTTAGATTCGTCTAAACTTGTAGTTTTAGAATATCAACTTTCTATAATTTTTTATTGTATACTTCCTCTGTTTTTTAAAGATAGCTACGGACCCACCCAGCACGCAGTCCAATGCACATTTTAAACCATTAACAACTCAAATTCGGTACATGTAAAAATTCTAAAAGCTTGATATTTAAAATCTACAAGACGAGATGAATCTAACAAGATCACACTTGACTATATTTTAACTTGTATAACCATGATAAAACTTTAAGTCAAAGTATATAAGTGAACAGTACCCATTTGTCAAACGTAGCTAACAAAAAAAAAACGGAGGAAGTACAATTTAAGTTATTAATCGTTAAAAATATGTATCGCATGTGTGCCTGTAGCAAGTGGTGCAAACTCAAAAAAACGGATGTAGTATTATCAAACATTCTTAATATATATAAAAACAACTTTGTAGTAAGAATGGTTATTTCTTGCACAATAATGATGTAAAAAAATGCTTGCAGGTTTATTTAGGTAAGGCCAAATTTGATTGAATGAAATTTAATCGCTTAGGGACGAATCGGGCATAAAATTGTTCATATTTATTTTATTGATTACCGTAGTTACAAACTACAATGAACATATCCATACGTGACATATAGAAATATTTCATAATTTGACATTCATAATCCAATTAAGCAATAGTATTTTCTATTTGGTACTTGGAGATTACTCGGTCCGTCGGTCGGTCTAAGAAATCAATCGGTTTAGAAAAAGTTATCCTCAAGTATTCTTCTGGTAAGCCGAAAATCTCATCCCCAACTTTAGGAGTAGTTGTCATAAAATGTACTCCCTCCATAAACGCATCGATTTAAATACAATCATCTCTTCACCATGAACTTCATTCAACCTAGTTAAGAGTGCAAAAAACCATGGACGAAACGAAATGTCACACTTATCTCTTTGTTGGGGCCACAAAGGATAGTGGGCCACAGAGAGAAGAATTGGGCCATAAAAGATGGGCCGAAAAGAGACTTTCAAAGAAAATCGAGTTGGAGATCCATTGGGCCGAAGAATGAAAAGAGAACGATCAAGAGCAGCAGAAGAAGCCCGAAAGGAAGAAAGCTTCAGAGGGAAGGATTTCGGCCGAAATGACATCAATTCAGCCGATTGAAGTAAACAGTGGAATCGGCTTAAGGGAATCGGCCGGAGAGCGGTTACTCCAGCTCCGGCTATAAATAGGGGTCGACACACACAAAATCGGAGAGATCAATCCAACCCCCAAATTCCTTTTATCAAATTTAATTCCTTGTTATCTTTACTGCTTTCTTTACAGCTTTCCTTTACAGCTTTCCTTAGAATCTAGCTTAGTTTGTAGCGGTTACCTTTTCCAAATCCACCGTTGTTTCTTAGCAACTGGTAGTTTGGTTCCTTGTTCTTGGTGAATTCCGCCGTTGTTTCTTAACAACAGGTAGATTCCCCATTGTATCTTGTTGTTTTTGATCAATTCAAAGAAGATTCAGTCGATTGTGGGCGCATTATTGTTAATCCGGACCCGTAATCGGTTTGATCCTTTTCCGATAGCCTCCCTTGAGGAGAAAAAGGTCATTGGCTCAACCCAAGCCAAACAGTGGCACGCCCAGTGGGACGCGAAATGGCATTCGAACAAGCAACTCCAGCGGTAAACACGGCGGCGAGGACTGATTTGCCGCCGATTCAGGAAGAACGTGCAGCAGAAGCCGGAGAATTCCCCCCAGGGTTCCCCGGACCATCACACTTCCACAATCAGGAGTTTTCAAACGATGATTTAACCCCGCGATTCCGAGATCATGTTCAATTTATGGTGGAGGCGGCGGTTACTAATTCGGTTCGCCAAATTGAAGGAAATATCCTGGCAGCGATGCCAGCTATGTTCAGAGCCGAAATAGCGAGGAATATGTATCCGATGGGAATGCAGCAAGCTCCAGTGGCGCAAAATCCACCACCTGCGATGCAAAATCCTCATAATTTTCAACAGCAGGCCTTTCGGCCGCCAGGAGGGCACGGAGCTCGGCCTTTTGTTCCTCAGCAGCAAAGGTGCGATCAGCAACAGAATCAACCGCCTCAACCAGCTGTTCAACCACCTGCTCCAGTGGTTCAACAACAATACGCACCACATCAGCAGAATCCACCACAGCTGGTTGACAGGGAGTTAATTGCTGAGATTATTCGTACTCAGTTTGGAAATATCATCGGCCAGGAGAATAGGCCGATGTAACGGAAACCTTATCCAGATTACATTGAGGAGCAGTATCCACTGCCTAGAGGGGTAAAGGTTCCAGATTTTAACACTTTTTCTGGAGAAGTCGGCCGCTCTACAATTGAGCATATTGGCCGATTTACAGCTCAATGCACCAGAATCGCGCAAAATGATTTTCACAAGCTGATATTGTTCAGCTTGTCGTTAACTGGTCTAGCATTTGAGTGGTATATCAATTTGCCAGCGGGATCGGTCAATACATGGGCCGAGATGGAGCGGTTATTCCATGACCGATTCTATAATACCAGTCCTGAAGTTTCGGTAGTTGATCTGACGTCAACCAAGCAGAAGGCGTCCGAATCAGTTACTGAATTCATTGAAAGGTTTTATGCAGTAAAGGCTCAGATGAAAACAATGCTACCTGAGCATGAGTATATTCAAATCCTGAAACAGAATTTGAAGTTTGCCATCAAAGATAGATTGATGGTAACAAGACCAAGGACTGTGGCCGAATTAACGGCTGAAGCTATAAGGATGGAGACTTATTTGGCAGAACAAGCGGCTTTCAAATCAAGCCGAAGTCAAAGTGGAAGATCACAACCTATCCAGTCAGCTGCCTCATTTGCTGAGTCTCTGGATAGATGTGAAGTCCAGGAAGAGTACAACACGGATGACGTTCCCGCATTAGCCAAAGTTGCAAGGGCAGAATTAATCATAAAAAAGCCTATGACTTGTCCAGCACTTCGGCCAGCCAGAGGCAAGGAGAAAGAAGGAGGAGATGGATCTCAAAGGTTTTACTCTTTCGATTTGTCACAAATGGACGAAATATTTGATTATTGCCAGAAGAACGGATTGCTAGAGTTTAAAGGAAACAATCCACAGCCTACCAAGGATCAGTTGGAAGCCGGATGGTGCATGATAATGGCGAAAATGACCATTATTTTCAATCCATTTCCGTGTCTTAAACGGGCATTTGATCGCATTCCGGTCTTACATTAAGTAAGAAAGCAGTTGAATTGGACTGATTTATGCATAATTGTAAAAATAATAAGCTGGTGTGAAAGAAGGCATAAATATGTAATTTTATTACATATTTATGTTAGAAAAATCCAAAAACATGAGAAAAAGAAAAGAAAAGAAAAAGGAATGAAAAGATGGGCAAAAGAATAAAGCAAGCCCACAAAATACAAAAAGATGGGAAAAAGATAGAAAAGCCCATAAAAAGAACATTTTCGGCCCATCTGGCCCAATCCAGCAGGCCAGGGAACACCTTTGTCGCGATGCATGGTTCCGCGACAAAGGAGGATTCCGCGACCAAGCAGCTCAGATGAAGAAGGAAACCAGCCAAGCCCTTTGTCGCGATGACCTTTGTCGCGATGGCATGCTCCGCGACAAAGGCATGTTCCGCGACCAAGAAACCCAATTAGAGACACCAGACCCAGTCGAGAAGCTTTGCCACATGCAGTGTGTTCCGCGACCAAACTTGATGCTACGAGACAAAGCTGTGATGTGTGTGATGTCTTAAGACACAATGGGCTAGAATCAAGGCCCGTGGGCTTAGGGTTACACTTCTATAAATATGAGGTGTTTCCCATGAGCTAAAAAAGTTGGAATTTTGTTGATTAGAGCTCTCTTGAAGGCAAGCAGTAGGAGTTCTCTCTTAGGTAGTGTAGTTTAGGTTTATTTTCATGTATTATTTAATTTTTGCTCTTAGTTTAGTTTAGTTTAGTGTTTTTACTGTTCACAGTTACCTAGATAGCCATTTTTATACCATGTTTTGGTTTCTAAACTCTTGTTTTAGGGTTTGTAATACCCAAATCATGGGTATTAACAACACCCCTTCAATAATATGGGAAAACATTCATCATTTGTGTCCCAAATCATGAAATGGGTCTCACACCCCATGGATTAATGCTTTCTTTTTCATTTTGGGGTCATTTGACCCCCATTATGTTATTTTTACGCTTACTGTTTGCATTTTATGGATGATGTTGTGTATTTGAGTGTGGTTAAACCCTAGATTAGGACTCTTGCTTTATTTTTAAAATTCTGTCCATTTTTGTTTAAGCATGTTCTTCCTTATTTTGAATGTTTCTTGTTTGTTTTTAACTTAGAATAGCTTTTTGATCTGAAATAGGGTGAGATCACGCTGTTTGCATGCCACTGTTCATTTCTGCTTTTTCTGACTTTTGTCCTGAACCACCTTGGTCGCCAACCGCCTTTTGTCGCGGAACCACGTTCCGCGACAAAATGGTTGTTCCGCGACAAAGGTGTCTAAAGACAATTGTCTTCATATTTTAAAACCCTTTGTCGCGGAACACCTTGTCGCGGAACCACGTTCCGCGACAAAATTTTCCATGCATAGCGACAAAGGAGCCAAACTCTTGCATTTTGTCTGCATGGCTTTTTGTCGCGGAATAATCTTGTCGCGGAACCACGTTTCGCGACAAAATCTCATCCTGAAACAGAAAAATTATGCCATGTTCCTTATTCTTTGAACACTTTGTCGCGGAACCACGTGCCGCGACAAAATTTTCCATGCATAGCGACCAAGGTTCAAATGCTTTAGAATTTTCTGAAAACTCTTTGTCGCGGAACACTCTTGTCGCGGAACCACGTTCCGCGACAAACCCTTGCTTAGCGACAAAGAAGCGTTATGCTGCCAAAAATTCTAAAAACTTGTCGGGATATCCATGTCGCGGACCTCGGTCCGCGACAAAATTTATGATATCGCGACAAAGATTCCCTTCTCTCTATTTAACCTCAAACAATCTTCATTCTCTTCCTATAATATATTGCATCACTCACATCATAACCCCACGGGTTAAGATGTAACATTCTTGAACTGCAATATAGGGTGTTATGCTGCCCAAATTTTGATTCTCCATTTTCATCGCTTAACTGATTGAACCCTTGACTCATTATTGATTAAAGATTGAGATTAGCAATAATCAAACATCAATAATTATCATGATTAAAGGACCTTTGTTCAATTGCCAGTAAAATACTCCTCTATAAACAAAACCTTGATGGCTTAAGCAGATAATTCGGACTGTAATTAATTATGGTAGGAAGGATTATTTAAGATCATCAATTGTGGAATCAATCCACAACCTTGCATGAGAAACCAATGTCTCTCATGCAAGAAATCGTCTTTTATTTCTTGTTGATTTTGTCTTTGCGTGTTGTGTGGAACAATTAGTAAAGAATACATCAGACTAATGTTGGTGGGTATTCCCTCATGGATAACTAGCTTGTACTCTGGGTATTAATTACTAAGTGTTATTTTGCATGGTCTGGGCCTTGGCGGTTCGCCCATCCGGGGTTGTAATAGCTGCTCGGCTGACCCCCATCCAGATACAGTTTTATTTTTCTTATCTTAATTTCCAAACCCAAATTCCAATCTGTACTGGAAATCAGTTGACATCAGTCAATGCTAACTGATGATCATTATAGAAGGGAAGCATGTAGGTTTTTATCCGAATTCACAGACAGTGAAGGCCCAACTGGCACTGACACTGCTATTATAGGGTCCAAGCTGTCTAAATTCGCTCCATCCGAGTAATTGGGAAATTGGACAGTAGATGTTTACAGTCCACCTGGTTATTCTGCCATTACTTTGGTCTCCTGACCACTTCATATCTGTGTTTCACCTTCTGTCTAGACCCGCATCTATATTTTGGGTCAATTAATTTTACGTTTCCCTATATCTTTATGCATGATAATATTATGTATTATTGTGGTCTGTAATTATTTTGGGATCCTTCCCTTGGACAATAGAAGTCTAGATCTTAAACAGATATTGTGTAATAAATTTCCAACAAAACTCTCTTTATAAAATCCGGATCTGAGTCAGGGATAAACTCTTCAGTTATGACTAATTCATATTCTGTCAAGGGTTGATTTTGGGGAATTAGAAGCAGAATCAGCGATTAGGTCTCTTCTAGACTGAAAGGGTCTGTGTTTTAACTGGGAGTCTAGTACCTATTTAGGGAATGATTTTCAAATCCTTTATTTTCCAAAATTGCTGTTTGTTGGAAATCTAAGATTAAATATTACACCGAGATAGGACCCACTTGGATTCAAATACAGTGTAGTAAATAATCTTAGAGGAACATCATCCAGGCCTTGGTTATTTTATAAGATAGGGTTGAGTTTTCTTTCAACTACGATCCCTTCTGCCAAAGCCTATTTTTGAGTCATGAGTGAGTGCATCCGGAACGAACTAAATCATTAGTTCGTTTCATTAGTTTGTATCTCATAACCACCCGGAAGGAAGTGAACACACTAGTGGTTCACCAAGAGCCGGGAATTCTTGATCCATACCCCTTCATCCTGATGGGGAGCTGTCTTTTACTACTAGGGTCAGATTTTTAAAACCTCCGAGTGATAGGTTTTAAATGCTTTCTTTACTGCTTTCTTTTAACCGCTTTCATTAGAGGTCACTCGGTTGTATTGAGAGTTGCGAACTGCTACTAGGATTGACAGTTAAGGGATAGTTTAGGACTTAATTAGAATCTTTGGGTGTGACATGGGAGAATGATAGTAGTACTTGGCATTTCAATAAATGATGTGTCAGGTGTTGCTTTTCCACCACAGATGAAGTAACACACCCAGACCAGGGCAGTTACGAATCTGTGGTATCTTAGAATTTGTGGTCTTAAGAACATGTAAACTCATATTGTAAGTACCTGTCTGTTAAAGGGAAAGCATGATTGAGAACATGAGAATTAGCTATCTGATAGAATTGTCCCAAACAAAGATCTGTGTATAAAAATGGAAGTTTAATACTGCTATATCTAAATCTTGTCCAATTTTCATTCTTTTCTTCCTGTCCCTTCTGTCTACATTGTGATTCAGCTTCACGGTTGGCACAATGTAATTTTTCCCTACTTTCATAGATAATGTTTATCGCATTCTTAGAATAATCTTTACCCGCTTTCTAGAACAGACTTATTCGCTTTGTAGAGTAAATTTAGATGCTTTTGTAATCTAGTTTAAATTCATGCCAGTAGTTATTAATCACTTCTCAAACCCATTGAGCAATACGAATGGAAAATCTAGTAAAACGACGTGGGCCCTGCTTCTATCGCACATCCTCCAGTGAACGATCCGGTCTTACTATAAATTACTGCAATTCTTGACACCGTGCGCTTTCGGGGGCACAGTTTCTTAACACGAGTAATAAAAATGTGACAACTTATAAATATATCCCTAATCACAACTCCGCCATCATAAATTGGTTTCATTAAATAAAACCTAAACCAGGATCATGATTTTTCAGAAAATATTCATGTAGTGGAAATCTGTCAAAAGTTTCATGGCAGGGAATCTTATGGCAAGAATTGATGAGAAGTATCATGGCACATATGCCGGGGACCCTCAGGGTGACAGGCTGAAGGTCAACCTATCCCGGCTGTGCCATGAGATTTGTCAACAGTTTCATGACAGAGAGGACCACAGCGCCATTTGAAATCAAAGCTCCACACTTGAGTAATAAAAAAAAGACTAACAATCTTGATATATCCCTAAACCCCTTCCCGTGAACCATAACTCTTTTCTTTTAATAAATTCAATCCTGATTTATTTCATCGAAAAACGCTCGTGTTAGTGAAACTTGTCAAAAGTTTCATGGCGCCGTTGCCGGGGAGGATGCAGCGCCGTTTTACTAAGAGAAATACATTCCTCATTGCTCCTAGAATAGCCTATACATATAATTATAAATATTCACCTTCAGAACCAATTCTAACATGGGGATTGTACAGGTACTGTCATCATTGAAGCCGTTTTTCTATGCAAAGGAGGAAGCAGACGCCAGCCGAGATCCCGTTTAATTCAGAGATAGAAAAGACAGCTCGACGTCTTAGGGCGGAGACTAAACGAAGAAGGGAACGGGAACGACAGGCATTACTTTCGCCAAGCACCAGCGGCGATATTTCCGAGATGGCAAACCCGGACATCCCACCAATCATTCAACCCAATCCCCCACTCCACAACATTGAGGAAGACCCCGAAGATGCTGATAACGATGATTTGGATGATCCCCCTCCCCAGATCATACAAGGAGGTGGGAACCCACCAAACATGGAGCAGCAGCACTTCGAGGCACCCCCTCCCAATCCGAACCATCAAAACCCACCAAACAACCAGAACCAACAAAATCAGCAAAATTTCCAAAACCACCAGAATCAGCAATACCATAACCCCCATCAGAATCCCCCGAATCCGAATGAGTTCAATGATCCGAGGAACTACTTTATGCCTCAGAACTACTACCCACAGCAGTACCAATGCGGGCCTGAGAACAATCATCAAGCAGCAGCTGCTGCTGATTACATGCAGCCGATTTTAGAGCCATATCTGAATATTCCTGGACAAGCTCCATTCTTGGCTAGGAACTTCGAATTGAAACCGGCCCTAATCAATCTAGTCCAGAGCAACCAGTTTGCCGGAGCAAGCCATGAAGACCCCCATGATCACCTGCAAACCTTCCTAGAATTGTGTGACACAATCAAAAATCGTGATGTGTCTGCAAACACTATTCGACTAAGGCTATTTCCCTTCTCTCTGACAAGCGGAGCACGAACATGGTACAAGTCACTGCCCGTAAATCAGAATTCTACATGGGAAGATGTGATCAGAAACTTCTTAGCAAAATACTTTCCGGAGTCCAAGGTGGATGAATACCGCTCCAAAATTGCGGAATTCAAGATGAAACCAGACGAGTCCTTGTATGATGCAAAGGAAAGATTCTTCAACCTGCTCAGAAAGTGTCCTCAACATGGTTTCCATGACTGGAAGAGATTGAGAAAGTTCTACAGTGGTCTGACCCCAGCATGGAAATCAATGCTAGATGCTGCTGGTGGTCAACATTTGCTTTACATACCGATGGACCAAGCCTGGGCAAAGATTGAAGCCATGAGTGTCAACCGTTCTGTTCTGACTGATGATGGTAATCTCACTCCCCCTCGTGGTTTATGTGCTGTAGGTACAGTAGAGAAGTCAGACATTGAAAAACTTCAAGAGCAAGTGGCAGCATTGTCTGTAAATCAAGGAGCTGGAAGTTCTGCTCAGGGACAGCAAACTGATGTGATCTGTGGTCTGTGTCAAGGTGCTCATGCAACTGACACATGCGAGCAAATCACAGCTGAGAGCTGTAACTATGCAGGAGCTTTTCCAAATAGACACCCGAATTTGTCTTACTCAAACAACAACGCCTTGAATTCACATCTCTTGAACAAGCCACAGCAACAACAGTTCAACCCTCAGCAGAATCAGGGATTCGTTCAGAACAGGGGCCAACATTTTCAGAACCCAGGTTTCCAACCTCAAATCCAGTAGAGGCCGCCTCAGAACTTCCAGCAGCCCAATCAGAGCTTCCAGAATTTTCAGCCCAATCAGAGTTTCCAGCCTCAGTTTGTCCCAAACCAAGGCCAGTGGAATCAGAATCAAAATCAGAATCAGAATCAAAAGCCTCCTTCAAGGCTTGAGAATTTGATGACTGATTTCATTACTAGTCAGAAAGAGATCAACAATCAACTGCAGGCCTCCATCAGAAATGTGGAGACCCAAGTTACACAGATGGCTAATGAGATGCAAAAAAGGGACAAAGGTACATTGCCAAGCACTGCGGAAAAGAACCCGCAATGCAAGGCAATAACCTTGAAATCTGGAAGAGTACTCGCTGGACCAAAGGGAGCAGATACCGGAGCGGAATGTGAAGAAGATGACATTGTTGACAATGCTGGTAAGGAAGCTGATAATGAGAACGAAGCGGAAAAAGAGACAGCCGAATTGCAGACTGAAGCTGCGCCTGAAACGGCTCAAACAGATAAGGGTACAGGTGAAGGTACAACTTCCTTCCCTTCACCACCAAAAATTGCTAATAACAAGTACATGCCCAGGATTCCTTATCCCGCGCGTCTTAAAAATAAAGAACATGATCTTAAATTCAAGAAATTTCTGCAACGATTAAAGTCTGTAGAGATAACCATTCCTCTCACATAAATGATTTCCGAAATGCCCATCTATGCTAAGTTCTTGAAAGAATTGATTTCAGGAAAAAGGCAGGTTGAGCAGGAAGAGGTAATTATTCTCAACAGCACATGCAGTGCCATCGTTCAGAGGAGAATGCCTGAAAAGAAAGAGGACCCCGGATGTTGCACACTTCCAGTACAATTCGGAAAGGCCAAAGTGAGTATGGGGCTTTGTGATCTAGGATCAAGCATCAATGTGATGCCACTAGCTATGGCTATTCGCCTTAAGCTGGGGGAAATTCAACCGATCAAGATGAGACTGCAACTTGCAGACAGATCAATCACTCAGCCCGTAGGAATCCTTAAGGACGTTGTGGTCAAAACCGGGCAGGTTCTTTTCCCGGTCGACTTCATCATCCTCGACATTGAAGAGGATTCTGAAATGCCGCTTATCCTTGGACGCCCATTTCTAGCCACTGGTGGTGCACTGATTGACGCTAAATCCGGAAAAGTCACCTTAAGGGTCGATGGCGAGGAGATCATCTTTGATATGGAGAAATTGCAGAAATTTCCGAATGACAGTTCTTGTTTTTCATTTGAAAATGTAATAGTTAGGGAAGAGCTAGACTCTGAACTTGATTGTGAAATGATGCTGGATGAACTATCAAAGCAGGTACTGAAGCCTGCTGGCTTGGAGCACAAAGGATGCAAAGCCGTTCACTTTGCCGATCCCGAAACAGGGGATCTGGAGGAGTTTGACGGCAACGAATTCCATGATGACGCCAACCAAGAGGAAGAAGAGGATCCTGTACTGATGCAGGATCCCGAAGGTAAATCTGTTCTCTCACTACCCATTTCTCGCAAACTACTCCCTTCCGTTGAATGTCCACCAGAGCTTGAACTTAAAACATTACCCGACCATCTCAAGTATGCGTTTCTCGCGGAACATAAAAAGCTACCTGTGATTGTTTCGGCTAAGCTCTCCCAAGAGCAAGAAAATGCTCTGGTGGTCATTCTTAAGAAACATGTACATGCAATAGGTTGGACCATTTCTGATATAAAAGGAATAAGCCCTTCCATTTGCATGCACAGGATTCTAATGGAAGAAGAGTTTAAACCCTCCCGTCAACCTCAGAGGCGATTAAATCCCCTTATGCAAGAAGTGGTAAGGAAAGAAGTTATCAAGCTCTTAGATGCTGGTATAATCTATCCTATCTCTGATAGCAAATGGGTTAGCCCAGTGCAGGTCGTACCCAAACGAGGAGGGATGTGCATAACCAAGAATGAGCAAGGAGAAGAGGTTGCAACCAGGCCAGTGACCGGATGGAGAGTTTGTATCGACTACCGGAAGCTGAACGAGGCCACACGCAAGGACCATTTTCCATTGCCATTCATTGATCAGATGCTTGAGAGGTTGGCAGGGAGAGAGTTTTATTGCTTTTTGGATGGTTATTCTGGTTATAATCAGATTGTTATTTCTAGTGAAGACCATGATAAAACCACTTTTACTTGCCCGTACGGCACTTTTGCCTATCGACGGATGCCTTTTGGTTTGTGCAATGCACCTGCTACTTTTCAAAGATGCATGATGTCTATTTTCTCCGAATTTATCGAAAAATGCATTGAAGTTTTCATGGATGACTTCTCTGTGTATGGAGATACGTTCGAAGATTGTTTGACAAATCTTGCTAAGATTTTAAAGAGATGTGAGGACACCAATCTTGTTTTAAATTGGGAAAAGTGCCATTTTATGGTCACTGAGAGCATAGTGTTAGGTCATCGCATTTCTCGTGCAGGCATCGAAGTTGATCCAGCCAAAGTTTCCATCATTTCCAATCTCCCTCTTCCCAACTCGATCAAATCAGTTAGGAGCTTCTTAGGGCATGCCGGTTTTTACCGGCGATTCATTAAGGATTTCTCTAAAATTGCCAAGCCGCTCACTAATCTGCTTTGTAAAGAAAATCCTTTCTTAATAAATGAAGCGTGTGTCCAAGCCTTTGACACGCTCAAGAAGATGTTGGTTTCTGCACCGATAGTGCAACCACCCGATTGGTCACTGCCCTTCGAGGTAATGTGCGATGCTAGTGGTCTCGCCGTAGGCGCGGTTCTTGGACAACATAAGGATGGGAGACACTGCGTAATTCATTACACAAGTCATGCCCTGAATGAAGCCCAAATTAACTACACCACAACGGAGAAAGAGATGTATGCTGTAATCTTCGCGTTTGATAAATTCAGACAGTATCTTATAGGTACGAAGACTGTAGTATACACCGATCACTCTGCATTGAGATACTTGTTTAGCAAACAAGATGCAAAACCTCGATTAATCAGGTGGGTACTTCTGTTGCAAGAATTCGACATCATAATAAAAGATAGGCGAGGTCGAGATAATGGTGCTGCTGACCACTTATCTCGACTAGATAATGATAAAAAGGAAAAAGCCGTCAATGAAGAGTTCCCGGACGAACAGTTGTTCGCATTGCATCTGCATAATCAAGCTTGTCCATGGTTTTCCGACATCGCTAACTTCTTGGCATGCGGAATAACCCCACAGTTTTCGAACTATCATCAGAAGAATAAGTTCAAACGAGATGTATTAAGTTACTTCTGGGAAGAACCTTATCTCTTCAAACACTGCGCCGATTCAATAATCAGGCGATGTGTGACCGAGCATGAAGCCTATCAAATTGTCAGAAAATGCCATGAATCAGAATATGGCGGTCACCATGGTCCCGCTCGAACGGCCCACAAGGTCCTCGAATGTGGATTCTATTGGCCTCACATCTATGAGGATTGCAGGACATTTGTGAAAGGCTGTGACAGATGCCAAAGGATGGGAAACATCTCCAAGAGAGATGAGATGCCTCAAAAGGGGATTCTCACACTTGAGATCTTCGATGTATGGGGCATCGACTTCATGGGACCGTTTCCACCATCTGGTGGAAACCACTATATCTTGGTAGCTGTCGATTACGTATCCAAATGGGTTGAGGCTGTCGCATTACCGACCAATGATGGTAGCCAAGTCATCAAGTTCCTCAAGAACAACATTTTCAGTCGATTTGGCGTACCTAGGGTGGTGATATCTGATGGAGGAACACACTTTATTAATAAAGCTTTTGAAACTTTAATGAGTAAAAATGGGATCCTCCATAAGATAGGCACGCCTTACCATCCTCAGACTAGTGGTCAAGTCGAAGTATCCAATCGCGAAATCAAACACATACTCGAGCCACTGTCGGGATAACCCGTAAGGACTGGGCACGTAAGCTCAATGACGCTCTATGGGCATACCGCACAGCATATAAGACTCCCATCGGGATGTCTCCATACAGGCTGGTCTTCGGAAAAGCCTGTCATCTGCCTGTAGAGCTAGAGCACAAAGCTTACTGGGCCGTTAAAACGCTTAACTTCGATCCGAGAGTCGCTCAGAGCAAACGCAAGTTGGACCTCAACGAAATTGAGGAAATACGAGCGCAAGCTTATGAAAGCTCTCGAATTTACAAGGAGCGGACCCAGAAGTTACACGATCGCCGGATTAAACCTAAGTATTTCTATGTTGGTCAACATGTATTATTGTTCAATACTAGGTTGAAGCTGTTCCCCGAAAAGCTCAAATCTAGATGGGAAGGACCACATGAAGTACTAGAGGTGTTCAAGAATGGAGCTGTCAGGATCCGAACTGATAGGGGCGATATAGTGGTGAATGGACAACGATTAAAAGAGTACCTCGGACAGTTTGATCCGGAGAAAGAAAGCCAAGCAGTGGCAGACCCGGCTTACACTCAATAAGAAACAACATTAAAAACACAAAAATTTCTTTTTATATATATATAGTACTTATTTCACGACAAGAAAGTACCCAAAGATCAATTGAACATTTAGAGTACTAAGACTCTAAATGTGAGGATGTTGATATTTGGAGAAAATCTAATGCATTTCATTTATCTGCCTTGCAGAAGTTCGGAACCATCAAAAAGAAGGAGCAGAAAAGAGTAACATGGAAAAACCAGGTTCTTGGTTGGATTAGTTCCATAAGTCTGAGAAAACGCTTTCGGAATTTGAAGAAATTCAATACCCGAAATAAAATTCACAGATAAATGGAACTGACCCAACCTAATTTTATGCAAGTGGATTATTTAATTTTTAGCCCAGTATTTTGAATTTATTTGGACTGAATTTATTCAGCCCAAATCAAATAAAATGGACTCAGGCCAAACATCACACTCGGGCCCAGTCCAAGAAAATTTGAAAATTCAAAATTCTTTGTCGCGGAAGGTCCTTTGTCGCGATGTCATGCATCGCGACCAAGACCTGTTCCGCGACAAACCCTCTTCTGCCCTCAACTCTCTGCTGGTTGTCGCGATGCACTTTGTCGCGGAGCATGACTCCGCGACCAGGCCCTGCTTCGCGACACAACCCGCGTTGACTTTGTCTCCATGCTGAACTTTGTCGCGATAGCCTTGTCGCGGAGCATGACTCCGCGACCAAACCTCAACTCCGCGACCTCTCTAATGTCGCTATGCCCTGTCGCGGAACCTTGTTCCGCGACAAAGTCTCGGATTCCGCGACAAAAGTTCTAGTATTTATACCCCCCCACCCCCTCCAGTTTTTCACACTCTCTCTTTGTTCTCACTTGTCACTTCAGTTTCTTCATCTTCTTTCCCCCATTTTCTCGTCTCTTCAGAACGAACACCACGTGTTCTTCGCAACCATTTCACTCTTTTTCTAAGGGGAAACCATGGATCGATTCTACGGACTCCTCCCAAACCTTGGACCCATGCCCCAACCCGAGCCAAGGAGGGCAGGGTAAACCCCTTTCCCCCACTGTTCATGGCACCCATTCGGAATCCCTTGTTTTATTTTTATTTTGTTGTGTTCTTGGTGTGATGTGGTTAGTGTGCACGTTTAACTCTAGATCTTTGAAGGTTTCAAGTGCTCTCGGTTATGAGCACCATTTTAAAACGTTTGAGACCTCATTTTGAAGCTGCTAATGGCATTAAAACTGGTAATGGAGTAAGATTTTGAAGATAAAACTGGAAAAGAATAAACTGATGAACATTTGGATATTGTTTTGAATATCTTGATGTTATTGGTTTGATTGATCTTGATGTGACCGCTACAGTGTTGTGTTGGTGTAATAAAAGGGGTAAGATCTTTTTGGGCACATTTGTTCTCATGTTAGAAATCTCATGGGAATAAATGTTTGTTTGTTTATGGAAACATAGTACAAACACCCAATGAGAAGCTTCCACTTTTAATAAAAGCAACCCTTTAGAAAAAGACAAAAAGAGTTACTTTTGTCTAATGTTTGACTTGAAGCCTTTTGTTCCCAATGGAACACTAGTGTGAGTAAGATAGCAGTATTTTTGTCATTTAACTGCTATCATTTTCAAAAATCAAAAATGAGACCACTTATATCCCACTTTTATTAAATAAAATAAGTCAACCATTTTAAAATTAAAAACAGTGTTTGCAAATTTTTGGATGCTTTAACTGTCCAAACAGTCCAAGCTATCCAGAAATAGCAGATCCGCTCCGCCACGTCTTCATTGCACATTCCAATATTCGAGCATTCCATTTCCATCTGTCCATCCCATTCCACTTCCAACAAGTGTCTCGGACTTGTTTAATAAAATTGAAAAATGTTTGGGCCCAATGGCCCATTAAAAAGATTTTAGGCCCAATGGCCAATTTTATTTTATTTTGGGCTCCTTAGCCCATTTAAAACCAAATATTGTTTACCTGTGCTTTAAATCAAAAATTCGAGTTGGAAATCTAATAACCTCACATCTAGAGCAAAGCTCTAAATGTGAGGATGTTGGTTTCTGAACTTGAAAAATTTCTGAAAATTTTGTAAAATTTGGATTCATCACTTCTTATCTTTTCAGGAGTAATCCTCCTATCCCAGATCCTGCACCCGAAGGAACCCAGCTACTGGACTTGCCACTCGAACTCCTTGGTGAAATTCTCTCCCGAATAGGAGAGGATGAAATCAAGGAGGTGTTTACCGCACAACGGATATGCAAGAAGTTCAGGGATGCTGGAAACCTTGCCATCGTGTACAGGCGATGCGAGGTTAACTCCTCCACTGTGAAGAGATGGCAAGGAAGGATCCGTCAGCAGAATGAGAGATTCCTGCGAACATGCACAGCGGCAGGAAACTTCAACCTCCAGATCATTCCAGCACTTATGGCATTTGCAGAAGGGAATGAGGAGCACGCTTGTGAACTGCTGCGCCCAGGACTTGAGGACAACCATAAGGCGTCAATCTTCACCCGCGGATTGATGCTTATGAGTAAGACGGATGAAGGCCAAGTTGAGCAAGGGATCAGAATGATCGACAGGATGGTGACAGATCGATCAGTTCTTCAGTATACGTCCACCAACGTCCTCGCTTGGATGACAGACAACCCAGACACCCCACACCTGTGGGCCGGTCAAGGAGTCAGAGTCTACTGCCCAAGGTGGCATGCACCTCTGAGAAACCGCGATTGGTGCCTGCGTTGTGAGCTTTCCAGCTACATCATCTGCCTCCGATACATGTTCTGAAGAAAGAAAGATGAATCCCAGTTTATTTGGCTTTATTTCATTTCCGTCTTAGTAATAGTATCTGCAAGGGATTCCTCCTTTTGTGTGTGCAGGTTTGTACCAACTGCATGAGAATCTCTTGCCTCGGATGTATTTATTTGCTTTCCCTAAAATGGAACTCAGCTTTTGAGACCACTGAACAATTCTTTATTGTTTTCCTTTTGAAAAAAGATGTCTGTACAGTCCGAGATGAATAAGTGACTGTCAGACCAAAAATATGCTGTCGACATACCTAGTATGTCAGCAGTGCTTCTTTACTGCTGTCAATTAAATAACCAGCAAAAATATGCATAAACTTGCTCTAAATTCATATGTTGAAATTAGGCTTGTGATTAAATTCTCAAGCTTTTAAATTGGGAGAATATAATTGAAAACATGCATGACATGAATTCCTGAGGTTTTGAGCTATACAAATTTAATGATGCGATCAGCTTATTGGGTAATAAATCTGCATGTTAGAGATTTCGATTGAATAAATTGTTAGAATTAAGCTTTGATTAAATTTAAGAATATTGTATGACATGAATCAACCCAACCTTGTGAGATTTGACCCATGAGTCACTTTTACTCATTCTTTTCTTTGATGTGTGAATCATTTTGATTAAAGGAAACTAGAACTTGCAATTGGGACCGATTCAAGAGCATGCCATATTCCCGAAATCGAGCATATGATCGAGGCACCTAGAAAACCCAAATTTTGGCCTTCGTTTGAAATCCAAAACCAAAAACATTCTCCCTTTAGGATTAACCATTTTGAGCCTATAAGCCTAATTTTTCTTTGAAGCCCTCTATATTATTCCTAACTTTATAAAAAGACCAAAATATTCAAACCCAAGTGTGCACGAATAAATTCTATCAAGGGCATTAAACTTATGATCATCAGCCCATGTTAATCGGTATGTTATAAACCGATTCAAAAAAAAAAAGAAAAGAAGAAAGTTGAATTTCATTCAACATAAATAAATTGCAGATGACAAATCAAATTAGACATAGTCTAATGTCATGCAATATAAAGAGAAAAGCAAAAGAAAGAAAAACATTGGTGATCATAAATTCTAAACAAAAATATGCCAAGATATGATGGAATTAAATTCTTGCCGCTTCCTAGCCCAATTATTCCCCTTTCCTACCAAATGTTACAACCGTATGCCCCATTATAACCCTTGAATAAGACCTCATGATCTCGATTTGAGGAAATGAGCCGGAGGCGAGTTGGTCTAATTGCAAGCTTATGGGATAATTTAATTAAATTTGATTTTGAGCAGTCATGATAAACCCAATTGAGAGTGAGTGAAATTTCCGATTCTCTTATATGTGAGACTCTGTCTTATTGCGCATGTTCATGTCATGCCTTAATTCTAATTTTTAATCTTTGCATTTTTCAAACATGATATTCATGAAGGATTAATAATAATGTTTGATTTGTAGGCCCGATATAGTGAGCAAGTATCATTTCATTAAACACTGCAATCAAGGGAGTTTAATACTTGTAGTTTTTGGTTGTCTTATCCCAATCCAAAAAGAATGTGATTTATGAAGCCACGAAAATGAATTGAATATGTAGAGTCCGTGTTCTTTCGAACATTGACTCTGACTGCTCGGGGACGATCAGTATTAAATGTGAGGATGTTGATAATAGCCAGAAATGACCATTATTTTCAATCCATTTCCGTGTCGTAAACGGGCATTTGATCGCATTCCGGTCTTACATTAAGTAAGAAAGCAGTTGAATTGGACTGATTTATGCATAATTGTAAAAATAATAAGCTGGTGTGAAAGTAGGCATAAATATGTAATTTTATTACATATTTATGTTAGAAAAATCCAAAAACATGAGAAAAAGAAAAGAAAAGAAAAAGGAATGAAAAGATGGGCAAAAGAATAAAGCAAGCCCACAAAATACAAAAAGATGGGAAAAAGATAGAAAAGCCCACTGAAAGAACATTTTCGGCCCATCTGGCCCAATCCAGCAGGCCAGGGAACACCTTTGTCGCGGAAGCCCTTTGTCGCGATGCATGGTTCCGCGACAAAGGAGGATTCCGCGACCAAGCAGCTCAGATAAAGAAGGAAACCAGCCAAGCCCTTTGTCGCGATGACCTTTGTCGCGATGGCATGCTCTGCGACAAAGGCATGTTCCGCGACCAAGAAACCCAATTAGAGACACCAGACCCAGTCGAGAAGCTTTGCCACATGCAGTGTGTTCCGCGACCAAACTTGATGCTCCGAGACAAAGCTGTGATGTGTGTGATGTCTTAAGACACAATGGGCTAGAATCAAGGCCCATGGGCTTAGGGTTACACTTCTATAAATATGAGGTGTTTCCCATGAGCTAAAAAAGTTGGAATTTTGTTGATTAGAGCTCTCTTGAAGGCAAGCAGTAGGAGTTCTCTCTTAGGTAGTGTAGTTTAGGTTTATTTTCATGTATTATTTAATTTTTGCTCTTAGTTTAGTTTAGTTTAGTGTTTTTACTGTTCACAGTTACCTAGATAGCCATTTTTATACCATGTTTTGGTTTCTAAACTCTTGTTTTAGGGTTTGTAATACCCAAATCATGGGTATTAACAACACCCCTTCAATAATATGGGAAAACATTCATCATTTGTGTCCCAAATCATGAAATGGGTCTCACACCCCATGGATTAATGCTTTCTTTTTTATTTTGGGGTCATTTGACCCCCATTATGTTATTTTTACGCTTACTGTTTGCATTTTATGGATGATGCTGTGTATTTGAGTGTGGTTAAACCCTAGATTAGGACTCTTGCTTTATTTTTAAAATTCTGTCCATTTTTGTTTAAGCATGTTCTTCCTTATTTTGAATGTTTCTTGTTTGTTTTTGACTTAGAATAGCTTTTTGATCTGAAATAGGGTGAGATCACGCTGTTTGCATGCCACTGTTCATTTCTGCTTTTTCTGACTTTTGTCCTGAACCACCTTGGTCGCCAACCGCCTTTTGTCGCGGAACCACGTTCCGCGACAAAATGGTTGTTCCGCGACAAAGGTGTCTAAAGACAATTGTCTTCATATTTTAAAACCCTTTGTCGCGGAACCACGTTCCGCGACAAAATTTTCCATGCATAGCGACCAAGGAGCCAAACTCTTGCATTTTGTCTGCATGGCTTTTTGTCGCGGAATAATCTTGTCGCGGAACCACGTTTCGCGACAAAATCTCATTCTGAGACAGAAAAATTATGCCATGTTCCTTATTCTTTGAACACTTTGTCGCGGAACCACTTTGTCGCGGAACCACGTGCCGCGACAAAATTTTCCATGCATAGCGACCAAGGTTCAAATGCTTTAGAATTTTCTGAAAACTCTTTGTCGCGGAACACTCTTGTCGCGGAACCACGTTCCGCGACAAACCCTTGCTTAGCGACAAAGAAGCGTTATGCTGCCAAAAATTCTAAAAACTTGTCGGGATATCCATGTCGCGGACCTCGGTCCGCGATAAAATTTATGATATCGCGACAAAGATTCCCTTCTCTCTATTTAACCTCAAACAATCTTCATTCTCTTCCTATAATATATTGCATCACTCACATCATAACCCCACGGGTTAAGATGTAACATTCTTGAACTGCAATATAGGGTGTTATGCTGCCCAAATTTTGATTCTCCATTTTCATTGCTTAACTGATTGAACCCTTGACTCATTAATGATTAAAGATTGAGATTAGCAATAATCAAACATCAATAATTATCATGATTAAAGGACCTTTGTTCAATTGCCAGTAAAATACTCCTCTATAAACAAAACCTTGATGGCTTAAGCAGATAATCCGGACTGTAATTAATTATGGTAGGAAGGATTATTTAAGATCATCAATTGTGGAATCAATCCACAACCTTGCATGAGAAACCAATGTCTCTCATGCAAGAAATCGTCTTTTATTTCTTGTTGATTTTGTCTTTGCGTGTTGTGTGGAACAATTAGTAAAGAATACATCAGACTAATGTTGGTGGGTATTCCCTCATGGATAACTAGCTCGTACTCTGGGTATTAATTACTAAGTGTTATTTTGCATGGTCTGGATGACTGTCAGTGGAAGCCTTGGCGGTTCGCCCATCCGGGGTTGTAATAGCTGCTCGGCTGACCCCCATCCGGATACAGTTTTATTTTTCTTATCTTAATTTCCAAACCCAAATTCCAATCTGTAC
Organism: Hygrophila difformis; assembly: GCA_030278955.1. Taxonomy (NCBI): domain Eukaryota; kingdom Viridiplantae; phylum Streptophyta; class Magnoliopsida; order Lamiales; family Acanthaceae; genus Hygrophila; species Hygrophila difformis. The sequence goes on from JAOANR010000003.1 coordinate 10,513,446, forward strand.
TGGAAATCAGTTGACATCAGTCAATGCTAACTGATGATCATTATAGAAGGGAAGCATGTAGGTTTTTATCCGAATTCACAGACAGTGAAGGCCCAACTGGCACTGACACTGCTATTATAGGGTCCAAGCTGTCTAAATTCGCTCCATCCGAGTAATTGGGAAATTGGACAGTAGATGTTTACAGTCCACCTGGTTATTCTGCCATTACTTTGGTCTCCTGACCACTTCATATCTGTGTTTCACCTTCTGTCTAGACCCGCATCTATATTTTGGGTCAATTAATTTTACATTTCCCTATATCTTTATGCATGATAATATTATGTATTATTGTGGTCTGTAATTATTTTGGGATCCTTCCCTTGGACAATAGAAGTCTAGATCTTAAACAGATATTGTGTAATAAATTTCCAACAAAACTCTCTTTATAAAATCCGGATCTGAGTCAGGGATAAACTCTTCAGTTATGACTAATTCATATTCTGTCAAGGGTTGATTTTGGGGAATTAGAAGCAGAATCAGCGATTAGGTCTCTTCTAGACTGAAAGGGTCTGTGTTTTAACTGGGAGTCTAGTACCTATTTAGGGAATGATTTTCAAATCCTTTATTTTCCAAAATTGCTGTTTGTTGGAAATCTAAGATTAAATATTACACCGAGATAGGACCCACTTGGATTCAAATACAGTGTAGTAAATAATCTTAGAGGAACATCATCCAGGCCTTGGTTATTTTCTAAGATAGGGTTGAGTTTTCTTTCAACTGCGATCCTCTTCTGCCAAAGCCTATTTTTGAGTCATGAGTGAGTGCATCCGGAACGAACTAAATCATTAGTTCGTTTCATTAGTTTGTATATCATGACCACCCGGAAGGAAGTGAACACACTAGTGGTTCACCAAGAGCCGGGAATTCTTGATCCATACCCCTTCATCCTGATGGGGAGCTGTCTTTTACTACCAGGGTCAGATTTTCAAAACCTCCGAGTGATAGGTTTTAAATGCTTTCTTTACTGCTTTCTTTTAACCGCTTTCATTAGAGGTCACTCGGTTGTATTGAGAGTTGCGAACTGCTACTAGGATTGACAGTTAAGGGATAGTTTAGGACTTAATTAGAATCTTTGGGTGTGACATGGGAGAATGATAGTAGTACTTGGCATTTCAATAAATGATGTGTCGGGTGTTGCTTTTCCACCACAGATGAAGTAACACACCCAGGCCAGGGCAGTTACGAATCTGTGGTATCTTAGAATTTGTGGTCTTAAGAACATGTAAACTCATATTGTAAGTACATGTCTGTTAAAGGGAAAGCAGGATTGAGAACATGAGAATTAGCTATCTGATAGAATTGTCCCAAACAAAGATCTGTGTATAAAAATGGAAGTTTAATACTGCTATATCTAAATCTTGTCCAATTTTCATTCTTTTCTTCCTGTCCCTTCTGTCTACATTGTCATTCAGCTTCACGGTTGGCACAATGTAATTTTTCCCTGCTTTCATAGATAATGTTTATCGCATTCTTAGAATAATCTTTACCCGCTTTCTAGAACAGACTTATTCGCTTTATAGAGTAAATTTAGATGCTTTTGTAATCTAGTTTAAATTCATGCCAGTAGTTATTAATCACTTCTCAAACCCATTGAGCAATACGAATAGAAAATCTAGTAAAACGACGTGGGCCCTGCTTCTATCGCACATCCTCCAGTGAACGATCCGGTCTTACTATAAATTACTGCAATTTTTGACACCGTGCGCTTTCGGGGGCACAGTTTCTTAACACGAGTAATAAAAATGTGACAACTTATAAATATATCCCTAATCACAACTCCGCCATCATAAATTGGTTTCATTAAATAAAACCTAAACCAGGATCATGATTTTTCAGAAAATATTCATGTAGTGGAAATCTGTCAAAAGTTTCATGGCAGGGAATCTTATGGCAAGAATTGATGAGAAGTATCATGACACATATGCCGGGGACCCTCAGGGTGACAGGCTGAAGGTCAACCTATCCCGGCTGTGCCATGAGATTTGTCAACAGTTTCATGACAGAGAGGACCACAGCGCCATTTGAAATCAAAGCACCACACTTGAGTAATAAAAAAAAGACTAACAATCTTGATATATCCCTAAACCCCTTCCCGTGAATCATAACTCTTTTCTTTTAATAAATTCAATCCTGATTTATTTCATCGAAAAACGCTCGTGTTAGTGAAACTTGTCAAAAGTTTCAGTGCAGATTCCATGGATCGGCTACTCATTCCACGGCGGTTTGTGGACATTTTAGGAAGCTGATTCAGAAGTATGTCGATGATGGGAAGCTGAAGTTCCCAGATAGGCTTATGGCGATCGATAAGAATCCGTTCCCTGTTGCCAACATGGTGACGGTGCATCCCGACCAGAATAGATCTGTGCATGACCGATTGGGGGATCAAACATCATCTAGCAAGAGTTCTGTGCACGATCGGCTTGGAGATCGGCCATCGGCTCAGAAGTCAGGAGTATGGAAAAGATTAGGATCTCCGAAGGGAAAAGAGAAAGTTACAGATGTTTTTGACCGATTGGGGAATTATGAGGTAAATGAGTGGATCAAGCAATCGGAGAAACATCAGGAGATCGAGATCGGAGATAAGAGCGAGAGGCCAACGTTGAAAATCATAACTAACGGATGGGATTCAGAGATGAAGTTAACAGCTGACAAGCAGAATGGAAAAACTGTGATTCAGATCACAGTCCCTGAAGAAGCTGTCAGTCCCGAAATGAAGAAGCTCAGAAGGCCACCAGCAAATACTCAGGTAGGCCGATGGGTCCAAAATTCTCCAGAAAGAAGGCATTTCGGCCAACACCGGTTCGACCATTCAGCCTGGAGGGCAGAGGAGAGAAAAGTCCCGAAAGGAAAGGGATCATATCGTACTTTCAAACGAAGAATGCAACGGCTTAAAGCAGCTGTTGTTTCTGAGCAAGAGGAGTACGATATGATGTATATAGAAGAGGACTTCCCAGATGACTGTTCGTTCTCGGAAGGAAGAATACTCAATAGAGTATTTTCGGCCCGTTTGAAGTCCGAAGGGAAAGAAGAGAGGAAGCCGAAAGAAGGACAGGATCGGCTAATGAACAAAACTGAATTTCGGCCGAAAGTAATACAGCCGAAAATTGAAAACGAGCAGTCGAAACCAAAAGAAGAGTGGAAGCCTAGGCCAATCCGAACAAGGGAATGGAAGCCAAAAACAAGTATTGTTCCGAATAGTGATACACCTTCAATCGGACAGTTCAAGTTTGGCTTTGGGTCTAGTGCAAACATGGTAGGGGTGACCACAACAGCAGAGGAGGAGTACTGGTCTGATTCTGAACCAGCCGTGGTCTTCTGCCGGAAAGAGGGAGAATATTTCGGCGATGAAGAGCCCATTGTGGATTTCTGTTTCGCCAAACTTGAAGCATTTTGGCCTGAGGCCGAAATTGAGAAAGTAGCTGAAGAACGCTATGAGGCATTTGTCCCGGAAGCTCAACCAAGCACGATTCTACCACCGACTGCAAAGATGTCTCAACATGTGAGACCTTTGTATGTGAAGGGTTGGGTCAATGGGAGACCGCTCAGAAGAATGTTTATTGACGGAGGAGCAACCGTCAATATCATGCCATTGGCTACACTGACAAAAATAGGCCGTTCAAAGGAAGATCTACTCCCTACACGGATGAAAGTATTGAGTTTTGTGGGAGCTCAAACCGCGGCCGAAGGGTGTATTTTGGTGGATGTAACGGTCGGAACGATATCAATTCCGACCATGTTCTTTGTTGTAGATGCCGAAGTTCCGTATGCGGCCCTTTTAGGCCGGTGCTGGATACATACATCTCGTTGTTTGCCGTCAACGCTGCACCAGAAAGTATGGTTCTGGAAAAAGGATGGCACAGTTGAAGAAGTGGAAGGAGACCAACCTCCGTTTCCAATCAGCTCAGCCGGCCGAATTGATGCGGTGTTATACGAAGAACCCATACAACCATTCCTAGCGGTGGTAGGGGATCGGTACCCGCAGGTGGTCGAGTGTGATTGGACAGATTTGGGGTTTGAGATCAGATATCAGGCCGATGAACGGCCAGTCGAAAAAGAAAGTAAATGATGGATGCACAACCGAATCAAGCGATCGAGTTCGAATCGGCCGAACTCGGAGTTTCAGACGACAAAGCAGGATGGAGCGACTTAATAGATGCAATTCCAAAACGAACACCGGATTTCAAAGCTCAAGACCCTTTGAAAATGGTCAATGTTGGTACAGACGAGCACCCGAGGGAGATCCCGTTGAGTGCAAATTTAGATCAGCAGATGACAAGCCGATTCAAGGAGGTCCTAATCGAGTTCAAGGATTGTTTCGCATGGGACTATACAGAGATGCCAGGATTGGAGCGATCGATTGTGGAGCACAGATTGCCTATCAAAGAAGGGTTCAGGCCGCATAAACAGCCGGCCAGGAGGGCAGCGCCCGAAATAGTTCCTAGAATAAAAGAGGAAATAGAAAAATTATTAGCGGCCGGGTTTGTGAGGCCAGCTAAATATGTAGAGTGGTTATCGAATATTGTTCCTGTAATAAAAAAGAATGGGAAGTTGAGAGTTTGCATCGATTTCAGAAATCTTAATATAGCCACTCCTAAAGATGAGTATATGATGCCTATTGTTGACTTGTTGATTGATTTGGCCGCAAAACAGGGAATGTTGTCCTTCATGGATGGATATTCAGGATACAACCAAATTTTTATGGCCGAAGAAGATATTCACAAGACTGCATTTCGGTGCCCTGGTGCTATAGGGATATACGAATGGGTAGTAATGCCATTCGGTTTGAAGAATGCAGGAGCTACATACCAGAGAGCCATGAACTCTGTTTTCCATGACCTCATAGGGGATTGTGTTGAAGTTTATATCGACGACGTCATGGTCAGATCCAAAGATATCGAAAGCCACTTGAACGATTTGCGAAAGGTGTTCATGAGGATGAGGTTGCACGGAGTCAAGATGAATCCAGCCAAGTGTGCTTTCGGAGTACAGGCAGGAAATTTTCTCAGGTTCCTGGTACATAACAAAGGTATAGAAGTTGACGCGAACAAGACCAGGGCCATTCAAGAAGCCAAACCTCCACATGATAAGAAGAGTTTGCAGAAATTTCTCGGAAAGATCGGATTCTTGAGACGATTCTTAGCAAATGCGGCTGGAAAGTCGAAACCACTAACCGATTTATTGAGGTTGAAGAAGGAAGAGGAGTTCAAATGGGGAGTCGACCAACAAAAAGCCTTCGAACAGTTAAAACAGGATTTGATGAATCCACCTGTGTTGGTCCCTACGATTTTAGGACGGCCATTGAAGTTGTATATAGCAGCGGCCGAAGAATCTATTGGAGCATTATTGGCACAAGAAGACGATGAAGGAAGGGATCGGGCGATTTACTATCTTAGTCGAATCCTAAGGGACGCCGAAGTAAGGTACTCGCCGATTCATAAATTATGTTTAAGTCTTTATCATGCATGCCAGAAATTAGAGTATTATATTCAACCGAGGCAAGTGATAGTGGTGGCTTCGGTTGACATAGTCAAGGTTATGATGAATGATCCGGTCAGTAGCCGAAGAATGGCCAAATGGGCCATGAAATTAAATGCATATGATTTGAGATATCAACCTTTGAGGGCTATGAAAGGACAGATTGTAGCCGATTTTCTGGCTGATCATGCGATACATCCGATGACCGATTACATCGATCATCAAGACCGGCCGAAAGAAATCGGTGAGATAGGAATTGTATACTTGCAACCATGGGTGATGATGTTTTATGGTTCTAAAGCCGCTTCGGGAGTCGGAGCAGGGTTTACCCTACAAACACCGGAGGGTAAGGTATACAAGTATTTTGTGCAATTGCCAGAGTCATATACGAATAACCAAGCTGAATACAAAGCGTTGATTTCGGGATTACAACGGTTGATAGAAGAAGGAGTCAGAGCAATCATTATCAGAGGGGACTCACAAGTAGTTGTTCAGCAATTATTTGGCGATTTTTCGGTTAAGAGTTCTCAGTTGATTAGATTGTACGAAGAAGCGGTTAATTTGTTAGAAGAATTCGATGAGGTATATATTGAATATATCCCAAGGGAAAAGAACGAAGTAGCCAATGAATTGGCTCAACACGCAGCTAGATATCGGCTAATGCCGATAGCAGGAAATGTGGAAGTACATTTGGCCGAAACAGAGAAGGCCGAATGGATAAAGAAGATAGCATAGACACTAGAAGATCCTTCGGAGGCTAATCCAGCTGAAAAGCGGAAAGCGATGGATTACGTCCTAATAGGAGGATTATTATTCAAGCGTGCTATTGATGGAGTATTGCTCAGATGTGTCGGAGAAGAAGACGCCAGAAGGGTGATGGGAGAGGTTCATGAAGGAATATGTGGCGCACATCGGGCAGGAAAAATCGATGAAGTGGACTATTATTCGGCTGGGATATTATTGGCCGAATATGGGTATTGATTGTGAAAAATATGCGAGAGGATGCAGCGAATGTCAGAAACATGGGCCGATTCAGAAGTTACCGGCCGAAGAATTACACATAATGATCAAACCATGGCCGTTTCGAGGATGGGCCATGGACATCATAGGAAAAGTTCATCCCTCTTCGTCTAAAAGACATGAGTTCGTGCTAGTGGCAACAGATTATTTCACGAAATGGGCCGAAGCTCAGGCGTATGTCAGTATTTCACAAGAAGAGGTGATCGAGTTTATCAAGAGACAATTGATTTATAGATTCGGGATCCCACAGACGATTCTAACAGATAGAGGAACTGTATTTGTGGGAGAAAAAGTCAAGGCCTTTGCAGATGAATACGGAATAAAAATCGTGCATTCGTCACCATATTACCCACAAGGAAATGGACAAGCAGAGGCCACAAACAAACATCTAATAGGAATTATAAAGAAAATGATCGAAGACCAACCAAGAAAGTGGCATGAAAAGCTGTCAGAGGCATTATGGGCTTATCGAAATGCTAAAACTTCAGCCACTGGGTTTACACCATTTCGGCTGACTTATGGAATGGACACAGTGTTGCCAGCCGAAATAACAGTGCCGACTTTGAGAACAAACCAAGCGGATTCAATGTCGGCCGAACAGTACGATTGTGCGATGAAAGATGAGTTATTGGAAATTAACTCCAATCGGATGCAAGCCTTTGAGAATTTGCAGAAAAACAAAGATGTTGTGGCCGATTGGTACAATAAGCGAATTCGTCTTAAGCGGTTTGAAGTTGGAGACTTAGTTTGGAAAGTTATATGGCCACCCAAGCAGAAGGATGGCCGATTAGGTAAGTGGAGTCCCAATTGGGAGGGACCATTTATTGTTCATACCAAATTACCAAATGGAGCATATATGTTGGTGGACGAAAATGGTGAGCAGATGTCAAATCCAGTAAATGCAAGATACATGAAGAAATATTATCCATCAGTTTGGGAGTAAACGATAAGTAAACGGAAAATAAAGATTTTATTGCATGAACGAATAATTACAGAAACGGTACTACTTCGGCCGAAGACGGCGTCGATAATCCGAAATTACAATATACAAGGGAAACATCCTGGGCTAAAATGGCTAGGAAGAAGCGGAGGCCAGTGGGATCTGAAGTGGTAGATGTCCAACATTCATTCCCAAGCCCAAATTCTTCTGGCCGGCGAGAGGAGATGGCTGTGCCAATAAAGCCAACTCCCAGACCAGGAAAAAGAAAATTTTTATCTGCTCCAGCAAGGACACCCCCTTCTTAGCATTGAAGATAGGGATGAAGTTCGAGGGGTATGCCCTTCGGAGCTGAGAAGATAGTTCGGTCCCATAGAAAGGCGCAATTATTATTCGACCGCCCAAGACTTTGGGACCGATATTAGTAGGATTACGACAGGTCACAGCAATATGAAGGAATAGAGCAGAGCTCGAGTATGACCGTCGGAATACATGTTGAGAAAAGTGTTGAAAGTTCCCAATTCATATGAGGGTAATGGTAAAAGGATTAGCTGAACTCGCGCTGCATATAAGGAGAGCTTTCGGGTTATAAGTAAAGGATCAACCAAAGAGCTAGCGGGCCAAGGAGGCCAGGGAGGAGAAGAGATTAAAAGCATCAGGGTATTCATGATTGGTATTTGCGAGATTATGAGACGAGAAGAGAATAAGAGTTGGTATTTATAGAGAGAAATGAAGGGGATGTCATTTATAGCAAAAAATGGAAACGTAAAGAGAAAAGCATTGATTACGGATGAGACGTTTTAAGAATCCCAATAAAGCTGCAGAAGATAATATTGTATCAGAGAATATCCCTGGGAACACGGAAGAAACAGGCGAAACAAATCTGCAAAAAGACAAATATTTGATAATAGGCCGATCAAGTATACAAGGTGGATCGGCCGAAATAAAAGCCAGAAATACAATAAGGGGGATATCATTACATTCAAAAAACAAAAACAACAAAGTTCAATCTCCGCTCAAATCATAAGCAATGTCTTCGCCGAAATCACTGGTAGGGGGAGCGGCCGAATTACGAACAGAAGTTGGATCCAATACTGATTGGAACTCCTGATACGATCGAGCTTCAGCTTCGGCCGAAACCAGAGGATCATCGGGTTGGGACGAGAAAAGCTTGTCGGTAGTGTCTTGGAAAGGATCACACTGAGCATCTAAGAAGAGAAATCAAAAGAGAAGGGAAACATAATCATCGTATATCATCAAGACCAAAAGAACAAATTAAATATTACCGGAATTCCTTGGATTATCCCCTGAAGGAGGACTGACGAAAAGGTTATCGGAAACCGTCGAAGTATTTGGCACAGGAGGAAGTTGAACCGCGACAGAACGAATCTGATCAAGCGCCTTCTGAGTGTTTGACCATAAACCACGAAAAACGCCAAGGACATTGTCACTGAAGGATAACCTCAAAGTAAGATAGTCCGTTTTCTCTTTGAGACTGATGAGTTTATCCCTCGGAGCCTGAGCAGATTTGTGGAGCTGCTTTACAAGTCCTTGCAAGTGAGCCGATTCTTGGTCAACTTCGGCTAAGGCATTCTTCACGCCTTGTGCCTCATGTTGAAGTCGGCTGATTTCGGAATCAATGGTGGAGAGACGATTCAAATAGTTGGATCTGAGGCCATCATTGGCCGATAACTGACTCATATAAGAGTGATAATCAGAAGCATGCTTGTCAAATTCCGCCCTGTGATTGGTAAGAGAAGCCTGCTCGTCTTCAAGTGTTCTGCGAATGGCCAAGAGGCTCGGAAGTTCCAAGTCTATCCGTAAGAGACATGTGAACATTGCATCGACGATATCTGATAGACCGGAGACCAGAAGATCTTGAGGAAAAGCTTGCCTGATATATGAGAGAAGCAAAAGGATAGGCTTGGTTTGGACGGAGAAGGTGTCGGATTGTTCAGAAATCAAGCATTCTAGCTTATCCAAGCAGGCTTTGAAAGAACGAGGAAATTCTGATGAAGAGGAAACAAATGAAAGGGAAAAGAAGTCATCCAGAATATCCCTATCCGGGAAAGGCGAAAGAGGATTAACGTTACCAACGGCTAATTCTCCCAGCCGAGTATGGACAGGAGAGGGGTTAGGAATAGAGGCAATAGAAGAAGAGGGAAGGGCAACTGCTAGAGAAGTAGTCGAATTGGGAACAGTCGAATCAGTGTTGTCACCCTCAGGTACTCGAGAAGTCAATCCTGGTCCCATATCGGCCGAAGAAACAGGAGTTATACTAGAAGTAATGGCCGGGTTCTCATCAATAGGATCAAGGGCCGTAGATGAGGGATTAGGTGACTCGGAAGGGTCAGAAGAAACGGTAACTCGGGGAGCCTAGAAGAAAAGGAAAAGATAGAGGAAAAGAGCGGTAGGAAACCTGATCAGCAGACGAGGCCGAGCTAGGAAGAGGCGAACGAGTCGAACGTCGCAGCGTCTTAGGTGCAGGTTCTTTTTTCGACTTCCCTGAACCGGAAGCAGCACGTTTTCGTTTTCCGAAAGTAGCGGGAGCAGACGAAATACGCGGACGAGATGGAAAAGACGAGACATCATCCAAAGCAGCCCCTGCAAAGCAAAAAAAAAAGAGGAAAAAATCTGAGAAAGATACACGACACATAATAGAAGAAATCAGAAAGACTTACTAAGTAAGGGGAGTAGAGGGTCATCCTCTTGAGAAGAGCAGGAGTAATCAGAGGCTGAACCAACAACCGAAAACATCATAATACCTGGAAAGCCGCGAGAAATAAGGAGGCTCTGCAAGTTAGTTCCGAAATTAGCGTAAGAAAGAGCTTTCTCCCACCAGGCATCGAAACGCTTGGTCGAAAGACCAGGACGGATGTCAAGAGAACGAACTTCAAAGTTGCAAATCCGAAGAGCCCATGTACGACAGAGATTTCGGCTATTCTCAGAGCCGAATCCTTTGAAGGATTTGCTGTATCGATTTGGGTCTCCATAGAGAGGAATGACCACATCCTGAACAAAGCCAAATTGACGGCTGACTAAATGAGGATTGTAAACCTCAGAAGGGATATGATGGTCAGGGGAAACAAACAACGAGCAATTAAAAACGTGACGAGGAATGATACAAGCATTCCAGACTTGAGCAAACGCCTTCGGAAGGGGTCTACCAAAAGGGGGAGTGTTGATAGCCGAAACCCAACTATCCGGAGCACCAGAGTAGAGATGGCAGGAAGAAGGACCAAGTGGGGATCGGCTCATGAAGTAGTAAATCCATTGTTCAGTACGCATTTCGGGAAACCGGACCCCGAGAAGATCGTTAGCAGAGGGATGGGTAGTTTCAAAGGGTTGAGGTTCAAAACAGGACATATCCCTGAAATGCCATACCAGCCAGAGGTGAAGGAACCAGAGAGGCCCATGAGATCGGCTAGAGTGGCCATCAGCCCATCCATGAACCAGGGACGAAATACCAGAATACAGATGTACCAAGAAATAGTCAGCGAGAGGCAAATGAGTATCTTTCATAAGGGCCTTGGCTAAAGGGTAGGTCTCAAGAATAACATTCTTGGCAGGAGCGCACCAGAAGAATCGGCTAAGGAAGTGCATCATGAAAGCCACAGATTCATCCCCAGAAAATTCGGGCTTATTCCCACGGTACTTATTAATCCATGAAGAGAAGGTGAGCCCTGAAGCATAGCCGGTGTTTTTCGTGGTAGGCTTGTCGGAACCGGTGACACCTAAAACGGGCTTTCCAAGAGAGGGTAAATCCAGAAGAAGCTTAACGTCCTCAATAGTCGGGGTCATTATACCCCATGGGAAGCAGAAACAATTAATGGATGAGTTCCAGAAGCAAAGAAGGGCCTGAATATAGTTATAGGTAGTAGGAAAAGACTGTGTGCTCAGCTTAAGCAAGTGATTCACACCAGAGTTAACCCAATCCAATCCACAGTGAGGAAGGGCCCTTTCGTACCAAGCAATATGTTCCTGAGTCACCAACGGCCAAGTACTGAGAGGGCCGCAAAGTTTAACAGAGAAATAGTCCGAAAACAAGGGAATCGTCTCCGATTCCCCAAAAAGAGCAGAAACAGAAATCGCGGCCTCAGTCGAAGTCACAAGGGGCCCAAGAGTAACGAGGTCGCCGTCAATGGGACGAAGCGAAGAAGTCTCAACCAGGGAATCTTCAGCATCCTTGATCTTTTGAAAAGAAGGGGAAAGAATCGGTTGCGCCATGAAGAGAAAGATGAAAAGGGAGAAAACACAGGAGAGAATATGAAAAGAAGAATAGAGAGCAGTTCAAAGGGATAAGGGAAAATGAAAAGGCGTGACCAGATTTTTAGGAGGAGTTAGCGCACGAGAGAAGAAATTACTTGAGCTCTTTTCGAGACGAAAAACCGCCCAAGTAAGGAGGGCATCTGTTGGGGCCACAAAGGATAGTGGGCCACGGAGAGAAGAATTGGGCCATAAAAGATGGGCCGAAAAGAGACTTTCAAAGAAAATCGAGTTGGAGATCCATTGGGCCGAAGAATGAAAAGAGAACGATCCAGAGCAGCAGAAGAAGCCCGAAAGGAAGAAAGCTTCAGATGGAAGGATTTCGGCCGAAATGACATCAATTCAGCCGATTGAAGTAAACAGTGGAATCGGCTTAAGGGAATCGGCCGGAGAGCGGTTACTCCAGCTCCGGCTATAAATAGGGGTCGACACATACAAAATCGGAGAGATCAATCCAACCCCCAAATTCCTTTTATCAAATTTAATTCCTTGTTATCTTTACTGCTTTCTTTACAGCTTTCCTTTACAGCTTTCCTTAGAATCTAGCTTAGTTTGTAGCGGTTACCTTTTCCAAATCCACCGTTGTTTCTTAGCAACTGGTAGTTTGGTTCCTTGTTCTTGGTGAATTCCGCCGTTGTTTCTTAACAACAGGTAGATTCCCCATTGTATCTTGTTGTTTTTTATCAATTCAAAGAAGATTCAGTCGATTGTGGGCGCATTATTGTTAATCCGGACCCGTAATCGGTTTGATCCTTTTCCGATAGCCTCCCTTGAGGAGAAAAAGGTCATTGGCTCAACCCAAGCCAAACACTCTTCCACTTCCATCAATTAATATTTACTCCCTACGTAACGTAATGACAGGAATAATCTTCAACTTTTTTGGATTTAGATTAAAACCAGACCAAATACTAGAATATTGTAATTACAAATACTCCCAAATTTATTGTCAAGAGGTGGTGTGGGCAGAGAGAATGACAGATGATGTTGGGAAGTCAATTAGTGCTCCAAAATATTACAGCCTGGATCTCATAACGCCCCGCATCAATTCATTGGTCCCACACACCCACCTGCTATTCCCTAAAATACCCTCACCAAGCATTCTCATTTAGGAGCATCTAACCAATTTAACCAGAAAGTAAAATCTGATTGCCACAATTTCGGGAACACATTAACAGGTTACGCGTTTTGGACATTACTTACTCCATATGTTAACTTGTCTTTCTCAATATTTGAAAAGATCATACTCCCTCCGTTCCGCGAATTGTGGCTCGTTTCTTTTGGGCACGGTAATTTATGTGGTGGGGGTGTGGTGAGGTTTAGTGGTTAAAGTAATGTGGGTATTTGTATTTAAAGTTTTAATGAATTTTGACTTTCTTTATTGTTTAACTTTAACAAAATATTATTGTAATGATTTAATTAGAGAAAAATATTCAAATGTGGTCTTGTTAGAATCATCTAGACGTCTAGATTTAGAATATATAGTTTATATAATTTTTATTTGTACCAATTTTAAAATATGAAGAATTAAAGAAATGCAAGGGACTTTGTGTAGAAAAATAAAAGTGTATTGGGAGTTGTGCAGAATAGTAAAAATGATTACTTTTAATGGGATTTAGAAACCATTAAGAATCTAATCATATTTAAATTAATTAAATTTATCTAAAAAAGGAAAGTGGCCACAATTCGTGGGACAGCCAAAAGAGGAATACGAGCCACAATTCTTATTCCGTTATAAAACCAATCATAAAATACAATCAATAACCTTATAACCCTTCCTTAACCAAAAAATAACCCTTAACCAAATTTCCCAAGGGCATACCCGTCATTCCACAACTGAATTTCCTCACTACCCACTCAACTCCCACGATGATCCACACCGTACGTTTTTCGGGGTCCACATATCCGGTGGCGTATATCACTCCGGGATCCGAGCACCGGGACTATTAGAGTAGTAAACAGTAGACAGCTTGCTCGGCTTAGCTTCTCGCACCTTTTATCTCATCCGCCACACATGTGAACCTCACTGCCCCAAATTCCCAATTTAATTCATCCGCCTGAACCGCCACCGCCGGCGCCGCCATGGCGCCAAATCTCCGCGTTGTGATAGCTACACTCACTGCCTTCCTCCTCCTTCCGGCTAATTCCTACGCTAATGATCCCCAATTCCACGAAGCACCGGCGTTCCGCAACGGCAAATCCTGTCCGCCGCAGCATCGGGACTCCGGCGCCGTCCACATCGCCATGACGCTAGACTACTCCACGCCGTACCTCCGCGGCTCCGTCGCCGCCGTCCTCTCCGTTCTCCAGCACTCCACCTGCCCGGAGAACACCGTGTTCCACTTCCTCGCCATTCCCCACCACCATGCCCACCTCAACAAAACCATTTCCTCCACCTTCCCCTACCTCCGGTTCCACTTCTACGCCTTCAATCCCGCCGCCGTCGTCCACCTCATCTCCTCATCCATCCGTCGCGCGCTAGATCAGCCGCTCAATTACGCGCGAATCTACCTCGCCGACCTCCTCCCGCCGTCCATTAGTCGCGCCATATACCTAGATTCCGACCTAATTGTCGTCGACGACATTGCTAAGCTCTGGCGCATCGACCTCGATTCTCACGTGATTGGCGCGCCGGAGTACTGCCACGCCAATTTCAGCCATTACTTCACCTCGAACTTCTGGTCAAATCCTTTCTTCTCCGCCGCGTTTCGGAATCGGAACCCCTGCTACTTCAACACCGGCGTAATGGTCATAGATTTATCCAAATGGCGAACCCTAGGCCTCACGAAAAAACTCGAATACTGGATGAGCATTCAGAAACGCTACCGCATCTACGACCTCGGCTCCCTCCCGCCGTTCCTGTTAGTTTTCGCCGGCAATGTCGAACAAGTCGAGCACCGGTGGAACCAGCACGGCCTCGGCGGCGATAATCTCGAAGGTCTGTGCAGAGATCTGCACCCCGGTCCAGTGAGCCTGCTCCACTGGAGCGGCAAAGGCAAACCCTGGCTAAGACTCGACGCTAAACGAGCTTGTACCTTAGACAACCTATGGGCACCGTACGATCTCTTTAGGCACGAATCCCTATTCTCCGACAGCTGAGCTCGGCCGCAGAGGATCACGGCCGGAGTGAAAAGTAAATACTCCACCATTAACGACACAACGGCGAAGGGTAAAATTGAAAATATTCGTGAACGGCGGGTGTCTCCGTGTGCAATAAAATCTTGCGTTTTGTGGTTGTGTTGAAGATTCGAATTAGCTGTCAAAAGGCTGTCCCGACGTGAAGGAGGTGATCAGATGGTACTTGTCTATACGTGTACATAGCTTCTACACTGTTGTACCTTGTGGTAATGTGTTTGTACCTTTATGTAACATTTTTGAACTACTATTTTCTTTTGTTCGTTACTACTATTACTCATTTTGTTAGAATTTAGAAGCTTTTGGTTACATTTCCATCTCAAAAATCAAAATGAAAAAAAGCACACTTGTAATTTTGTTTGTATTCTTTCTTATTTAAACAGTAATTCCGAATTTATTTTTTCTAACTTATTTATTTTAATCGATTTAAATAAATTTACTTTCACACCCATCTTTTTGTTTTATACTACGTTTTTGCCTCTCGTCACTAACAATAGTACTAGTACATTATCAATTATCATACGTACTTTTGTATAATAATGTATGATTGGCCTGGATTTTTGTATGGTTTAATTGTCATTTATAATTTGCTGCAAAGTGTCGGTCAAGGGCAGTTTGGGAATTTAAATAGTGACTGATGCTGATGGAAAGCTGCTTGCTCAATTCTGCAGTGCATCAATAATTAATGGCTCAATAATGGACCTTTTCTCCTTTTGTATATACAGTTTTTTTATGGGATGCAAACCGCAGTACCCTGTCAGGGATTGTAAAAAAGTTTTACACATCCACCGCTTAAAAGATAACTTTTCTATCCGAAATGACATAAAACCCTTCGGTCAGAGGGTTCGATCGGTCCGATCGAAGCAAAAATGGCCGACCGAAGTCAAATAGTTGATTAACGTAATTAAACATAATTAAGAGGTTTCGGTCGGCTATATTGGATCTTCGGTCGGTGATATAATTGGCCGACCGAAGCATAAATAGCCGACCGAAGCTGTTTTACTTCGATCATCAATTTGAGCAGTTCGATCGGGCCGATCGAAGGTTTAAATAGCCGATCGAAGCGCAATTATTGGTGGACAGCTGCGGACAACTCAATTATTGGTGGACAGCTCAAATAACATACTTCAAGTTGCATCTCAGATCTAGATTCACAAACGAAAGCTTCATCTCTTTCTTTGCTCCACTACTTTCTTCAAGTTGCAAATTAGATAATATATTTTGTGCTTCTTGGAATTCCTACTGTGGTTCTTTAAGGCCCGGATCTTGTGTCATTTTCCATAACTCGTAAGTCTATAAGTTTATATTGCGTAAGTTATGGTCAATTATTTTTATAATTAATAAGTGTTTATTTTTGTTTATGTTTTGAAATATACTCTAAAGTTTTTGTTTTAAGAAGTGTAGATGCGATGATATATGTACCACAAATGTTAGTAAAGTTTTCTGTTTGCATTTTAATTTAATTTGTAGGTTAATTAAGTTTAAATTTAGTAAATTAAACGGTGATTAATTTAGTTTGTAGTTAATTAGATGAAAATTGTTGTTATTTGTACTTAGAAATGCTAAAGTAATTATAAGCATTTTTCGTTATATTAAAAAATTTTGGTGTAACGCCCCGAAAATTCAAACCTGATTTTCGCAAGCGTTACCGCTGTACTAACTATCCTAAACTAGTGGCCAGCTAATTTAAAATAGCTAGTACAACACTGGGTAAACCTAAAGTGATCATCTGATTAATCCGGTTTAATGTGGAAGCTAAAACAAATAAAACACATAGGCACATAAACAATTACCACAGAACAACTGCATAAAGCAAACTATGTCAGAGTAACAGGCTACAAGCCTCTCAGATCATGATCAGGCAACCTATCAATACATCAAAGGGAGCTACCGGCCCAAAGCAGCAAATCACATACTCAAACAAGGCCACAAGCCGATATTAAATAAATCCTAGCTTCACAGGCCTCAACTAGTCAAGTATATATCAAGCAAAAACAGTCAACAGAGTATCACATAATGACATATAATTAATAATAACAGAAATGTCCTATGTGATCTCTCATAACCCCAAACCCAGTCATGCTCCAGCGCCTCCAGCAGGATCTATAAAACAGACAAAAGCAAAGGGGGTCAGTACAACGTACTGAGCAAGGCTACGTGCCGGGGAGTAAGGGAAAACATCCTCATATCTCATGATAATAAATAATAATAATAATAATAATAATAATAATAATAATATAATTAACAGAGCATAATATAGAAAAAGCAGATAAAACATCACACCGTCCCATACCGGTGCTTCTACCACAATCATACAATTTATGCAAGTGATGCATGACCTAACATATACCTATCTACCCTACATGCAAGTGCAATGAATATGCCTAGCCGGCAGCCTAAACCCGGGCGGTATGAACCCACGGGTGAGGATATCATCAACTCCAACCCGTTACAGGGTAACATACACCATCCCCGCAGGGACCACAGGCATCACAGCCCAATCACAGGCATAACAGCCAAATCACAGGCATCGCAGCCAAATCACAGGCATCACAGCCTAATAATCACCCCGCAGGGCCATCGGGACTCAACAACACCGGTAAAGGCTGCCCGATCAGACATTTCCAATATGTCCATCCATCCATAATGCAATACCATGCATTATAATAACCAGCCCCAAAAGGGCCAACAGGAATAATAACCAATAATCCACATATACATAATGATATCATAATTCAACAGTTTCCCCTAAGCAATTCAACAACCCACACGGGCCAATTGATTAATCCACGGTTTACCAATAATATTTGGGGAGGCCATAACAATAATTGGAGCAGAAAAACATCATTATATAATCAAAATCGCACAAAAAGGGGCTAAACAGGGCCTTCATGCGCTCACGGCGCACCCGCGCGCGTAAAACGCGTGATATACGCAGCCCAGTACTGTAGCGATTACTGTAGCAATTACTGTAGCAAGTTACTGCGGTAACTACTGTAGCGAGTTACTGCGGTAACTACTGTAGCGAGTTACTGCGGTAACTACTGTAGCGAGTTACTGTGGTAACTACTGTACAAGTTACTGTGGTAATTACTGTTCAAATTACCGTGGTAATTACTGTTCAAATTACCGTGGTAATTACTGTGGCGAATTATTGCGGTAACTACGCGAGTTACCGCGGTAACTACTGTACAGTTACTGTAGCAGTACTGTAGCAGTTACTGTAGCAGTTACTGTTCATCGTCTTCTCCGATTTTCCAATCGGTTTTCCGGCGATTTCGCCGGAATCCGACCCCCAAATACCCCCCAAACACGTAATTTAAGCAATATAATCCCTTGCCTGATATCTTCTAACAAAAATCGGCCTCCGATTCGTCGATTACAAGCTTCAATCGAACAAAAACAACCAAAACCTAACATTGAAGGATCATCTTCAAATCAACACCAATATGAACAAAACTACACTCAAATCGAAGAAGATGATGAGGGAAAACACTTACCAACGATTTCTCAATCGATCTCCAAGGGATTGCGGTGAATCGAACGAAGTTCTTCTTCTCCCCTTTTCTTTCTCTTCTCTCGGTCTCCTCTCCCGTTTCTTTCTTCCTTTTCTTTCTAAATTATAAATTATAAAAAAAAGCCCATTTAACTCTACAATACTTAATAATTGCAAAAAGGCCCCATCACTCCCAATTGACATAAAAGGAACCCCATCCGAACTGAAATGCAAAATAACCAAATACCAAATTATTTAAACAGTCCAATTTAATTAAGTCGGGTCATTACATTCCTCCCCCCTTACGATCATTTCGTCCCCGAAATGCACAATCAAGAACATGATCAAAAATCAAAATCAAGGGGGAAAGAGGTTACCTCAAGGGAACGGAGTCAAGTCCAAGTCTGGGTACTTCAGCTTCATATGCTCCTCGGTTTCCCAAGTAGCATCTTCAGTCCCATGCCTAGACCACAACACCTTAACCATCGGGATGGTTTTGTGCCTCAAGACCCTTTCCTTTGCATCAATCACCCGAACTGGATACTCCTCATATTCAAGACTTGCATCCAACTCAATCTCATCAGGCCGGATAATCTTAGATGGGTCAGATACGAACTTCCGGAGCTGAGAAACATGAAAAACATCATGAGCTCGACCCACCTCGGCTGGTAAAGCCAACCTATAAGCCACTTTACCAACTCTCTCCACAATTTCATAGGGTCCAATGTATCTCGGGCTCAGCTTGCCCTTTTTACCGAACCGGCGTACCCCTTTCATAGGCGATACCCGCAGTAACACCCTATCACCAACCTCAAACTCCACATCTCGACGAGCTAAGTCAGCATAGCTCTTCTGTCTGTCCTGAGCCTCTTTCATACGGTCCCTAATGATCCTCACCAGTTCAATTGTCTGCTCAATCATTTCAGGACCCACATTCACCTTATCCGTTGGATCATTCCAACATAAGGGACTCCTGCACTTCCTCCCATACAATGCCTCGAATGGAGCCATACCGATACTCGCATGATAACTGTTATTGTAACTGAACTCCACCAAACTGAGGTGATTCTCCCAACTACCCTGAAAGTCCAGTGCACAAGCTCGCAACATATCCTCTAATGTCCTAATGGTCCTCTCTGTCTGACCATCTGACTGAGGATGCCATGCAGTACTCATGCTAATCTGTGTGCCAAACGCCGCCTGCACATCCTTCCAAAACTTGGACAGGAATCTGGAGTCCCGATCTGACACAATCTCCTTGGGAATCCCAAATCTCTTAACAACGTGCTGAATATAAGCCTGGGTAAGTTGGCTCATACTCCACGTCAACCTCATAGGTATGAACACTGCACTCTTTGTCAATCGATCTACCACTACCCAGATAGTGTCCATCTTCCTCACCGTCTGAGGCAATCCTGTCACGAAATCCATGGAAATGGATTCCCACTTCCATTCAGGTACTGCTAAAGGTTGTAGTAAACCCATCGGCCTCATGTGCTCAACCTTGACTCGCTGACATGTGGCACACTTAGCCACATATTCAACTATCTCCCTCTTCATGTTGTTCCACCAATAAGTCTGTCGGATGTCTTTATACATCTTTGTGACTCCTGGGTGAATAGAATAAGGAGTCGTGTGAGCCTCATCCATGACCTTCTTCTTCAGGTCAACATAACACTCCGGAATGCACCATCTATCACCATATCTCACCATGCCCCTATCATCGATTCTGAAACCCGGAGCCTTACCATCCTGAATCTTCTGTCTCAGTACTGCCATCTCCCCACTATCATGCTGACTAGCAAATATCTCATCAATCAAAGAAGATGCAGTAACTAGCATGTTTAAGGTGTGTTGAACAGAGCCAACAGGAACTACCTGAACCTCAAGTCTGAGTAGCTCCCTGCGCCACTCAGGCATCACACCCAAGCATGCCACTGAATGATGCTCCTTCCTGCTCAAAGCATCCGCCACCCGGTTCGCCTTTCCCTCAATATACTGAATATCCGTGTCATAGTCCTGCAATAACTCCATCCATCTCCTCTGTCTGCCACTCATGTGGTCTGAGGTGTACAGACACTTCAGGTTCTTATGATCTGAATAAATTCTACACTTCGCTCCATACAGATAGTGTCTCCAGATTTTCAGAGCATGCACTACCGCTGCCATTTCCAAATCGTGAGTCGGGTAATTCTGCTCATGTGACTTAAGCTGTCGAGATGCATAAGCAATCACTTTGCCCTTTTGCATCAACACACAACCTAAACCCTTAAGTGACGCATCCGTGTAAACTTCATACTCGCCTGAATCATCAGGTAGTACCAAAACAGGTGCCTCTGTCACTTTCTTCTTCAACAACTCGATTGCTTGCTCACAAGCATCATCCCATCTGAATCTGACATCTTTCCTCAATAGTCTAGTCAGAGGTCTAGCAATGCTCGAGAACCCCTCAATGAATCTTCGGTAGTAGCCAACAAGACCCAAGAAACTCCGGATCTCTCCCACATTCTTCGGGGTTTGCCACTTAAGTACAGCATCCACCTTAGCAGGATCAACTGCAATGCCCTCACCCGAAACAATGTGTCCCAGAAACGACACCTTCTCCAACCAGAACTCACACTTAGAGAGTTTAGCATATAGCTTATGCTCTCGCAATGTGTTCAACACTGTTCTCAAGTGGCCAGCATGTGCCTCACGAGTCGGCGAGTAGACCAGAATATCGTCTATGAACACAACCACGCACACATCCAGCAGGGGGCGGAATACCCTATGCATAAGATCCATGAAGATCGCTGGTGCGTTAGTCAAACCAAAAGGCATGACCGTGAATTCAAAGTGTCCATAACGAGTTCTGAATGCTGTCTTAGGCCTATCAGCCTCTGCCACCCTTATCTGATGGTAGCCCGATCTCAAATCAATCTTACTGAATATACTGGCCCCTCTCAACTGATCAAACAAATCCTCAATCCGAGGTAGAGGATACTTGTTCTTCACCGTGATTCGGTTCAAACCCCTGTAGTCGATGCACATCCTCATCGACCCATCCTTCTTCTTAACAAACAGTACAGGAGCTCCCCAAGGCGAGCTACTCGGCAGGATATACCCCTTACTAGTAAGCTCATTCAACTGATCCTTTAACTCCTTCAATTCAGCAGGAGCCATTCGGTAAGGAGCCTTAGAAATAGGAGCTGCATCAGGCATCAGCTCGATAGTAAAATCAATCTCCCGAGCAGGTGGGAGACCAGGAATTTCATCGGGAAACACATCCCCGAACTCAGAGACAACAGGGACACTCGAAGCAGCAGGAACCTCTACTCGAAGATCCCTCATTTGCCACAGGGAAAGAGAACAACCCCTGCGCATCAAATCACACAACGCAGCAACCGAAACCACACTAATAGCAGGTGGAATCAAAGAAGGTCGGTAAGAGACATACTTACCGAGAGGATCTCGAAAGGAAATACGTGGAATACCACAATCGATAACAGCACGATGGCGAGTCAGCCAATCCATGCCCAAAATTACATCAAAGTCAGCCAGGCTAAATACAACCAAGTCGGCTCTGAACTCATGGCCCTCGATGCTCAATACCGCATCTCGCCATATATGATCACTACGGATGATATCACCCGAAGGCAATGAAACAGGCATCTGGTAGGGCACCAACGGTCCTACTCCGTGCTCCCGCACAAATCGCAAAGCCACGAACGAACACGAGGCTCCCGAATCAAACAATACAAAGGCAGAATGATTCGCAACAGTAATAGTACCTAAACGGGGTACAAAGTTTACAAAGACAGAGCACAACGAAAAGAAAATAGAAAACTGCAGGAATTTAAAACACACCTGCAAGAACATCATCCCGACGATCTGCCTCCGCACGATCCAAGACGTTCAGTCTGCCACCTCGGTCAGCCCGAACCGGTCTACCCCTGCCAGCTCGCGGGCAATCCGCTCGGCGATGACCCACCTCATTGCAAGTCCAGCAACGATACACAAGTCGCCCGTCAGGTCCAACCTCACGAACAGGTAGCGGTGCACGACCACCACCCCTGGCTACATCAGCACGACCACCATCACGGCGGCCCCTAACAGCAGGCTGGCCTCTCTGATCACCGCCTCTATGCCCATCACGACCCTGCTCCCTATGCCTCTTTTTACTTTGCCACTGCTGGCGTTCTTCAGACTGGCTCTCTTCCACATATAGGGCCTGATCGAATGCCTCAGACAATGTATCATAACCTCGATAGCCAAAAGAGGACTTAATTCCTGCCCGAAGACCCGAAATGAAACGACGAACCTCGTCCTTACCAGTGGGCATAACTTCCGGAGCATACCTCATAAGTTCCACAAACTTCCTGTGATAAGCGGTAACGCTCATACTTTCTGTCTGTCTCAAACCCAGAAATTCCATTTTCTTCGCCTCCAAGACATGTGGTGGATAGAAATGGGAACTAAGAGCCTCTGTAAACTGTTCCCAGTTGAACCCGGGTCGAGCGAGTAGGTCGTGCTCGCGGGTCCTCCACCAATGCAGTGCTTCCCCTTCCAGATAGTGGGAAGCTACATAAACCTTTTGGTCCTCAGGACAGTTGATACTAATAAGAACCCGACCCAACTGATACTTCCAGTTCTCCAGATCAGAAGGACTGGCACCCCCTGCAAACTTTGGTGGACGGTGCTTTGTGGATAGGTCCACATAGTCCACATGGACTGGAACAGGTGCAGGAGCAGGCTGCACGACAGGCTGTGGTAACATCTGGAAGAACTGTGCCAGCTGCCGGGCGAACTCAATTGGATTGAAGACAGCTGCACCTCCTACTGGTGGATTCCCGAGGGGCACCTGAGCAACAGGTGGTACTTCCGGTGCAGGTGGTGGAGGAGGAGGTGGTAGTCCGTAGTTCCCCTGTTCAACCCCATCAGGTGGAACCATATTTCCCATCTCTTCGGGTGCAAAGTCCCCAACCCTATCTCCAACGGGTGGGCCCTGGTTTCTGCGGGGCCTTCCCCGTCGCCCAGCACCTCTAGCGCGATAAGGAACCATTCTGATATAAAAAAAACAGACACAACATGAACAATCATGTCAGCAGAAATCACCAACATTCCATATATCCCAAATAACTGATGGCATAATAAAGAACATAACAATTAAACAAATACACAATAATGAATTCGCAGTCCCCAATGACTGTGAAGTCACAAGGATCCTGAATGGAGTACCATTGTCTTTCCACAGTTCCCCAACTGTGGCTCAACCTGGTATGCGCAAATCTCAACAAAAATAAGAAAAAGAATGCAAATCTATACTATATGTATCCCACACACATCTCACCCGCCTATATCTACACAAATTTTATTAAGATAAAAGAGCACACAGGCTCTGATACCACTCTGTAACGCCCCGAAAATTCAAACCTGATTTTCGCAAGCGTTACCGCTGTACTAACTATCCTAAACTAGTGGCCAGCTAATTTAAAATAGCTAGTACAACACTGGGTAAACCTAAAGTGATCATCTGATTAATCCGGTTTAATGTGGAAGCTAAAACAAATAAAACACATAGGCACATAAACAATTACCACAGAACAACTGCATAAAGCAAACTATGTCAGAGTAACAGGCTACAAGCCTCTCAGATCATGATCAGGCAACCTATCAATACATCAAAGGGAGCTACCGGCCCAAAGCAGCAAATCACATACTCAAACAAGGCCACAAGCCGATATTAAATAAATCCTAGCTTCACAGGCCTCAACTAGTCAAGTATATATCAAGCAAAAACAGTCAACAGAGTATCACATAATGACATATAATTAATAATAACAGAAATGTCCTATGTGATCTCTCATAACCCCAAACCCAGTCATGCTCCAGCGCCTCCAGCAGGATCTATAAAACAGACAAAAGCAAAGGGGGTCAGTACAACGTACTGAGCAAGGCTACGTGCCGGGGAGTAAGGGAAAACATCCTCATATCTCATGATAATAAATAATAATAATAATAATAATAATAATAATAATATAATTAACAGAGCATAATATAGAAAAAGCAGATAAAACATCACACCGTCCCATACCGGTGCTTCTACCACAATCATACAATTTATGCAAGTGATGCATGACCTAACATATACCTATCTACCCTACATGCAAGTGCAATGAATATGCCTAGCCGGCAGCCTAAACCCGGGCGGTATGAACCCACGGGTGAGGATATCATCAACTCCAACCCGTTACAGGGTAACATACACCATCCCCGTAGGGACCACAGGCATCACAGCCCAATCACAGGCATAACAGCCAAATCACAGGCATCGCAGCCAAATCACAGGCATCACAGCCTAATAATCACCCCGCAGGGCCATCGGGACTCAACAACACCGGTAAAGGCTGCCCGATCAGACATTTCCAATATGTCCATCCATCCATAATGCAATACCATGCATTATAATAACCAGCCCCAAAAGGGCCAACAGGAATAATAACCAATAATCCACATATACATAATGATATCATAATTCAACAGTTTCCCCTAAGCAATTCAACAACCCACACGGGCCAATTGATTAATCCACGGTTTACCAATAATATTTGGGGAGGCCATAACAATAATTGGAGCAGAAAAACATCATTATATAATCAAAATCGCACAAAAAGGGGCCAAACAGGGCCTTCATGCGCTCACGGCGCACCCGCGCGCGTAAAACGCGTGATATACGCAGCCCAGTACTGTAGCGATTACTGTAGCAATTACTGTAGCAAGTTACTGCGGTAACTACTGTAGCGAGTTACTGCGGTAACTACTGTAGCGAGTTACTGCGGTAACTACTGTAGCGAGTTACTGTGGTAACTACTGTACAAGTTACTGTGGTAATTACTGTTCAAATTACCGTGGTAATTACTGTTCAAATTACCGTGGTAATTACTGTGGCGAATTACTGCGGTAACTACGCGAGTTACCGCGGTAACTACTGTACAGTTACTGTAGCAGTACTGTAGCAGTACTGTAGCAGTTACTGTAGCAGTTACTGTTCATCGTCTTCTCCGATTTTCCAATCGGTTTTCCGGCGATTTCGCCGGAATCCGACCCCCAAATACCCCCCAAACACGTAATTTAAGCAATATAATCCCTTGCCTGATATCTTCTAACAAAAATCGGCCTCCGATTCGTCGATTACAAGCTTCAATCGAACAAAAACAACCAAAACCTAACATTGAAGGATCATCTTCAAATCAACACCAATATGAACAAAACTACACTCAAATCGAAGAAGATGATGAGGGAAAACACTTACCAACGATTTCTCAATCGATCTCCAAGGGATTGCGGTGAATCGAACGAAGTTCTTCTTCTCCCCTTTTCTTTCTCTTCTCTCGGTCTCCTCTCCCGTTTCTTTCTTCCTTTTCTTTCTAAATTATAAATTATAAAAAAAAGCCCATTTAACTCTACAATACTTAATAATTGCAAAAAGGCCCCATCACTCCCAATTGACATAAAAGGAACCCCATCCGAACTGAAATGCAAAATAACCAAATACCAAATTATTTAAACAGTCCAATTTAATTAAGTCGGGTCATTACATTTGGTATAATAAAATAACAAATGTATAAAGTTATTGTTAGATTATTGTTATTAAAAGTAGTTTTGTGAATCAAATTACTGACAGGTGTATTATTTGAGACGGAACAATGTCTTGGTTCGGGTCCAATTGGTTCGAGGGTGATTCCACCACTGGTAATAGAGATCCGGAAGACATGAACCGTAAGCTTTTCTATATGGGATTAATTTCGATTATTTGGGAGGTGCCATTACATGTTAATGAGTATTAATACGTGTTAAATAATTTTTTTAGGTACAGACGTTCCACAACCATCTACAACTTATAACGAACAATTCAATTATCCATTCGTTCCACAGCCGGGAAGCTGGACAGAGGCGATATTCGGGCAACAACCGTGCATAATTTTTACAATTACCCGAACGTTGGTGCAAACAACAGCGAGTTTTGGAACGGAGGGGAGAATGCGTATGGGGCAAGCAACATGGGAAATGTACCCGAATATACGAGTGGGCACGCAGGATGGAGTAACATGTATGGAGATGAATACAGGCAGGGGAACGCAGGTCAAGCAGGAAACATCCCACCTCCGGAGTCCAATGAAGGGGAGCGCATCGGAGAAGATGGCGCCGAAGAGGAGGAGCAGGTAGAGGAGAGTGAAGAGGAGAGTGAAGAGGAAGAACGGCGATCTTCGATGGACGATGAGTCGGACGAGTCGGACGAGTCGGCCGAGTCGGACGAGTCGGACGACCCAGACTACGGAGAGGGAGAAGGGTCTCGGTCATTCAGTACGAGAAAGATTGAGAAATATGCCCAAATTTTTTGGGACATACACAACAAAAATAATGGTAGAAAGACGCGTGGAGGGCGGGGGTTGCATGGAGAGCAGAATCCGTTTTGGCGAAATACTGAAGAAGCGTTCGTTGTACCCGACATGACTAGCGGAATGTGGAATCTGCCGCGACCGCATTTTGATCTGCCCGAGCGAGACGTGGATCCGTACATGTACGATTCGGTTGATAGAATCCTAGCGCGTGGGTCAGTTTTTGGGACTAAAGAGAGGCTGAAGGAGAAGCTCGTTGAGTATTTGGTGGATCAGAGAGCCGGCATGAAGACGGTTAAGTCAGAGCCGCACAGGTACTGGGTGTGTTGTCGTGAGGAAGATTGTGAATTTAAGATGCGTGCGCGAGGCAGTGGATCGACGTGGGTTGTGTACAAGTTAATTCCACATACCTGCGTGATGAATCCAGACCGTCCTCCACCCAACACACTCCCATCCAGATATTTGGGTACCTTCCTCGGAGATGAAATAGTGCTCGATGAGAGCACGCTGTCACCTGTACAGGTTCAGGCTACGTTGAAGAAGAGGGGCGTCACTGTGTCGGTAGCCCTAGCTAGAAAAGTTAGGGCACACGCAATAGCATCGCTGTTCGGGGACCACGACACCTCGTTCCAGATGGTTCCATCATTCCTATACATGCTGGAGCAGCAGAACCCGGGAACTGTTACAGATTACATGTTGGACAGAAAGGGTCGTTTCAAATATGCTTTCTTCGCGGTTGGTGCTTCCATTAAAGGATGGAATCATATGCGGCCGTTCATTGTAATAGACGGCACACACTTGAAAGGATCTTACAAGGGTGTCTTATTCGCGGCCGTGACGAAGGATGGCAACAATATGATTTACCCACGGGCTTTCGGTGTAGGGGCAGTCGAGTCGGTCCCATCCTGGAGATGGTTTCTTCTGCAGTTGAGACGGGCCCTTGACATTCCTGACGATGTGCTTGTAGTTTCCGATGGTTCTCCGGCAATAAGGAGAGCAGTTTATGAAGCCATGCCGACGGCACATCACGTTCTGTGTTGTGTGCACCTCTCACAGAAAATATTAAAGCACGGAGGGAAGTCAGCGGTCGACACATTCACTGCAGCCGCCTATGCCTTCAAGAACTCCGAGTACGAGCAACATATGAAGACGTTGAAAGATCATTATCCTGGCGCGTATCACTATCTTGTGGACGTTATCGGACAGGAGAAGTGGGCTCGTGTGCGTTGCGTCGTTCGTCGCTACGACATGATGACGACGAACATCGTAGAGAACATGAACCGCCGGCTCCGGTGAGCAATGAAGCTACCAATTTGCTCCCTATTCGAGGTTATCCGTGCCGTTCAGAGTGAATGGTTCACGAAGAGGCACAATCAGGCAGCACTTACCACCGGTCATCTTACAGAATGGGCGAACGAATGTTTACTAAAAGCGAGGGAAATGGGGGATAAGCTACCTGTCAAGGCAACGAACCACCCAAATGTGTATCACGTGAAACAAAACAATAAGACGTACGCGGTGGACCTTGGCATTGATCGGACGTGTACGTGCATTTCGTTCCAGACCATGCTCATCCCGTGCGCCCACGCTGTTGCCGCAATCAAGTATGTGTCAGATATTACAACTTCTTATCGAATTTGTCTTGTCCGATGTTGGCTTGGAATTATCAATTTTTTTATGTACAGGTCCTTTAGAGGGGAGTTGAACTACTACGTGCCATCCTTTTACACGCGTGATACACTACTTGCTGCGTGGGGCGAGCGTGTCTTTCCAATGGAACACCCTGATGTTTGGCAAATACCTAAAGAAATAGCAGACGTAAAATGCGGTACACCAAAATGCCCAAGGCAAGCAGGACGACCGAAACAGAGCAGGATTCCATCCGCCACCGAGAAAGCTTCGCGTGCCGGAAGGCGTCAGCGATGTCGTAGGAGTGGTGAGTTCGGGCACAAAGAGAGAAGGTGCACACAACCAGTCGATCCAAATGACATTCCTGGACCATCTCAACCACGTCAACGCAGGAAGAAAAGGTGTAGTCGTTGCGGTGAGGAAGGGCACACGGTGAAACGGTGTCAAATGCCCAGTGTTGTGGAAATCCCCAATTTGAATGATGCCAATCAGCAGTGGGAAGATTCTGACCTATCCGAATAATTGGAAATGTGTAATCATATGGCAATATATAGATTATTTGAATAAATGTGGGAAGAACTCGTCTGGATCTATTTGAATATTGGTTATAACGCAGTTGTTATTCATATCTGTGTTATCATATAGCAATATATAGATCATATCATACCATGAAATAGAATGTAATACTACATCGCTTAATAATCACAAAATACGAAAATATGGAACTATATATATCATATCATAATAGAGCGCCCTTATAGAACTCGTCCGCGGAGGCGTCCAAGCTGAAACGCCACACTGCATACGCCTGCTCGAAACCCTAAGAAATCGTACACAAATTTAAATAAATACTGTAATGGGAAATACGCATTTAAATTGCAAATTAAAAACATAATCAATTTAAACATATGCATTTAATTAA
The DNA here is from genome assembly GCA_030278955.1 of Hygrophila difformis. Lineage (NCBI taxonomy): Eukaryota > Viridiplantae > Streptophyta > Magnoliopsida > Lamiales > Acanthaceae > Hygrophila > Hygrophila difformis. The sequence continues at coordinate 10,542,740 of JAOANR010000003.1, forward strand.
AAAAAAAGAGAAAAAAAAAAGGAAACCCAGAACAGAGCATCCATGGCGGGTTGGGGGTGGGGATGGCGTGTTGGGGGTGGGGACGGCGGGTTAGGGGTGGGGATGGGAAATACTCACCCGAACAGCGTCGGTGCCGGAAGGGGGGCGGGGCTGCCGGCGGGCGGCCGCAGGATCGGCGTGCTCCAGTGGCGACGGCCGTGGCGAGGGCGGCGGCGCTGCACTCCCATCCCCGACGAGCACTAGAGGCAACCCTCCACTATTTTCGTCAAGAACCGCGTCTCTCATCTCCTCCGCCGTCGGATCTTCCATCGCCGGTGGTCACTTGGCTGGAAACGTTTATAATTTTCGAATGGGGAGTGGGCAAATTTTCGATCGGGGTTAGAGGGCTTCGGTCGCCTAATTTTTCGAAAGGGAAAGAAAGGGAAAGTGCAAGTGGGAAGGAGGAAGGGCCCAGCTTGTCTTGTAAGCTACCACTTCGGTCGCCTAATTTCGCGTTTCGATCGAACCGATCGAAGAGTAAAAGGCCAATCGAACCCTGAAATTTATCAAATTAAATTGGAACCCTAAACCCTAAACCCTAAACCCTAAACCCTACACCCTTATACCCTGACCCCTTAGACCCTAAACCCTATACCCGCTAACTTTATAATAATCATATCTTAAAACCCTCAACCCTAAACCCCCAAAACCCTAAACCCTAAACCCTAAACCCTAAACCCTTAAACCTAAAACTAAACCCTTAAACCCTAAAGCCATTAACCCTGACCCCTTAAACCCAAAATAATTTTTTAATAATCAGCTTTTACAACCCTAAACCCTTAAAACCTAAACCGTAAACCCTTAAACCCTATACCCTAAAACCTAAACCCTTCAATTAATTTATAACTATAATTCATAATAAATATTTTTTATCATAATTTTATTTTTAAATCATACACCATTAAACCTAAAGCATATCTTCTTCTTCTTCTACTTCTTCTTCTTCTTCTTCTTATGCTTCTTCTTCTTCTTCTTTTTCTTCTTCTTCTTCTACTTGTTCTTGTTCTTGTTCTTCTTCTTCTTGTTCTTGTTCTTCTTCTTGGAAACTCTTCTATATGATTAATATTTTTATGATTATAACTAATTTATAATTAATATTTTTAATAATAAGAATAAGAGTATAATAATACAATTTTAATAAAAATATTTTCACTTATAATAATAAATATCATTATTATCCATTATAATAATACTAATAATAATAATATTAATTTATATAAATGGAAAATAAAAATATATTATTATTTTAATAAAATATAAAAATAGCAATTATTACAACTTCGATCGGCTTGATCGAAGCCATCTTATTTACCGACCGAAAGGGTTTTATCCGACCGAAGCTCAACTAATCCTGTTTATTAGTAATAAATATAATTATTATCCATAATAATAATACTAATAATAAAAATAATAATTTATATAAAAATGAAAATAAAAAATAAATTATTATTTAAATAAAAATAATAAATAGTAATTATTACAACTTCGATCGGCTTGATCGAAGCCCTTTATAAAATTCTAAACCCTAAACCCTAAACCCTAAACCCTAAACCCTTAAACCCTAAAACTAAAACCTTAAACCCTAAACCTTGATATTTTTAAATCATACATCATTAAACCTAAAGCTTATCTTCTTCTTCTTCTTCTACTTGTTCTTGTTCTTGTTCTTCTTCTTCTTGTTCTTGTTCTTCTTCTTGGAAACTCTTCTATATGATTAATATTTTTATGATTATAACTAATTTATAATTAATATTTTTAATAATAAGAATAATACTTCCTCTGTCTCACTATTTTTGTTACGGACCCACCCAGCACGTATGTCGATACACATTTTTAACGGTTAATAACTTAAATTGTGTACAACAAAAGGTTATAAAAAGTTAATTGTCTAAAACTACAATATTAGACGAATATAACAAGATCTCTTTTGACTATGTTTTTTCTTACATAGCTATGATAAAAATCCAAATCAAAGTTGAACAGTGAATAGTGCCAAAAAACCATCCGTAACAAATATATTGAGACGGAGGTAGTAGTATAATAATACAATTTTAATACAAATATTTTCACTTATAATAATAAATATCATTATTATCCATTATAATAATACTAATAATAATAATAATAGTAATTTATATAAACGGAAAATAAAAAATAAATTATTATTTAAATAAAAATAAAAAATAGCAATTGTTAGAGTATCGATCGGCTTGATCGAAGCCATCACATTGGCCGACCGCAGGTTTTTCTCACGACCGAAGCTCAACTAATTCTGTTTATTAGTAATAAATATCATTATTATCCATTATAATAATACTAATAATAATAATAGTAATTTATATAAATGGAAAATAAAAAATATATTATTATTTCTGTAACACCCCGATTTAATTAACACATGATTAATTTAATTTATTATGGTTAATTAACAAGGGAGTTATTAATTGGATAATTTGTAGGTACAATTTTAATGAAGTGGAAGAATAAGTGGGTTCAAACCCACAAGAGAATAAGAGCTCAAGTGCTCAAATGGATGCAATATGGTCAAGACTAGTAGTGCAACCCGTTAACCCACTTACCGACCCGACCCGGGTTCACTTGGAAAAGTTAAAAATCAGACATTTGGGTGGAGAGACCCATTTCTCACCCAAACACTCTCCATTCCCGTCACTCTCTCTAGGTGGAGCTAGGGTTCCTCATTTTGGAGAGAAATTGGTGCTTTCTTGCTCAAATCGGTTGGGGGATCCCTTGTACTAGCTAAGGTAAGCTTTTTCCTTGAACAATTTCTCAATTCCATGGTTGTGGAAGCAATTTTATGGGGCTGTTTTGAGGGTGACGAATTTGGGTGTTGTGTTGGAAGATTTTGTAGCTTGGCTTGGATTTTGGTGTTGGGTCTTCAATCGGAGCTTGGATTTGTGTTGAGGAGCTGGAGGTAAGTTTTGAGACTCTTTTTGGTTGATAATTTTGGGGGATTTCAGCTCATGATTGTGCATGTTGGTTTTGAGCACTTATGTTGAGTTGTTGTTGATTTTGGATCTCAATCCTTGCCTTGTAGTGTTCTTGAAGTGTTATGAAGCTTGCAATTGGTGTTGGAGAAGCTTGGGAACTGATATAGGAGTGTTTGGACTTCATAAACACAAGGCAAGAGTAGGATTTAGCTTATTGTGGGGGAAGATTGGAAGAAAATTGTGAATTTCGCGAAATTCTGCCTCTGCTGAAGCTTCAGAGGCGCCACATAGCCTATGTGGCGCCTAAAAGTGGTCCGGAGTGCCGCTGCGGCGCCCCAGCCCTTGAAGCCTTCAGTTTATGCGCCACAATGCCTTGGTGGCGCCTAAAACTAGCCCAGAGCGCCACTGTGGCGCCTCTGCTGTGTTGGTGCCCAGTTTGGGCGCCGCAATGCCTTTGCGGCGCCCAAAAGGGGCTTGGAGCGCCACTATTGGCGCCTCCTGTGCACCCAAAAACCTACAAACTTGAATCGGCTCTAACTTTCTCGTTTCTAATCCGATTTTCGCAAACCATATATGAATCTGACCCTACTCGGAACAAGGATTTCAAATATGCTATTGGAATTCAGAGATAATGACTCCTTCAAAAATTTAAAATAGGAATTTATAACCCGAGGGTGTCTCCGGCATGCCGATTCGCTGTTTTCTTCCATTTTTCGTCCCCTTTTCGTATTTTATCATTTCTCACTCATTTCTAGGTCTCGAAATATGCTTAAAACTGATCTAGGATATGTTAGTGCCTATCATGAGTATTGATTGAACCTAGAAGATTCACCGAGGCTTAGTCTAGGATGGAATCTTGCGTTGCTTCTGTCACTATGTTTGTGAGTCGAGTGCCGATATGTAGGACGTGGCACACCCTAGAACATGTCTAACTCATGTGGTACTGTTGTGAGCCGATATATGGGGTTGGCAACCCGAATATTGTATGTAGTCTGCGGACTGATAATTTACACTAAATGTTTACGAGTCGGTATCCGACTGGACATTGTGTAAGATGATTATGATCTGTGATGATTTATGCTTTCAAGGATATCATATATCCTAACTATGTTTACGAGTCGGTATCCGACTGGGCATAGTTAGTATCTTATCCTGGCATGTTGGCCTTCGAGAGCGAGATGCTCTGGGCTAGTACCCGCCATGACCGTAAGCCACTTATTTCAGCTGTAAGTGTCCGCGGCGGGGGCACTGTGGGTATCTCTTCTGACCATTAGGGGAGTGGACCCTAGTTGGAGAGGAATACCGACCATGGTACTTAGGTTGCGCGCTAGGCATACTTATGTGCTGCATTTAGGGTAGATAGACACTTTAGGTCATAACATTTCATCTCATCATCTATCATTCATCTTATAATTGTTTTGCAGTGTATAACGTGGTTGAAGCACCGGTATGGGACGGTGTGATGCTTATTTAATTATTTAATTATGCTATTTTATAACTGTTAATTAACCTCTAAAACGTTGTTCCCCGTTCCCAGCTTTTCCTACTCTTGCTCAGTACTCTATGTACTGACACCTTGCATTTTGTCTTTCTTATAGATACTCCCGAGGAGGACGCAGAGCATGATCATGGAGATGGGTTTGGGGCTGAGTGATCTTATAGGATTGCATTGATATGTCTTGACTGAGTTGCTCTATTAGACTCTATGTTATCCAGCTGTGACTGGCTTGTTATTTCTGAGTATTATCTTACTGTTTGTATTGGTTTGAGAACCGTTGTTTTGTATTCCCCTGTATACTTGGTATTTGGACGGGTTAACGTGTGTATCGAGGTGAGGTACTGTATGTGGCTTGTAGCCGAGACTTGATGATTATGTGATAGACATGTTCCTGTTGCTTACTCTGTTACTCTATTGTTATTTTCTGTTGGATTTTCTGATTACCAGGCTTCGTGTTATCGAACTTAAATTGATTGGCCAACAGTTTAAGTGAGGTAACACGGCAGTGACGTCAGCAAAAATTGGTTTAAAATTTTTGGGGCGTTACAATTTCAATAAAATATAAAAAATAGCAAATATTACAACTTCGATCGGCTTGATCGAAGTCATCTTATTTACCGACCGAAAGGGTTTTATCCGACCGAAGCTCAACTAATCCTGTTTATTAGTAATAAATATCATTATTATCCATAATAATAATGCTAATAATAAAAATAATAATTTATATAAAACGGAAAATAAAAAATAAATTATTATTTAAATAAAAATAAAAAAATAGCAATTATTACAACTTAGATCGGCTTGATCGAAGCCATCACATTGGCCGACCGAAGGTTTTTCTCACGCCCGAAGCTCAACTAATCCTGCTTATTAATAATAAATATCATTATTATCTATTATAATAATACTAATAATATTAATAAAAATTTATATAAACGGGAAATAAAAAATAAATTATTATTTAAATGAAAATAAAAATAGCAATTATTACAACTTCGATCGGCTTGATCGAAGCCATCACATTGGCCGACCGAAGGTTTTTCTCACGACCGAAGCTCAACTAATCATGTTTATTAATAATAAATATCATTATTATCCATTACTAAATGTAATATATAATAAATACATAAAAAAATAATAAAAACAATTGTCATAATACTAATAAATATTAGAAATATTAATATATATAATTTCAAATAATATATTATATAGTAAATAGAATAATTAAAAATAATAATTTAAGTAATAATCATAATAATACCAATAATATCATTATTGGTATAATAAATATAATTAATACTTTAAAATGTCTAAATACACCAAAAATATAATAATATAATATATAATTTAAATAATAATAATTATATAATAAACACATCAAAAATAACAATAATGATTTTCACAAAGCTAATTAATATTAGAAATAATAATATATACAATTCCAAATAAATTAAAATATAGTTAATATAATAATAATAAAATAATAATTTAAGTAATAATCATAATAATACCAATAATATCATTATTGGTATAATAAATATAATTAATACTTTAAAATGTCTAAATACACCAAAAATATAATAATATAATATATAATTTAAATAATAATAATTATATAATAAACACATCAAAAATAACAATAATGATTTTCACAAAGCTAATTAATATTAGAAACAATAATATATACAATTTCAAATAAAATAAAATATAGTAAATATAATAATAATAATAAAATAATAATTTAAGTAATAATCATAATAATACCAATAATATCATTATTGGTATAATAAATATAATTATTATTTTAAAAAGTCCAAATACACCAAAAATATAATAAATATAATATATAATTTAAATAATAATAATTATATAATAAATATATCAAAAATAATAATAATGATTTCCATAATCCTAATTAATATTAGAAATAATAATATATACAATTTAAAATAGAATAAAATATGGTAAATATAATAATAATATAATAATAATTTAAATAATAATCATAATAATAACAATAATATCATTATTGGTATCACAAATATAGTTATTACTTTAAAATATCCAAATACACCAAGAATATAATAAATATAATATATAATTTAAATATTAGTAATAATTATATATTAAATACATCAAAATAATAATAATGATTTCCATAATACTAATTAACTAAAATATAGTAAATATAATAATAATAAAATAATAATCATAATAATAACAATAATATCATTATTGGTTCATATATATAATTAATACTTTAAAATGTCCAAATACACCAAAAATATAATAAATATAATATATAATTTAAATAATAATAATTATATCATAAAAATGATTTCCATTATACTAATTAATATTAGAAATAATAATATTTACAATTACAAATAGAATAAAATATGGTCAATATAATAATAATATAATAATAATTTAAATAATAAATATAATAATAACAATAATATCATTATTGGTATCATAAATATAATTAATACTTTAAAATGTCCAAATACACCAAAAATATAATAAATATAATATATAATTCAAATAATAATAATAATTATATAATAAATACATCAAAAATAATAATAATGATTTCCATAATACTAATTAATATTAGAAATAATAATATATAATATTTAAAATAAATTAAAATATATTAAATATAATAATAATCAAATAATAATTTAAATAATAATCATAATTAATACTTTAATAAATTTACCAAAAATATAATAAATGTCATATATAAATTCAATAATAATATAAAAAATTTCAAATAATATAATATAATTTAAATATAATATATACACTATTGAAATATATAATAATAATAATATATACAATTTCAAATAATATAATATATACTAATGAAAACAAAAACAAAATAAATTTTCAATAAAAAATAGCTTCGGTCGGCTATTTCTTGCTTCGGTCGAAGTCGTCACATTGAGCGACCGAAGGTTTTTCTCACGACCGAAGCTCAACTAATCATGCTTAAGTAATAGGCACTTCGGTCGGCTATTTTAGCTTCGATCGGTCCGATCGAAGTCCCCGACCGAAGGGTTTTTTGTCTTTTCGGGTAGAAAAGTTAGCTTTTAAGCGGTGGATGTAAAAAAATTTTTTGCTATGTCTGACAGGACAACAGAGGCTATTACTTCTTTTTTTATCTTTGGCAATTCTTTCGCCATTACGTTATCCATGTTATGAATTGATTGAGAAGTTATTAAAAGAATTAGTAATCATTTTTTTATTTGAAAGATTTACGAAATTTGGTTATACTCCCTCCTTTTTTTTCCTTTTTTTTTTTAAATATTTGATACTGACCCATACCCCATACACCGTGCAGTCCAATATATATTTTAAATCATTAATAATTCAAATTCGATGTAAATAAAATTCTAAGAGTTTGAAATTTAAAAATTACAGGACGAGATGAATTTAACTATGATAAAACTGTAAATCAAAGTGTGTGTAAATAGTAACAACCCCAATGCGCCAATAAAATAAAACGGCTGAAGTAATTTAGATTTAGGCCATGTTCTCTAGGTTTTAAAGAAGCTGTTCTGATCTGAATTTTATAAGATATGATCTGATCTTATCTGAATTTTTATGCTCTGTTCTGAATCTTTATGTTCTGATATGATTCAATCTGGTCTGATCTGATCTAAAATAGTCTGGTCTGATTTGATCTGATCTTATTTTATATAATTTTATTATAATAATCTGATCTGGTCTAGTCTGAATGTTTCTGGTTTGCTTTGGATGTGTCTGATCTAATCTGAATGTTTCTTATCTGATCTGATGTAATTTTAATAAAATTAAGTAATAAGTCGTAAATTACGGGCCTTACTTTGATTATTTCATTTAATAGTTCTAAATATATTTCTTTTGGCGAAAGCCTATGATGTCTACGTGTGCACTAGTTTGAAGAACATACATTTTTACTCTATTAGTAGTATTTATTAGGTCGGGTGGTTAGACCTTTAAGAAGTGATGGCAAAAGAAATTGTTACTTTTCCATTTTCTAGTTGAAGCTAAGCTAACGGGCCTGTTTGGGAGACAGCAGATTGAAAATAGTAGATAGCAAATTTAACCAACAGTAGCAGATATAAAGAGTAGATTTGACCAGTAGATAGTAATAGCAGATTTTATTAGAAGTGTTTGGTAAATTAGCATATAACAGATAGTACATGGATCTGCTTCCCAATCTGGTTCAAAATATAGCAGATCAAATTTGAAATTTGAGCATATTGAGCCAAATCTGCTCCTCTAATCCGTTGGTTACCAAACACTAAAAATAGCAGACTTAGTTGGTCAAATATGCTAATACTCCATCTGCTCATGAATATACTGTCTGCCAAACAAGCCCAATGAGTCAAAAGTCGATGCATGATCCCAACCCCATCTAATTGAGTTACTATATACTACAAAAACTTTTGGTTACTAACCAAAATTTTCGAAGATAAAATTAGTGGACCTATACAAATATTAACTAGGCTCATAAAACTATTGCAAAAGTATTATCTAAGTTTACAACAAGCAACATTCAAGAGCATCAAATAAATTTTCAACTGTCCAGATTGCAATTGTTAACTGCAACGGTCTATTTGTTTATATTGTTGGCATTTTAACTAATTGAAATAGAGGGACAATTGCATTTCAATCTTATTTAGTTATTTATTACTAGTTTGTTATAGAAATAACTATCTTTATTTATGTATGTGTACAATAAAATGGTATATGGCTTATTAGCTTGTGTTTATAGTGGAAGTATTGTAATAGAAATTGGGATTAAATGGTGAAAGAAAGGAAGTTTAAAGGTGGGATAATAAAATGGATAAAGTGTAATAATTATGGCTATGAAATGAAACAAGTATTAAGCTTGCATAAAATTTTTCTTAACTTCTCAATACATTACATAGGCTATTTATAAACTTTTTTATCCTCTCACTATTTACTAACCTCATAATCAAGGCATATACATTTCAAGACTTTCACATGTCTAACCTTATGATCAAGGCATGAACATGGATGTTGAACACTAGACATTCACATGTTTTGTTTACATGCATAATACTCCCCCTTGAATGTCGTCAATACGAAGAATATGCCTCGTTAAAACCTTACTTGGGAAAAAAACCCAGTGGGAAAAAATCCAAGTGAAGGAAAAAGAGTACAGTATTCTTGTATCAGATGCTCCCCCTGATTTGGACATCATTTTAAATCTCGAAGCCGCCGCATTCCAATTTTCTTCACGAGCTTCTCGAATGTTGCAGTCGGCAATGCCTTGGTAAATAGATCCGCTAAATTATTTTCTGATCGAATTTGTTGCACATCGACTTCACCATTCTTTTGAAGATCATGAGTGTAGAAGAATTTTGGTGAAATATGCTTCGTTCTATCTCCTTTGATATAACCCCCTTTCAACTGGGCTACACAAGCCGAATTATCTTCAAATAAAATTGTTGGGGGCATTTGTGGTTCAATGATTAAACCACAACTCTTCAATATATGTTGAGTCATTGACCTCAACCAAACACATTCTCGACTTGCTTCATGGATTGCTAATATTTCGGCATGATTAGAAGAAGTAGCAGTTAGAGTCTGCTTCATTGACCTCCAAGAGATAGCAGTTCCACCACACGTGAAGATATAGCCTGTTTAAGATTTGGCTTTGTGTGAGTCTGATAAATAACCTGCATCGGCATAGCCAATTAACTCATGTCGAGAGTCTTTTGGGTAAAATAACCCAAGATCAATTGTTCCTTGGAGATAGCGAAAAACATGCTTTATGCCTTTCCAATGTCGTTGAGTAGGGCAAGAGCTGAATCTTGCGAGTAGATTGACTGCAAACGCGATATCAGGTCGCGTGCTGTTTGCAAGATACATTAACGCACCAATTGCGCTTAAATATGGGATTTCTGGGCCAAGTTGCTCTTCATTATCTTCTTTTGGCCTAAATGGATCCTTTGCAGGATCAAGTGTCCGAACGACCATTGGATTATTTAGCGGATGAGCATAATCCATTCGAAATTGCTTTAATACCTTTTGGGTATAAGCTGATTGATGAACAAATATGCCCATTTCCAAATGCTCAATTTGTAGGCCAAGGCAAAATTTCGTTTTCCCGAAATCTTTGATTTCAAACTCCTTTTTCAGATATTCGACCGCCTTTTTCAACTCTTCAGGAGTTCCAATTAGATTTAAATCGTCAACATAGACTGCGACGATCACAAATTCTGACCCATTTTTCTTTATAAATACACAAGGGCTGATCGGGTCATTTGTATAGCATTCCTTTATCAAACTTTCACTGAGGCGGTTGTACCACATTCGGCCAGATTGCTTGAGCCCATACAACGATTTTTGCAATTTGATGGAATAATTTTCTTTGGGTTTTGAGTTGCAAGACTCAGGTAATTTAAACCCTTCAGGTATTTTCATATAAATATCATTTTCCAATGAGCCATATAAATATGCAGTAACAACATCCATCAGCCTCATTTCGAGATTTTCTCGTACTGCTAGACTCATTAGATACCTGAATGTTATTCCATCCATAACTGGGGAATATGTTTCCTCAAAATCAATTCCCGGTCGTTGTGAAAAACCTTGGGCTACAAGCCTTGCCTTATATTTGGCAATTTCATTATTTTCATTTCTTTTTCTCACAAACACCCATCTGTAGCCAACAGGCTTCACATTTTTTGGTGTTTGGACAATAGGGCCGAATACTTTTCGTTTATTCAGTGAATCTAGTTCAGACTGAATCGCATCTTTCCATTTTGGCCAATCATTTCTTTTCCGACATTCTTCAACTGATCTTGGTTCAGGATCCTCTTTATTTTCCATTATATCGAGTGCAACGTTGTATGCAAAGGCATTATCAACGTTTGTTTCTTTTCGGTTCCAACATTTCCCAGTATTGATATAATTGAAAGAAGTTTCAATAACTTCATTTTCTTCTGGGTGAATATTTTCAGGTTCAACCTTTTCGGGGGTTGAATCAATTTCTCCTTCAGGAGCATCATCTGTGACTGATTTATCACCCATATGGATAATTTTCTTCTTTCGTGGATTTTTATCCTTGGAACCCAAAGGCCTACCACGCTTCAGGCGTGCAGTAGGTTCATTTGCACTTGGAATTTGTCCTTCTGGGACATTTATATTGGCTGGTGCATTTGCTGCATCATTTATATATGATTTTGTGACTTTAGCAGCATCATTAAAAGCATCGGGTAATTGATTTGCAATTCCCTGCAAATGCACAATTCTTTGAACTTCAAGTTCGCATTGCCTTGTACGAGGATCAAGGAAATCAAATGGACTTTGCCAAGATATTTCCTTTTTCAGTTGATCATTTCCTCCCCCTAATGTCGGGAATTGAGTTTCATCAAAATGACAGTCTGCAAATCTTGCAGTAAATAAATCACCCGTTTTTGGCTCAAGATATTTAATAATCGAGGGTGATTCATACCCGACATATATGCCCAACCTTCTTTGAGGTCCCATTTTTGTGCGTTGTGGTGGCGCAATCGGTACATAAACCGCACACCCAAAAATTAGCAAGTGGGATATATTGGGCTCCTTTCCAAACACAATTTGTGTAGGGGAGTAGCTATGATAGCTTGTCGGCCTTATTTTCACAAGTGCGGCTGCATGCAATATAGCATGTCCCCAAGCAGAAACAGGGAGTTTTGATTTCATTAACAAGGGTCTTGCAATTAATTGCAATCGCTTAATAAATGATTCTGCCAGACCATTTTGCGTGTGCACATGAGGCACAGGATGTTCAACAGTAATTCCAATCGACATGCAGAAATCATCAAATGCATGTGATGTATATTCTCCAGCATTATCAAGGCGTATTTTCTTTATCGGATGATCTGGAAACTGTGCTCGCAATTTTATAATTTGTGCAAGTAATCTTGCGAATGCCAAATTGCGAGTTGATAATAAACAAACGTGTGACCAGCGTGATGACGCATCAATTAATACCATAAGGTACTTGAAAGGTCCACACGGTGGATCAATAGGTCCACATATATCGCCTTGAATTCTTTCTAGGAATGTAGGGGATTCAATTCCCACTTTTACTGGAGATGGTCTGGTTATCAATTTCCCTTGTGAACAGGCTGCACAATTGAACTCATTTGGGTTCAATATCATTTGCCTTTTCAATGTATGGCCATTTGAATTTTCAATAATTCGCCTCAGCATTACACTGCCAGGATGCCCAAGTCTATCGTGCCAGGTAATAAATTCACTAGTAGCTTTCAAGCCTACTAGGTTATGTATTTCTGCGGCACATATTTTTGTATAGTATAAGCCAGAGGAGTAACATGGCAATTTTTCATTCACAAATTTTTTGCCATTTTCAATTCGAGTTATCAAAAGATACTCGTGATCTGCCTCTTTTGAAGTTTCAATGTGATATCCATTTTTTCGAATATCATTGAAGCTCAGTAAATTTCTTCGAGCTTTGCGTGAGAACAAGGCATTTTCAATTGCCATTTTTGTCCCTTCAGGGAGAAATATAACAGCTCTACCGGAGCCTTCAATGCATTTTGCATTACCGCTTATAGTTTTCACTGCGGTCTTTTCCAATTTTAAATTGGAGAAATAGCTTTTGTTTTTCAAAATGCTATGCGTTGTTGCACTGTCAATGAGGCAGATATCATCTCCGACTTTTGAATTTCCAGCATCCATTTCTTTACAAGAATATAAGAATGTTATTAAACATCAGCAATATAAATATTATTAATGTAAAAGCATATTTATATTATACATGGATAATAAAAGGGAAGTACAAGATATCATTATTTATATTAAACAGGAATTATAAAAGACAAGTAAAATATATATATAGCTATATAATATACTATTTAGTAACAGTATCTGGCTCAACAAAATCATCAGCTTCCAGGTGCGTGATATTATCATTTAATATATCATCATAAGTATCATCGTGGGCATTATGATGTGCTTCAACACCTGATCTTTCTTTTCGTTTCGAGGCCTGATACAGTTCAGCTAAGTGTTTAGCTGTGTGGCATGTTTGAGCCATATGGCCTTTAATTCCACAACGATCACAAATTTCATCATTTTGTTTATGCTTTCTTGCATAATTTCTTTGTTGTGGTTTGTAAGGCCTTCTGGTATCATATCTGCGATTTTGCTCAAATCGAGGCTTATTTCGATAATTATTTTGACGAGATGATTCACCTCTGCCTCGATTGTGATACCGATTTTGGCCACGATCATCATTTTGATTTTTAAAGTGCCCACGATCACGCACATATTTCGATGATTGAGCCGCGTTCACCTCAGGGAACGATTTTGCACCTGCGGGCCTAGATTCATGATTTCTCAACAACAATAGGCTGTTTTGTTCGGCCAATAATAAGCAGGTGATAAGATCAGAATATCTCTGAAAACCTTTTTGACGGTATGTCTCACTCAATACTGTGTTTTTAGCATGAAACGTAGAATACGTTTTTTCAAGCATTTCTGCTTCAGATATCTTTTGCCCACATAATTGCAATTGGGCCGTAATTTTGAACACAGCGGAATTATATTCCCGGACTGTTTTAAAATCCTGAAGTCTCAGGTTTGTCCAGTCATCAAGGGCTTTTGGAAGCACCGTCTTTTTAAGATTATCATATCTTTCTTTCAGCTTTTCCCACAATGCCAGTGGGGATTCCACAGTCACGTACTCCATTTTAAGTGCCTCTTCGATATGATGGCACAAGAAAATCATGGCTTTTGCCTGATTTTGATGGCTGGGATTTTTGCCTTCAGCAATAGTATCTTCCAGACCCATTGAAGTAAGATGCATTTTTACATCTCGGGCCCAGGACATATAATTGCTTCCTTCAACGGTTAAAGGAGCAAATTCCTGCTTTGCAAGGTTAGCCATAATCTTATTGAAAGTTTAGAAATAAGAGATTATACCTCAAATGATAATCTGGACAGAGTCTCCTCGTGCTGATAACGTGTTATAGAAATAACTATCTTTATTTATGTATGTGTACAATAAAATGGTATATGGCTTATTAGCTTGTGTTTATAGTGGAAGTATTGTAATAGAAATTGGGATTAAATGGTGAAAGAAAGGAAGTTTAAAGGTGGGATAATAAAATGGATAAAGTGTAATAATTATGGCTATGAAATGAAACAAGTATTAAGCTTGCATAAAATTTTTCTTAACTTTTCAATACATTACATAGGCTATTTATAAACTTTTTTATCCTCTCACTATTTACTAACCTCATAATCAAGGCATATACATTTCAAGACTTTCACATGTCTAACCTTATGATCAAGGCATGAACATGGATGTTGAACACTAGACATTCACATGTTTTGTTTACATGCATAATAGTCCTATGTTAATTGTTTTTATTATACTATTATTGCTTTTGGTCATAGATCTCTATCACTATGAATATCGATTCATGGATATTGATTGACGTTTAAAGCACCATATTAAGTCCTTAAAAATGAAAAAAAAAAAACAAAAACAAAAAACAAAAAAAAACAAAAAAGAAAAAACAAAAAAAAATCCACAAGAAGTTTTGTAGTATTTCTTTTGCATGAGTTTGGTTAGCAGTTGGAACATATTCTCTTACTTTCACTTTACATTGGAATTTTCTTTTTAATGTTCGAACATATGCTCGATTTGGAATATAAAAGATTAGAATATTGTTTGACTGTATACCAATATATGCAGTGTTTTTATTATTACTACCTTTTATTTGGGTTTAAAAGCTGTGTGTTCTTTATTGGTGATGAAAACTAGAAAAGACCCACACGGTAGATTATATAAAAGTTTATGAAGTAATGTAATCTGTTGCCCGGTCAGATTCTGCCCAACTCTTTTTTGACCCCCAACAAAATACCCTAAATTTTATGCCCGAAAAGACAAAAGTGTCCAGTGGTATGGATCATGCATGAACCTTCGTACAACCGCGAACCGGAGAATTAATTAATAAGGGTACTTAAGAAGCACTGGTTCGTAGAGTTAAGACAGGACCAGGACCGTTCACGAACCATCAGAATTGAGCATGCACGAACAGTCAAAAATGTGTAATAGGAGAAACTAAAATGTTAAAATAACTAAAATAAAATAAAATTAAAAAGGAATAGTATCTCACTCCTATTATAATTATTGGACACAGCTGTCAATTTGTTTTTGTCCCGACTTTTCTTATGACCCTCAAATCTTCCCAATATTTATTCTCCCATTTAATTTTTTTATTTTTATTATTTGAGACACAAATTCACTACTTCTACTAATTTGTGAAAATTGACTTCAAAATAAATTTGTGCA
The DNA here is from genome assembly GCA_030278955.1 of Hygrophila difformis. NCBI lineage: Eukaryota > Viridiplantae > Streptophyta > Magnoliopsida > Lamiales > Acanthaceae > Hygrophila > Hygrophila difformis. Next base: position 10,558,557 of record JAOANR010000003.1, read on the forward strand.
CGAACAGCCGGAATTGAGCGCCATTTCGTCGATGAAGAAAGTGAATGGGTTCTTGACTTTGATTCAAAATGTATTACGGACTTACGGTCCTAGGTTTCGCTCACAAGTTTTAAAAATGCTTGTACTATTAATTCTTTAATCAAACACTACCAACTAGATTTATTTTAATAATAATATTTACGATTTATAAATAATAATAATAATAATAATAATACATATATTAATGATAATAATAATTATTACTCCTATAACATATTTCGGGGTAAATAAAAATTATTATAACAATAGTAATACTAAAAGTAATAATAATACTAGTAATTAACTAGTTCTAAAAATAATTTGTATCTATATCTATATAGGAGTATATAAAAACAATATCCCTTATGAACAATAACATATCAACTATCTCTCACAAAAATTTTCTTATGAACAGTAACCTACCTATTTCCTCAACATTAACTTTCTGCACGCAATCCAATACATATTCTTAATGATCAATAACTCATCAATAATTAAAAATGTGTACAAAAAAAAATTCTAAAAATTTGATATTTTAAAACTACATGATGAGACGAATCTAACGAGATCCCACTTGACTATGTTTTTTCTTATATAGTTGTATAAGCATTAGTCAAAGTTGAATAATAAACATAGCAAAAGTCAATTCCTTTTCGCTATTAAAATGAAAGAGTTATAAAAAAAAAAAACATAGTTCACTTTCAAAATATAGGAGAACAGGGGATGTGGACTTAGACCAAGTGATTAAGTCCCTAGGCTTCCAACGGAAGGTTGGAGGTTCGATCCCCACCGGCCCCCTATCCCTCCCTTTTATTCCCCTTTGTAATTGTGTGGCATGGGCTCCCACCACCCATTTCCAGGCCTTCAATGGCTCTTCCAAAAAAAATATATAGGAGAACAAATTTTAGCAAAATTCATGTTAGATAATTCAATTTTATTAATTATTATAGATAAAAAAATACTACCAAATAAAAGATGTAACAAAAATTTTCTGGATTGATAGTTGAATAATAAACATTAGCAAAAATCAATCCTTTTTCACTTAAGGAATCAATAATAAACATCACACCGTCCCATACCGGTGCTTCAACCACATCATACACTGCAAAACAATAATGAATCAATAATCCCTTAAAATGGGAAAATTAGAATATATTCTACAATAACAATCACTGCCATATTACGATTAAAAGAGACAAAACATAAAGAAAATCAATTCCAAACTGTTGCAACAATTCAGGTTAATCGTTCAACAATTTTATTGAGTAGAAATCTATCATGCACTCGCATTTGAATCTTACGGCTTCCCTGAACTGTCCCCATGACTTTTTATACGAAGATAATTTTTGACAAACGAACATGTGTTGGATGGAAGACATATTTTTTCTTAGGCCATCTCCAATGGTACACTAAAACCTAAAATGGGTTGGCATCTTCTCTCCAACAATACCCTAAAACCAAACCTATTTTAAGTTTTTTGAGTTTTATGAATAGTAAATACTCAAATTTGAGTATTTACTATTCATAAACCTATATCACTTTTTGGAATTAAATTAATTACAATTTCATCCCTCCAATTATTGCAAATTGAATAACATATTAATTTAAAAATAGAAAATGAATTTTTATTGTAATTTTGTATTATGGTTAATAATTTATAATTTATACAATATTTTTTTTTATTAAATTTACTTTATATCTAATTAGATTAAAGATTTTAAGTTCTTTTTTTTGTTTTTAAGAATTTAATTTTATAAAATAGATTTTAAACAAACATAACTAATTTATATTGGCATAGTTAATGAGTATTGAATCTGTGTGGGTTAATGTATAATTTATAAGAAATGATGGGTATGATTGAAAAGATAAATAAGTTTGTATAGGAAAGAATATATAGAGAATATTCTTTTGAGTTTGAGTTTAGTGTAAATGGTTGGAGATGAGTTACTGTTTGATGTGACATTTATTGTAAAATGGGTTTGAGTATAGTGTTGGCTATTGGAGATGCTCTTAAAGAAGTGGTGAAAGAAGCTTGTTAGATGATTAAAATCACCCATAAGATGATGTCGAGAACGGAATTAAAAAAAATTAAAATACAAATAGAAAAAAATATTCATAATGCTAAAATCACCTATAAAGCTAAAGCATCATCAAGCATCATCGGATGATATCAAAAAATGGATTAAAAAAATCTAAAATATAAATAGACAAAATATTCATAAGAGATGCTACAATCATATTCATTACCGATTCACAAAAGTCAATCACGGACATGTTACAAAAAAAACAAAAGATGAATAAATATTAGATTAGAGAAAAATGACTAAAAAATATCAAAAGCAATAAAAAAAGATATATTAGAAATATGAGATTTTGGAATAGAGATGAATAAAATGAATAAGAGGGTGATGTATTTATTTGGGGTGAACGCGGTGCGGTTTGGTGCGGTTTCGCACCAAACCATAAAAAAATGGTTTGGGAAAAAATTAAACCAAACCAAACAATTTTAGCATTTCAAACCAAACCGAGAAAACGATTTGGTGTGGTTTGATTACGGTTTAACCAAAGTTTTAAAAAGAAAAAATCCTATGAACTACAGTCGTAAGTGTAACAGTCCAAATTCCGAAATGCAAATTAAAGTTAAAAAATATAAGTTTATTGTTTACAAGCCAAATACGTAGTAATAAACTAGAACTATTACAAGCTATTGGAAAAAATAAAACTACAAATATAGCATAAGAAAACAACAGTATTAGAGCTAATGAATTGTAGCAGTAGCAGCATGTGCTTTATGTGGGGATTATCTTCGTGCCTATGTATTTTATTTTATTTTAGATTCCACATGAAATTGGATTAATCAGATGGTCACTTTAGGTTTGCTTAGCCGTGTACTAGCTGTTTAAATTAGCTGGCCACTAGTTTAGGATAGTTAGTACGGCAGTAATGCTTGCAAAAATCAGGTTTGAATTTTCGGGGTGTTACAAGAATAGCACTATCTTTAAAAATGTCTGAATTTGAAGTGTAGCAGTTTATATTTTCATATGTACTCTAAAAAATGGTCGCTATAGGATCACCCGTCGAGTTTATAAGAATATCGTCCGAAAATATCACATCTGATTATACATCTCCAAAATCAATACCAGCTTTACTGTTACCTACATCAAATATCCATTTTGTAAATTTTCCGTCATATATAAATTTCATTGTAAACAATATTTCTTGTGATATCTTGAGTTAATCATTCTTAATTGCATATTAATACTTTGAGTCACATCTTAATAATATTGCAACATAACTGCTAAAAACTGGTTTTGAAAGATAAAGTCCAACATTCTTTAAATGTTAACATTGACTTTTGTTTATAATCATAGCAAAACAAACTGCGAGTGATTTTTTTCATGTGAAATCAAATGAGAAATTTGGTTAAATCAAATAGACTCATAATAATTTTTGATTGGTAGAAATTCTACCAATAAAAAATTTTCAAATTTCATGATTTCCCAAAAATTAGTTTAACCTCAATTATATGGTTCCGCATCTTGGTTACTATCAACCTACTTCAATTGCATAATTTATTGATGGATCTATATTCATAAGAAGTATGACTATGCAACCCTCATTCAACTATATTTCATGATTCGGTAATCCAAACAATTGATCGTGCTTAGATATTCCAGTAAAATAATTCAATGCCAATATTTATATTTTCATCGTCTTGACAAATATTGTTAGAACTTATATGTATATACATATATATATGTATAAATTTTCATTTGCAGACATACGTTCCATGATGTAAACATTGATCGTATCAACGATCTCATTGGTAGGGGGTTAATATATAGTAACAATGTATGGATTTGAATAGTCCAATTTATAGGATCTCCTGTATAGTTTATAAAATTATCATTTAAAAATGTCATATCTAAGTGTACATCTCAATATCAATACCAACTTTACCAATTACCATCACCTACATAAAGTATTCGTTGTGCAAATTTCTGTCATATATAATTTTCATTGTAAACAACATTTCTTGTTGTATCTTGAGTTAATCCATCTTAATTATATATTAATACTCCGAGTCCTCTAGTTCCAGTGACACAAGATATTGCAATATATCACTGATATAGGTAAAAATTGGTTCTTTAAGATAGAGTCCAACAGATTGACATTAACTCTTTTTTTTCTTTTCCTATAATCATAGTAAAACAAACTGCGAGTAGGAATTTTTTCCTCAGAAAACGAATGGGAAATTTGGTTAATTTAGACGGGCTCATAATCACTCTACCAATCAAGAATTTCATCCCAAATATTGAGCTTTGTTTTAATAAGAAGAAATATTAAATAATTTTATGGGGTAAGTTTTTTGCAGCTAGAATTCTCGTCACAATCTAGTGGAATACCAAATATAGATGCACCTACCTCTTGGAAGGAGTAGGGGTGCTATTCCACTGGACCTATAGACAGCATAATATCACATATCTCATTAAGGGCTAAACCTAATATTTTCTAAATAAATTACCAATAAATGTCTTGTCAGTTCCACCACGTAAAGAAAAAAAGAATCAACCATCGTCGGTATCAACTACAGACATTATTTTATTATAAACATTATTCTGCTCATCAATCAACAAAGGTAATAGCTTAGCATATCCCGCCTTCATTTCTTTCTCATTATAATATATCTCTTCTAGTATCAATATATTATCTGTTTCAGATGTTAAAACCTCATTCAGTACCAACATTCCAGAGAAATTTTTCAAACTTATAGAATTTGCAACAATTAGCCTTTCAATTTTAACAAAGCTGGATTTATATTTGTTTTCTCGTCAATTTTAAATCTGTTAAAATATAGATTAATGGATTGCTTCCTCTATTTTTTTTTTTACTTTTTTTAAGTGTTACACTTTCATTTTTTGGGTGTTTGGAAATTAGTGTTACGTTACCATATTTGGAATGTTTTGAAGGTTAATAATTTATACTAATTATACTTAAATGAATAATTTTTTGATATTCATTAAAATAAAACTCAAAATTAATAAAGTCAAATATGACTCATCTTATTTTATTTATTTAATTATTTTAATTTTCAACTAAATCAATTTTCTTAGCTTACCTTAAGTCTCGTGTCATTTTCTAGTGTTACACTTATTATAAAACAGATGAAGTATTTATTAAAAAATAGATTAAAAAAATTGTTTTCCTTCTTTATTTATTGATGGATCTATTCGCACTCCCAATAACTCTTTATAGACCTGATTCTTTTATTTATAATATACTTTACGAAAACTGAAAATATATAATGAATAAATAAATAAATGCGGAAATCTAAAATTAATACATTTTAAAATACAAAAATCTATAAAAATTTGAAATTAGAAATGAAAACACCACATTAAATATAGGATGGGTTGTTCACTAATGCTTTAATATATAGATTATAGATTATAATTATTATATTTTTATTTTTAATTTTATTACTATGATTCTAATTGGTATTATTATTATATTATTATTATTATTGGTAATAATGAGCACGAACCTGGAATCATGAGTATTGCCAGATGGAAGCAGCACCGCCATGAATAGGGGTGTAAATGAGACTGATAGGCTCGTAAAATATTCGGGCTCGACTCGATCAAAGCTCGACCAAAGCTCGACTCGAAAAGGCTCGACTCGAATTCGAGATCGGCTCGGAATATGAACGAGCTCAAGCCGAGCTAAGCAATACTCGGCTCGAAAGCTCGATAATAGGCTCGAATATATAATATTATATATATATATTCTTATATATTAAAATATAGTAGAAGAAGTCAAGGAGTATTTTCTTTCTTAAATCCAGAAGTATTTTAATATATTTCTAAAAAAATTCATCCTTCAAGTTTTATCCTGTCATGCAAGAAATCTCTTTGCCTTGTCGTGTCCTACCAGCTGCAAACTGGAGACTCGAAGAGAACCAATGATTGGTAAGTTATTTGAGATGCTGAAAATTCCAGGTAGAGCAACAACTAGACTCATTATTCAATAATTTCATTCAACCAAAAAAAAAAAAGAGAGAGAGAAATTTATTTCGAGCTTTTTAGGCTCATCGAGCTGAGCTCGAGTTTCACTATTTTGTGTCGAGCTCGAGCCGAGCTCAAATTCTGAAGCTCGTCGAGCTTCGAGCTCGAGCCGAGCCGAACTTATACTTCATCGAGCCGAGCCGAGCCCACCCAGGCTCGAGCTCGGCTCGGCTCGTTTTCACCCCTAGCCATGAACATTGCCAGATGGAAGCAGGACCGGGCAAGGGTTCGTACACGAATCGGAGGTGGTTCGTACACGAACACTAGGACCTTGTGCTATTTCAAAATTCACGGTCCATCTCCCCCACTTCACTCTCTACCAGGACCGTCGTGCTTCATAAAAAAACAGGTTCGTGCACGGTCCAGTGTTAACATACGAACCCGTAGTTCTTAATCACTCTTACTGATTAATCAAGTGGTTCGTGGTTTTGAGACGGTTCGTGCACGAACTATTTCACGAACCGTGGTTCATTTCGTCTTTTTAAGCATAAAAGTTGAAATATTTTATCGGCGGTTAAAAAAATAAATTATCAGATTCTGAGTGGGCACTGCAGTTTCGTTCTCAAAAGTTTATTCGTTGTATCGGTGGATACATGACTTGGTTAATAAAATAAATATAGTGATATTTAAAAAATGTTGAAGGATTTTTAAAAGGGAAACTTATTAATAAATACCTCTCATCCATACTTTCTTCCTTTTTAGTACCTACAGGAATTTTTCTTCCTTTTTAGTACCTAGTGTCTTTTTCATGGTGGAGAGAGAATGTCGGATTGACAAATATGCTCCTGGTTAAGTTCAATACATTTGTTTTTACCAGTTCGGTACATCTTTTTCTGATTTTAGTACTTTATTGCTAAAGTTTAATATCTTTTCTGGATATTTGGTTATATTAACAGTTTTTTTTTAAATTATGATTAACCAGTATAATTAACTTGCTTTTCTTTTCTTTCTTGGTCTAAGTTTCTTTCCCAGTTTCTCAGTTTTCTGGCCTCTTGATCAAGCCACAAGCTTACATCCATTAGTTCTTCTATGAGACCTTTCCTGTTTAGGATTTGTAGGCATTCTATTTTTGATTTTAGTTGTATTCTAATAATTTCTTTTTTAATGCGATATCTTTCAATCACAATTTTTTCTCTTTTACTAAAATCTCTTATTGTTTTATAAGTCATTTTTAATGTTGATTTTTTATATGATTAATAAAGTTTGTTTTAGAAGTGTTCAACTCCTCTATTTTTGTTTCGAGGTCTGTTGATTGGTAACTAATCACTTCTTCATATCTGTGTATTGAATTACGAATGATATTTATTTCTTCTTCATGGTTTAACCCATATATGAGTTCTTGTACTTCTTCTTCTTCGTCTTCTTTATATTCTTTTAACCTTATAATTGAATCATTAAGGTCTTTTATTTCTTTTTCTGTTTTCCACATGGTTTCTCCAAGTTTTCCACATTCTGGACAAATATCAAAAAGTATTTGTGCTTCCATTTTCAAATTAGTTATTTCTTGCTAAATGTTCTTCTTGTAATTTTTTCCATATCTTTTCTTCAAGTTCAAATGTTATAAAATGGTTTTCACATTTTTCTATATGGTTATCCCTTAGTTTTTCTAAAACCTTATAGATTCTTGTGTGCTTTTGATAACTGTTTTCTAGAATTTCTATTTCATTTTTTAGAAATTCAACTTCTTTAGTTACTTTCCATTTTATAATATTTTCAAACAATCTTTGTTCCCTGCAAACATAGTTTATTTGATTTTGTTTATTCATCAGCCTGATAAGCCAATTTTCACATTCTTGGCATAAAAAGTGTGTTTTCGGGTAAGGTACAATAACAAACCTTGTTTCTGTGTTTTTAAAAGATTTTGTTTTAGGGTTTTCAACAGTTTTAATCATATTCTCCATTTGTTTTGATAAAAGATATTAATTATTTCAAAAGGTTTTAAAACACTGATTTATTGTACGCGAAAAACTTATATGTCGTGACGTCTTACTAGGTACTTGCCATCTCCTATTATTCTCTTGGTTGTGTTAAATTTCTGATTATGTATTATGGGTCCGATTGTCCTTTGTTATGGAAATATTATCATAAACATTAAGTCCGCAATCCTCTTATTACTGTCACTGATGAGATATTTTCCTGGGCCTGTTTCGGGTTTCAAATTCAAATTAACATTATCCAGACCTAGATCTGAAATGTAAGCAGGTGGTCTAAGGGGCAAATCAAAAGGGACAACAGTAACAAAAACATCATTATGTTTAACAAAAATCCCTGAATTGTGGTTCCCCTGACGAGTCTTTCTTACAGCTTTTATGGCATAAAGCCTTTTAAATTTTTATCTTACTCCCCTAATGGAATATCTCATCAACTAAGTTTTAAAAGGTTACATGTTTATGTTTATAACATTATCATCCGTACATAGAACAATCATACCATAACATAAATCATAAACTAACACATACCTTGAGAGAGGAGAGGCTTTCCCGTTCAGACGGGCCCCTGTATTTCAGAAAGTAAAGAAAAGAGGAAGCAATCCACACCAGGTCTTTCTTTACAAACTGAAATTTTATTACTGAAAAGGGTAGGGATACAAGAAAACTAGAAAGAGAGAGAGCTTTCGAGAGTAGCAAGAATGCAGTCTCAAAAACCTTATAGAGCTAGAGAGCTAAGAAGTGAGTGTGTGTTTTACAAGTGAAGACCATCCCTCTATTTATAGATGGGAATGTCATCTAAGTAATCCACAACTACCAATAAAAACGTGCCAAGTGGCAAAGTTATCCGATAAGGTTCGGATGAAAAATCAAACAACTAATAATGCAACAATATAATAATGTAGTAAAGAGGGGCCTAGTGCCCATTAACGCAGTTTTCCAAGAGTCACATGGCTCTTGTCGGATTTTTGACTTTTCCTGCCTTGGATTCCTTTCTTCACATGGTTGGTGGTGTTTTGAGCCGCTCCACTAACTCTTTTTTGTTTTCTTTTTCTTTTTCAGATTCCATTATTTTTTATGCTGGACTTTAATGTGAATTCCAGCTCATTCCTGCGTGGTTCTTCATCATGGGGGGACCGCCACTTTGTTTTTTCTGGTTTTTTATAATTTTATTGGCCTGGTATTTTGCTTCATTTTTCCTTAGTGCTACCAGTGCACCATATCTTCCATTTTTCGTGGCTGCCATTGCTTCAGCAAAAGTAGGCTTTAGTTTCATTTCAAGCTTATGAAGAATTTCTTCTTCACTGAGGTTCTCAAATTTTCCAGTCTGTACTGGACTCATAGTTTTTGGCAAACTACCAGCCATAACCGGAATTAATGTGCTTTTACCATCTACCGGACTAGATGGGCTTAGTTCATCATTTTGGTCCTCAAAGACCTTAGGGTTAGAACTTCCCTGGTTTGGTTCGAAATTATCTGAACTTATGCTTTTTAGCAAAGCATCAGCTATCAACGGACTTGATTCGTCTTTACCGTCTGTCGTTTGAGACGGACTAGATTCAAACTTTTGATCCTTAAAGACCTCAAGGGTTGAATTTTCCTTGTTTTGCTGCATCCAGGCTTTTGCCAATTCTACTGCAGTCATAGAACTGGTGGGTTTGGGTTCTGGACCATAAACTGGTTTTTCTTCTGGCTTTGGTGTTTTCAGTGTAAGGGACACTATTTTTGAGATCAATTTCTCATTTTGGTTTTGAAGGATTTCAAGTTTCTTGGTGAGGGTTTCAATCTGGGCCTCTGCTTCAAGGGTTTTCATTTTTTGGTTTTCAAAATTTTGTAACCATTCGGCCTTTTGGGCTTCATACTTACAGACTTCTTTGGCCATCTTTTCACTGTGATCACAAAACACAATATGGTTTTTGGAATAATGTCCAATTGAGTATTGGACTGGGCCTGAGGGGGTTTTGAGTTTTTGGCCTTAAACCATCAATAATATTTTTCAAACTTGGGCTTACAAAGAAATCTGTGCCCATTGTGGTTTTTGCAAATTGGATTGCAGACATTATGTCATAAAATCCTTTATGAATAGGTTTTTCATTATCTTCATTAAGAGGTAAAATATCATTTTTATTATAAATTCTTTTTTTATAACCTTCATAGATTACATAATATAAAAATGGTTTTATGTTATTGAATTTCTGAAAATACATGCTTAAAGCAGAGAGACAAGTAACAATATACCTGCTGTTGTTTTTGTCAAATAATGCTCTCCAGATGTTATCACAAAGGCAGATCTGTTCCTCTGTGTAGTTCAACCCTGTGATAGGCCTGTACTTCATGTTATCAAATAAAATTAACTCTACATTATTGCCAGTTTTCTGCTCTTCTGCCAAAGCAGATTTTCACTCCTTTTTCTGGGAGTTTATCTTTTTCTTTCCATCTGGGAGGCTGGTTTTAGAAGGAATTGTGTAATATCCCTCTGGGGTTTTTACCATCCCTGTGGTTTTTACTCCGTTTTCATTGCTGGTTTTCAGAGAGTTTTCTGCCATTCCTGTAACAGTATTATTCAATTCTCAATATCCCAGTCTTCCCTATAAAATTGATCCCATTTTAATTTATATTTTTCCTCATAATTTTCATCATAATCATCAATTGATTCATTTTTAAATTCAGCATCATATAATGGTTTTTCTCTTTCTTTAATCAGAATTCTAGATAGTATATCAGCAATTTTGTTATCTTCTCCTTTAATATGTTCGAATTTTATTTTGTAGCATTTCTGACTAATAACATCTGTAAAATTCAACCACCTTCTCCTAGACATTGATCTTTTTTCTTGGAGTTGGCTATGAAATTTTACTATGGCTTCACAATCAGTTCTTACTGTAAATCCTGTTTTCCTGTTAGAAACAGTTCAAATTTATCAAGTGCATATTTTATTGCCAACAGTTCTGCATCAATTGAGGAAAGGTTACCCTTTTCTCTATATTTTCCTGATGCATATTGGCAAATTTCTTCCTTACTTTTAGGTGAGTAGACATCCTTTTTCCGCAAAAGGATAGCTCCCCATCCTTCATGTGATCCATCAGTTTGCACAATAAGATAATCACTATCTTCTGGCAAAACCAATTCTGGAAGTGTTTTTAATGCTTCTTTAATTTTTTGTACATTTTTTATATCTTCTTGGTTAAAATATCTTTGACCGTTTTTTCCCAGTTTATTATATAATGATCCTGTTAATGAGGATAAGTTTTTAATGTATGGTCTAGCATAATTAACCAATCCTAAAAATTGTTGTAATAGTTTTATATCTTCCATTTTATCAGGAAATTCTATAGCCTTTTTAGCAATATGATCTTGGAGTTTTATTTTTCCTTTTCCAATTTCTGCTCAAAGGAATGCTATTTTAGTTTTATTGATTTCCATATTTTTCTTTGAGATGATTATTCCATGTTTTTCAAATAGCCTAAACACTGTGTCGAGGTGACTCATATGTTCAGTACTATTTTTTGAAAATACCAGAATATCATCAATGTATACCAAAACAAATTTTTGGTATGGTTTAAAAATTTTATCCATTTTTTGTTGAAATATAGCTGGTGCATTTTTTAGTCGAAATGGCATTACTAACCATTCAAATAAACCTTCTGGATATGTGAATGCAGTCCATTCAACTGACTCAGGATGCATTTTTACTTGCCAAAATCCTGACTTACAGTCAAATTTGCTATACACTTTTGAGTCTTGAATTCTATTTATTAAGACTGTTTTATCTGGTATATTATAAGCAAAATCTTTTGTATTATCATTAAGTCTTTTATAATTAATGACCATTCTTGATTTTCCTCTTACAATTTCAGAATGTTTTCTTACAATAAAAGCTGCAGACCTATGTCTGGAGTTTGATTCTCTTATTACTTTTAAAGCTTTTAATTCATCAATATGCATTTTGAAATCTGCTATATCCAGATTTGTAGGATTTATTTCTGCAGTTGAGATTCTCAATTTTGGATTTATTATTTCAAGCTTACATATTGTTCCATCTTTTTCCCAATATTTCTGGATGTTATCTTCAATAATTTGGGATTTTTCTAACCTCTCAATCCATTTTGTTATGGTTTCTTCAGGTTTAAATCTAGTTATACTTATTAATTCTTTCAGTTTTGGGGTTTCAGGAATGTATTCTTCTTCAAACTCTGTAATTTGTATGTTTTCTTTACAAGTTTGTTTACATGCTCCTTTTATTTTGCATTTACAGTTTTCAATATTTTTATCTTTTAAAAGTTTTTTATTTTTTGTTTTTGTATTAGTAGGGGCTCCACCACGCTTCTCTCGCAACTCTGATGTTGTTAAAAGCTTGGTTCCCGCATTACTAATACTAGGTGCAAACATTGCCAAAGTTGCTTTTTCAACAATTTGGATATAATCTTTTGTAATAAATAATCCTCCATTATTTTGTAAGAAGAATTGTAATCCTAAGATTACATCTGCATTTATTACTAAGTTTTTTATATATGAATTATCAGGAACTCCATAGGGTTCTGATATTCCACAATTGGTTTCAAAAAATATCTGTCCACCTGAAATATGTTGTTTTGTTGTATATGATATTCTTCCATCCATTAATTCTGATTTAATGGGTTTTGCTAAGTTTTTCTGTAGATGTTCTGGGATAAGTTTCTCATTTATTATTATTCTTGTACATCCTGTATCGATTATTGCATTAGTACGGAATACCAATTCCCTTAATTTAAAGATTATTGGTACCCTTAGTGTAGTTAATGATGAAGGATCTTGGCACACAGGTATGTACTCAGGGTTTTGTGCTAACATGTACTCCGTACTAGGATTTTGTTCATTATTAGATTCTTCTTCAGGAACTTCTTTTCCTTTATTTCCCATATTTTTAGGACTTAACATATTATATTCTTCTAAGATTTCTTCTATGTTTTCAATTCTAGTTTTTAATTCTGTAAGATTCATGATACCTTGTAAATCAAAAAGTTTTCTTTCAATTATATCTATTCTTTTTGTGATGAATATATAATTATCATCAATTTTTGTTATTGGCATTTCTTATGGGAATTTAATTTTATAATACTTTGACAAGCATATTTGACATATTTCTATGTGACATATTGTACATTTAACTCTAAGTTTCCTTGATGGATAATAAGAGCATTTTATACAAGGTGTAGAATCGGTGCCTACCCTGAAAAGCCAATTATGGTTTTCGCATTCATTAATTTCTCTAATCATATACTCAGTTTCATATGGCATCATATATTCTTTATATGTGATACCATTATACGAGTTTTCATTTGCAAGCATATTTATCAATTCATAGGGATCATTATCCTCTTGTTCTTCTATAACATTTTCATCTACCATTACTATACTATATATTGTTTCAGTCTCAGAAACATCTGAGTCCACATCTAATATATCTTGTTGTATACATTCTGTAAGAATTGCCTCTCTAGAATGTTGGTTTTTTCTTTTAGGACATGCTGTTGCCAAATGGCTTTCATCACCGCATGTGAAACAATCAAGTTTCTTTGTATAATTTCTACTAGGATTATATTTTTTGATGTGATGTTTTTGTTTCAAAAAAGGTTTTCTGCTATTTGATTGTTTTATGAAATACTTCTTTCTTGTTATAAATTTGGGTTTTTTCCTTAATGGTTCCGGCCTACCATATCGTTGAGGAGTGTATATCATTTTACAGAATGAATAATCAGTTTTCTTAAGTTGTTTTTGTGCAATTATATTTGTACACTTATCTTTTAATATTTTTACCACATGAACAGCCCTCATACTAATATTGTATTGTTGAGGATTCCTTTCAACCATTTTTTTTTTTGAGAAAAAGAGCTTTATTCCATAATAAAAACCTGATACATCTGAGGGAGAAGCAAAACCCTCATACCAATCCAAAGTAACAGACAAGCAACATCAAACACCTGCCAATGCCTCAGAAAAAACATGAGACCATAGCAAACATAACAAACTTAAAAGACATCTTCAATTGCATCGCAGGACAGACAACTTCAGACCCCAAGGCTGTGCTCTTCAGTAGCCAATCGCATCAGACATTGCTGCACAAATATCAATCATGAAGCTTTTCAATTCTCCAAACCAGCATAGGCACCATCCCAACGCATTAACCCCATATTCATATCAAGACATTATTCCTGCTAGCTGAGCGAGATCCTCTGAAATCTCACAGACCAGCGAAGGCCACCCCAACCTCAGCCTTTGCTTCATACATAATTCACACCCAATCAGGATGCATGACATGAGCCTGTTAGAACCAAGCTTCCACTTTGCTTCTTTTCAACCATTTTATTCCATGTATCTTGAATTTCTTGACCAATTGGTCTTGGTATTTTTATAAATAATTTTTCACCTAACTCTTGGTTAAAAGCACCTCCTGCTAGGCCTGTATAGTAGACATATTCATTTAAGAAGTCTACTGTTCCATATAAGTTATCTAGGTGCATTTGGTCTAGATGGATTAAGACATCCATTTATGTTGTTATATGTCCTGAATTACCATCTTCACCCGTTATTAGACTTGATATTTTATTTACAAAGTTATAAGGATTTGGTCCTCTTTCTATTAAGTCTTGATAATCCGTTGGATAGTCTCTTTTAAATACTTCCCACATTGACTGTGCGAATTCTCTTAAATAGGTGTCAAGATATCCATACATTGATTCAGCTGTATCATTATAATCATTTTTGTTTTTGATGTAATCAGCTACAACTATGTTTTTCCATTTTGCAATTACTGAGCCCCATTCTTGAGGGCTTACATTTGTTACTTCTAATATTGCTGGGTTATGATAATATCCTCTTTCTGGTGGTTGTCTAATTCCTCTAGGTTTTGTTATCATCCCAGGTTGTATCTTTCCATAAGTATATTCTGGATGAACATGTGTGATTGAGTGTCTAGAATTATTTCCAGTATAATTAGTTCCAGGTCTCCACTCAGTTCCTCTTTGGTATGGGGCAAAGGGAGTTCCAGGGACTCTTGTTATACTGTCTCCTGTATTTTTCATGACAACATCTTTGTTCATGAATTCTTTAGCTGTTTTATTTGTTTTCTCAAAGTGTAAGGAGATATGATCTCCCATATATTGTTCCATTAATGTATTATCAGAACTTCGTCCTTCTTCCGGTGGGTTTTCCTTTAAGAACAAATGAGCTTCTATGTTTGCTTGTTATTTTTCTTTTATTTGTATTTTTTGTAATCTTTTCTGTACTTCTTTCTCAATAATATCTTCTAAATTATTCTTCCATTCTTTATTTTTTCTTTTCATTTTATCCTTTAATTCTTGTTTTTGTTCATTTAGTTTTGATATTTCTCTTATCATTTCTTCATAATTTTCTATCAAATTCTCAAAATATCCACTATGTTTTGGACATTCTATTAAATGGATAATATGTTTTAACTTATCAGAATATCTTCTATCAAGATCAATTTTACAATCTTGACAACTGTGAAGTAATATTCCTTTGTTTTTGAATTTTTTAGTCAATGCAGAATGCACGTGTTGTGAGAAAATTCTTTCATACCTGTCATGGTACTCTCTTTTATTTAGAATTTTTCATTTCTTAAAGTTTTCAGATTTTCTTGTTTTTAAGCAAATATGTTGAATGTCTTTAGCAATTCTTTCCACTTCATCTTCACTAGGGTGGAATATATGTTTTCCTTCATATTTTACATAGTTATCTGTTACTGGTTTTTCTACAATAAACCTTTTCATTTGTCTATTCATTTTCCTGACCTTCTTCTTCTGTAAAATCTATTGGTCTTTTTGCAGTTTCATAATCATTAAATCTTACTGACGTTTCTCCTCTGGAGTTTAGGAAGTAATTTACATTTTTTGGAGTTAAGTTTTTAACATTTGGTTTTTCAAAGAATTTTGATAGATCCCAATTTTTCCCAGCATTTTCTTCTGATGATATTTCAGTTGGTCCTATCATTTTTACTTCTTCACTTCCTATGATACTTACCACAGTTTTAATTTTTGTTTTATGCCTGATTTGACCATTGTTTGTGATTCTTCCTAAGAAGCCTACACATATCATTAGGTTGTGACCAGTTTCCATTTCTTCATATCCTACATTTTGAATTCCTATTTGGATATGCTTCATAAAATCTGTTATTTGTATCATATAATCTGGTGCCAAATAACATACTCCCACATTAGGGTTCATATCAATTTCCATTAATCCTATGATAGCTTGGGTTGGATTAGTCCACCTTGTATCTAGAACAGTCATTAGGACTTTAGTTCCTAAGTTTTTTCTAGTTAAACATTTTACTCCTATGGAGATTAGTTGTAACATCCCGAATAATTAATTCATGATTAAATTAATTTAATTATGATTAATTAGTCAAATGGGCATAAATAATTAAATGAAGTGAGTGTATAATTATTTCAAGCCCAATGTAGAAGTATTGGTGGTCCAAACCAAGTTGGATTTAACATGGGGTGTGTAAGAGCATTTAAGATAAAAAGGGGTCCAACAAGGGAAATTCAAATGTTGAGGAATTACTTGGGCCAAATTGCAAATAGGAAATTGCATAATAGTCCTTGAATCTTAAATTGGAGGATTTGTCTCCAAATCCCGTCTCTTACACTAGAATGAGGAAATTAGGGCTCACACAAAAGGGGATCTCGATGGAGAAGAAGAGGAAGCAGCGGACGGACGATTGAAGGGAGGGAGAGCAGCTTCTTCCCAAGTATGTGATCAAGGTAAAGATTCCTTCCTCCCACCTCTTTTCTTGTTCGAACATTTGGGGGATTTGGAGGAAAATTCGATTCTCCAATTTTGGGAGAGGACCAACTACTCACCGGAGTTGGGAGGACGATGGAGCTATGGAAGGGAGGACGGAGAGGGACTGGAGTGGAGGCGGCGGCGCCGCGGTGGCGCGGCGCCGGGGACAGCGGCAGCGGGCTGCTGCCCGCTGCTGGGAGCAGCGCAACGCGCTGCTGCGCGTTGCCGGCGGCGGAGGCGCCGCCCTACGGTGAGGGCGGCCTGGTGGTGATGACGGTTGGACGGGTGGAGGCGGCGTCGTGTGGTGGCGGGCCGCCGGAGCAGCAACGGTTGCTGCTGCTGTCTGCTGTCTGCTGCTCGGGAGAGCAGCGCACCTCTGTGCGCTGCTGTGCAGCGGCGATTCCGCCGCTGCTGCTGGCGGCTGCCGCCGGCGTGTCGCCGGCGGCGTGGTGGCGATGATGGCTGTGCATGGTGGTGGTTGTGGCGGTACTGATGTCTTGTGGTATTGGTGTTGATTAGTGATTCCAATAATTGAATGGTTATGTTGTAGTTGGATTAATTGATAGTTTGATGATTTCTAGGATTCAAATATTGAGATGATATCTATGAGTATTCTTGAATTCAAGTGGTAATAGACTTTTGTGAAATTGTTTATCTTTTTAAGTATTGAAAAGGGATTCATGTCTTGGTTTTGATTAGCTTTAAATTTGGATTTTTATAGGTGAGAAATTGTTGAGTAATCTTGAATTTAAATGTTATTATGCTATTCTTGTGCTATTTGGTTACTATACAAGTCATGGTATGTTAGTTAAAGGATAAATGAATTTAATTGATCATGTTAACATGTGGTTAAATTCTTTTGTATTCTTGGAGTGCTTTATTAAAGTGTTTGGAAAAGATTTTTAATTGGTATCCTTGGAATAGCTAAATTTTAATAGTTGAATATTGGGATTCTTGAATAGTTAAAATGGTTAGAGTAGAAATGTGATTTAGAGGATTTATGGATTGATGTATTGATTTACTTTTTAAAGGTATTTTACTTGCTTATAATCAAGTGATTGAGATATGAATTTGATGTTGATATATTAAGGTGGATTAAAATGGAGTTGGAAGTGGGGTGATATTAGTTTAATTGCATACGGATATTTGGTCTTGTTGCTTTAATATTGGGAGTTGTTGGATTAATTGGAGTATGAATGTTGTTGAGGAGCTTTGAATAAGCTAGCTTGGTTTTTGGTATAAATGTAGTGTTGAAGGGATTAAATGGATTTTTGAGAATTTGTGGGTTGGATGATGCATATGTTGAAATTGGTTATGTTAAATAAAGTGGGATACCTTGTTAGTATTTTAATGTTGTGATACTTGAATGCTTGGGGAACTTGTAGTATATAGTGTGTGGCATGTTGGATTGAATTATTCTTTATATTATTGATGTTGTTGGGTTATTCAATATTAGTCAATTCTATGTTGATAAACATAGAATTGGAAGTGTTGGGTGGTTGATTTGGAGGGATTATAAAAAGGGGATTGGAGGTGGTTGTTGGTGTTGGAGATAAGAGGAGATGATGAAATTGGTATTGTTAGATTATTTTAATTCTTATGATGATATTATTGTACAGGGAACGAGTGTGGACTTGTATTGAAGCCACGTGAAAGTTGAAGTTGTACAAAGGGAGCTTGAAGATTTATAATAAAGGCAAGGTTTAGAATAGCAAATTAGATCGGGGTTAGGAATAGACTAGTATAGTCTATGTTGCCTTAGTATTGGGAACTCTCGTGTGTACGGATTCCCTGCGTATAATGAGGATGCCTTAGAATTAGGCTAGAACTGCTTGCGAATATCTCACTAATTATTATGCTCATAACCTGGAACTTAGTTGCAATTAGAGAAGATCTACCATGCCTTAGTTTAGGATGGAATCTTGCGTTGCTCCTATTTTGATGTTATGAGTTGAGTGCCGATACGTGGGACTTGGCACACCCCTGATTACACTTAACTCGCGATGAGTTGTTTATTTTGTCATGACGCGTAATTTATGTATTGACATGTGTGGAATTGAATCTGAATATGTGTTGGTGCCGATATGTGGGGCTTGGCACACCCTTGATACTTAACTCGCGATGAGTTGTTGATGCCGATATGTGGGACTTGACACACCCCGGATTATACTTAACTCGAGATGAGTTGTTTATTTTGTCCTGATGCGTTGGTTTACGTATGGACATGTGATTAAATTGAATCTGAATATCTGTGATGATATGTTGAGACTGAAAAATAATGCTACGCGGGTAGGATACGCTATGCTTACGAGTCGGTATCCGATTGGGCATAGTGGTATCTTTCCCGGGGCATTGAGACTGAAAAGGATTTATATCCTAGTCTGTGATGATATGTGGATATCTGTGATGATATGTGAATATCTGTGATGATATGTTGATATGCTACGAGGGTAGGATACGCTATGCTTACGAGTCGGTATCCGATTGGGCATAGTAGTATCTTTCCCTGGGCATTGGATTATGCTACGCGGGTAGGATACCCTATGTTTACGAGTCGGTATCCGATTGGGCATAGTGGTATCTTTCCCGGGGCATTGAGACTGAAAAGGATTTATATCCTAGTCTGTATTTGGCTAGAAAGGGCTCATGACCCTTAGTCTGACCCGCTTGCCGTAAGCCACGATCTCAGCTGTTAGTGTCCGCGGCGGGGGCACTGTGGGTATGTCTCTCGACCATTAAGGGGAGTGGACCCTTATATGGGAGGGAATACCGACCATGGTACCTAGGTGCGCGCTAGACATGCTTATGTGCTGCATTTAGGGTAGATAGACATCTTAGGTCATAACATATCATCTCATCATCCATCATTCATTTTATCTGCAGTGGTTGAAGCACCGGTATGGGACGGTGTGATGTTTACTTTCTGTATTTATTTTATGTCCTTAATTATTGTTATCATTATTGTTATTATTATTGTTATTATTATTGTTATTATTATTTATATAGTATAGTGTTATCATTAGTGTGCCTCGTTTCCAGCTATATCTATTCCTTGCCAGTACGATGTACTGACACCTTGTTGCGGTTATCTGTTTTTGTTTTATAGATCTTCCTACGGATGGCGCAGACCACGATGTTGGGGTACGGGTTGAGCGAACTAGCTAGGCTGCATCCATTATATTTATTGTTTAGAATAAATATTATATGCTCTTGCCTGGCCTTTGATGAAAATATATGTTATTCCTTAAATGTGAGCGGTTGTCACATATGATTTACTTATTGGTCATTCCTGGTATTGGATGTGCGACCATGTCATTATGTTATTTCAGGGCTTGTCGCCCGGATATGCCATGTATTGTTCCTGGGGTTATATACTGCTTTGTTGGCATTTATTTGAGTGTGATACAGGTTTGTATTTATACCTCGCTTCGTATTGACTATCTAAGCTGAGTGATCAACAGTTTAGAATAGTTAATACGGCGATGACGTCACGAAAATGGTTTTAAATTTTCGGGGCGTTACATTAGTCCCATATGCATGTATTTTTGTCCTTGTCTTTGAAGTCTGATTGCTTCATTATTGCTTATTAATTTTATTAATTTTTTGTCATCTTTTAGACAGCTTATTGGTTCTGTATAATGGTATTTATAATAACCTGTGTTCCAATTAAGGAATCTTTGGTCATACAATAATCTTGGTTCTAATTGGATTAATGTCCTTTTCTTGGAGTTTTCAAATTCAATATCAGGGTCAATTATTTCTTCAATTATTGTTGGCCCTTCTTCAAGTTTGGTTTTTTCTCTAAACATTCTATCTATTAAGGTTTTTTCAAAGTTTGAGCTTTCAATTCTTTGAGAATTACTTCTTTCTACTAGACTATTTTTGGATTCATTAGTAAGAGAAAATGATCTCCAACTCATTTTTGTAAATATTTTTCGTCTGGTTTTACAACCCAAAAATTTAGTTTTTCTTGTGGTTTAGTTTTCCTTCTAGCTTCTGCAGGTAATTTTGCAATTTGTTCAGCTAGTTGTTTTATTGTATTATCTTCAGGTATTCTAACAGCTTGTATTCTTTCAAGTTTTTCATCTATGCTTTCAATGGCTATTCTTAATGCAGGGTCTTGATATTTTTTCATGTCTTCCATATGAACATGTATATCATCAATTTTTTTCTTTAGTATTTCAGTTGTTACAAGCTCTTTAAACTTTTTATCAATTAGATTAATATTTGTATTATTTGTTCTGTTATGATCTGTTATTTCGCCAATCTTCTTATGAAGATCATTAACACCCAGTTTTACTTCTATTAATTCTTTGTTTAATTCTTTAAATTTATTATTAATTTCTTCTTTAAAGTTTTCTATTGTTTCTTTAACTTCTCTTAAGGCTGTTTCCATTATCCTTTAATGATTTTTATGATTTTGTTACACATTTCATTTACATTCTCAATATTATTTTCAACAATGTTTTTAATTTCCTTTATTTATTTATCAAGTTTTTCAACATTGTCTTGTAGTTGTTTTAATTCCTCACTATGGTTAATGATTTTCCTTGGATTTGGGACATCATTAACTAGTTTGGAACTTTCATATTGAAGTGTTGTTATGGTTTTAGATAAGTTTTTCATTCCACTGGATGATTTATCATATTGGGTTGATAAGTACGTTTGGTTTTCTAATATAACTTGAAGATTTGTATTATTTTGTTTTTCTAATAATTCTAACTTATCTAGTTTTGTCTCAATTGACTGAAGACTTCTTTGTATATCCATGTTTTTATTTGTTAATATTTTATTCATGAGTTTTTAAGTGTTGTCTTAAAGCTTCTAACCTTACGATTAGTTTGCAATAATTTTTAAAAGTTCTATTTTTCTTGAGTTTTATTCTTTTGATTTTTATTTTATTTTGTTTAAAGATCTTACAATCTTTAGTTTGGTTTTTGAATAGCTTTTTCTTTTCAATGTCAATTATTAAGAATTTTTCATAATTAATATTGTCATTTAATTTAATCGCGTTTTGATTATCTTTTAATCCGTCATTAGCCATAAGCCCTAAAATCGCAACTTATGCTCTGATACCAAATTTTTAGAGGGGGTGTGTTTTTTGGGCACTTTTTAGAGAAGTGTTAAACTCATTTAAATCTTTTTTGGACCTTATTTTCCTTAATTTGGTGATTTAAGGGTAAAATTGGTATTTTTTGAAAATTTTCTCTCTCCAGGGGATTGAAAGGAATAAAAATTTATATGGGTATTTTGGAGGAATAAGGTGGTGGTGTTGGGGGTTTTAAAATAATTTTTCCTTTTTAAAACTCTATAATCTATTTTTATAAAATTTCTATTTTTGAATACCATAATTTTTTGAAAACATTATTTTACCATTTTATATCTACATAAGAAACAAATACTATTTTGTAACAAATGAGGACATTCCCAAGTTGTCAAGTCTCTGTCTTTCAATTTTATGGTTGGGGGTTCGATTCCTCATCCGCCCCATATTCCTTTCTTTTATCCCTTTGTAATTTGTGTGGCAAAGGTTCCCACCACCCCTATCTTTGGCTTCGGCTTCGCAAAAGAAAAAAATCATTTTTTGGGTAAATTACCGGGGTATTTCTAGGATACATTAAACTTAAGACTAATCATTCGAGGATCTGCATAGGTAATGAGAGACGCTTCTCCCAAAGCAGTTTTTTACATACACAATGCTTGGACTCAATACCTTCCTTAAGTGACTAGAGTCATAATACACTCAAATTAACTGTTGTTGGTAATTTTTTAATTTTTGGAAGAGGGAAAAAATTTGGATCTACTTTCCCCATTTCTCATAAAAAAAATTAAAATGTGTTTGATTATATTTTTCGGTAGATTGGATCTACTTTCCTCATTTCTCATAAAGAAAACTTTAAACTTTGTTGGCCCAATTTAGTAGTATAGAAGCCCAATAATAATTGTAGTGTGAAGCCCAATAAGAAGTGTAGTCTTGACTTGGCTCAATAATAATTTAAAGTATGCTGGAATGGAAGAATTTAAAATCCACAATCATAAATTTTTGGATTAATATAAGGACTTAACTCTTAAGTATGGGGATGAAAACTTAGCCCAAGTGGTTAAGTCCATCGACTTCCAACGGAATGTTGGAGGTTCGATTCCAACCGGTCCACTATCCCTCCCTTTGTAATTTGTTTTGTAATTTGTGTGACACGGGCTATCACTACTCCTTTACAGGCCTTTAATGACTCCTAAAAAAAAAAGCTCTTTAAGTATGGATTTCAAATTAATATATTTAATTTTTTAGTAAAGTGATGTGAATTTGAAATTCTTCCAAAGTGTGATTTCGAATCAACTTCTCAAAACAATTCTCCAAGTCCAAATCCATTAATTCAAATACACCCTTAAAGAACAGGACTGAATTTGAATTCATAGAAGAACGTGGTAGATCAATATCACCTCATTAAGGTTATATAGTGTACTAGAAATTATTTTTTTTGTTTTTTTCAGCAGTCGGATTGAGAATCAATCACAGTATTGGGTATATTGAGCTGGCTAATCTCATTAGACTCTACAAAACTAAGTTTTGTGACTTGAATAGGGATGTCAACTTTACCCGTATGCTCGGGGTACTCATTTGATAATGGGG
This sequence comes from Hygrophila difformis, assembly GCA_030278955.1. NCBI lineage: Eukaryota > Viridiplantae > Streptophyta > Magnoliopsida > Lamiales > Acanthaceae > Hygrophila > Hygrophila difformis. Next base: position 10,581,986 of record JAOANR010000003.1, read on the forward strand.
TATCGGGCGCAGGTAGAGTACGAATTTTATATATTACCTAGTTATCCTACCCGATTATCTGAATAAATATATATTTTTTATATATATATTTGAATTTGTTACCGCTTGAGATTTGACAGTAAAAATATATTATTTTTTTTGGTGAATTTTATATTAATTTAAAAATGGTTTGTTGCTTTAGCGATTTTTTTTAAATGTTGTTTCTAATTTTCAACTTTAATTTATAATGTATTTTGTTTTCGTAAATTAAATGAAGGTTTTATTTTTTATGGTAAGAATATAAGTTTTTCTTTATTAAAGTTTGCTTGGATAGGATCGGTTAACTATATAATATTCAAGATTATGAGTATATCTGTTTATACACGGATAATCCATATTCCCGACGGGCATTACCCGAATTCTATCCGTGCTTGTTTTTCGGGTAATATTATAGAGTAAGGATATGATAATTAAATTTCAAGTAGTGAGTGGAGGTGGTCAAATCGTACCTTACCCTACCAATTTACATCCCTAGACTTGAATGATAATTTCACGTAGTATGACTTATTATTTTATATACTACTCCCTCTGTTCCAAAATAGTAGTCTTTTTAGAAATGAAAAAGTGTTCCACAATAGTTGTCATTTTGAGTATTTCTATGAAAGTTTTCCAATATTATCCCTTTGATCCCCCAATGATGTTCATTCTCTCTCCACCCCAAGTACATTTCTTGGTAAGTGAGAGGGGTAGAAATGGAAGATTGTATGGTAATAATTATGTTTCTTGGTTTGTGTAATACTCCTATTTGTTAGAAAGACAACTAAAAAAGAATGGAGGGGGTACCTCCGTATCTGAATCTTTTTGACATTTGAATAGTATATACTATTCACACGTAGACTTTTACTTAAATTTTATCATAGTTATACAAGTTAAAATATAACCAAGTGAGATTTTGTTAGATTTATCTCGTCGTGTAGTTTTTAAATATCGAACTTTAGAATTTTTACTTGTACCGAACTTGAGTTATTGATGGTTTAAAATATGTATTGAACTGTGTGAAAAGTGATAATGTAAAAAAGATTAAGATACGGAGGAAGTAAACATTAACTGATACTCACCTCGAAGTAGGCATCCCAACCTTTATAATATCTTCAATAATAAAATCTGTAATAATCAAATAGAAGTACTAAGAATAATATTTATCAATATGTTACATATTTACAAGTTACACGTAATTATTGGATTTATTCAATGAAAAAACAAAAGTTCCACGAAAATGTGACATTGATTCAAAATACTACCTTATCTTAATTGGCCGGAACAAATCCGATGTATACACTGGGGTGGCCCATTAGTGGGCCCAAATAGCCCCATTTGTGGCCTGTATTTTCCCTATCCATTCGACGCCTTTCCCTCCACAAAAAAATACCCAGAAAAATAACTGTCACCATAAACACCACAAATTCAAAAATAATCAAGAAAAAACAACAGTGAGTGAAGAGGAACCCTAATGATTCAATTTTCGTAGCTGGAATTCGGTCCCAAATGGCTTCAATCGCAACTGGTAGTGGTGTAGGATATGGGTGCGGGATGCTGCACTCGTTCAATTTGAAGCCAGCCTCGTCGTTTCTGGGAAAGAAACTCAATTTGAAAGCTATGTCTGGACCCCGTATTCGCAGGAAGTCGTTCGGTTCGAGGTCGAACGGTTTTTTGGTGTTCGCTTCGGGAATTGATGTTTTCAGCTTTGTTCATGATGTTTTTCTAGGTGTTGGAGTGGGACTCCCCTGCACGGTTATGGAGTGTGGGGATATTATTTATCGGAGCACTCTACCCAAGTCTAATGGCATCTCTCCTACTGTTCCTGGCGTGATTTTGGCTTTGGGAACCTTGTCGTACCTCTGGGCTACGCCTGGTGTGGCGCCTGGTTTCTTCGATATGTTTGTTCTTGCGTTTGTGGAAAGAATTTTCAGGCCTACTTATAAGAAGGTAGTTGGATATGCTCACCATTGTGCTGTGATCTTTTTGATTGGTGATTGTTTTGGCTATTGGTTTCTAATTTGTGGTCGATGACAGGAAGACATTGTGTTGGGGAAGAAATTGGGTGAGGGATCTTTTGGAGTGGTTTATAGGGCGTCGTTGGCGAAAAATTCCTCCAAGGTATGTAGGTTTTTGAAATTCGTTGAAATTTCTTTTTATAGGAGTTAGATTCTTAAAATCACAGTTTTTGAAGTTCATCGAAGAATTATCGGGAGTGACATGATAATATGATTGATATATAATTGTTGGGCATTTAGTTTGTCTTAGAATTCAACACTGTGCTTTGACATTCTTTGTCCTCAAAGTTTTCTTATGCTGTGTTGAAAGGAAAATGGTGATGTAGTTTTGAAAAAGGCAACTGAATATGGTGCAGTGGAGATATGGATGAATGAGCGTGTGCGAAGAGCATGCCCGAATAGCTGTGCTTATTTTCTGTACGGCTTTCTTGAGGTGTTAGTTATCTCATTGCTGTAAAATTTCTGTATTATTTCCTGGTTTCATTTCTGACTTTAAGCTCATCAATTTGGCACTTATTCATGTCCTCAGACTTCAGCAAAAAAAGGGGCTGAATATTGGCTTCTATGGAGGTTTGAAGGGGAAACCACTCTTTATGATTTGATGCTGAGTAAAGAATTCCCTTACAATGTTGGTACTTTCTTGATCAGAATACTGTAAAATCACTGGATAGATTACTTGGTAGTTTTTGGTAGTAGTTTGTGCTGGGTTGAACAAGTAGAATTTAATTCCTACACTTTCCTAGGGTTTAAGTGTTGTTGCTTGAGTTGAGCATTCTTTTTGTAGTGAGAACAGCTTTTTAATGGACACGGTTATTGTCAGGTTGAAACAATTTTACTCGGGGAGGCTCAAAACCTCCCGAAGGGACTGGAGAGGGAAAATAGAATCATACAAACTATAATGAGACAGCTCTTATTTGCATTGGATGGTTTGCACTCAACCGGCATTGTCCATAGAGATATCAAGCCCCAAAACATTATCTTCTCTGAAGGTGATCGAATCATCTTGCACCTAACGCTTTGATAGCTGAATTCATTATAATCCTCCTTTTATTCTAGGGTATTTCATCTATTAATTTTTATTAACAATGAAAACAGATTCACGGACATTCAAGATCATTGATCTTGGAGCAGCAACGGATTTAAGAGTTGGAATCAATTACATACCCAAAGAGTTCCTGTTGGATCCTAGGTAGTTTTTCTATTAACACTGGCTAGTAAATTAATCCAAATAAACATATTATATGCATTGTTTGTTTGTTCTCTACAGATATACTGCTCCCGAACAATACATTATGAGCACTCAAACTCCCTCCGCTCCTTCCGTTCCTGTTGCAACTGCACTTTCCCCGGTTTTGTGGCAGGTCTCATCTCAAGCCTGTGTTCAGTGCTATTGCAACTGCACTTGATCGAATTGACTAACATAGTTTCCGTCTTGACTTTTTGCAGTTGAATGGACCAGACAAATTTGATATGTATAGCCTTGGTCTGATATTCTTACAAATGGTAAGCGTTGGTAATATTATTCCTAATTTTGAGCTGCGCTGCTCTGTATAGCTTCACATACTAATAATATACTTTACTTTCCCGTGTAGGCTTTCCCTGCGCTGCGCACGGACAGTGCCCTCATCACATTTAACCGCCAACTGAAGAGATGTGATTATGATTTAAATGAATGGAGAAAGACAGTGGAGCCTCGAGCTAGCCCTGACCTTCGACATGGATTTGAGGTGATGGAATTGGATAAAGGAATTGGGTGGGAACTTTTAACATCCATGGTTCGCTATAAAGCACGCCAGAGAATCAGCGCAAAAGGCGCCCTAGCTCATCCTTACTTCAACCGAGAAGGCCTATTAGCCCTGTCTGTTATGCAGAACCTTAGGCTGAAAGTTTTCCGTGCAACACAACAAGACTATAGTGAAGCTGCCAATTGGATTATTCAGCTCCTTGCTAAGTCTGGAACGAAGAAGGAAGGTGGATTCACCGAGGCTCAGCTCCAGGAACTCAAGGTCTTTCTTTACATATATTATTCGTATACAACACTGTATCGCACGTAGTACGATAAACATGCAATAAGAACATTATGTGCAGGAAATCAAGCCAAAGAAAAAGGCGAGCCCTCAACGGAACATCCTGGCTTCAGCGCTCCGGGTTCAGAGGAGAATCCTCAAGACATTAAATGAGACTGTGGATGAACTCAACGAACGGCGCAAGAGCGTATGGTGGAGCAAATGGATCCCTAGAGAGGAATGAAAGGTACTGTACTATATACATACATACATATACACCCTACGTTTTCAAAATTTTGTGTAAATATACGGAACTGGTTGCATTTCCAAAGAATCATGTTAGAAATAAACGTGTGTACAACACATACCGTGTGTAGTGTACACATAACGTCCTTTTGTTATAAGCTTTATTTTGTTTTCATGTTTGTAGAAATGTAAAGATTTAAATTTAAATTGTCCTATTCTACTTCTGGCTTCTGTTTCAATTTAGGGCTACATTTGCTTTTTATTTTAATAATGGGCCAAAATAAACAACCCAGGCCCAGTTTACTCTCTTTCTGCGGCCCACCTTCTGAGCCCCTTATTATCTATGCATTATTCTATAAGTACAGTAATTGTTAGTAGTATATAGTAACAATATTGTCACGTAGACAAACCCATCTGCAATAATTGTGATTGGTCTCGATCGTTGTCCACATGGATTCAAATGAACTCAATATTTCAATAATTGAGTGTTCAATCAACCCTAAAAGCAATAAAATTGCAGATTCTTTATTTATTTGCTAGTAGTAACATTTAAATGACAAGTTTAGACAATGACAGTAGTGGCCTTATTGTATTTCTAGGGGGAAAATAAAGAGCTAATAATAATTGTAATGCCCGAGACATGCAAAATTTTTAATTAGTCCTACAAATTAATAGTAGTAACTAGTAAATTACTACTACAACGGACCGTACACTTAAATTATCTGTCACTACTCTCACTAAAGCATTTCTTAAGCAAAGTGCATTCTATCTATTAATTATTAGTATAAGAATACAACTGTATTGGGTAATCCTATAGTACAAAAACCCTGACATGCCTCCCTATTTAAATGCATAAACAAATTCAGATGATTAAAATTTTAGTACTAATTCCTTACTAGTTTTGAAAAGGTAAATTGCAATTAAAGGAAACTTGCAATGAAATAATGGATTAATTAATAGTATACTACATACAAAAATATGACGTGGAGAACGAAGGCCACATGCGCCACGTGAAAGTCACGTGTGGGCACGACTTCCTCCGGTGAGTACAACCCATATTTTCAATTTTCTATGTGGGCAAAGTACAACAATACCAGCATGGCATGGGATGGGACACTTCGAAGCTCAGCTCCCCACTGGGTATCAAATTATAGTCTTAATTAAGTCTTACCGTTGTTAATCGACTTGAGCTTAATTCAGTACTATATTTAATTTAAGCTTTTAATGAGTAATTAGTATGAGTTCTTTAATCACAAACAAATTATTTTAGTGCAATAAACCAATTACAAACACCTATCAAATTCAGGGAATTGAATCTCCACTCCCAACATTTTGGGCCTGCCCCGATTCATATTTATTTGTATGATTATTGATATTGAAGCACATTTTCATTTTATTCATACGTTCAGAAATAAAATTAAAAATCACTAACATCAACGTATAATTTTTGATAGCATCATAATTTTTTTTTCTTTCTAAACAACCAATACAGGCTAGAAAAATATAAAAGAAAAGAAAAAAACCCAACCGTCAGAAGTCTCTACTGGCACCGTGGAAATCACGTTCCAGCAACATCCGCCGCAGGTGAGGCCGCAAGGGATTAGAAGGAAAAGCCCATGATGTGTAAAAAAGATCACTCAAGCACCAATCTTTGCATTATATTCCAATTGCAATTTGGAAAAAAACATCTTATAGAGGATTGGGAAAAAAAAAAAAAATCTAGTTGGCGATCACATTATATTCCAATTGCAATTTGGGTTTTATATTCCATCTCTATATGTGCCTGCTAACCTGGTGGCCGGTTTGAACATTATTTTATCAGTATAATATTGGGATTTCAGCAATTACCTATGCAATAAATTGTTTCTTTCCCCTCTATATCAATCAAATAAAATAGATTAAGCTTCCACCACTCGTTCCTTAGTCTGTATAAATTATTCAGAAAAAAAATAATATAAAAATAGGACAAATTAGTAATTTGCATGAGGGTCTCCCTCTCCCAAGTCCCAAGTATATAGAGATATAATATTATGAGAGTAATTAGTTATACATGATGCTGTGTCCCTCTATTGTTGTTTATTCCGTTTCTTTTTTAGTATAACGTTTTTTACTCTGCACGTATGTCAATGCACATTTTAAACTATTAATAGCTCAAATTTGGTACAAGTAAAAATTCTAAAAATTTAATATTTAAAAATTACAAGATGAGACGAATCCAATAAAATCTCACATGACTATATTTTTCTTGTATAACTATAATAAATAAAAATAGAAATCAAAGCGATACAAGGAACAGTAAAAAGAAAATATCAAAACGTTGCGCTTATTTTGAAACGCAGAGAGTAGTAATTATTAGTTCTGTTGATGTGTATGTATATGTACAGTGATACATTGACCAATCATTTACTACTAGAGTTTTTGGGCTCTTCGTGGAAGCCGAAGATGCAAAACATACATACTGTACACTTTAATCAATTATTAATTGGCAATTTGAATAATATACTGTATAATGGTCACAACTCACAACCTTGAAACTTCTCATTCTTGGGTTCGTAAAATAATAGTGTAGGCTTCATATTTTTATTTTATTCTAATTTAATTGCATTAATTAATCAAGCTAAGTATAATCAATTAATTAATAATGAGGTAGGTATACACGACTTATGTCGACTGTCGACTTAATTGAGCTGCAGGTGAATTATTAATTGATTAAATTAAACATCCAGCTTAATTACTTTGATATGAATACTCAATTTTGAATTTTAGCTTCAATAAATTTAATTAATTAGAATATAATACATGCTATACATGTTTTAACTATAATTAGAAGAAACAAAATCTATTTTAACATTTTTTTTTAAAAAATACAATTTTAACAAGAAAGTATATTTCAATGATTTGTTTGTAATTTTAAATATAAAAAATATAAGTCATTTAAGATATATGGGATTATATTATGTTTTATGTTTTAAGTTTGAATCACACTTATTGTTGAGATGAACCAATGTTGGTTCAAATATGTCGTTTTAATTACTTTATATGTAAATGAAAACACTGTGGACCTAAATTGCTAGTAATTAGCATTCTTCCAATTTAATTTGGACAAACTGATATTGAAAATATGTACAATGAAAAAGCAGAAAGTGTGGAATCAACTAGACATAAAGCACACACAAAAAAATTGGTGTCTTTATCTTGTTTTCTCAGAATGAACGTTTGACCTATAAATAATAAATCTAATTATGCCTAATTAATAAGTTACTCGACATCCTTGTCCAATCAAATATTTGTGGAATTTTTGTTTCTAATTAATTAAATAGTTAATTTGCACCTCTAATTTTTATTAGCTAGCTAGCTGGACTGAACTAAGTATTTTTTTTTAAAATTTAAAAATAAAATCACAAGTAGACACACTCAAAAACAACCACCAAACATTTAATAAGATTGATCTATCCAATTTTACATTGGTTTAAGCCTACTAGTACATATATATATATATATATATATATATATATATTTGTGTAAAATCGAAAACTAAAAAAACTTGAACATACAAATTAATTGGCGACTATATTCTTTCTCAAATACTACTTTTCAAGTGTTATAAAGCTAACTGGAATATTAGATCAATGTAATTCGATCTAAAATAAAACAAGCAAATTCCAATAGTAACTAATAATGGAAGATTCATTTACTAGAAGAAAAAGAAATCGAATTTAAACACGACACTAGTTATTTTGCATTTAAGTAGTATATAGTATAGTATATATAATAATAATAATAATAATTCTGTACGTTCTAAAATTGGAAGGGATGTTCCATTTTAACAGCCCGATTTATCAAATTAAATATTACTAGTACTCCGTATTTTATATTGTGATGAATAAGGCCATGTTTTCTAGGCTTTAATTTTTTTTGTCTGATTCTGAATTTATAAGATCTGGTCTGATCTGAATTTGTCTGGTCTGGTCTGAATGTTTCTGGTCTGGTCTGATTCCATCTGGTCTGGTCTGATTTGATCTTATTTTCTCTATATTATTATAATTATTTGATCTGATCTGATCTGGTCTTGTAAACACGTGAAATTTATTCGCCACTAAAAATGCGACACGTGCAAATTTAAATATTAATTATTTTCTAGGCATTTTAAATAAATTAAATGCTTAAAATAATTATTAATATTTATTGGGCCATTTGGATCCATCAAGCCAAATGGATTTAATTATATTGGGCCAATGTGGAGAAATCCAAATGAAAGACCCACAAGTTTATGATCCAATGGATGCTCGGAGTAGGCCAGCCCATGAAAATTAATCGATGTGGATAATTCCAAATAAAAGACCCACAAGTTTATGATCCAATGGATACTTGAAGCAGGTCAGTCCATGGAAATCAGTTAATGTGAACAAGCCCAGATGAAAGGCCCACATGCTCACTGACCCGATAGAAATGTGGATTGGACCAGCCCATCGATTAGTCCATCATCCACAAACCCTAGAGTTTTCCCTCTATAAATAGAGGCACCCTGTCACACTACTTCACTCCCAGATAAACATCTTCATGCCCTAGTCACCCTCAAGCCTCAAGCACTTGAGATCTACAGCAACAAAACGCTACAGAAATTCCAAGAAGCCATTTGATCTTCACATTTTTCTTTTAAATTCATTGAAATTCTCTGTAATTGTAGACATTTCTTGTGAAATTAATAAAATTATTTTGCAGTTTCTGTCTATGCATTTTGCACCTACAGGTCTGATCTTATTTAATCTGGTCTGATCTTAATATTTTTTATCTGATCTGGTCTGATATGATTTTTATAAAAAATAAGTAATAAGTTCTGAAAATAAATCCTAGAGAATGGGACTAAGTCGACGTAATTCACATTTCAATAATTTTGGCTTTCTATATACATACACATATGCATTATGCTGCTTCCAGAAACATGATTCTGCTATTTATTTATTTATTTATACATATTGTTTTTAGCCGCCTATATACTAGCTACTGGTTTATCAGTCGCTTTTGCTGCAGTAGCCAGTAGGGTCTTAATTTCATACTACCTCCGTCTCAATATAATCGTTACGCACCCTTCCGACACGCATGCCGATGCATATTTTTAACGGTTAATAACTTAAATTTTGTACAACGAAAAGTTATAAAATGTTGATTGTCTAAAACTACAAGATTAGACGAATCTAACAAGATCTCATTTGACTATATTTTTTCTTACATAACTATGATAAAAATTTGAATCAAAGTTAAACAGTGAATAGTGTCAAAAAATCAAACGTAACAATATTTGTGAGACGGAGGAAGTATAATTTGTACTTCATATTTGTATAATGTCATATACAGTATAAACTTATATGGTACTGTATAAACTTAATTTTTATTTGTATAATGTCATATATAAAGATTTTGGGAATAAATATTTTAAAAATTAATTAAATTTAGGACCATTATTTATTGAAAATTCAAAATAAAGATATAGTAGCATGATGCAAATGCGTAATATTGTTATTCATGTTAAAATATACTTCCTCGTCTCGTTGTAATCGTCACGTTTGACTTTTTGACACTATTTACTGTTTAACTTTGATTTAAATTTTTATCATAGTTATGTAAGAAAAAATATAGTAAAGTGAGATCTTGTTAGATTCGTCCAATCTTGTACTCCCTCCATTCCTTAATAGATGACATTTTAGCAAAAATCACACATACTAATGAATGTCCTTATTATTGGTTAATTTTTTACTTTTACATCTACTCTATAGAAAAGTAAAATTGAAGTGGAGAGAGATTACACAATATTCTAGAAGTAATATTTATGAAATGATAAGGATAATATTGAAAAAATATGATATAAATATGTAAAATGACAACTATTTTGGAATGCTTTTTGATTTCTAAAAAGACAACTATTTAGGAACGGAGAGAGTAGTTTTAGAATATCAAATTTTTATAACTTTATATCATACAAAATTTAAATTATTAATAGTTAAAAATGTGTATCGACATGGGTGTCCAGTGGATCTGTAGTAAAAATAATGAGACGGATGCCGTATATATCAGGAAATATTCTAAATCTTTATTTGAGGAGGAAATTGGAATCTTCTTTTTTTTTTGGGTGGGGTGGGGGTGGGGGGAAGGGGGTTTAGGGGGAAGGTTTTTTTTTTTTTTTTTGGTGAAGCTAGGGGGAAGGTTTTGAAATATAATAATAAAATTACCATTTTGTTTAAAAAATATTACATTTTTTGCAAGAATTTCAACAAAATGGAGTGATATATATATTTTTTTTCAAAAAATTACCATCTCGCTGGAAAACTGTTATGGTTCTTATAGATTAAAAATACAATTTACTTATTTAAATTTTAATATTTTAAATTATAAAAAAAATTATATTCATTAAACAATAAATACTTATGATAAAGATAAGTTAAATTTAAATAATAATTAGTGTAGAAAAAGTCAATACGTAACATTTCTAACATCAATACCCTTTCTTTTTTGTTAATTTAAAACGCAAAACAAAGAAACTGAGAGGTTTTCTAGTCTTTAATTGGTTGTATCGAAAAAAAGAAAAAAGAAAAATAGAGGTAATATAAAAAAATTATTTTCGGATAGACGCCTTTATGAGGGATTAATTTTGATGCCAACATGACCGATGGATACCCATTATTCAAAAAAGAAAATGAGAGGTAATAGAAAATTAAAAAGAAGTACTCCCTCCGAACCACTCAAAATGTCGTATTTTAATTTTTAACACTATTTATTGATCAACTTTGACCCAATGTTATCGTAATTATATTCGAAAAAATATAGTCAATCCGCCCGCTGAAAGTGTCTAATTTTACTTTTGACACTGTTTATTGATCAACTTTAACCTAATGTTATCGTAATTATATATGAAAAATATGTAGTCAAGTTCAGTCTTGTTAGATTCGTCTAATCAAGTAGTTTTAGAATATATATTTACATGATTTTTACATATGTACATTTTAAGATATTATTAAGTGCTAAACAAATGCATTGGACGATTTAAGACAAATAATGGGACAGAGGGAGTACTAATATTATAATTCCTCCGTCTCGTTAGAATTGTTACGTTTGACTTTTTGGTACTATTCACTGTTTAAGTTTGATTCAAATTTTTATTATAGTTATGTAAGAAAAAAAAATATAGTCACGTGAGATCTTGTTAGATTCGTCTAATATTGTAGTTTTATAATATGAATTTTTATTGTAAACAATTTAAGTTTTTAACCGTTAAAAATATGTATGGGCATACGTGTCAGGTAGGTTCGTAACAATTACGCCCTCCGTCCTACTAATAGTGTCTTACTTCCTCCGTTCCTAATTAATTGACATGGATGGTGTTTTGTAATTATTCATTGAGTAAATTTGATTCGATTTCTCATACAATTATATAGGAGAGTAGTAAATTGAGATCTTGTTGGATTCGTCTAATTGCATAAATTTTGAATATCAATTTTTTATAATTTTTACTCTATGCAATTTGAGTTATTAAGGATTAAAAATATGTATTGGATTGCGTGAAATGTGGGTCCGTGACAATTAAAAAGGAATGGAGCATTTCTTTTGGGTATTTTATATAGGGATAGTATTTAATGTAGCGGTAAAGTAGTATTTAAAGCGAGGGTAAATTAGAAATTTATGTGATGTGATTATAATGTATTTGAATTTTTAATTAATTTATTTATGTGTGATGTGATAGTTGTGTGTTTGATTATATTCATTTATTAATGTGATGTGATGATAGTGAATTTGATAATTAAAATATATAATTATTTAAAAAAATATTATGAAATTAATGGGACCAAAGGAGTATATGAGGTGGGTCGTGGGCGAATGGGACCCAAGGTAGGGAAAATGTCTGGTGCGGTAGGGAGCAATGCACGGCCTTTTATACCCCACACTTGTCCCTTTTACTAGTCTACTCCATTAATACTTACTATTTGCATTTAACTCCCTACAAGGCTACACTACAACACCTCCCAACTCCCAACTCTCTCTGTGTATATATATATTCCCATTACCCATCAGTTTTTTCCACCATTCCAAACCTAACAATCAATCAATCAATCATTCAAATCCATATCTTCCATTTTCTCTGCTTCTCCTCTCCAAGCTGAGATGAAGATGAACACCGCCGCCGCCACCACCACCAAGAGGAGGATCTCCGCCGGAGGCCTTGGACGAGTCCTCCGAGAGCAGCGTGCTCGCCTCTATATCATCCGCCGCTGTGTCGTCATGCTTCTCTGCTATCACGATTGATTTTTCCTTTTCCCTTTCTTCTTCTTGTCTTCGAATTCGAACGAGAAAGCGGGTAAATAAATTGAGTTAGAGTGTAATGTTGTAAATAAGTAGCGGCGAGAGTAGGAAATCACGCAATTTCAAGGATCTATCACAATTTTGTACCGATCGATTTTGCCCTAATCCGATTGGGGATTCAGTGTATACCTATAGATTTATATAAATGGTAGCTCGTATTTCGCTTACATATACGTTGATTTTGGTTTTTATTCAAAGGTTCTGGTTTTAGATTTTTTAGCTTTTTCTGTGGTTGATGAACAGAGATCTCTGCGTACGCACTTTTAAACCCTAATTTTCCCCCTCAATTTTGGTTTGGCAAATTGTTGCTGCTTTAAGTTTTGAAAACCTTTTTGGTTTACTGAGGGAAAAGACATGATTCTTTCGGCAGAAAATGCTCATCTGAGAAAGGATTCCTTTTCCTTATATGCCGAATTAACGTATCACAATGAACTTACCACTATTAAAATTTGATTAAAAAATTTATTCTTATAGTATAAAAGATTCTGCGACTAGTAAGTAGTATATTACTAGCAGACACAAATTGAAATTTAAAATTCAGTACTGCCTATACTTTTTAATTCATTTATGAATATATCATGGTTAAAAGTGAAAAAATACAATAGTAGTAGTAGTACTAATATGAAGTATTTACCTCAGGAAATGTGCACATTGGACAGTACTAATGGTTAGCAAGGAACAGAAAATGCACAAGAAATGAGAAAATTGGAATATTATTTTCTCTTTATTTAACTGGATGTACTTGATATTCTTTAATAGAAGTTTTTTTTTTTTTTTGATAAACATTGATATTTATGTATCGCTAAGGGGGAGTCTAAATCATACAAATTATAAATAAAATAAAAAGGAGAAATAGAAGTCGGTAGAAATTGAACCCTCCAGGCTCCAAGGAAATTAGAGAACATGACCGGTAGACCTAGTTACATTCTCTATTCTTTATATACTTGATATTATAAATGGGTAGGGTGAGCAAAATATCAGTAAAAAAATTGAAATTTCGTTTGCATTATTCGAATTGAACTTTTCAAGAATTTTGGATTAATTCTATTTGACATATATTTCCGTTCTTTTTTAAATGCCACAGACCTACATTTCACGCAGTTCAATATACATTTTTAATCATCAATAACTCAAATTGTATACAATTAAAAATTATGAAAATTTGATATTCTAAATCTATACGATTAGATGAATCTAACAAGATCCCACTTGACTATATTTTATATAATTGTATGAAAACTAGAATCAAAGTTACTTAATAACAGTGACAAAACCTCCAATGTGTCACTTATAAAAGAACGGAGGAAGTATATTCTAACACTAACACTCATCTGTCAACAAATATGTGTGAGAGTCCAAGCCATACAAATTACGAAGGAAGATAGAATGATTGGTCTTTCTTAGGTCATAGGTGTGTCCCGTCTGGTTTTTGTATATGAATCAATTAAATTTTGTATGAATTACAATAAAAAAAGAAGAAGAAACTTTTAATGTTCTACCAAGTATCATATTGTTAGGCAATAAAATCACAAAACAGGATTAACATGATTCTTCTCTAGTCTAGTCTGTATAAGGTTCTGTAGGCAAAATATAGAAGTACTTCATATTCAAAGAGAACAAGAGTGCAGCCATTTGGGAGTGGAATAGAATTTCTCACTTCAATTTCCATCAATTATTATAACAATTTCACCTCATAAACTCATTATTATTGTTTTGTATCCCACTTTTAATGATTCACAAGATAACGAACAATCTAAAAAGCAAGATTTACAAATTATTTTTCAATATAATTTTAAAAAAGAGAAACACCATCCGTACAAAAAAAATCAATAAAGTGGCTAATTATAACATCTTAGTCAAAACAATTATCCCAAAAACTTTGATTTTGGCTTCTCTTTAAAAAGCGTGACTTCTCAAAAATAATTCTCACTTTTAAATGTCGCACTTTAGCCGCTAAATTAAAGCATCAAAGCACGCTTCTTCTTCACAATTATTATAATTATAAATATATATATTTAAAAATATAAAGGTAGTTGTTACTTTTGATTTTTATTTTAATTCTTTTTTATTTATTTTTTTATTTTTGCTTTCTTTCTAGAATACATTAATTAATTAAGGAAAAATATCGCAAATGAAAAAATTGAACAATAACTAACCATGCAAGTTTGTTGATAGTTATTTTTTTGGTGAAACCGAGTATCCCCAGACCACATTGGATCCAAGACTAATCACTCGAGGATCTGCAAGGGCAATTAAGAGTGTCTCTCCAAAAGCAGTTTTTTGCATACAGCAGGCTCGAATTCGAGATCTTGCTTAAGAGACTAGATACCATCCACTTAAGTCAACTGTTGTTGGTTGTTTGTTGATAGTATTATATTGTATTTTCTATTTGTGCATTCAAATAATATAATTTAGGGGATGAGGACATAGCCCAAGCGGTTAAGTCCCTTGACTTCCAACGGAAGGTTGGAAGTTCGATTCCCACCGGCCCCCTATCCCTCCCTTTATTTCCCCTTTGTAATTGTGTGGCATGGGCTCCCACCACCCATTTCCAGGCCTTCAATGGCTCCTCCAAAAAAAAATAATATAATTTAAAGAAGACATGTAATCTCATTTCAATTTTCCTGTCTTGAACCAAACAACACGACGAATTAAATTAAACAATCAACGAAACATTTTGGCATTTTTGCAAGGATGATTGTCAAACCCAAAACTGCAATAATAAGTTTTGTGGGCCTTAAATGATTTATTTTGGGTGACCATACAATAATTAAATGATTTATTTTGGGTGACCATACAATAATTAAATTGTGATAAATTAGTTATATATGGTAGGGTATGCAACTGGGCATGATTATTTTTTATATTAAAAAAAAATTGTTTTTATATATAATATGTATATAGATGAGATGAGGTGGAATTATCCCTTGTCCCATATAAATTATTTAATTTGTTTCAAGAGTCTGCATAAAGTGTGCAACGAGTTAGTCAAAATCTATATGTTGGAAATTATCTAGAGATAGTCCACGAGTTTTCTCCAAACAACTCCTACAATGATTTTAATTTCTACATTCTAGAAAACTTTAATTTAAAATTTTAAATATTTGTAATTTAATTTTACCAGAAAAAGTGTCGTCAACCTCAGAGACTACCCACAATACGGGTCTTATAAAGTTTTAACGGTTTTCAATTAAAATAACTAAGTTGTTTCTAAGAAGCTCAACTTATTCAATTTTGAGTTCGAAAAATTTATCCTAAACTTCATTAGTACTTGATGAAAAATATAATTATATCACTCCTACCTAATTTATTATGCATTGTCATCCACTTTATTAGGTCTTATTTGATTTATTTATTTTTTTTATAATGTTAATTACTTGTCCAATTTTAACATAATTTTATTGCATGATATAATAACGGTAAAGTTGGGTCTTTTAGATTCGTCTAATTACATGATTTTAGAAATACATATATTTTATACTTTAATTTAAGAGTTGTAAAGAATGAAAATAAATAATTTTTTTTGGTATATACTACTTTAATAAAACATGGACATACGTTACATCACCAAGATTTCTGCTTTGAACTGAAGTGGTGAGTGAAGGCATGATCAATATGCATTACTCGTTTCAACAACCTTAGCTTCACAACTTGTGGGTTAGGTGACTGTGAGGTGTATGTATAACCAACAAATTGAATAGTATATGAATATATACACACACAGAGAGAGAGATCGATGATATAGAAAACAGTTATATATACATACATATATGCATAGGAATATAAGGAGATAATGTAATGTTATTACAACATTGGAGATACAGACAGGTCATTTCAAGATTTGGGGGTTGACGACAAGCTGGTTATATATCTCCAAGCCTGATTTCATGTTTGATTATTTTGGCCCTTGGATTTGTGCACTAGCCACCGCCCTTGTACATACATACATACATACATAGTAGTAGTATATATTATTCCTTCATCATCTCCAAGAGTTTTATTTTTCATTAAAAGTTATTAGTAGTATTAATTTGAGTTGTGTCAATGTCACCAATTATATAATTAATGGGCATTATAACAGTTCAATTTGGGGTTTTCTTAACTACATAAATGTAAAAGCTTAAGTCATCAAAATCTGAGATGGGCTGGTAGCCAGATGCCCAAAATCATCAACTCATTTTGTGTTCTAAATTTCTTGGCTTGGTAATGGTAGGTATATGTTATTCTCACGGTCTACCATTTTGTGGTGTGTATCTTTAAAATTTATTATATAATCTTACCTATAATAATAATGAAATATCTTTGAAAGAGTTGATTCATGTTTTCTGAAGATGGGAATTAATGGGATTTGCCATAGATCACACATTCATGTGTTGTGGGGCCCACATTTGGACACCGTCGATGCCCGAGGATGAAATAGTAGCATGAGTTTCGAAATACTACTACTTACAAGTTACAACATTGTAATTCAAAGTGTACACCACGTTTTTTGTGGACCAAAACGATTTCTTAAGTCTCTTCGAAGCACGAAAGTAGCAATCCGGTTACGGTGAAACCGATTGAATAGTATGCATATACATACATAATACATTATATATGATATTTCTCCCGTCACATAAAATATCTCTCACATCACATATTCATCAATCACATAAGAAATCACTTCCATCAAATACCCACAAATATTTTTGCATCACATAAAACATTTCTAATCACAATAAATATATCTCCCATCACATACATAAATTCTGCATGTGCAGATGTATGCACCAAAACCACGCCCCGAAAGTAGCATCGAGGTACGGACAAGGTTGTTAAGATCGAGATCCTATATGAGATCGTTTTTCTCTTTGAAAGATCGGGATCGTAGGATCGAATCGGGATCCTAAAATCTTATGAAATTACAATAATGGATAAACTTAATTATGCATACTAACAAGTAAAAGCATTATGTATTCACCTAAAAAAAGTAAAAGCATTATGTGTTTATCAATCTTGCAAGTTAATTAATAGGAGTACAATACAATACAAAAACATCACAATCAAACATAAAATATTCACATTCATACATATTATGTGTTTTTTTACACATCATACATAAGGAATACAAACTCTTAACTTTAGAATTAAAAGGAAAAAGTTACTTTGATCCCTGTTAACCCAACAAAATTTATATCCAAGTTTTACATGGCCCAGTCCGTGAAAATTTATCCGGAGGCCCAATCCGTGAAAATATATCCGGAAAAGATAACGCACTTCCAAAAGGGCCAATTTATTTTTCTTGGCTCGAGCCAATTTAAGATATATCCGGATAATAACCAAGGAACTGTCAATCAAGTCATCATCTCGCGTGCCGCGTGCCCTGTCACAGAAGTCGCCTGCGCCGTATGCCGCTAGTCACAGAAGCCTCGCGTGCGCCGCCTCCGTCGCAGAAAGTCAAGAGGCCTGTCAATCAGCCGCCCGCGTGCCTCATGCGTCAAGTCGCCTGCATGCGTCTGAGGGTCAGTCCTCCTATAAAAGGAGAGAGGCATTCCAGAGAACAAGGGCATTCAACACACACCCATCCTCAGAGGATTTCCTTTCATTTTTCTGCGTTTGTTTTATTCCGCAATTCAATTCCTGCTTTTACATTCCTGCAAAATTTTCCATTCCTTTACAGCTTTGTTTAAATTCTTGTAATTCCCTTGGTAATCCTTGTAATCCTCTTCAAATATTGTCCAATCAAAATTCTCGGTTAACAAATTGGCACGCCCAGTGGGACCCGAAGTGGAAACCATATCCGCTTGAAAGTGTATGCAACTCAGATCCGGACGAATAGTAAGGGATTTAACACAAAGATTTGGAGAAATGTCGCTACATGAAGAAACTCCAGTAAGAACACCATCTGAGAACGTCGATGATACGGCGACTACTTCTCAACCACCGCAGGGGATAATGCAAGTCCCAACTTTTTCGGAACAAATACGGTTATCGATGAATGAATCGATGGCTGAATTCATGCCTTTACTAACAAGGCACCTTATGGATGTATTGCGGCCTGCCATGGCCGACCAAACTGACAGGATATGTGGATCCCTGCGTACTCCACAAGAGGGATATATCCCTGGCCAGAATATGTCACCAAGCCTTACAGGACCGTATGGCGGTCTACAAAAGACTTGGGGGACTGGCCAACCATCACTATCTGAGTTTGGAGCACCACCTCCTATGATGTATGCTCCATCCGGATACTTAATGGCATCTGTTCCGCCATTTGGAGTGGCGGCTCCCATCCCAGCCGCCATGCATAATACTGGAGGAGGACACATGCAACCTCAAGGCACCAACATACCTTTGGTTGCCCACATGCCTCAGGCCACCCATCAGGCGGCCTCCCCAGTATCTCAGGCCACCCAGGCGGCCTCCCCATTGCATCAGGCCTCCTATCAGGCGGCCTCTCCATTGCCTCAGGCCTCCCATCATCAGGCCTCCCCATTGCATCAGGCCTCCTATCAGGCGGCCTCCCCATTGCCTCAGGCCGCCCATCATCAGGCCTCCCCATTGTCTCAGGCCACATATCATCAGGCCGCCTCCCTGCAGGCCGCCCAGTATCAGGCCGCCAACCCACATCAGGCCACCCAACAACAGGCCACTCCACACCTGGCCACCCAGTATCAGGCGTCCAGTTCACATCAGGCCGCCTTGCAACCTCAGGCCGCCAACCCATACCCGGCCGCCAACATAAGTCGCCCGGCTACCAACGTGAGTCATCCGGCCGCCAACCTGGCCTCGGCCGCCAACATGACTCAGGCCGCCATACCTCAGGCCGCCATGGCTCATCCGGCCGCCGTATATCAACAAACTGCCATGCCTCCTGCACAGGCGCCGGTAGTATCTCCCGAATTGTTAGCGGATATGATGCAACAACATTTCGGCATTCAATTGAGGCCGATGGAACGGCCCACCTATAGGAAACCATACCCAGATTGGGTAGACACCATGCAGCCTTACCCTAAAGGCTTCAAAATGCCCGAGTTCACCACGTTCTCAGGAGATGACGGCAAATCAACCGTAGAACACGTGGGCAGGTTTACTGCTCAGTGTGGGGAAGCAGCGGCCAACGACTGGCTGAAGTTAAGATTGTTCAGTTCCTCTTTGACTGGACCCGCATTTGTCTGGTTTGCATCTATGCGGCCAAATTCAATTCAAAATTGGGCCGATCTCGAGCGGGCATTTCACGACAGATTTTATACACCTCTGTCGCAGGTTAGTCTTGCAGATCTCACTAACACCAAACAATTTGCCGATGAGACGGCAAGTTCTTTTATTAATAGATTACAACGCATTAAAGGCCGGTGTACTATAGCAATACCCGATAAAGAAATAGCCAATATAGCAGTGGCTAATATGCTACCGAAATTGAGAGAACATTTAATTGTGCAGGATGCAACTGACCTTGCCCAGCTGGCCGAGAGAGCGGCCCGTGCGGAAAAATTCCTAAGGGAGCAGGAAGAGAGGCGTCCTATGCGTCGAGTCCATTTCGAGGAAATAAAACTCAGTGATGATGAGGACGAACCTGTAGAGGTGGCTGTTGCTGAGCTAGTACAGACAGCCAAACCACATACATGTGCGGCTCTCAAGCCGCCAAAACAAAGAGAGGCTAAGTATAAGCCTGAAGAAGACCTTTTTGACATGGGCAAAGCGGACCAAGTGTTCGATGCCCTACTCAAAGACGGTGTTATCAAGCTGCCTGAAGGGCAAAAATTGCCAGCGGCCGAGGAAATTCGAGGCCGAGCATTTTGTAAGTGGCATAATTCGTATACTCATAGCATTACCAAATGCAGGAGTTTTAGAACGGCCATACAGAACAAAATAAAAGAGGGTCGTTTGAAAATTGCAGGTATGAAGGTGGATTTAGATCCATTCCCTCAATTGCCAATTGGTGTTTCTGGACTCATTCCAAATCCAGAAGATGGTGGCTCCAGTAGCCAGAATGATAGAGGAAAAGAACACATTGAAATAGAAGAAGAGGATGTGGACTTATTATCTGATGAGTCCGATCATGAAAGAAAAGAGTTGTGCAGTAAACAACCAAAGTTTAAGAACATGTCGAAGGAGGACTTCAAGAAGGTCCTGGAAGCTGAGGAAAGAGAGCACCACAAGAAGAAGAACCCTCCTTTAAGGGTTGAGATCTCCAAGCAGGCGGTGGAGATCCATGACAATGGAAAACACCAACCCATTGCTCGTGATTATAGGCATGGTGTACAGGTGGTTCCAACCTTAATGAGGCGACCAGAGCATCCAGTTGAGATTGAAAGGTGGATGAAGAATAGGGCTCAGAACAAAGCCACCCACAAGGAGCCGCCACCCATGACCAGGAGTCAATTTAGGCGGGCTCAAAGACGATATGCCGAGGAAATGCGGCAGTGGGAGGCACAAATTCATAAGTTGGAATCTTCCAGGCCTCGGAAGCCAGTACAACCAACTTATTTCAAAGGAGAGACATCCCAACAGCAGAGAACCCTTCACGAGAAAACACACATTTGGACGGTGGCAAGGGAACCTGATTCACCCATACCACCTCGTGAAGAAAGATTTTATGAGGCCTCAAGAAGACCACCTCAGGCGCCATCACCTTCTGCTAGGGAACCAATACTGGAGAGGATGCAGCAACCGCTGTCCTCCGCCAGGAGGCCAGTAAGGGAAAGGTTACAACCACCATCACCTTCTACCACTAGGAGGCCAGTACGAGAAAGGCTGCAGTGGGTAGAACGAAAGCCTCAGCCGTCATCATCAACAAGGCCTAAAGTAACCAAAGCTGGACTTCCTCAGACTATCACTTCATCATCAGCTTCTAATGACAAAGGAAAAGCGGTCGCCATAACCGAATCTGATGAAGGAGGAAACAAGGTCAAATCTGCGGGACAGAAGTTCATTGAGAAGCTGGACAAAATGGACATGACTCCTTCAAGCATGGCTATGGCTAGTGTACTGATGAAATACATGGCGTATTTGGCGGCTCATGAAGCCGGTGAATTTGGAAGTGAACCACACAGTTTTGAAGGATTCACGGCCTATTGCAAAACTGTAGAAACCCAGAAGAAGTCACAGACACAAGTTGAAACGAAATCAACTAGTGAAGCACTTCAAGCGACCAATGAGGCATCACAAATGAATTTTGGTGCTATTACACCTACAGAGGTGGAGGCCGCTGTGGAGGCCAATCTCGACAAGCCGAAAGTTGGGATTAGCGTCCTTGGCATCATGACCGATGAACGTGGCACGATGGATGACATGAATATTGACGTAAAATATGAGGATGATATGTGGGGAAATGTGAACCTCAATATTGATGAGGAGCCTCATGTTGAATTAGACGGCATGGATCTTGAAGATGAAGTTTTTTGGAAAAATTTGGACAAAGAACTTAAAGAAGCTGACGAGAGGAAAGAAGGGCCGAATGATCCCACCGTGCCTATACGGGTCTTTGGATTGGCGGCCGATGAAGAGATAAGCGATACCGAATCCGAGATATGGGATGAGGAAGAGCCATCATTCGCAAGACTTATCGAAAGAATGGATGAAATGATAGCCGAATTATCCCATCCAACCAGGGATGCACCTCCCACGCAAGAACTTGGCGGCCGACATGATGCTTCAAAGTTGGTTGTGGCGCAGTTTGCCAAACCCGAAGTTGCCCAGACAAGGCAATTGAAGCCCTTGTATGTTAAGGCTCACATCGATGGGCGTCCTGTAAACAGAGTATTTGTTGATAATGGAGCGGCAGCCAATGTGATGCCGATGACGACTTTGAGGAAGATAGGAAAGAGTGAAAAGGATCTGATCCCTAGCAGGGTCAGAATGTGCAGCTTTGTAGGAGAAGCAACACAACCTGCCGGATTCATAACGGCGGACGTCACTATTGGATCCAAGACCATCAAGGTGGCCTTCTTTGTCGTGAAATCCAAGACGTGTTACTCAGCATTGCTTGGGCGCGACTGGATTCACATGGCCCAGTGTGTGCCATCTACCCTCCACCAACAGTTGTTGATTTGGGATGGTGACCAGATAGAATTGGTGGAGGCAGATCCTCAACCCTTTGCAGGACCGGACGCCAACAATGATGAGGCGATCTTCTACTTAGAAGACATCCAACCTGCATCAGCCTTAATTGATATGAACATAGATCTGGAATCCATTGATTTCACAACAAGCGGCTTCAAGTTACGTTCTGCAGATAGCCGACATGAAGCATCACGCTCTGCATGACGAGCAGCTACAACATTTATAAAGACTTGTTGCAGCGGCTCGCCAACACTGAAATAATGATGGGTGCCGAAATCAAGTCCAAAAACCCAATTGACATTCGGCCATCTGAGTGGCCATCTCCCGTAAAGCGGACGTTGCCTAGTCCGGAAGCCAATGAACCACTTGTAGACATCAACCTCGGGACAGAGGCGGAACCAAAGGTGACCAAGATCAGTGCGTCATTATCGGATGAAAAGCGACGCCAGCTAGTGGAGTTGATTCATAAGTATAAGGATTGTTTCGCGTGGCAATACACAGATATGCCAGGACTATCAAGGGAGCTAGTGGAACATAAGCTGCCAACGCACCCAGAATTCAGACCTCATAAGCAGCCGCCAAGACGGTTCGACCCAGACACCATCCCAAAAATAAAGACCGAAATCGAGAAACTTCTTAAAGCAGGTTACATTAGAACTTGTCGTTATGTGGAATGGCTTGCAAATATTGTACCTGTTATAAAAAAGAACGGTCAATTAAGAGTCTGTATAGACTTTAGGAATTTAAACTTGGCAACACCCAAGGATGAATATGTGATGCCTATGGCCGATATGCTCGTAGATGCGGCCGCCGGCCACAAATTTTTATCGTTAATGGATGGTTATTCTGGATACAATCAAATCTTCATTTCTGAAAATGATGTACACAAAACAGCTTTTCGTTGCCCAGGGCCAGTTGGCATCTTTGAATGGGTAGTCATGCCCTTTGGATTAAAAAACGCAGGGGCAACATACCAAAGGGCCATGAACATGATTTTTCATGATTTAATCGGTCACACACTTGAAGTGTACATTGATGATATAGTGGTAAAATCATGTGAATTTGGCCAACACTTGGCTCACCTGGAAGGTGCCTTCATCCGAATGAGACAGCATGGATTGAAAATTAATCCAGCTAAGTGTGCCTTTGGAGTGGCCGCAGGGAACTTCCTAGGTTTCTTGGTACATGAGAGGGGCATTGAGGTAGACCAGAACAAAGCTAAGGCCATTATGGAGGCTCGTGCACCAACCAATCTCAAAGAATTGCAGTCATTGATGGGTAAAATCAATTTTCTAAGGAGATTCATTGCCAATGCTGCCGGCAAGATGAAAGCGTTCACTACCTTGCTTAAAGGAAGAAAGAACGAGAAGTTTCTCTGGACGACTGAGCATCAAGCAGCCTTCGAAGAAATAAAAAGAGCATTGGTCAATCCTCCAGTATTAGTGCCGCCAAAACCTGGAATACCTTTGAAACTATATGTATCGGCCGCCGAAGAATCTATCGGGTGCTTGCTTGCACAGGACGATGAAGGTGGCAAGGAGAGGGCTATCTATTACCTTAGCAAGACTCTACAAGGGCCAGAGGTAAGATATACTGCATTAGAAAAGTTGTGCTACGCCCTGGTATACTCCTGCAACAAGTTAGAACACTACATGCTGCCAAGAACAGTCCATGTAGTGGCTCCCTTTGACTTGGTGAAAACCCTTTTGCACAAACCAGCATTGAAGGGTAGACAAGCTAAGTGGGCTATGAAGATCAGTCCTTTTACCCTTGTACACGTTCCTCAAAAGGCAGTCAAGGGACAAGCTTTAGCTGATTTCTTAGCTCAACACCCTTCGTTGTTTCTGTCAGAAGGTCCCAGAGAAGCTTCCTTTATAGGATTCGAACCTTGGGAGTTAACCTTTGATGGATCTTGTGCAAGCAGCGGCTCGGGGGCCGGCATTACAATTACTAGTCCTCTTGGGGAGCATTGGAAGCTTGCTCGAGAGTTAGAGCCTGGCACCACCAACAATCAAGCAGAGTACGAAGCTTTGATATTTGGCCTCGAAACTGCATTGCTTAAAGGTGCGAAATCAATTACAATTTTTGGAGACTCCCAAGTCATCCTGAAGCAGTTAACCGGAGAATATGAATGCAAGAGTCCCAGATTGATTAAGTGCTATGAGACAGCACTAGAACTATTAAGCAAGTTTTCGGACGCTACCATCACACATGTGTCCAGAAGCCAAAATCAAGAGGCCAACGAGGCTGCACAACTTGCTTCAGGCTGGCAGTCTTGTCGCCCTAGGGGGGCACCACACATTGCCGCCATCACAAGTGAAGCTGAGGACCAACAAGAGAGTGGTGATTGGAGGACCGAAATCATACAGTACCTCGAGAACCCGTCATCTGGGGGAGATAACTCACTAAAGGTAAAAGCTCTGCGGTACGTGCTGGTCAATGACGAACTATTCCGAAGGGCGGTTGATGGATTATTGCTCAAGTGTATAGGCCCCGAGAATGCTAAGTTGGTTATGGGAGAAGTCCATGAGGGGATATGCGGCTCTCATCGGGCAGGGCCGAGCATGAGATGGAGCATCCACCGTCATGGATACTTTTGGCCAACAATCATGGAGGACTGTATCGCATATGCTCGCGGGTGTGAGGCTTGCCAAAAGCACGGCCCAATTCAAAGGGTACCGGCGGAAGAATTACACACGGTCATTAAGCCTTGGCCATTCCGTGGCTGGGGGATGGACATCATTGGAAAAATTCATCCACCGTCATCCAAAAACCATGCATTCATACTAGTGGCCACTGATTACTTCACCAAATGGGTAGAAGCATGGCCAATGAAGAAGATCGACCAAAGCGATGTAATTAAGTTCGTGACTGAGCTCATACATCGATTTGGGATTCCCCAAACAATCACTGCCGATCAAGGTACAGTGTTCACTGGCGAAAAGTTTATAGCTTTTGCCAAGCAGTTTGGAATCCGCATCTATCATTCTACTCCGTACTATCCCCAAGCAAATGGTCAGGCTGAAGCCACCAATAAGATCTTAATAAGTATGATCAAAAAGGCGGTAGGCGAAAAGCCTAGGAAATGGCATGAGACCTTATTAGAGGTTCTATGGGCTTACAGAAACTCTAGATCCACAGCTACAGGGTTTACGCCGTACTACTTGACATATGGTCATGACGCCGTTTTGCCTTTGGAAATAACAGTTCCTTCTCTAAGAGTGGCTCATCAGCATCACTTAGACTTATCTAAATATGAAGAGGCCATGCTGCAAGAATTGGAGACAGCAGACGGAGACAAGCTGACAGCTCTAGAAAATATCCGTCGCCAAAAGATGAAAATGGCGAGACATTACGACAAGAGGGTTCGGGGCAAAATTTTTAACGAGGGAGACCTAGTATGGAAGGTGATTCTACCCTCGGGGGTGCGTGGCAATGAAAGAGGCAAGTGGTCTCCAAATTGGGAAGGACCATTCATTGTTACGCAAAAATTACTTAATGGTGCATACAAACTGATGGACATCGATGGCCAAGAACACAAACAGAGTATAAATGCGAAATACCTCAAAGTGTTTTATCCATCAGTGTGGGAATCTGAATAAGAAACGCAAAGTGCATCAAAAAGTGGCCAAATCACAAGCTCGGCCAAAAGTGGCCAAGTAACAGTAATATCCCAAAGTAAAGGCAAGAGTTGCCCACCACAAGGCCGATGGGCTGACCCAAAAGTATATTGAAAACGAAACAGTGCAAAAAACTAAGGGGGAGGAAGCTGCCTAACACCACCCAGTATACGCCGACGCATAAGGGCCGACTGATCACGAGTGCGCTCGAACATGTCCGTCAGACGAAGAAGTGCGGCCGCCGAAGCACGAGCGCGAACCGACAACCGAAGCCGACGAGTCCGAACTCCCGATAACTCAGCCGATAAGTCACGCTCATCTGCGGCTAAACGACCATAGGAAGTCTCTAACTCAGCAGCTCGGGAAGAAATATCAGCCAAGACAGGCTCTAAGGTAGCAAGCTCCTCATTAGCCTCCTGAAGGATACGCCTCCTCTCAAGAATGAAACGCTCTGCCTCCTCAATATCACGCTCTGCTCGCGTAGCAACGTCCCTAAGATGGGATCTGCGACTCTCTCTAACCCCGCGATCAGTAGACAACTGCTCGCGCTGAGGGTGGATAGCATCTATCTGAAGACAAACCTCGCGGTATCGTGCCTCGAGGTCATCAAGCAGCGTCAGATCGTGAGCAGACTGATCTGCAGAGCTACTGAAAGCAGGATAAGAAACAGCTAAATCAGCAACACGCTCTGAAAAGCTGAGAAAGTCAGCATCCTCAGTAAAGGCAGAAACTGCGCTGACATCGTCTAACAGGCGATCAAGACTAGAGAACACATCAGTGGAGAGCCGATCAACATGAGTGGATAGAAGGCGGTCAAACGCTTCGCATGATGAAACAACCCGGTCAGCAGGAGTAGACACCGAAGGACCTGGCAGAGAGGTCGCTGGGACTGAGGCACGGATCATGGGTACCTGAAGACAGTTTCACATAAGTATATGCTAAGAAAATCTCATAACCACGAAAGCTGAAGTGAGCCATACCGGAAGAAGCGGCGCGACTGAATCACCTGAAGTAATAGGAGCAGCAGTAGTAGGATGGTCTGCTTGGTCCATAGGAAGCTAGAAAGGGAGATCCTTAAAACATGTCCTTGGAAAAGGAAAACGGAAACGACATAATCAATAAAAATACCTGAGGGATCACCGAAGGGCCAACCTGACTAGTCTGGAAAATGTGATCTGCAGCCTGAATAATATCTGCAGGAGGAGCCTGGAGGACACAAATATCCTTAGAATGCATGGCTTAAACAAAATAAGCATAAAATGAGAGGGAAGACAACCAAGAAATACCTGTGGAACCAACTCATGACCAGCCGAGCCAATCGCGGACCGAGAGGAGCGTAGATCAACCTGAGTGGTCAAGCGCGATGTCATTACGATACTAAAAAGAGAAATGCAAATAAAAAGTCTAATAGTGGCAAAACATACCTGGTCGGCAGTAGTTGCAGGCAAGGAATCCGCAGCGCCAATCGTCATGGCGTCTATCATCTGGTGCCTGGGATTGGCAGCCACAGGAATATCAGCAACATGATCATCCGCCTGGCCATAATCATTATCATCATAGGGGTCTACCGACTCATCCTCATGGTCCTCCTCATCGCCCTCATGACCCTCCTGATCACCTGAGCGTGATCCATCATCACTAGAACTGGCATCTTCCTCGTCGGAACCAGACCGCTCGGCGCTAACTGAAGCATCCTCATCAACTGCAGACAAAGAAACAGCATAAAAAGGAGCAGTGTATGAAGCGCTGTATTGACAATGAAATGATTCAACATACCTCTTCGACGCTTACGGGAGGAAGAGGCTGGACCAGACTGGGACTTCTTGGATCTCGAGAGACCACCGCGGGAAGCTGAAACACGAGACTGACGCGAAGGAGCTGAATCTCCAAAACGAGACGCCAGCTGATCATAGGGCGGCAAAATAGAAGTGATGTACGGCGATCCAGTCGGAGTAAACGGGAGATAGCTGGAGAGCGTCAGACGAGACGGAAAGGCTATCACAGCCTTGATAACTGCGGGTGTCATCCTCTCCTTCCTGGTAAAACGAGTCGGCCACTTCACCCGGCGAGGAAGCCCGAGGTGGCAGCCGAACTGGCGAGCAAGCAGGTGAGGGCAATAAGGCTCAGCGATGAAAGGGTTATAAGCGTCAGTCCTCTTCACCCCACTCAAAAGCATGTGAGGTTTCATGCTGATATTCCATGTAAACTCCCCATGAATGCCACGTGGATGAGTAGGGAGACATATCAGCGTAGCCAGCAACCGAGGAATGGAGGCATAAACAAATAAGTCATGGTAGGACGGCCGATAATGATAAAGCCAGTGGATAATCCCCAGACCATCTCGGTTCAGAAGGCCATCCCGGCTAATACTCACAGACTGAGCAGCCAATATCTCACCTAACGGATCACCCTCCGAAACCTCCTGCGGACTAGGGCGTAGTACCCCTGTAAACAGCTGGGGAAAATATAGCTGGACCCATAACTGCAAGAACCATAGCGGCCCAGAAGCAGTGGTAGAGGGATCTAGTCCTTCGGCCAGCTTATCAGAAAGCTTAGCCATGCCGCTAAACAGAGTGCCGAGGAAGTAGGAGCCTATAGCTCGAGTCTCCGTACTCATAAGCCCTAAGACGAGGGGCAGTGCAGTACTAAGAACAGTACGTGCACTGGAACAAATAACAAACCGGCTAAACCACAGTAAAAGGAAGGCTAGGTGCTCGTCTCGCGTAGAAGGATAAGGCCCTGACGTCTTATTGTGCACAATGTAAGCCGGGTATCGCCTGGCCTCTTTGCCCTTAGGGCAAATCGACGCACCAAGTCTAGGGTCATCAACAGCAGACTGGGTCAACTCCGATCCGACCACACGAAGCCCCGTGATCATCACCACATCAAGAAGTGTAGGGCCGACAAATCCACAGGGAAGCTGAAAAGCATTAACAGAAGAATTCCAGAAGCCCATAAGATAGTAAAGTAAGCGATGGTCTATCACCACAGGCTTAGTAGATAGACGGATGGCCTCATCAATCCCCCACTCACGCCAATCAGAAGTGCGACCCGACATCCGATGCACCCATGAAGTATACTGACCTAGGTTGCTGTCATCGTCAATCTGAGTTCTGGGAACTTTAGCCTTGGGCTTAGAGGTAGAAATACCAGAATGCTGAGGCTGAGATTTAATAGGTTTAGTGCGAGACACAAGGGTACTGGTAAAGGCGGCCTCAGTGACAAGTAACTTGCAAGATAAAAACCGTCTCGAATCATTCGCGCGCTCAGGCGTACTATGAAACGGCCGAAGAAAAAGCTCTGACTCCTGCCGACGATCGAACTCGTATGCCTCACCGTCAGAATCCGGAATAAGCGGACGCTGCAGATGAGAAAAACAAGCATGAGATTAAGGGATGAGAACATAGGCAACGAAACAAACAGATCAAGAGCAGACAAACCTGAATAGCCAGAGGGGGAGCCAAAGTGGCGGCCTGAGCAGTACTAGGGGTGGCGGCCTGAACAAAATGCGGCTGTGTAGACCTGGCAATGTCCTGTGCCATACATAGTTACCCGGATAAGTCAAGCGGTTAACAAGATTTAAGTTAACGTGAGAAGGTGCTAATCAAGCCATTTTAACCTGAAAAGTCATGCTGCGCGACAAGGCAGCAAATCCGGTCAAGGGAGCAGCGGCCTGCCCTGGCTGACGACTTCGGGCGGCCCGAGCTGACGAGATGGTGGCCTGGTCAGTGGTGGCTGGTGGCCCCTGAGTGGCGGTCGACGACGACTCGGGGCGACGATCGGAGGCGGCCTGAGTCACAGGAAAGGCGGCCTGAACAGCGGCGGCCGAGGAGGATCCGGGCTGATGAGGGGCGGTCTGAGCCAATGAAGTGGCAGCCCGGGGAGTGTTCTTTACTAGATCCTATGTCATGAATAATGAGTGTGATGACTAAAGAAGCAACTCTAGGGTAACCTGACACCTAAACGTGGTATTCTATGTTTTCTTAGTCCTATCTCATCCTCTTCTATCTTCTATGTTCTCTAAGTCCTATGTCAGATATAGGAATTGCCACAAACGAGTAAGAATGAGTAATCTTGCTATATTCTGTGACATCGAACATGCATGGGAGACATGAATCTACTATATGCACATGAATTAAACAGAAGCAGGCAAAGTTCACAAAATTCAGTCCAACATCTCTCCCCATAATCCTAACATGCCAAAATGCTCATCAACCTCCATGATATCCCCTACATACATGTGATAAGCTTGCACTAAAGTATGCATTGCGAAATAAAAATGGAAGATATCTCACTGACCTGGTCCATGAAGCAAATAAGAGGAGACCTGGTTACAAGCAGAAAACGCCTTCGAACAATGGCCGGGCGGCTTCAGGTGGCGCGGCCTCAGGTGGCTTCAGGCGCGGGCGGCCTCGGCGTAGGGGACGGCGACCTCGGCGTGGGCGTAGGCGACTTGCAACCAGGCGAGGGCGGCCTAGGCGAGGCGGCCAAGGGTCTAGGCGGCGGCCAAGGTGAGGCGGCCTAGGCGAGCGGCCAAGGCAAGGCGGCCTAGGCGAGGAGGCCAAGGCAAGTGAAGGCCGGGCGGCTTCCGTGAAGGCAGGCGGCCTTGGCCTGGGCGGCTTGTAGAGGCGGAGCAGGCGGCCTTGGCGTGGCGACCCAGGCGGCTTGGGGGTGGCGATGGGCGGCCTGGTTGGGCGGCTTGCGTTGGCGACCTCAAGGAACGAGAAGGCAGGCGGCCTCAAGGAGCGAGAAGGCAGGCGGCCTTGGCGGAGGCACGGGCGGCCTCGGACGGAGGCACGGGCGGCCTTGGCGGAGGCACGGGCGGCCTCGGGCGGAGGCACGGGCGGCCTCGAGCGGAGGCACGGGCGGCCTCGGCGATGGGCCAGGCGGCCGGCGGCTTGGGCGGCCTCGGCGGCGATGAGGCGGCCTCCGATGGCGTCTTCACGCGGGGGCAGGCGGCCGGCGCTTCACGCGGGGCGGCCAAGACAGGGCCGGAGGCGGCCTTCAGCGGACGGCACGGCTTCCGAGCGTGGGCGGCCTGGCGGTGGCACGGTGGCCTTGACGGCGTCCGGCGACGATCTCTACGGCCGGAATCCGGACGACGGCAATGGCTTCCCGGAGGTTTCCGACGGCCGATGGAGGAATAAGGGAAGAAGAGAGGAAGAGAGTGAGGGAGGAAGAAAAGAAGAGAGAGAAAGTGTTGAAAGAAAGTGATGGGTGGAAGAGTTTTGAAGGGTTTTATATGGTTAGGATTTTGTCCCTAATGGGCCCTAATGGACCAAAAATTCCAAAATTAAACGCGCAAATTTGTCTTAAAATACTAATCAGACAAAATGCGCGAGGGGGGCATTTGTTAACCCAACAAAATTTATATCCAAGTTTTACATGGCCCAGTCCGTGAAAATTTATCCGGAGGCCCAATCCGTGAAAATATATCCGGAAAAGATAACGCACTTCCAAAAGGGCCAATTTATTTTTCTTGGCTCGAGCCAATTTAAGATATATCCGGATAATAACCAAGGAACTGTCAATCAAGTCATCATCTCGCGTGCCGCGTGCCCTGTCACAGAAGTCGCCTGCGCCGTATGCCGCCAGTCACAGAAGCCTCGCGTGCGCCGCCTCCGTCGCAGAAAGTCAAGAGGCCTGTCAATCAGCCGCCCGCGTGCCTCATGCGTCAAGTCGCCTGCATGCGTCTGAGGGTCAGTCCTCCTATAAAAGGAGAGAGGCATTCCAGAGAACAAGGGCATTCAACACACACCCATCCTCAGAGGATTTCCTTTCATTTTTCTGCGTTTGTTTTATTCCGCAATTCAATTCCTGCTTTTACATTCCTGCAAAATTTTCCATTCCTTTACAGCTTTGTTTAAATTCTTGTAATTCCCTTGGTAATCCTTGTAATCCTCTTCAAATATTGTCCAATCAAAATTCTCGGTTAACAATCCCAAATCATAAAATATTACAAAAATTTTATGCGTTTAAGAGGGTAAGATCGGGTATGACCATAAGATCGTAACATTCTACTATCAGGATCGGGATCTTACTAATTTTAAAATCCTATAAGTATCGGGATCGTTTTAGAGAGGTGTGATCGTAAAATCCTAAGATTAGGATCGGGATCTTAACAACTATGGGTACGGAAGATTTTGCTTAAGCAGAGCTTTATATTAATCATTCAAAATTAATTATTCAACCCCTGGCGGCGATCGTGGATGGAATTAAGAAAAATCCATGCCACGGTTAGCAAATTGACATTCACTAGCGGCGCCCGCCCTCCGGATTGATTTAGGAATAATTAGTCAAAGTATCGAATCAAAGTATCAAACGGGCAAAAGAAATCGAAAATGATAAGCAGGTCAAATTTGTATTGGGATTATGATGGCAGAAACGAACTGGGTATTTGCTATATTAATCTTCTAAGAATATCGTCTTTATTACCCAGCCACAGAGACTGGGATGTGCTGCATCCTTTAAAAAGCATTTATATAGCCATAGAATAATGTATTAATTGTATTTCTTTTTTCTTTTTTTTTTTATTTTTTTTTCCCTCTAATCATGTTTCTATATACTCCCTCCCTCCCTCCTTTTTTTTTAAAAAAAAAAAATCTTCACTCATCCTGAATTTCACGCAATCCAATGGACATTTCAATCGTTAATAACTCAAATGGTATAAAAGTAGAAATTATAAAAACTTGATATTCTAAAACTACGTGATTAGACGATTCTAACAATATCTCACCTGACTATATTTTATCTTATATAACTATATGAAAAATTTGAATCAAAGTTACTTAATAAATAATACTTACTATGCTAATGGTGAAGATAAAAAAAAAAAGGAGGGAGTGTGTATCTTCTGCGGCTGCTACAGAGGAGATACGTGTCGAGTGGAAGGGGTGCATGTTTCTGATTCATGATAGTTGACAAGGTGTGCGTGTGCGCGCGTGAGAGAGAGGTCGGGTACAATTTCTAAACCCTTCACTACTAGAAAATTTGTGGATTTGGAAGTTAAAACTGTGATAGCTAACGAAATTCGGTCGCTGATTTCTTTAATGACCAAATTTTACCAAAAATTTTTAGTCGATAGAACTGAAAATTCTTGTAGTGCTAGTTCTATCCCAAATCTTACTATATATCTTTATAAGCATACCCTCTCCGACTCCCACCAAACCGACCCGTCCGTCACAACCAATTAATCGAACACCAATGCACCCAGTGCCCATAATTCGCCGCTGTACTCAAGTATATAAGATCAATATTAAACGAAATTTTCACATTATATTTTCAAATAGTAGAATTAATCGACTTTTGCTCCTCCAAAAAATAAAAATAAAAAATCGACTTTTTCTTTATAAAAAAACAATTTCGGTTGGATTGAGATATCTTTATTTATGAGTTGCGATAAAGCTATGGTCTTGATGGATGCATTTCGGTCATAAGTGTAGAGACAAAACCTAAATGTCTCTCGAGCTTGTTGGACTCATAATTGTACAATTTCTTATTCCAATATCCATCCATCTTATCCAGAAAGGTTAGGAGGGGCGGCCATGGGTTTGTTACATGTCGTCAATATAAACTACTAACATTATCTTCATCTTAGCTGTGTAGGCATTACATGGCCCAGGTTGTCCTGTTCACATCTGGGGCACCAATCAAACAAACAAAATCAAAGATGATTATAAATATATACTCCCTCCGTCCCATTAAAATTGGTCACTATTCCTTTTTGGGGTGTCCTATTAAAAGTGGACACTTTCCCTTTTAAGTAAATTAGATTAACATAAACATGATTAAAAACCCCACAATAATGACAATTGTACTTTCTGCACAAAGTCCCTATATATGTTTAACCATTAATATCTCAAAATGGGTATAAATAAAAATTATATAAAGTATATATTCTAAAACTATACGATTAGACGATTCCAACAAGATCACACTTGACTATTTTTGTCTTTCTACATCATTACAATAACATTAAGTCAAAGTTAAATAATAAAATGATTAAAAGTCAAATGTAACCATTATAAATTAGATGGATGAATTAGTCAAATTTACTCACACCACTTTAACTACTAAATCCTATTACCTAAATTCCCGTGCCCAAAAGAAAGGGGCCACTTATATTGGGACGGAGGGAGTACTAACAGAAAAGGATAAAGAAACAGCAACTCTCGTGATTAAAGTGAAGGCCATTATGGACACAAACACAACCCATTTTCTCAATTTAGAAAATTTAGGTATTCCGAACACTTGGGCACACTACATTCTGATTCATAACATGAAAATAAATTCACGATTTGTCTCTCAAGGGTAACATACACTCATATTATATGAGTATGGGTTCAATAATGTTATTACAGAATAGTAGTACTTCAAACCTATATACGTAGTAATTTAAGTGTAGCATTCATATAATATATTCAGGTGGTGGTGCCCCAATAGTAATTTAAGTGTAGCATTCATATAATCACGATTTGTCAAGTCACTTTCCTCCTATGGACCATCAAAATTCTTCATTTTTCCAGGTTCGGACCAATGTCTTTTACCAGATAGACATCATTTAGGACCTGCAGTACTGTACAGGTTCATGTACTTTGCCCTGGATTGGGTGGTTTGTCCTGGACTGGAGTCATCTTTGTTTTCAGATAGTAGTATACTAGTAGCACATTAAATAAGACCCCACCCCACTTTGTGATGATACAGGCACATCATACAAGAAAGAACACAACTGTAGACAGCAGCAGTACAGTTAAAATTCACACAAACCTTGAGTGGAGAGGATAGGGGTATGATGGAGAATTAATGTGGACGGCCAAGATACAGACAAACGAGACACAATTTTTATGAGATGCACAGTATATTTACATATTGCGATTGTCTAAATAATACAGTATAATAGATCACTGCTAAATAGAATAAGTGAATAAAATGATCAATCCGCTAATGGTGTTTATGAGTGGGGTTTTGAGAGTGAGTTTATTTTAAATTTTTATTTATTTATTAATTTTATTTTTTATTTTTTTGAACAACCTATATATGCTTGACTTTGAGTGGTGGGAGCATAAAAGGGGAAATAGGAAGCCGGGTAATCAGACCCAACTTAAAGGTTGAAAGTTAGGGACTTAATTTAAATTAGTTCGTGTAAAATTTAATAGGGAGATTTCAGCTTAGTTTTTTAATGGATCTTAAATACCCAAAACATTGTTGGTAGGTATTTCACACCCTTCATATTTTATAGTACTTTATTTGCTTAAAATATAATTTCTTATATTCACGTCATTCTATTTTTAAATTCAATTAAACGTATATTAAAATAGATTATATAATAAATTTTTATTTTTAGAGTTACAAATTTTTGCCTCATAATTATAGTGGCATAAGTATTAATTTTTTAGATATTATCAAGGTATTTGCTACAAACAAATCACACCGTACGAAATGGAAACGTTTTCAGACTAGCTAACTTGTCACCTGAAAATGCAGCTGGGCAGTTTAAGCCCTGCGTAATTTTGGGGTAGGTACAGTAGGAACAGAACGCCGAGTCTGAGTCCAAGAAGATGGTTTTACTCCTCCAACTAATAATTTTGAAGCAGCTGTGGCATTTATTTTTCTTCTCTTAGCTTCAAGCTCCAAACGTTTTTTGTCATCTGTAGTTGTTGATGATCCGGAGAAGATGGAAGCTGAGTGAATTAATGCCCTCTTGTCTTTCCGGTTTCTTTCAAAATTTGATGCAAATTTAACACGCGAAGCAGCTGTAGCATCCTCCGCAGAGGCTGGGAGAAGTCTTATACCAAGTCCTGCTTTGCGAGCATTAGCCTCTTCCTCTGCAACCCTTTTCTTCTGACCCCTGAGCATTGACCGGAGCAATTTGTTGAGGGAATAATCATCGGAGTGCCTGGAATCAGAAACACGCTGCAGTCGAACCAGAATGGGCTCGGCCTCTTTCTTCTTTTTAAGGTCTCCTTCCTGGTGTTCGAGTCGTTTGAAAGGATCATCCAGCTTAGTTTTATCTAAAACAAAGATGAAAGGTTTAGTTTAACCACAAATACTTCAAGCATTGTTTGATGTATTAGTACCTATGCAGGCAAATGCAGAACGCTAGACAAGAATACTCACCATCATCAACGGGCAGCATCAAAGTTTCAGCATCTTCGGCATCATATTCCTCTATCTTTTTCCGCGCCCCACTAATAATTAAGTACTCACAATTTTTTGGATCGGTTTGAATAACAATCTCATGACTGCAGCATGCAGATTTCATTGT
The DNA here is from genome assembly GCA_030278955.1 of Hygrophila difformis. Taxonomy (NCBI): domain Eukaryota; kingdom Viridiplantae; phylum Streptophyta; class Magnoliopsida; order Lamiales; family Acanthaceae; genus Hygrophila; species Hygrophila difformis. Next base: position 10,618,551 of record JAOANR010000003.1, read on the forward strand.
AAAGCTCCATATCTGTAATAAAAGAATATGCCATTAATGACAGTTCTACTTAGATTAGTTACTCAATCAACCATCCAAAACAACACGAATACCCACCTTTGTAGAGTAATAATTTCCTACTTGTTTCTTCTCTGCATTAAACCTTACACCCTTAGCAATCATTGATTCACAGCCACCACACCAAATGTTAAAAGGCATCTCGAACCTGTAAGCATAAAACAAGTTGAGTAAAAAAAATATCTCAAGACATAAACATGCATATGCTTCTGCATCAATCTCATTGTTGTGTAGTGCTCTTATTCATTACACATGTATACAGTATACACTGATACACTAATCTTTTTGAAATACAGAGCCATACCACAACATAGCTAAAGGTATTTTTCTAATCACTACTTTATCAACATCTAAAATTAGGGACCTGTTTTTAGTCACACATTTAAATACTAAGATAAGGTCTGAAACACTATTGCATGTATATGGATCAAAGTTCATTTCTCTCCATTGTAGAAAACATGGGGACTTCAAGATCCAAATGAGGTTGAAAGAAAATTTCCTTTAATAGTGGTAGTACAGATGTAGGGGAGCTAAATTGCTATTTTACAGGACATGGTACACTTTCATAAGAAAAAAAACATTTCTAGGTATGAAGCCTGGAGAATATCAAGAGAGAAAAATTCACACAAACAATCAAACAAAAAATAAATCAGGCCCGGTTAATAAAGTTGAGATGATCTATATGGAGTGCTATAAGTAAGAAGGTCAAAAAGACACATTTAAGTATTTAACTTGAATTATCTTATACCATCAATATTTCCAGTATCCAGTATCCCTAACATGCAACCATGAATTGAATAAATGACGGAAGAGAACGTAACAAAACTTAGTTTCAATGTATAGTAGTATTTGTTTTAAAACCCTTCATAATTTAAGATAACTGTACAAACTAAATGCTGCAGTACCTTATGATTAAGATGCCTTGATCTATTTTTCTTGCTCTCTCCCTCAAAGCATGTTGGCCATGAAACTTGTTTAACCCACCCTGTAACCGTTAAAAATGTCAGACTCTAAAACACATTATTGGTGTATTTGTGCATATTATATACACAGAACACACAAAGTGCGATAGAAAACAAACCTTCTTTGGCTCCCATTCTGGTGGGTAGTAAAAATTATCTGCCCTTGCAGCTGCAAGAGATGACTGCACAACCAAAACAAATACAATAAGGCTAGTTGCAACGATAGGTTCTACATTATGAAAAACCCAAACAATATTTTCCATGTAGGCAAAAAAGCATAAGAAAATGAGTTCCCTTGACAGAACCCCTTCAATTCACATTCAATAATTTAGTCATAAAATTTTATACTACTTACTTTACGTAATGATGAGAATAACAAATATACTTTAGATAGAAGATTTGAATTGACAAGGAAAAATGCGGCAGAATTAGCGGGGATGAGAACCCAAAAGTGTGTTCTCCATTGCAATGGCTCTAAGTGACATGAAAACAAATTTCTCTAAGCAAAATGAAAGATAAGAAACCAAAAAACAGAGAAATTTACAGGAATTCGGTTTATAAACATTAATCAAATTAAGAAATAAACTAGATATCCAAAAGTTAGCATATAACTCAAATTTCTAAATCCTCAAAATTATGTCATTGTTAGTTGGCAAATCTTCATCCACCTTATTCTTACTAAAATAAAGAACTGAGTTACACCAATCAGGATTGTTTTCAATATACTAGACTTCATACATGAAGAATTAATAGAAACTCCCAATTGTACATAACACCAAATCTGTGGTTTCAAGTAATTCAAGATTCTGTTCCGATTAAACCTCAAAAACCTTTCAACCCTATCCAAAAAGGAAATGAAAAAAACAAATGAAAACCTACAAATCATTCACATCAGGAACTCGGAAACAGATCCCGAACCCTAATTCGTGCCCTAACACAGCCAATTAAGAACTATGACGGATATCCAAAAGGCGAACATCGGACAGGTCATCATATATATTACAAACGAAATCGTACAAATTCATAAATATTCCAAATAATACATGCTTATCACCGATAAGAGTCATAGAATTCAAGAATCCGCCTTAATAATCACAACTCTAACCCATCTTCCACAATTTTTAATTTAAAACTAAGAAATTAAAAAGGGATATCGCCGATCATACCATTTTTCTACTTAGTTACTCCCGGAGGATGGATTAATCACTTCGTCGTCGTTCCTCTCGAACGCGTTGCAGCTTGCAAAGAAATTCCGATTTCTGAATTCTGAATTCTGATTCAGTCGCCCATAATATATATGTGTGCGACGCCGTTTTCGCATTGTCGGCTAAGCCCATGTAACAAAAACGGGGTGACATTTGGGCCAAATAGGAAGTAATAAAGGCCAATACAAGAAGCTTTAGTCTTTTGGAAAACTGGCCCAATTAATTTAAAGTGAGTAATAAGAAGTAATACTCTAGTAGAAAAGAAATCCAGGGAAAATAAAATTTATTTCCGTTCCTCTTAAGTCTTATTGTAACACCCCAGATTTTATCAACGTCCAAGGGAATAAAATTTATTCCGATCAATGTCGAAATATATCCGAGAAGAAGAAAATAATTTATCACAATAAATTATTGCTCGGAAATGAAACGCCGATAGATTTAAATTCAAATGGAATAAAAGAGGGAAAGGAAGCCCGAAGACATTCCATGAATTGAGTCAAAATAATTGGAATTAAATTCATGAAGGAAAAGAATTTTAATTCCAAGAACCCGTGAAGCCGGAAGAAATTTAATGATACAAGTTATTGCACGGGAATCAAAAGACGACGAATTGGAAGCCGACGAAACCGAGACCGACGGACTTAAGATTTTAACATGAAGTTCATTTGAGTCAAGATAAATTTAAGATAAGAATTTATGATCCGAGAATGACCCGAAAAATCAAGCCCGAAACCGTAGGAGGATAGAAGTCCGAAAGAGAGGAGGAAAAGCACGACGGATCGCACGACCCCGCCCGGACCGAAGTCCAGGCGAGGGTGGCGCGCACCCGGCGCGGGGTTTAGCCAAACAGCGCGCCAACCCCGCGCCATTCACGCGGCGACGTTTGTCGCGTTTTGGGTGGCGCGCACCCGGCGCGGCTTTTGGCCGATTCGCGCGCCAACCCCGCGCCAACGTCCTGACAGCAGCCATTGTCGCGTTTTGGCGACTTTCTTGCCATATTCCTTGACCCCAACGCGAGAATCTTGCTTGGTCACGGGGGAGGCATCTTTTGGACGTCATTAGTTGTCCATAACACTCCATTTTCAGTCATCAAACACCCCAAGTTCCTCCCAAACTCTCCAAAGACTCTCCCTAAGCCAAACACCTTCCGGCGAACTTCCGGCGAACTTTCCGGCAATCAAATCCTACCAAGGTAGTGTGGAGAGCAAGGATTTGCAGGCATTGGATTGTTGGTAAGGTGTAAATCAAGTTCCTTATTGCTTTAAGATCATAATCAACCTTCTAACTTACGGATCTTTACTTGAAAACACGTTCGTAGCCAAAGGAGAAGAAGAACGTGTTGCGTAGATCCGTTCGTGGCGATTTTGGACAAATCGATCAACCTTAGAACGTTCAAGGAACTCACTCTCTGTAAGTTAATAACTTACATATCAATACGGGTGGTTTAAAGACATCCGAAACATTGGATCTTAAACGAAACGTTAAAATCAAACCTAAAAACCCCAATCTACGTATTTTCTGAAATCCGAGCAAAACTCTTACTTCAAGCGTTCAAACCTGAAAACTCAAAACTAAGATTTTGATCCTAAGATCTTCAGCTATGTTGTGTAAAAATTTCAGAATTTTTCATCAAGTTTTGATACCCCAAATCAAGTCGGACATATTCTGCGTTTTTAAGAACTTTCAAAAATTTACAGATTTCTTAACCGAACTTGATGAGCATATTTCTATCATTTCTAGTCCGAACCAATCTTCATGATCTAAACAAAAGTTATAGATCTATGAGTCTTGAATACCTCTGTAAAATTTCATGCATTTTCATCAAGTTTTGAAACCCCAAACCGAATCGGACATATTCTGCGTTTTAAAGAATTTTCAAAGGTTCACAGATTTCTTAACCGAACTTGATGAGCATATTTCTATCATTTCTAGTCCGATCCAATCTTTGAGTTCTAAACAAAAGTTGCATATAATCATGTCTAGTATGTGCATATAAAATTTCAGAATTTTTGAAGCTCATTTGATATGTTAAAAAGTCAAATCTTTGAGATGTGTCAAACCTGAATCCTGACAGCATACTATTTGAGTAGAAAACTTGATTTTTGACATGCTTCCCATCGTTTTTACGAAAAACTCAAAACATGAAAGTTGTTCATTGGGATGTTTTTGAGCTACTGTGAAAATTTCAGATCAATCGCCTAAGAGATGGATTTTTAAACTGAAAAGGGCGTAAACTGTGACATCGATCGATTTTTGAAATCTTTTAAACAACGATCGAAATCTTGTGATACGATAAAGCTATATTTTTGAAAATCCCGTTACACTAAAGTTGAAACAATATCGGTTACATAAAAATCAGGGGGTGAGTGCTCTGCAGGGTGCCCTCCTAATTGTTCATCTTGTGCCAAAACGGCAATGATTATCACGCGCGAAAGATCACCAAAACAGCATCTTATATCTTGGCCTATCCTCTCGAGTGTATCCGTATGGGTTACTCGAGGCTCGACGGAGCGGTACTGGATATGGCATATTTGGTCACAAGAGACCAACTGCCTACCTTCTCGAGTGTATCCGTATGGGTTACTCGAGGCTCGACGGAGTGGTACTGGGTATGGCGTATCGGCTGCGGCCGCCGGATTACCGGCTAAAATGACATGTTACTTATGAAATTGGCTGAGGCCGCCGGATCACCGGCTAACTGTTACTATCGATATTGGCTGTTATTATTTTGGCCTATCATCTCGAGTGTATCCGTATGGGTTACTCGAGGCTCGACGGAGCGGTACTGGATATGGCGTATTTGGTCACAAGAGACCAACTGCCTACCCTCTCGAGTGTATCCGTATGGGTTACTCGAGGCTCGACGGAGTGGTACTGGGTATGGCGTATCGGCTGCGGCCGCCGGATCACCGGCTAAAATGACATGTTACTTATGAACTTGGCTGAGGCCGCCGGATCACCGGCTATCTATTGTTGAGATGATGGCGTAACGGGAAATATATTAAAAAGCTCAGATTTTATGAAATTGGCTGCGGCCGCCGGATTGCCGGCTAAATTAAATATTGTTTTGACGGTGGCGTATCGGTGAAAATTTTTAAAGCTCAAATTTTTATTTACTTACCTACGGCATTAATCATGTTTTTAAATCATGTCTTAAATAATTGCCCATGCTTAAGTTTTTAAATTATGAAATTAAATGTGTCTTTAAAGTATGCATTATCTTCGCATTTTTTTTAAAATGTTTTTATGCATGGCAAAAAGTTTTATCTTAATTACTAAAAATCTAACCCCTTTATTGCTATGTAAGGATTGACTTACTCAGTATTTTATAATACTGATAAAAACCGTTGTTCATTTTTTTTCTGTTACAGAGTACGGAGCATGATCACTCATTGGGGGATCATTTTGGGTACTTAATTATTTATTTTACGTGACTTGCATGAACGGGTCTGTTAAACCCGTGGTTTGGCCATGTCGGCCCTATATTTCAAATTCCGCTGCATACACTTTACTTCCGCTGCGTACTTTATATATATTCTCGCTGCAACTCTGATGTAATATTTTTAAATTATCTATGAATGGGCTACTTGAATATTTTAAATCCTGAAAAACCATAGCCTTGCATCTCTTTAGTGAGCTCGGAGAAACCGTGTCTTGCTAGGGAGGTGCGGCGGTGGCATCCCGGCCTGGGTTACCAAATCCGGGGTGTTACAGTGTGGTATCAGAGCCCAGACTATTTTAAAACTACTATTTTAAAGAGCCCGTAATATTTTTAAACTATTATTTTCAAGTATTATTATTTTTAAAGTTATCATTTCTAAACTAGTAATATATTTTAAAGATCTCAATTATTATTTTGAAGTTAAGGCCCAAATTTTTAGCCCAAAATTTTTTTTTGAAGCCCAAGAAATTATTTTGGCCCAATAGCCTTGTTTTTATTAAAAGCCCAAATAATTTATTTCTTTCGGCCCAATATAGCGGCCCAAACCTTTTATCCTTATTTTAGTCTATCCATGGAATAAATTTACTTTTAAAACCTATGGATAAATAAATGTACGCATAAAATTTTTTTCGGGGGGGATCATCACTGCATGTGCATATTGCATTTCTATACCTTAGAGAACCTAGAAGCGTTATGTGTAACCTAGATCTTTTTCTTGCGCTAGATGGCTAACCAAGACATGATGAACTTAATGGTCAAAATGATGAACGCTTACTTTGATTCCCAACAAACCATACAACAAATGGAACATCGTATGGCCCAATTGGAGGCAAATCTGCACCATATGGGAAACTTAAGAGAGGCGGACCACCACCGCATAAACCAACTCAAAGACCAAATCCAAAACCTCATTACACAAAATCTATCTCTAAAAGGAACTTGTTGATGCTCATGGGGAGGACTTGAACCACATTTTCCTTAAAAATCTAAATCATTTGTTCTTGCAACAGATGGCGCCTCGAGGACGACCAAGGAAATTCCCTGCCACCCCCAACACCCACGGCACGCCGGGACAACCCAATGAGCAGGCACCTAACGCGGAGGTGCCAAACCCGGCAGGACCAATGCCCAACCCTACGGAAGGGCGACTGAAAAATGTGGAGGAATTACTAGTCGCACTGGGTAATGCTTACGTTAACCAGGGAGGAGCTGCCGCGGCGCCACCACCGGAAGCGAGGATCAACTACTTGGCTGCGGTGAACCCCTACCGACCTTCTCATTACGTCGGGGAGGAAGACCCCGCTTAGTTGGAAGAATGGTTGAGAACCTTCGACAAATTGCTAAAGGCGGTGAGATGCCCGGAGGGGGAGAAGGTTCATGTGGCCTCGTACTATCTGGGTGGCGAGGCCGACGACTGGTGGCAGGCTACCCAAGGGAAGCTGGCAGAGGATGACGAACCTTACTCGTGGAACGAGTTCATGGAGTTACTCCGGGAGCGCTTCTACCCGATGAGTACTAAGGCAGCACTGTACGAGGAGTTCTCATCCCTGAAGCAGGGAGAGAAATCTGTCCAAGAATACTATGCACGGTTTAAGGAATTGGTGAGATTTGCGCCCAGGATGGTACCTACTGACGGGGAGAAGGCGCAAAAGTTCGAAATGGGATTGAACTTGTCGATTCGAGAGGTGATTACTGGAGTTTATTACCCGGACTTGCAATCTGTCTACGATCGGGCAGTAGCAGTAGCACGAGTGCAACAGCTAAAGAGGAAGGCTACTGGGGAATCTAGCCGAGGGGCGCAAGGCCCAGACAAAAGGAACAGCGATAACCGGGCGAGCAACACTATTGGCGGGAACAACTTTCGGCGAGGGCCGAACGGGAATGCTCAAAACAACTATGGTCGGAATGTCAACCAAGGAGGACGAATGCCGCCGTGCCCAAGGTGTGGCAGGCTGCACCTGGTAAGGAAATGTCCTCAGATGGGCGAGTGCTTCCGATGCGGCCGAATTGGCCATCGGAGGGAGGAATGTCGAACCCGACTCGAGAACATCGCAAAAAGAGAAGACTTGGTCATTGGACCTAACAAGCCGTTCAACCAGGGGGGTAGAAATGGCAACAATCAAGGATATCGGCCTCTCCCAAATCCGAACCAGCAGCAAAACGCGAACCCAAATCAAAACCAACCAGCCAATCAAGGGAGGCCGATGGGGAGGTTGAACGTGATCAACCAGGCTGACATACCCGAGCATGGTGACGTGATGACAGGTACTTTCCATGTCCTAAGTACTCCACTTAGAGTCTTATTTGATTCCGGAGCCAGTTGTTCGATTTTATCTTCGAGAGTCGTAACCGAACTAGATCTACCTAAGTGCGAGATGATTAGCTTAAGCATCCAACTGCCCTCTGGAGAAGTAATAACCTGCTCTAAACGCTACAATGGAATACCCATAGTGATAAAGAACGTAGAGTTTTTCGCAAACTTGGTAGAGATCAACGTCAGAGACTTTGACGTCATACTAGGAATGGATTGGCTAACCCGGTATAAGGCCGTGATCGAGTGTCAAAAGCAAAAGATCACGTTGTCAAAAAGTAGGGGAAAAAGAGTCATCTTCTACTCTCAACCCCCTAAGAAATCTAACAAGATAGTCAACGTCCTAGAGTTAGGTAGCCTAATGCGTAAGGGCCACACGCTATACGCATGCTACGTTCACAACCTCGAGTCTGAAGGAGTAAAGATAGACAACATTCCGGTGGTGAGGGAATACCCGGATGTGTTTCCAGATGACGTTCCTGGCATGCCCCCTGAGAGGGATCTCGAGTTCACCATAGATCTCATCCCGGGAACGGAACCGGTATCAAAGGCTCCTTACCGCATGGCACCGCCGGAGATGAAGGAACTAAAGGAACAGCTCGAAGAATTGCTGGAAAAGGGATATATTCGACCGAGTACGTCTCCATGGGGAGCACCGGTCTTGTTCGTCAAAAAGAAGGATGGGAGTCTGAGACTGTGTATCGACTACAGAGGACTTAATCAAGTCACTATCAAGAACAAGTACCCGTTGCCCAGAATCGAGGATCTATTTGACCAGCTGAAGGGAGCTACTGTGTTCTCCAAGATCGACCTGCGTTCGGGATATCATCAGATGCGAATTGCTGAGAAGGACATCCCGAAGACAGCGTTCAGGACTCGCTATGGGCACTACGAATTCACAGTACTGTCATTCGGATTGACGAACGCCCTGGCGATGTTCATGAACCTCATGAACAATGTGTTCCGAGGACTATTAGATAAATGCGTTGTGGTATTCATAGACGACATCTTGGTCTACTCAAGGGACGAGAAGGAACATTCCGAGCACTTGCATAAAGTGCTGAGGATCCTCCGAGAAAATCAGCTATATGGGAAGTTGTCCAAATGCGACTTCTGGCTGAGGGAAGTAACATTCCTTGGGCATATCGTATCCGCCAGCGGAGTGGCGGTGGACCCGGCAAAGATCTCGGCTGTAACCGAGTGGGTACCACCGAAGAGCCCAACGGAGATAAGAAGTTTTCTCGGACTGGCGGGCTACTACAGGCGATTTGTACCAGACTTCTCCAAAATCGCCCGCCCGTTGACGCAACTGCTGAAGAAGGGGGTGAAGTATGACTGGACGGGCGAGTGCGAAGCCGCGTTCCAGGGACTGAAGAAACAACTTACCACGGCGCCGGTGTTGGCGCTACCATCAGAGCATGGAGACTTCGAGGTGTATAGCGACGCCTCGAGAGAAGGACTGGGATGCGTACTGATGCAGGATCAAAAGGTCATAGCGTACGCATCACGACAACTGAAACCGCATGAGCAAAACTACCCGACGCACGACCTGGAACTGGCCGCGGTCGTGTTTGCCCTGAAAATCTGGAGACACTATCTCTATGGGCGGAAGTGTCGGATGTTCACCGACCATAAGAGCCTCAAGTACATATTCACGCAAAGAGAACTGAACTTGAGGCAGAGGAGATGGTTGGAACTGATCAAAGATTACGACCTAGAAGTGGCGTATCACGAGGGCAAGGCCAACGTCGTGGCCGACGCCTTGAGTCGGAAGGCGCAACACGTCACGAACTCACTGGTGATACCGGCCGAGTTGTACAAAGATTTGGCGAAATTAAACCTGGAACTGGTGCATCCCGGTACGGTAACCGAGGTCGTCAACGCAATGGTAGTAAGCCCTACCATATACGAAGAAATACGACTCGCCCAGTCGAGTGATGAACAGATGAAGGAAATAAGGAGAAGCATTGCCGAAGGAAAGGCAGTAGATTTCCAGATTCATGAGGACGGGAGCATCCGCTTCAGGGGAAGATGGTGTATACCGCGGAAATCCATAGATCTGAAGAAGAAGGTGATGGAGGAAGGACATAGCACCCCCTACTCGGTCCACCCCGGAGGAGATAAGCTATACAAGGACTTGAAGAAAAATTATTGGTGGCCGAACATGAAGAGAGAGGTGGCCGAATTCGTGGCAAGGTGCCTTACCTGCCAGAAGATCAAGGCAGTACGGCAAAAGCCCTTAGGATTAATGCAACCATTGGAGATCCCAAGCTGGAAGTGGGATAGTATCTCTATGGATTTCGTTTCAGGGTTACCACGTTCGCCAAAAGGAATGAATAAGATCTGGGTAATCGTGGATAGGTTAACGAAGGCCGCCATCTTCATCCCGATGAAGGACACTTGGACAATGGACCAACTAGCAAGAGCGTACGTAGACAATGTGGTGCGCCGGCACGGGGTGCCGCATGATATCATCTCGGATAGGGATAGCAGATTCGTCTCCCAGTTTTGGACCAAGCTGCAAGCAGCTCTGGGGACACAGATAAAGATGAGTACGGCGTTCCACCCTATGACGGATGGACAGACGGAGCGAACTATACAGACGCTGGAGGACATGTTGAGGGCTTGTGTGTTGGAATTCAAGGGAAGTTGGGAGCACCATTTACCATTAATCGAGTTCTCCTATAACAACAGTTACCATGCGAGCATCGGCATGGCGCCCTTCGAGGCACTATATGGACGAAGATGCCGGAGCCCATTGAGTTGGGAAGAGAACGATCGAGTAATGACAGTAGGACCACAACTGGTGGAGGACATGGCTCAGCAAGTTAAGGTTATCCAGGGGAAGATGAGAGCCGCTCAGGACCGGCAAAAGAGTTATGCGAACGCGAGACGGCAGGACTTGGAATTTCAAGTCGGTGACAAGGTCATGCTGAAGGTCTCACCGATAAGAGGCGTAATGCGCTTTGGCAAGCGAGGGAAACTGAGCCCACGATACATAGGGCCGTATGAGATTCTCGAGAGAGTGGGGAATCTAGCGTACCAGCTGGCACTGCCGCCTCAACTAGCACGCGTCCACAACGTGTTTCACGTCTCCCAACTAAGGAAGTATGTGCCCGACGCATCGCATGTACTCCAACCGGACGTAATCGAACTGGATGATGACTTAACCTATGAAGAAACCCCGGTGAAAATACTCGACCACAAGGAGAGGGTGACAATGAATAAAACTGTAAGGATGGTCAAGGTCTTGTGGTCCAACCACGAAATGGAGACGGCAACCTGGGAATTGGAAGCCAACATGCGACAACGTTACCCTACCCTCTTCCAAAATGACCGGACCACAGTTATGGGAGCATAACTGTATTCTTAAGGGGGGAGGCTGTAACACCCAAGGAAAACCAAATTCAAATTGTTTTGAACTACGTAATGACTTGATCCCTTCACAGGGTACGTAGGCAACTTGGAAATTTCAATTCTGGGTTCAGTCAAACAATAATCAAACAATAATCAAACAATAATCAAACAATAATCAAACAATAATCAAACAACAAACGACGATCAACAATCGAACAATAATTCAATAACACAATATCGCAAATAGTAAACAAAAAGGACCATAACTCTTCGCGCGAGAAAAGCCGAAGCACAACTTCGGGGACGAAGTTGATTCTTAACGGGGGGAGAATGTAACACCCCAGATTTTATCAACGTCCAAGGGAATAAAATTTATTCCGATCAATGTCGAAATATATCCGAGAAGAAGAAAATAATTTATCACAATAAATTATTGCTCGGAAATGAAACGCCGATAGATTTAAATTCAAATGGAATAAAAGAGGGAAAGGAAGCCCGAAGACATTCCATGAATTGAGTCAAAATAATTGGAATTAAATTCATGAAGGAAAAGAATTTTAATTCCAAGAACCCGTGAAGCCGGAAGAAATTTAATGATACAAGTTATTGCACGGGAATCAAAAGACGACGAATTGGAAGCCGACGAAACCGAGACCGACGGACTTAAGATTTTAACATGAAGTTCATTTGAGTCAAGATAAATTTAAGATAAGAATTTATGATCCGAGAATGACCCGAAAAATCAAGCCCGAAACCGTAGGAGGATAGAAGTCCGAAAGAGAGGAGGAAAAGCACGACGGATCGCACGACCCCGCCCGGACCGAAGTCCAGGCGAGGGTGGCGCGCACCCGGCGCGGGGTTTAGCCAAACAGCGCGCCAACCCCGCGCCATTCACGCGGCGACGTTTGTCGCGTTTTGGGTGGCGCGCACCCGGCGCGGCTTTTGGCCGATTCGCGCGCCAACCCCGCGCCAACGTCCTGACAGCAGCCATTGTCGCGTTTTGGCGACTTTCTTGCCATATTCCTTGACCCCAACGCGAGAATCTTGCTTGGTCACGGGGGAGGCATCTTTTGGACGTCATTAGTTGTCCATAACACTCCATTTTCAGTCATCAAACACCCCAAGTTCCTCCCAAACTCTCCAAAGACTCTCCCTAAGCCAAACACCTTCCGGCGAACTTCCGGCGAACTTTCCGGCAATCAAATCCTACCAAGGTAGTGTGGAGAGCAAGGATTTGCAGGCATTGGATTGTTGGTAAGGTGTAAATCAAGTTCCTTATTGCTTTAAGATCATAATCAACCTTCTAACTTACGGATCTTTACTTGAAAACACGTTCGTAGCCAAAGGAGAAGAAGAACGTGTTGCGTAGATCCGTTCGTGGCGATTTTGGACAAATCGATCAACCTTAGAACGTTCAAGGAACTCACTCTCTGTAAGTTAATAACTTACATATCAATACGGGTGGTTTAAAGACATCCGAAACATTGGATCTTAAACGAAACGTTAAAATCAAACCTAAAAACCCCAATCTACGTATTTTCTGAAATCCGAGCAAAACTCTTACTTCAAGCGTTCAAACCTGAAAACTCAAAACTAAGATTTTGATCCTAAGATCTTCAGCTATGTTGTGTAAAAATTTCAGAATTTTTCATCAAGTTTTGATACCCCAAATCAAGTCGGACATATTCTGCGTTTTTAAGAACTTTCAAAAATTTACAGATTTCTTAACCGAACTTGATGAGCATATTTCTATCATTTCTAGTCCGAACCAATCTTCATGATCTAAACAAAAGTTATAGATCTATGAGTCTTGAATACCTCTGTAAAATTTCATGCATTTTCATCAAGTTTTGAAACCCCAAACCGAATCGGACATATTCTGCGTTTTAAAGAATTTTCAAAGGTTCACAGATTTCTTAACCGAACTTGATGAGCATATTTCTATCATTTCTAGTCCGATCCAATCTTTGAGTTCTAAACAAAAGTTGCATATAATCATGTCTAGTATGTGCATATAAAATTTCAGAATTTTTGAAGCTCATTTGATATGTTAAAAAGTCAAATCTTTGAGATGTGTCAAACCTGAATCCTGACAGCATACTATTTGAGTAGAAAACTTGATTTTTGACATGCTTCCCATCGTTTTTACGAAAAACTCAAAACATGAAAGTTGTTCATTGGGATGTTTTTGAGCTACTGTGAAAATTTCAGATCAATCGCCTAAGAGATGGATTTTTAAACTGAAAAGGGCGTAAACTGTGACATCGATCGATTTTTGAAATCTTTTAAACAACGATCGAAATCTTGTGATACGATAAAGCTATATTTTTGAAAATCCCGTTACACTAAAGTTGAAACAATATCGGTTACATAAAAATCAGGGGGTGAGTGCTCTGCAGGGTGCCCTCCTAATTGTTCATCTTGTGCCAAAACGGCAATGATTATCACGCGCGAAAGATCACCAAAACAGCATCTTATATCTTGGCCTATCCTCTCGAGTGTATCCGTATGGGTTACTCGAGGCTCGACGGAGCGGTACTGGATATGGCATATTTGGTCACAAGAGACCAACTGCCTACCTTCTCGAGTGTATCCGTATGGGTTACTCGAGGCTCGACGGAGTGGTACTGGGTATGGCGTATCGGCTGCGGCCGCCGGATTACCGGCTAAAATGACATGTTACTTATGAAATTGGCTGAGGCCGCCGGATCACCGGCTAACTGTTACTATCGATATTGGCTGTTATTATTTTGGCCTATCCTCTCGAGTGTATCCGTATGGGTTACTCGAGGCTCGACGGAGCGGTACTGGATATGGCGTATTTGGTCACAAGAGACCAACTGCCTACCCTCTCGAGTGTATCCGTATGGGTTACTCGAGGCTCGACGGAGTGGTACTGGGTATGGCGTATCGGCTGCGGCCGCCGGATCACCGGCTAAAATGACATGTTACTTATGAACTTGGCTGAGGCCGCCGGATCACCGGCTATCTATTGTTGAGATGATGGCGTAACGGGAAATATATTAAAAAGCTCAGATTTTATGAAATTGGCTGCGGCCGCCGGATTGCCGGCTAAATTAAATATTGTTTTGACGGTGGCGTATCGGTGAAAATTTTTAAAGCTCAAATTTTTATTTACTTACCTACGGCATTAATCATGTTTTTAAATCATGTCTTAAATAATTGCCCATGCTTAAGTTTTTAAATTATGAAATTAAATGTGTCTTTAAAGTATGCATTATCTTCGCATTTTTTTTTAAAATGTTTTTATGCATGGCAAAAAGTTTTATCTTAATTACTAAAAATCTAACCCCTTTATTGCTATGTAAGGATTGACTTACTCAGTATTTTATAATACTGATAAAAACCGTTGTTCATTTTTTTTCTGTTACAGAGTACGGAGCATGATCACTCATTGGGGGATCATTTTGGGTACTTAATTATTTATTTTACGTGACTTGCATGAACGGGTCTGTTAAACCCGTGGTTTGGCCATGTCGGCCCTATATTTCAAATTCCGCTGCATACACTTTACTTCCGCTGCGTACTTTATATATATTCTCGCTGCAACTCTGATGTAATATTTTTAAATTATCTATGAATGGGCTACTTGAATATTTTAAATCCTGAAAAACCATAGCCTTGCATCTCTTTAGTGAGCTCGGAGAAACCGTGTCTTGCTAGGGAGGTGCGGCGGTGGCATCCCGGCCTGGGTTACCAAATCCGGGGTGTTACACTTATGGTACGTACCATTATATGGTCTCAATTACAAAATTCAGGTAAAAAGATAATAATAAAAAAAATGAGATATTTTGTTTTTGCATTTAGCATAGCATGATTTAATTGTTATAGATAGAGTCATGAAGTTATAAAAATTAATACATACTAGTAAGTAACCCGTCGAGACTCGACGGGCATAATTATATATATACTTATATTGCATAAAATAATAATAGATTATATTTTGAGTAATGAAAAATGTATAATAATTTTATATCTATTCGAAAGAGGATTTTATGATAATGTAATTTAATTATTTTTATTAAAACTAACTAAGAAATCGTATTATACCGTCTTCTTTAGCTTTTGTGACTTATCCAGTACAAACCTAACAGATCAATAAAAATAATTATTAAAATAATATTTTTATTTAATTTGAAATTAAAATTAAAATAAAACAAAATTTGTATATAAGTATTAAGCATAATATAAAAATTTCCTTACAATCTGCTGAAAATTTCATTCCTGAAAATCTCATTGGTAGGGGCTAGTATAGCACTATTTTTAAAAATATTTGAACTTGAAGTGGTGCAGTTTATATTTGTATATGTACTCGTAAAAATTTTGGCTATAGGATGACCCGTAGAGTTTATAAGAATATCATCCGAAATGTCACATCTGATTGTAAGTCTATAAAATCAATACCGGCCTTACCATCACCTACATCAAATATCCATTTTGCAAAGTTTCTGTTATATATAAATTTTATTGTAAACATTTCTTGTGGTATCTTGAGTTAATCATTCTTAATTGCATATCAATACTTTGAGCCACATTTTGCTAGTGACACGAAATATTGCAACATAACTATTCATGGCTTAAAAATTACTCCCTCCGTCCCAGGTAAGATGTCTCGTTTGACTTTTTGACACTGTTCATTGTTCAACTTTGACTTAATATTATTGTAAGTATATATTTGAAAAAAATTGTCGAGTTTGGTCTTGTTAGATTCGTCTAATCGTATAATTTTAGAATATATATTTTGCAAAATTTTTACTTGTATATATTTTGAGATATTAACTATTAAAAAAATGCATTGGATTGTGTGCAGAAGTCCAATAGGACATCTTAGTTGGGACAGAGGGAGTATTTTGGAAGATAAAATCCAATATTCTTTAAAGATTGACATTGACTTTTGTTTATAATTATAGCAAAACAAAATACAAGTTGAAATTTTCTCTAGGGATGGCAAAAAAATCTGTACCCAATGGTGAAAGCCGAAAATCGAATTTTAGGTATGATTTTGGGGAGAGGATTATTGAGAATAGGCCGGGGATCAGAGATTTTCTCGAGGATTTTTTCAGGGATGGGGACGGGGGCCCATCCCCGATATATTTATATATATTACATTTTTTAACTTTTAGATAGTATATTTAATATTTTGTATGTTATATTTTATTGATTTTTACTAAAGTCCATTAGACCATTACTTAAAAAAAAAACCACCTAAACCCTAGTATAACCTCCATTGGTAATAAATCAAATTATATTATTAATATACAATATATATTTTGCATCATTAACTTTATTCATATATTTATAATTTGCTTTATAATTCAATTTTAAAAGAAAAATATAGAAAGCAAATGTTGTGGATTTGTTTATTTATTATTATATTGTATGAATTATCGAATTTTATTATGTGAAATTGAGTATTTAACATTCAAAGTGTAGTTTGATAGGTTGATTATATATTGAAAACAATGGAGTATAAAATTTTGATGTGGATTATAATTTATTGTTAAACAATTTGTGTGTGTTTTAATATTAAAATTTAAAAAAAAAAATTGGTTTGTAAAATGAATCCTTGATAAGTCCTAATGGGGATCGGAGAAATTATAATAACCGATGTGATCCCCGATAAAATCCCGGACGGAAATTGGGCCGGTTTTGAGGATTAAAAATGCTATTGGGGAGGAGGATGGGGTACTACTCCCTGTCCCGAAATCGGTCCATTGTCATTCCTAATTTTCTCATTTGAAATCGAATAAGGAATTTGGTTAAATCAAATAGGCTCATCGTCGTTCTACAAATCTATAATTTTTTACTTTCATGATTTTCCGAAAGTTAGTTTAACCTCAATAATATGACTCCGCATCTTGGTTACTATCAACATATTTACATTGCATACTTTATTTGATGAATGTATATTCCTAATAAGCATGACTATGCAACCCTAATTCAACTATATTTCATGATTCAGTAATCCAGAACAATTGACCGTGTTTAGATATTCCAGTGAAAATAATTCATTGGCATTATCTACGCTTTCATCCTCTTGACAAATATTATTAGAACTAATATATATACATTTTCATTTGCAAACCTACATTCTCTGATGTAATCATTCATCGTGTCAACAATCTCATTGGTAGGGACTAGTATAGCAATATCTTTAAAAATATCTGGATTTGAAGTGGTACAATTTATATTTGTATAAGTATTCTCAATAGTTGCTTATATAGGATCTTTTGTAGAGTTTATAAAATTATCATATGGAAATATCACATCTAATTGTACATCTCCAATATCAATACCAGATTTACAAATTACCATAACCTACATGAAGAATTCATTGTGCAAATTCCTGCCATATATAATTTTCATTTTAAACATTTCTTATTATATCTTGGGTTAATCCATCTTAATTACATATTAATACTTCAAGTCCTCTCTTTCCGGTGACACGAGATATTGCAACGTATCACTAACATGAGTAAAAATTGATTTTTGAAGATAGAGTCCAACATTCTTTAAAGATTGACATTTACTTTTTTGTTTATAGACACAGTAAAACAAAATGCGAATGTGACTTTTTTCCTCTGAAATCAAATGAGAAATTTGGTTAATTCAGACGTGCTCATAATCATTCTATCAATCAAGAATTTTCATCCCAAATAATGAGCTTGTTTTAATTAGAAGAAAGGTTAAATAATTTTTTGTGATAATTTTTTTGCATGTAGAATTCTCGTCACAATCTAGTGGAATACAAAATCTAGTATGTGCAGTCCTACCTCTTGGAAGGAGTAGGGGTGATATTCCTGTAACACCCCGATTTAATTAACTCATAATTAATTTAATTTAGTTATGGTTAATTAACAAAAGACGTAGTATGTGGATTATTTTGTAGGGAATGCAGATTTAAGTGGGGGATTAAGTGAGTTCAACTCACTAGATAATAAGAGTCAAGTGCACAAATGGGTGCAATGTGGTCAAGACAAGTGGTGTAACTCTTTTAACCCACATTCCGACCCGACCCGAGACCCATGACCCGACCCGGATCCATTTTGACTCTTCAAAAATCAGATTTTGGGTGTTGGAAACCCATTTCTTCACCCTCATGTTCTCTTTCCCGTCACCCCTCTTGAAGGAGCTAGGGTTCATGCCCAAATTCTTCCAATCCTCAAGTTCTTGCTAAAATCACTTAGGAAATCCATCCTACAACTTGAGGTAAGTGTTTTTCATAGTTAATTACATGTTTTGGTGGAGTTAGAAGTGTTTTTGGTGGGTGTTCTTGTTAGTGACGAAAATTGGGGATCTTTGCCAATTCTTGTAGTTGAAGCTTGGATTCTTGTTTGGAAGCTGAATTAGTGTTGGAGGAAGCTAAGGTTAGTACTTGAGACCATCTTGGTGTTGTTGATTTCAGTTTTTAAGCTTCAAATGGTTTCAAGATCAAGAAATCATGTTCTTGGATGAATTATGATGTTTGGAGCTTGATTCTTGCAATATAGGCTTGGAATTGTTGATTGGAAGCTTGCAGGTTGAGAAGAGGAGCTTGGAGACTCATCTACATATCAGGCAAGGGTAGAGATAGGCCTAAATGGGGCATAATCGGTGGAATGGCCGGAAACCGCCATTTCCATCGTTTCTGGTGTGTCGGCGCGCACTTGGCGCGCCCTTAAGCCAAACAGCGCGCGGACAGCGCGCGAAGACACGAACCACGACGGACCTGTGTTGGCGCGGGGTTGGCGCGGTTTTCTTAAGAAAACCGCGCGGGGAGCGCGCCAACCCCCCTGTCCGCGTGATTCGTTCGCTCGTTTTTCCGATTCTTCGTCCTTCGTGTTTCCTTAGTTCTTCTTATGCTTCTAGCATGCCATAACTATCATTATGCTCACAATCTTTGAACTTAGTTGCGATTAGCGGTGATCTACTATGCCTTAGTTAAGATCGAGACTTGTTTCGCTTCTATGACGATATGTGTGGATGCCGATATGTGGGACTTGGCACACCCCGGATTATACTTAACCCGAGATGAGTGATTGAATTGAATGTGAATATCTGTGATGATATGTGAATATCTGTGATGATATGTTGAGACTGAAAAATAATGCCACGACGGTAGGACACGCTATGCTTACGAGTCGGTATCCGCTGGGCATAGTGGGGTCTCTACCCAGAAGCATTTGGCTAGAAAGGGCTCATGACCCTTAGCCTGACCCGCTTGCCGTAAGCCACGATCTCAGCTGTTAGTGTCCGCGGCGGGGGCACTGTGGGTATATCTCTCGACCATTAAGGGGAGTGGACCCTTATATGGGAGGGAATACCGACCATGGTACCTAGGTGCGCGCTAGGCATGCTTATGTGTTGCATTTAGGGTAGATAGACATTCTAGGTCATAACATTTCATCTCATCATCCATCATTCATCTTATTTGCAGTGGTTGAAGCACCGGTATGGGACGGTGTGATGTTTACTTATTTGCACTGTTCAATTTTTATGTTATGCCTAACAAATGTTAAAAACGGAATATATCTCCACCTATATGTATAAATATACTTTAGGGAATCAAGTTAATTCTTGTTTCCCCTTATGCCGATTCTTCTATTCTTGCTCAGTACCTTGTACTGACCCTTGCTATGTTTTTATGTATAGATATTCCCGGGGAGGACGCAGAGCCTGAGCACGATGTGGGGTTTGGGGATGAGTGATCTACCTAGGGATGCATTAGCATGTTGTGGACTTATGTGCTTGTCTTGAATAATATGCTATGACTCTATTATCTTGTCTCGTACTGCTTGTGGTACCGATCGGTACATTATGTTCTGTCTTGTGTGTTACTTAATATCTCTGACAGGTTGAGATGAGTCTGTTATGTCGACTGGTAAGTCGCATGAATAAGGCTTGTAAGCCGGATTTCTGTTATGATGAGAGGTTTCCTTTCTGGATTTGTATTATGATTCATTGGCTTCCTGTTACTTGGCTACGTGTTATTGATCTTAAATTGATTGGCCAACAGTTTAAGAGAGGTAACACGGCAGTGACGTCACAGAAATTTGGTTTTAAATTTTTGGGGCGTTACAATTCCACTGGATGCTACATGCAACACAATATCACTTCTCCCACGAAGGGCTAAACATAATATTTTCTAAATAAATTATCGATAAATGTCTTGTTATTCCACCACGTTAAGAAAAAAGAATTAATTATTATCACAATCAACTACATACATTATTTTATTATAAATATTTCTTTGCTCATTAATCAAGAAAGGTTAATAGCTTATCATGATCCGCCTTCATTTCTTCTTATTATAATATGTCTCTTCTAGTATTAAAATATTATCTGTTTCAGACGTTAAAACTCCATTTAGTACTGGAATTCCAGATAAAATTTTCAAATTTATAGAATTTGCAGCAATTAACCTGTCAATTTCTATGAAAGCTAGATTTATATGTGTTCTTCCGTCAATTGCAAATCTGTTAAAATATAGATTAATGAAGTATTTCTCAAAAAATAGATTAAAAAAACTAACCTTCTTTATTTATTGATGGATCTATTCGCACCCCCAACAACTCATTATACACTTGATTCTTTTATTTATAATATGCTTTATGAAAATAACTAATTTACTCTAAACCAATTATCCATAGAATATAAATTTTCAAAATCTCTTAATAATTATAACTTTTTTGTATTATTTTTAATATAATAAAACATAGTAAATAAGATTTGTACTATTTAGTATATTTATATACAATTAGAATGATATAATTATAAAATATAGTATTTTGTAACGATTAGCAACTATAAAATTGTATATTACTTTTAGTAAAGATATATTTGTATATTTCTTTTAGGAGAATTGATATATTTTTGTAAATACATGACCTATATATATACATTAATTAATATATATACACTTTTTTCCATATATCTATTAATATATCTTTTAATAATATAAAATTCATATATACATTGCAAATTCCATATCAATTTAAAATTTCAAATCTTTAAAAACTAAAAATTGTGGGAACTCTATATAAATTGAAAATTAAATACTACTATCTTTTAAAAAGAAAAATTTGGGATTTCATATACACATTAATACATATTTAATATGAATAAATAAATATGATGTGCAATGTACATTTTGATTACATAATTTATCACACCAAAAAAATATAACCAAAATTGAAACTATACCTACACAAAATTACTGACATTACAATATGATCACTATTGAAAATGTCTATTCATGTCATAATAATCCTATGGTGTAAACCTCAAAAAATCTATAAGTAAATAATAAATGCAGTAATAAAATCTAAAATAGACAAAATAATAAAATCCAAAATAGATAAAATAAAAATTCAAAATTTCAAATTTTATCTTTCAAATCTTTTTAAAAGTGAATAAGTCTCTAATGAATAAATAAATAAATGCAAAATTTTAAAATTAGTAAATTAAAAATATAATGCAAAATAATATAAAATAAAAAATGCAAAATTTTGAATTTCAAATCTTTCAAATATATTTAAGAGTGAAGATTGTGAACTCCATATAAATTAAAAATTACATATATTTCAAAAACTAAAAATCTATAACGAATAAATAAATAAATAAATGCAAAAATCTAAATTAATAAATTAAATGCAAAAATCTATAAAAATTAGAAATTTGTAATGGAGACACCACATTAAATATAGGATAAGTTGTTCACTAATGCTTTAATATATATACTAGTAAGTAACCCGTCGAAACTCGACGGGCATAATTATATATTTTATAATATATATACTTATATTGCATAAAATAATAGTAATATTGTAACACCCCAGATTTTATCAACGTCCAAGGGAATGAAATTTATTCTGATCAATGTCGAAATATATCCGAGAAGAAGAAAATAATTTACCACAATAAATTATTGCTCGGAAATGAAACGCCGATAGATTTAAATTCAAAATGGAATAAAAGAGGGAAAGGAAGCCCGAAGACATTCCATGAATTGAGTCAGAATAATTGGAATTAAATTCATGAAGGAAAAGAATTTTAATTCCAAGAACCCGTGAAGCCGGAAGAAATTTAATGATACAAGTTATTGCACGGGAATCAAAAGACGACGAATTGGAAGCCGACGAAACCGAGATCGACGGACTTAAGATTTTAACATGAAGTTCATTTGAGTCAAGATAAATTTAAGATAAGAATTTATGATCCGAGAATGACCCGAAAAATCAAGCCCGAAACCGTAGGAGGATAGAAGTCCGAAAGAAAGGAGGAAAAGCACGACGGATCGCACGACCCCGCCCGGACCGAAGTCCAGGCGAGAGTGGCGCGCACCCGGCGCGGGGTTTAGCCAAACAGCGCGCCAACCCCGCGCCATTCACGCGGCGACGTTTGTCGCGTTTTGGGTGGCGCGCACCCGGCGCGGCTTTTGGCCGATTCGCGCGCCAACCCCGCGCCAACGTCCTGACAGCAGCCATTGTCGCGTTTTGGCGACTTTCTTGCCATATTCCTTGACCCCAACGCGAGAATCTTGCTTGGTCACGGGGGAGGCATCTTTTGGACGTCATTAGTTGTCCATAACACTCCATTTTCAGTCATCAAACACCCCAAGTTCCTCCCAAACTCTCCAAAGACTCTCCCTAAGCCAAACACCTTCCGGCGAACTTCCGGCGAACTTTCCGGCAATCAAATCCTACCAAGGTAGTGTGGAGAGCAAGGATTTGCAGGCATTGGATTGTTGGTAAGGTGTAAATCAAGTTCCTTATTGCTTTAAGATCATAATCAACCTTCTAACTTACGGATCTTTACTTGAAAACACGTTCGTAGCCAAAGGAGAAGAAGAACGTGTTGCGTAGATCCGTTCGTGGCGATTTTGGACAAATCGATCAACCTTAGAACGTTCAAGGAACTCACTCTC
Organism: Hygrophila difformis; assembly: GCA_030278955.1. Taxonomy (NCBI): domain Eukaryota; kingdom Viridiplantae; phylum Streptophyta; class Magnoliopsida; order Lamiales; family Acanthaceae; genus Hygrophila; species Hygrophila difformis. The sequence goes on from JAOANR010000003.1 coordinate 10,641,811, forward strand.
TGTAAGTTAATAACTTACATATCAATATGGGTGGTTTAAAGACATCCGAAACATTGGATCTTAAACGAAACGTTAAAATCAAACCTAAAAACCCCAATCTACGTATTTTCTGAAATCCGAGCAAAACTCTTACTTCGAGCGTTCAAACCTGAAAACTCAAAACTAAGATTTTGATCCTAAGATCTTAAGCTATATTGTGTAAAAATTTCAGAATTTTTCATCAAGGTTTGATACCCCAAATCAAGTCGGACATATTCTGCGTTTTAAGAACTTTTGAAAATTAACCGACTTCAAAACCGAACTTGATGAACTTATTTCTATCATTTCTAGTACGAACCAATCTTCATGATCTAAACAAAAGCTGTAGATCTATGAGTCTTGAATACCTCTGTAAAATTTCATGCATTTTCATCAAGTTTTGAAACCCCAAATCGAATCGGACATATTCTGCGTTTTAAAGAATTTTCAAAGGTTGACAGTTTTCTTAGCCGAACTTGATGAGCATATTTCTATCATTTCTAGTCCGATCCAATCTTTGAGTTCTAAACAAAAGTTGCATATAATCATGTCTAGTATGTGCATATAAAATTTCAGAATTTTTGAAGCTCATTTGATATGTTAAAAAGTCAAATCTTTGAGATGTGTCAAACCTGAATCCTGACAGCATACTATTTGAGTAGAAAACTTGATTTTTGACATGCTTCCCATCGTTTTTACGAAAAACTCAAAACATGAAAGTTGTTCATTGGGATGTTTTTGAGCTACTGTGAAAATTTCAGATCAATCGCCTAAGAAATGGATTTTTAAACTGAAAAGGCGTAAACTGTGACATCGATCGGTTTTAACTTGTGAATTTTTGAAACTTTTAAACAACGATCGAAATCTCGTGATACGATAAAGCTATATTTTTGAAAATCCCGTTACACTAAAGTTGAAACAATATCGGTTACATAAAATCAGGGGGTGAGTGCTCTGCAGGGTGCCCTCCTAATTGTTCATCTTGTGCCAAAACGGCAATGATTATTACGCGCGAAAGATCACCAAAACAGCATCTTATATCTTGGCCTATCCTCTCGAGTGTATCCGTATGGGTTACTCGAGGCTCGACGGAGCGGTACTGGATATGGCGTATTTGGTCACAAGAGACCAACTGCCTACCCTCTCGAGTGTATCCGTATGGGTTACTCGAGGCTCGACGGAGTGGTACTGGGTATGGCGTATCGGCTGCGGCCGCCGGATTACCGGCTAAAATGACATGTTACTTATGAAATTGGCTGAGGCCGCCGGATCACCGGCTAACTGTTACTATCGATATTGGCTGTTATTATTTTGGCCTATCCTCTCGAGTGTATCCGTATGGGTTACTCGAGGCTCGACGGAGCGGTACTGGATATGGCGTATTTGGTCACAAGAGACCAACTGCCTACCCTCTCGAGTGTATCCGTATGGGTTACTCGAGGCTCGACGGAGTGGTACTGGGTATGGCGTATCGGCTGCGGCCGCCGGATCACCGGCTAAAATGACATGTTACTTATGAACTTGGCTGAGGCCGCCGGATCACCGGCTATCTATTGTTGAGATGATGGCGTAACGGGAAATATATTAAAAAGCTCAGATTTTATGAAATTGGCTGCGGCCGCCGGATTGCCGGCTAAATTAAATATTGTTTTGATGGAGGCGTATCAGTGAGAATTTTAAAAGCTCAAATTTTTATTTACTTACTTACGGCATTATTCATGTTTTAAAATCATGTCTTAAATAATTGCCCATGCTTAAGTTTTTAAATTATGAAATTAAATGTGTCTTTAAAGTATGCATTATCTTCGCATTTTTTTTAAAATGTTTTTATGCATGGCAAAAAAAGTTTTATCTTAATTACTAAAAATCTAACCCCTTTATTGCTATGTAAGGATTGACTTACTCAGTATTTTATAATACTGATAAAAACCGTTGTTCATTTTTTTTTCTGTTACAGAGTACGGAGCATGATCACTCATTGGGGGATCATTTTGGGTACTTAATTATTTATTTTACGTGACTTGCATGAACGGGTCTGTTAAACCCGTGGTTTGGCCATGTCGGCCCTATATTTCAAATTCCGCTGCATACACTTTACTTCCGCTGCGTACTTTATATATATTCTCGCTGCAACTCTGATGTAATATTTTTAAATTATCTATGAATGGGCTACTTGAATATTTTAAATCCTGAAAAACCATAGCCTTGCATCTCTTTAGTGAGCTCGGAGAAACCGTGTCTTGCTAGGGAGGTGCGGCGGTGGCATCCCGGCCTGGGTTACCAAATCCGGGGTGTTACAGAGTGGTATCAGAGCCCAGACTATTTTAAAACTACTATTTTAAAGAGTTCGGAATATTTTTAAACTATTATTTTCAAGTATTATTATTTTTAAAGTTATCATTTCTAAACTAGTAATATATTTTAAAGATCCCAATTATTATTTTGAAGTTAAGGCCCAAATTTTTAGCCCAAATTTTTTTTAGAAGCCCAAGAAATTATTTTGGCCCAATAACCTTGTTTTTATTAAAAGCCCAAATAATTTATTTCTTTCGGCCCAATATAGCGGCCCAAACCTTTTATCTTTATTTTAGTCTATCCATGGAATAAATTTATTTTTTTAAAACCCATGGATAAATAAATGTATGCATGAAATTTTTTTTCGGGGGGGGGGGGGATCATCACTGCATGTGCATATTGCATTTCTATACCTTAGAGAACCTAGAAGCGTTATGTCGTTGTAACCTAGATCTTTTCCTTGCGCTAGATGGCTAACCAAGACATGATGAACTTAATGATCAAAATGATGAACGCTCACTTTGACTCCCAACAAACCATACAACAAATGGAACATCGTATGGCCCAATTGGAGGCAAATCTGCACCATATGGGAAACTTAAGAGAGGCGGACCACCACCGCATAAACCAACTCGAAGACCAAATCCAAAACCTTACTACACGAAATCTATGTTTAAAGGAGCTTGTTGATGCTCATGGGGATGACTTGAACCGCATTTTCGATGACCTACTACCGTCAAGTCCAGTGGAGGAAGATCCGGAAGAGGATCCTACCACTGTGCCGGAGGACGCCTAGAAACGATAGGAGTATCCTATTTTGGTATATCCTACCACTTGTACTAAAAAAAAAATTCCTTTTAAGGAAATAAAATGCAAGATTTATCTATTTAGATAAATTTAAATCCGAAATTATAAAAACATAAAAACACACGATGCATCAAACTATGCAGTACAAACAGAGACATGCACGGAATCAGAGTAACGTCACAGTACTACATCTTAAGAGAAATACCAAACCAAGTCTAACTGAAAACGCAAATGGGAAATACTAAACCAACCGCTGCTAACACAAGTCTAGATAAAACATAAACGGAAAACATAAAGTCACTGATCAGGAGGAGGGAACCGGCGACGCATGTAGTCATCCATCTGACGCATGTAGGCATACATGTCCGTCAAGGTGGCCTGCTGCTCCGCCTGTCTCACAGTGAGCGTGTCCATACGATCCTGATAGAGATCCATCCTAGCATCCAAGGCGTCATAGCGAGCATCCATACTGACACGCATCTCCTGCATCATCTGGAGCATCTGCGTCATGTCCTGACCCCGCGGTGGAACCACACCCTGCTGTGGAACCACAGGAGGAGGAAGTGGTCGCTCAGGAGGAACAACTAGGATCAAACCACCATCCTCAGGCTGCGGGTGCAGTATAGCCCGAGGCGCTCCACGACGCAAAGTGCTGCGCCGGGCGGCATAAGACGGAACACGGTAGTGCTCACCTGGAGCTAAAGGATAGGGGTCCGTCTCGGGAGACGTGCGGATCCCCTGGGCAACGCATAAGCCACAAATGAGGTGTGCGTGAGTGATCACCCTACTCCCTCGACCCCGCCGTAAACCCCTTAGGTTGTCCGCAATGCAAGCGCCCACATTTACCCGGCCGCCCCGTGCGATAAAGCAGATAGTCTCAAAGACATGATCTATGACGATATTACTACGGGTGATCGGCCGAACGCGTCCTAACCAAAGCTGAGCAAGTACACGCCAATGAGCATCCAAAGATGTCAGTCGCAACTCGTGGGGTTCCCCAGTCCGCGGGGGTACCTCGGTACACAAGACACCCCAGGCAGGGGCATAAACCCGACCCTCTGGCTGCGGTCGGAACGCGCCATCATCTGGAAGGCCGAAATAGGTGTTAATCGCCCGAGCACTGAAGTCTAAGTAGCGACCACGAACCCAGACTCGAGAGAGGTCGTCGTCTACCCCAAGACCACTGATGTTGGCGATAACCTCCATGGCTAGATAGCCGGAGGCAACGCCCTCGGGATGTCGTGCAAGACCGGTCCACTGGAGATAACCCAACACGGCACTGATCCGGTCATCGCCCATATGATCGGGGAACAAGCCTCGCTCGGGAACGTAAGCCCTCTTCCGACGAAGCTCGTCGAAATAGAAGTCCTGGGAGGCCATCGTACGGAAACGAAACCGATCATGCCGGCGAGGACGTACCTCGTAAGGGAGACCCCTGAGCCTCGGCTCTCGCTCCTCGTCCTCCTCGGACTCACTGTCGTCATCGCCGCCGCTATCATCACTATCCGGCATCGCCGGAGCGGCAGTACTAGGGCCAGCAGTATCAAGACGAGAAGCCCGTCTCTTGGCCCCCGGAAGGACCATAAGGAACGCCAAGATGAACCACGGAAAAAGAAACATCCTGCGAACACCCAATATCAAGGGTAAGACTAATTTTCAACACATCAATTCACAAGCAAAAATACATAAAGACATCATAAATATAAAGTTCTAACGGGGAAAATCTAGGAGGAATTTAGACCCAATAGCTTGCCAATACATATGGGGAGAGAATCAAACCAAGGAATGTGCCCAAACAAATTCAAAAACCCATTGTGGCATTTTGTCGAACACCTTGTGCGCGCAATAAATTAAGTTCAAAAATATGTTGTAAACACATGGCAATTAACCACAAAACCAAACAATTGCTTGAACAACAAATCATAACCACAAGTGTCAACAAACAACACCAACGAAACCACTTTTACACCAATAACACCAACAAAATCGAAAATTTCATAGTTCCCCTAAATATCCAAGTTCTAGCAAGAAATTCCACAACTTAGGCACATATATACATACCAATATTTCCTAAACAATAGAAAAGGCACCAAAGTACTACATACAACCATTAATTCGCGAGAATTAAGCCGAAAATTTCAAAACCCCAATTTTCATGCCAAAACCCTAATTCCTCAATTCAATCAAATTCTAACAAATCAAGGCATAAAACTTGAAATTGACAAGTGAAAATTTAAGATACATACCTTGCAAAGAGAAATCGAAGTCGGAACTAGGAGAATCCGAGCACGAGGGGACGAATTTGAGAGGAAGTTGGGAGAAATTTCGGAAGGGGAAAGGGGTGAATGGCTCGCACCCCGCGCGAGCCCTATATTCTGCCCCTGGGGGCGCCACGCGGACCCGGCGCGGTAAACCCCCAAAACCCGCGCGGACCCCGCGCGGGTCAAGAAAAATAAAAAAAAAAAAAAATAATAATAATTTATTTACTCCTCTGCTCTACAAAATACGTGTGCACCTAAGCGTGTGAAACGGCAAGACATAGAATTTCAAGTCGTAGATAAGGTCATGTTAAAGATATCACCGATGAAGGGGGTGATGCATTTTGGCAAACGAGGAAAGCTAAGTCCTCGGAATATGGGACCTTATGAAATTCTAGTAAAGGTCGGGAATCTAGCATATCGTCTAGTCTTACCGCCACAATTGGCTAGAGTTCACAATGTGTTCCACATATCACAATTGAAGAAGTATGTGCACGATCCGACCTATGTACTCCAACCGGGAGGAATTAAATTGGTTGATGACGTGAGCTATGAGGAAATTCCGGTACAATTACTCGATGTTAAGGAGAAAATAACAAGGAACAAAACCGTGAGAATGGTCAAGGTTCTTTGGTCGAACCATGAAAGTGAAACAGCAACATGGGAACTAGGAGCCGACATGAAGGAGCGTCATCCGACCCTATTCCAAGATGGTGCAACCACAGTTATGGGAACATAACTGTATTCTTAAGGGGGGGAGGCTGTAACACCCGAGGAAAACCAAATTCAAATTGTTTTGAACTACGTAATGACTTGATCCCTTCACAGGGTACGTAGGCAACTTGGAAATTTCAATTCTGGGTTCAGTCAAAAAAAAAAAAAAAAAAAAAAAAAAAAAAAAAAACCAAACAATAATCAAACAATAATCAAACAACAAACGATGATCAACAATCGAACAATAATTCAATAACACAATATCGCAAATAGTAAACAAAAAGGACCATAACTCTTCGCGCGAGAAAAGCCGAAGCACAACTTCGAGGACGAAGTTGATTCTTAAGGGGGGGAGGATGTAACACCCCAGATTTTATCAACGTCCAAGGGAATGAAATTTATTCTGATCAATGTCGAAATATATCCGAGAAGAAGAAAATAATTTACCACAATAAATTATTGCTCGGAAATGAAACGCCGATAGATTTAAATTCAAAATGGAATAAAAGAGGGAAAGGAAGCCCGAAGACATTCCATGAATTGAGTCAGAATAATTGGAATTAAATTCATGAAGGAAAAGAATTTTAATTCCAAGAACCCGTGAAGCCGGAAGAAATTTAATGATACAAGTTATTGCACGGGAATCAAAAGACGACGAATTGGAAGCCGACGAAACCGAGATCGACGGACTTAAGATTTTAACATGAAGTTCATTTGAGTCAAGATAAATTTAAGATAAGAATTTATGATCCGAGAATGACCCGAAAAATCAAGCCCGAAACCGTAGGAGGATAGAAGTCCGAAAGAAAGGAGGAAAAGCACGACGGATCGCACGACCCCGCCCGGACCGAAGTCCAGGCGAGAGTGGCGCGCACCCGGCGCGGGGTTTAGCCAAACAGCGCGCCAACCCCGCGCCATTCACGCGGCGACGTTTGTCGCGTTTTGGGTGGCGCGCACCCGGCGCGGCTTTTGGCCGATTCGCGCGCCAACCCCGCGCCAACGTCCTGACAGCAGCCATTGTCGCGTTTTGGCGACTTTCTTGCCATATTCCTTGACCCCAACGCGAGAATCTTGCTTGGTCACGGGGGAGGCATCTTTTGGACGTCATTAGTTGTCCATAACACTCCATTTTCAGTCATCAAACACCCCAAGTTCCTCCCAAACTCTCCAAAGACTCTCCCTAAGCCAAACACCTTCCGGCGAACTTCCGGCGAACTTTCCGGCAATCAAATCCTACCAAGGTAGTGTGGAGAGCAAGGATTTGCAGGCATTGGATTGTTGGTAAGGTGTAAATCAAGTTCCTTATTGCTTTAAGATCATAATCAACCTTCTAACTTACGGATCTTTACTTGAAAACACGTTCGTAGCCAAAGGAGAAGAAGAACGTGTTGCGTAGATCCGTTCGTGGCGATTTTGGACAAATCGATCAACCTTAGAACGTTCAAGGAACTCACTCTCTGTAAGTTAATAACTTACATATCAATATGGGTGGTTTAAAGACATCCGAAACATTGGATCTTAAACGAAACGTTAAAATCAAACCTAAAAACCCCAATCTACGTATTTTCTGAAATCCGAGCAAAACTCTTACTTCGAGCGTTCAAACCTGAAAACTCAAAACTAAGATTTTGATCCTAAGATCTTAAGCTATATTGTGTAAAAATTTCAGAATTTTTCATCAAGGTTTGATACCCCAAATCAAGTCGGACATATTCTGCATTTTAAGAACTTTCGAAAATTAACCGACTTCAAAACCGAACTTGATGAACTTATTTCTATCATTTCTAGTACGAACCAATCTTCATGATCTAAACAAAAGCTGTAGATCTATGAGTCTTAAATACCTCTGTAAAATTTCATGCATTTTCATCAAGTTTTGAAACCCCAAATCGAATCGGACATATTCTGCGTTTTAAAGAATTTTCAAAGGTTGACAGTTTTCTTAGCCGAACTTGATGAGCATATTTCTATCATTTCTAGTCCGATCCAATCTTTGAGTTCTAAACAAAAGTTGCATATAATCATGTCTAGTATGTGCATATAAAATTTCAGAATTTTTGAAGCTCATTTGATATGTTAAAAAGTCAAATCTTTGAGATGTGTCAAACCTGAATCCTGACAGCATACTATTTGAGTAGAAAACTTGATTTTTGACATGCTTCCCATCGTTTTTACGAAAAACTCAAAACATGAAAGTTGTTCATTGGGATGTTTTTGAGCTACTGTGAAAATTTCAGATCAATCGCCTAAGAAATGGATTTTTAAACTGAAAAGGCGTAAACTGTGACATCGATCGGTTTTAACTTGTGAATTTTTGAAACTTTTAAACAACGATCGAAATCTCGTGATACGATAAAGCTATATTTTTGAAAATCCCGTTACACTAAAGTTGAAACAATATCGGTTACATAAAATCAGGGGGTGAGTGCTCTGCAGGGTGCCCTCCTAATTGTTCATCTTGTGCCAAAACGGCAATGATTATTACGCGCGAAAGATCACCAAAACAGCATCTTATATCTTGGCCTATCCTCTCGAGTGTATCCGTATGGGTTACTCGAGGCTCGACGGAGCGGTACTGGATATGGCGTATTTGGTCACAAGAGACCAACTGCCTACCCTCTCGAGTGTATCCGTATGGGTTACTCGAGGCTCGACGGAGTGGTACTGGGTATGGCGTATCGGCTGCGGCCGCCGGATTACCGGCTAAAATGACATGTTACTTATGAAATTGGCTGAGGCCGCCGGATCACCGGCTAACTGTTACTATCGATATTGGCTGTTATTATTTTGGCCTATCCTCTCGAGTGTATCCGTATGGGTTACTCGAGGCTCGACGGAGCGGTACTGGATATGGCGTATTTGGTCACAAGAGACCAACTGCCTACCCTCTCGAGTGTATCCGTATGGGTTACTCGAGGCTCGACGGAGTGGTACTGGGTATGGCGTATCGGCTGCGGCCGCCGGATCACCGGCTAAAATGACATGTTACTTATGAACTTGGCTGAGGCCGCCGGATCACCGGCTATCTATTGTTGAGATGATGGCGTAACGGGAAATATATTAAAAAGCTCAGATTTTATGAAATTGGCTGCGGCCGCCGGATTGCCGGCTAAATTAAATATTGTTTTGATGGAGGCGTATCAGTGAGAATTTTAAAAGCTCAAATTTTTATTTACTTACTTACGGCATTATTCATGTTTTAAAATCATGTCTTAAATAATTGCCCATGCTTAAGTTTTTAAATTATGAAATTAAATGTGTCTTTAAAGTATGCATTATCTTCGCATTTTTTTTAAAATGTTTTTATGCATGGCAAAAAAAGTTTTATCTTAATTACTAAAAATCTAACCCCTTTATTGCTATGTAAGGATTGACTTACTCAGTATTTTATAATACTGATAAAAACCGTTGTTCATTTTTTTTCTGTTACAGAGTACGGAGCATGATCACTCATTGGGGGATCATTTTGGGTACTTAATTATTTATTTTACGTGACTTGCATGAACGGGTCTGTTAAACCCGTGGTTTGGCCATGTCGGCCCTATATTTCAAATTCCGCTGCATACACTTTACTTCCGCTGCGTACTTTATATATATTCTCGCTGCAACTCTGATGTAATATTTTTAAATTATCTATGAATGGGCTACTTGAATATTTTAAATCCTGAAAAACCATAGCCTTGCATCTCTTTAGTGAGCTCGGAGAAACCGTGTCTTGCTAGGGAGGTGCGGCGGTGGCATCCCGGCCTGGGTTACCAAATCCGGGGTGTTACAAATATATTATATTTTGAGTGATGGAAAATGTGTAATGATTTTATATCTATTCGAAAGAGGATGTATGCGATAATATAGTTTAATTATTTTTATTAAAACTAACTAAGAAATCGTATTATACCGTCTTCTTTAGCTTCTGTGGCTTGTCCAGTACAAACCTAACAGATCAATAAGAATAATTATTAAAATAATATTTTTATTTAATTAAAATAAAATAAAATTTAAATATATAGTATTAAGCATAATATAAAAGATTCCTTTACAATCTGCTGAAAATTTCATTCCTGAAAATCTCATTGGTAGGGGCTAGTATAGCACTATCTTTAAAAATGTCTAAACTTGAAGTGGTGCAGTTTATAATTGTATATATACTCGTAAAAAGTATGGCTATAGGATGACCCGTAGAGTTTATAAGAATATCATCTGGAAATATCACATCTGATTGTGGATCTATAAAATCAATACCGTCCTTACCATCGCCTACATCAAATATCCATTTTGCAAAGTTTCTGTTATATATAATTTTTATTGTAAACAACATTTCTTGTGGTATCTTGAGTTAATCATTCTTAATTGCATATTAATACTTTGAGCCACATCTTGCTAGTGACGAAATATTGCAACATAACTATTCATGGCTTAAAAATTATTTTGGAAGATAAAATTCAATATTCTTTAAAGATTGACATTGACTTTTGTTTATAATCGTAGCAAAACAAACTACAAGTTGAAATTTTCTCTAGGGATTGCAAAAAAAATGTACCCGATGGTGAAAGCCGAAAACTGAATTTTCGGTATGGTTTTGGGGAGAGGATTATTGGGGATAGGACGGCGATCAGAGATTTTCTCGGAATTTTTTCAGGGATGGGGACGGGGGCCATCCCCGATATAATTTATATATTACTATATTTTATAAATTATATATATTATATTTAATGTTTTATATGTTATATTTTTATTGATTTTTACTAAAGTCCATTAACTCACTACTTAAAAAAATAAAAAAAAGAAACCTAAACCCTAGTATAACCTCCATTGGTAATAAATTAAATTGTATTATTAATATATAATATACATATTTTGCATCATTAACTTTATTTATATATTTATAATTTGCTTTATTTTCCAATTTTTTAAGAAAATATGGAAAGCAAATGTTGTGGATTTGTTTATTTATTATTATATAGCATGAATTATCGAACTTTATTATGTGAAATTGAGTATTTAAAATTCAAAATGTAGTTTGATATGTTGATTATATATTGGAAACAATTACAAAATTTTGATGTGGATTATAATTTATCGTTAAACAATTTGTGTGTTTTAATATTAAAATTCTAAAAAATTGATATGTAAAACAAATCATCGATAAGTCCCCGATAGGGATCGGGAAAATTATAATACCCGATAGGATCCCCGATAAAATCCCGGACGGGGATTGAGCCGATTTTGGGGATCAAAGATACTATCGGGGATGGCAATGGGGAAACTACTCCCCGTCCCGAAACCGGCTCATTGCCATTCGTAATTTTTTCATCTGAAATCGAATGAGGAATTTGGTTAAATCAAATAGGCTCATAATTATTCTGTCAATCAAGAATTTTTTACTTTCATGGTTTTCCGAAAATTAGTTTAACCTCAATAATATGATTCCGCATCTTGGTTACTATCAACCTACTTATATTGCATACTTTATTTGGTGGATCTATATTCCTAATAAGCATGACTATGCAATCCCAATTCAACTATATTTCATGATTCGGTAATCCAGAACAATTGACCGTGTTTAGATATTCTAGTGAAAATAATACATTGGCATTATCTACGCTTTCATCATCTTGACAAATATTGTTAGAACTAACATGTATACATTTTCATTTGCAAACCTACGTTCCATGATGTAATCATTCATCGTGTCAACAATCTCATTCGTATGGATTAGTATAGCAATATCTTTTAAAATATATGAATTTGAAGTGGCGCTGTATATTTGTATAGGTATTCTCAACAACTGCCGATATAGGATCTCTCGTAGAGTTTATAAAATTATCGCATGGAAATATCACATCTAATTGTACATCTCCAATATCAATACCAGATTTATAAATTACCATCACCTACATGAAGAATTCATTGTGCAAATTTCTGTCATATATAATTTTTATTGTAAAATACATTTCTTGTAGTATCTTGGGTTAATCCATCTTAATTACATATTAATACTTCAAGTCCTCTCTTTCCAGTGACACAAGATATTACAGCGTTTCACTAACATGAGTAAAAACTGATTTTTTCAGATAGAGTCTAACATTCTGTAAAGATTGATATTTACTTCTTTTTTTATAGACATAGTAAAACAAAATGCGAGTGTGACTTTTTTTCCTCTGAAATCAAATGAGGAATTTGGTTTATTCAGATGGACTCATAATCATTCTTTCAATCAAGAATTTTCATCTCAAATAATGAGTAGGGATGCTATTCCACTGGCTGCTACATGCAACACAATATCACTTCTCCCACGAAGGGCTAAACATAATATTTTCTAGATAAATTATCGATAAATGTCTTGTTATTCTACCACGTAAAGAAAAAAGAATTAACCATCATCACTATCAACTACATTACATTATTTTATTATAATATTCCTCTGCTCATTATTCGAGAAATGTAATAGCTTATCATGATCCACTTTCATTTCTTCCTTATTATAATATGTTTCTTCTAGTATCAATAAATTATCTGTTTCAGACGTTAAAACTTCATTCAGTATTGGCAATCCAGATAAAATTTTTAAATTTATAGAATTTGCATAAATTAACCTATCAATTTCTAAGAAAGCGAGATTTATATGTGTTCTTCCGTCAATTACAAATATGTTAAAATATATATTAATGAAGTATTTCCTAAACAATAGATTTAAAAAAAAAACTAAATCTTCATTCTTTATTTACTGATGGATCTATTCGTACCCCAACAACTCATTATACACCTGATTCTTTTATTTATAATATATATGCTTTACGAAAAATAACTAATTTACTCTAAACCAATTATCCATAGAATATAAATTTTCAAAATTCTCTTAATAATAATATTTTTTTGTATTATGTTTAATATAATAAAACATAGTAAATAAGATTTATACTATTTAGTATATATTTATATACAATTAGAATGATATAATTATAAAATATAGTATTTTGTAATGATTAGCAACTATAAAATTGTATATTACTTAAAGACATATTTGTATATTTCTTTAGGAGAATTGATATATTTTTGTAAAAACATGACCTATATATACATTAATTAATATATGTACAATTTTTTTTCCATATATTCATTAATGTATCTTTTAATAATATAACATTCATATATATACTGCGAATTCCATATAAATTTGAAATTTCAAATCTTTAAAAACTGAAAATTGTGGGAACTCTATATAAATTAGAAATTAAATATCTTTTAAAAATAAAAATTTGGGATTTCATATACACATTAATATATCTTTAATGTGGATAAATAAATATGATGTGAAATGTATATTTTGATTACATCATTTACCACACCAAAAAAATATAACCAAAATTGAGACTAAACCTACACAAAATTACCGACATTACAATATGATCACTACTGAAAATATCTATTCATGTCATAATAATCCTATGGTGTAAACCTCAAAATATATAAATAAATAACAAATGCAATAATAAAATCTAAAATAAATACACAATAAAATAAAAATACACAATAATAAAATCTAAAATAGATAAAATAATAAAATCCAAAATAAATAAAATAAAGATACAAATTTTCAAAATTTATCTTTCAAATCTTTTTAAAATTTTTACCAAAAAATATTTTTAAAAGTGAATAAATCTCTAATGAATAAATAAATAAATGCGAAAATCTAAAATTAGTAATTAAGAAATGCGAAATAATATAAAATAAAAAATATAAAATTTTGAATTTCAAATCTTTCAAATATATTTAAGAGTGAAGATTGTGAAATTCTATATAAATTGAAAATTCTATATATTTCAAAAACTAAAAATCTATAATGAATAAATAAATAAATAAATGCGAAAATCTAAAATTAATAATTAAAAAATGCAAAAATCTATAAAAATTAGAAATTTGAAATGGAGACACCACATTAAATTTAGGATATGTTGTTCACTAATGCTTTAATATATATATAGATTAAAATATTATCTGTTTCAGACGTTAAAATTCCATTCAGTACTGGAATTCCAGATAAAATTTTCAAATTTATAGAATTTGCAGCAATTAACCTGTCAATTTCTATGAAAGCTAGATTTATATGTGTTCTTCCGTCAATTGCAAATCTGTTAAAATATAGATTAATGAAGTATTTCTCAAAAAATAGATTAAAAAACTAACCTTCTTTATTTATTGATGGATCTATTCGCACCCCCAACAACTCATTATACACTTGATTCTTTTATTTATAATATGCTTTATGAAAATAACTAATTTACTCTAAACCAATTATCCATAGAATATAAATTTTCAAAATCTCTTAATAATTATAACTTTTTTGTATTATTTTTAATATAATAAAACATAGTAAATAAGATTTGTACTATTTAGTATATTTATATACAATTAGAATGATATAATTATAAAATATAGTATTTTGTAACGATTAGCAACTATAAAATTGTATATTACTTTTAGTAAAGATATATTTGTATATTTCTTTTAGGAGAATTGATATATTTTTGTAAATACATGACCTATATATACATTAATTAATATATATACACTTTTTTCCATATATCTATTAATATATCTTTTAATAATATAAAATTCATATATACATTGCAAATTCCATATCAATTTAAAATTTCAAATCTTTAAAAACTAAAAATTGTGGGAACACTATATAAATTGAAAATTAAATACTACTATCTTTTAAAAAGAAAAAATTGGGATTTCATATACACATTAATACATATTTAATATGAATAAATAAATATGATGTGCAATGTACATTTTGATTACATAATTTATCACACCAAAAAAATATAACCAAAATTGAAACTATACCTACACAAAATTACTGACATTACAATATGATCACCATTGAAAATGTCTATTCATGTCATAATAATCCTATGGTGTAAACCTCAAAAAATCTATAAGTAAATAATAAATGCAGTAATAAAATCTAAAATAGACAAAATAATAAAATCCAAAATAGATAAAATAAAAATTCAAAATTTCAAATTTTATCTTTCAAATCTTTTTAAAAGTGAATAAGTCTCTAATGAATAAATAAATAAATTCAAAATTTTAAAATTAGTAAATTAAAAATATAATGCAAAATAATATAAAATAAAAAATGCAAAATTTTGAATTTCAAATCTTTCAAATATATTTAAGAGTGAAGATTGTGAACTCCATATAAATTGAAAATTACATATATTTCAAAAACTAAAAATCTATAACGAATAAATAAATAAATAAATGCAAAAATCTAAATTAATAAATTAAATGCAAAAATCTATAAAAATTAGAAATTTGTAATGGAGACACCACATTAAATATAGGATAAGTTGTTCACTAATGCTTTAATATATATATATATAGATGATAATAAGATTAATTAATTCTTTTAAAAAATACCAATAAAAATAATAATATTTTTTTAAAATAAAAAATAAAAAATAAAAATGGAGGAAGTACATATTACTTCATCCACATGGAAAAAGTTGATGGTATATGTACACAAGGGAATGCTAATTAATATCAACAAAAAATGAATTCTTAAATGTGTATAATATTTAACAATGAGTTTTAGCATATTCAGTTATGACTTATGAATTATGATGGCCATCACTCCATTATTATGGAGATAATCGAAAGTGAACGAATCTGCTAGTGGATAGAGAAGAGAATTCAAGGAGTAGATATTGTTACCAATACATTACGTCCGAAAGTGGGGAAATGGTAATCCACATTACAAGAAATAAAAGAAGAGGAAAGGAATAACCATTATTAGTATATGCAATGTTGCATTTTATTAATATCTTCTATCATCATAAGGTGAAAGTGTGAGTAAGCATTAAGCACCTCATCAGCATCTCATTTTCTTTGGGTCGAAATTTAGATGTCCAATCAAGTGGCAAAGAAATATCGACAGTAGACTTGTAATAATTCCTTGTGCTTTTTTATGAATGTGCATCATTAAAAAAATATTTTGTTCTTCCTCTTCAATCTTCACCTTTTTTGTCTGCAATTGATGCCATGCAATGATTTCTTCACTTTTCCAAAATAGTGCCTAGATTGCTCACTCTATTGCCCATGAGAACATCAATTGTTTAGTACTAATTGCAATAAAAAATGATATATAACAATTTACAAAACTAGTCACATAAAAGACATGAAACACGTATAACAATCATCGAGTTTAATTTAAAATTTGGTTTGAATAAGAATCCCTCATAGTATATGAAACCCTGAATTTATTTATTTGCACATCACTCATACACAATTATATTGACTGTGATTCTCCACTTAGCAAGAGTGATTCTTGCCCCAACACATAGATGAATCCACAACGTTCTCCTAATAGATCAACGGTGGAGATTTAAAAACCATTAGAAAGATAATCAATTAAGCTAGCTAGGGTTTTTGACATAATGCCCCTTTTTGGTTTCTTGATTTCTAAGGAACACTTATATTGGAAACCCCACCCCACCCCTTCCCACCCCCACCCCACCTCTCCCATCGATTCAACAATTTATACTCAAATACCATATTCAAATACTATTCTCATAGGTGGAATTATTACTACACGTAAATATCATTATATAGCTTTTAATAATCACTTTATGAAGAATTTCATTTTAAAAAATTGTTTGTCATATTTATGTGACTACGATGACTATAGTTTTGTAATTACATGAGTATGTTATTTTCATATAGTGCATGCATACCTTTTTATGGCATAAAAAATTTAATATTATTTCAAAGAAATTCATTTAACTAATAATTAAGCACATAGCATAATTGTATAATCTATAAGCACCCCATGGGATTTTTGAACTCAAACCCTAAAATTTCCATATATAATCACCCATGGATTCATATATGTTGGCTTACCCAATTGAAAATTTTTCTCATCCCACTTGAAAGCACACATCCCTCCTCAATGCTTCCTCTTAAAACCCTTCAAAATTCCCACTTACATGATCATGAAAACCCCTCTTTTATTCTATCAATTCCTTTGGTTTTTTCTCACTCTACTATCCTTTACTCATCAAGTCCACACCTCCAAACATCCTCAATACACTAATCCCACAAATCCCTCTTCATTTCTATACCACCAAACTAATAATTTGAATACTCATAGGAAAACCCTCGCTAGAAAGTTCGATTTCACCCCATTTCTCAAGCGCCACCGGGAGCACAAGAATGGTCGTGATGAGGTTCGGAAGGAGGTTCCATTGGGAGGAAATGGGACAGAGATTGATCCTCGTTATGGTGTGGAGAAACGCCTCGTCCCTTCGGGTCCAAATCCCTTGCACCATTAGCTAGTGGGTAAAGGCTTTTAGAGGACGTTATATAGCTACTAGTGATCGATCACATATGTTCTTGCCAAGAAAATGGTTAGTAAAATGGGATCTGGATGTGTATCCATTATAAAGTTTTTTCTTTTAATTTTATTTGTTTCATTTTTGGAGATCGTCCTGAATTGCTTGAGATGGGTTTTTGGGTTTTCTAAATTGTATGATATGAAGCCATAGTAATTTGTACTAATCCATACGTGATTAATATATGATTGATTATTTGTTACTATTGTTGTTGTTGTTTACCTATACATACTATATGAAAAAAAAAAAAAGTGAATGAATTTGAAGAAAAAAGGGGACGTATGTGTAACGGCAAGGAAAATGTATTCTTTAGTTAAATAATTAATAACCTACACGATGATGGCAGCATTTATATATTACTGGTTGGTCAGAATCATAAATAATTATTAGTATTCAAATTATTGTAGTCACAATTCTAACAATATATATTCTTTACGATATTTAATTTTTTTAAAAAATTATCCAACATATATATTGTTAGAATTGTGACTACAATAATTTTAGAATATACTCCTATATGTATATATAATTTTTACATCCATATATTATTTTCTGATATTAATAATTAGACAAGTGTATTAAATTCCGTGGATAAAATATTTGGGGTTAATATTAATAGGAATACAGTGGTTTTGTACTATAATAATAATTATTATTATATGCTGGGCCTGCTTACCGAAAAATATTATTATGCTGGGCCTCAGCCTACAAAAATTTTCATTTCTGGGCTATAGACTATAGTCTCTTCTATTGGGCCAAAATTGAAGTCCATGGTTTAGTTTTCATTTTCTCAAGGGATAAAAACAGAAAACTAAAATTCTTCAAATTGTTCAATGGAAATATTGAAACTAAACATGCCCAAATTGTTCAATGGATATAATGATTAACGATTACTGAGTTATAATGATCGTAACAATCACTAATAAATTGACTTTATTTTTCTTTTGATAAAATCAACTAAACTCAAACCAATGCTTAATTCAACTAGTTAACCCCAATTAAATGTTGCTATGTACTTTTTTTTTTTTTTTTTCGCTACATTTGCCAAATGACTACTGTTCACTCATATACTTTAATTTAAAGTTTTATCATGGTTATACAAGTTAAAATATAGCCACGTGAGATCTATGTATTCAAACAATTAATTGGGGCCCCAATGGAAGATATCTAAACTCTCGTGCATGCAAAAATTCTTAATTAGAGAACTCCTTGTAGTCGATTCTCGACCAATGCTATTAGTTTTAATTTATGCTTTTAAGAGAAATAATTGGGAAGAAAACTAAATATTGAAAGCAAAATTACTAAAATTGAAAATAAAAGAAGAAAAAAGGAACATAGAAGCACATTTTTGCTGGGCCATATAGTTTATATAGTCCTACCAAGAAAGTTGACTGCAAAGTTAGAAACAATTGCAACTCTAATTCCTCCTTTGAATTGTTCAATATATACTATTATAGTAGTACTATGAATACAAAACCAATTATATATAATACTTCCTCTGTTCCTTATTAAATGACACATATTGACTTTTGTCACTGTTCATTGACTAACTTTGACTCGACTTTTTTAATACAATTATATAAGATAAATATAGTCAAGTGGGATCTTGTTGGATTCGTCTAATCGCATAGATTTAAAATATCAAATTTTCATAATTTTTACTTGTATGGAATTTGAGTTATTACGAATTGAAAACGTGTATTGGATTGCGCGAAATGTGGGTCCGTGGCAATTAAAAAGGAACGGAGGAAGTAGTAATTAATTCATATATATTACTATTTGTCTAGACACACTCGGTTTCTTAATTAAGTAATAACTATATAAACAAATGTAGAGGTGGAGGCTAAACACGTCCGTTGCATTATTCCCGTATATCATTTCATATAACACATAAAAATATTCCATGTTTCAATATCACTATATGTAAGGACATGGACATTTATATTTGAATTTGATAGATCAAGTGTGGTAATTATAAGAATAATTGGCACATAGTTAGTTAGGGACAATCAGTCAATCACGTTCTTGCAGCATCATAGACGACATAGTAAACCCTTTCCGGTTATTATTACATTAGTAATTTTAAAATGGACTATACAACATTAATTAAAGTGAAACATTGTACTATACTACTTACTACTAGTCTACTTGTGTCTATTTTATGAGATATTCCTTTGGTGAACACGTTGAATGAACTCCCAAAAGTTCATAGATATATATAGTGAATTAAGTTATTATAACACAGATTTTGAAAATTTTGCTGTAGATTATGCGTTCGCACATGAAGTGAAGGTAATTGTCGTTGCACTGGACTTTGAGTATCTTGTAGATACATTGCATGTCCTATAAAATACATAATATTTAATTTGTTTTAGGTAAGAAAATACATAATAATTGCTGCATGGTAGTATTAGTACCTAAACAATTCGATTATGCCCAAGTTGAAAGAAGGGAAATACAATGAATTTTGTTCGAAAACCCTCAAGTCGATTTAAAAATTTGTAGATAGACACACACACACACACACACACACACACATATACATTCATACACGTGAAGAGGAAGTAAGGAAATAGTAAGCTTAGCTTAACTTTGCATATTGAAGTAAAGTTGGGGATTGAATTCAAGTCATGATTTTTGAGTTGGGCCAGCTGAGTAACATTTATTTGTTTATGGAATAATAACATGCCTATATTTTATGATCGACTTTATTGTTGTTAATTTATGGAGTATACAAAGCTAGAAAGATACTGTAAACACGTGAAATTTATTCGCCACTAAAAATGCGACACGTGTAAATTTAAATATTAATTTAATTATTTTTAGGCATTTTAAAGAAATTAAATGCTTGAAATAATTATTAATATTTATTGGGCCATTTGGATCCATCAAGCCAAATGGATTTAATTATATTGGGCCAATGTGGACAAGTCCAAATGAAAGACCTACAAGCCTATGATCCAATGGACACTTGAAGCAGGCCAGTCCATGGAAACCAGTCAATGTGAACAAGCCCAGATGAAAGGCCCACGTGACCCGATAAAAATGTGGATTGGACCAGCCCATCGATTGGTCCAACATCCACAAACCCTAGGGTTTTTCCCTCTATAAATAGAGGCACCTGTCACATATTGGACTACTTCACTTCCAGACACACAAGACTCAAACACTTGAGATCTACAGCAACAAAACGCTGCAGAAATTCCAAGAAGTCGAAGAAGAAGCACAAAAGCATCTCGACATCTTCAAGGTTGGAGGAATCAAAGGAGTAACAGAAGTCGAACACTCATATCTTTCTGTCTACGCATTTTTTGCACCTACAGATTTTGGCACGCCCAGTGGGACACTTCTGCCTTTCATCTCCTCCAGACGTCGTCAACGAAATCCAATGGCTTCAAAGAACACCTCTAAGAGCAACTCTTCAACATCCGGTGCCGTTATGCCCAATGTCACCACAAGGAACATGAAGAAAGCAATGGAGGCCGCCGATGCTGCGCGGGGGATAGAAGTTGATGCGGATATGCCGCTGCTGGAAGAAGGAAACGACCATAGATCGGGATCTTCCACGCCGTTGTCAAGCCCGCGGGGAGATCAAGAAGAAACACCCGCCCTGCATCATGCTGCTGCAATGACAACCCAAGCCAGCACTCTTGAAGAGCAAATGTCCAACCTGACAAAGATCGTGGAAATGCTTGTGAAGAGATCCGAGTTGCAAGATGCACGTATGGAGCAAATGATGAACAGACTGGATGGCTCTAACGGCGGCCAAGCGGTGAACAAGCCCGTGGAGATTCGCGACGATGGAGAGACTTCCCGGCAAGGCGCTTCGGCAAAAGGAAAAGCAACCGCTGACGTCCAAGTCACTCCTGACGGCTTCATCTCGGCTGATCAACTGAAAGAGTTCATCACGGGAACACTGAAAGAAGAGGTCTCGGCAGGATCAAAATCCTCCTCGACGTATCTCAAGCCATACAGCGCCCGCATCGACTCATTGAGGATGCCAGCAGGCTATCAACCGCCCAAGTTCCAACAGTTCGACGGCAAAGGGAATCCCAAGCAACATATCGCCCATTTCGTAGAGACATGCAACGAAGCGGGTACGTTTGGAGATCACCTCGTCAAACAGTTCATTCGTTCACTAAAGGGAAATGCGTTCGAATGGTATACCGACTTGGAACACGGCAGCATCGACAGTTGGGATCAACTTGAGCAAGAATTTCTGAACCGTTTTTACAGCACAAGGCGTACCGTCAGCATGATAGAATTGACGAACACGCAACAATCAAAGGGCGAGCCGGTGATCGACTACATCAACCGCTGGAGAAGCCTGAGCCTCAACTGCAAGGATCGCTTGTCTGAGACGTCGGCGATTGAGATGTGCATCCAAGGCATGCAATGGGGCCTACGATACATCCTGCAAGGCATTCGTCCCCGGACATTCGAGGAGCTTGCAACTCGTGCTCATGACATGGAGCTAAGTTTGGCGTCAAGTGGAGCCTATGGTCCGCCCGTTCAACAAACTCGTACAAACAACCGAGTCGAATGGAAGAAGGGAGGCAAGCCACAGTCGAAGCCACCCACAAAGGATGCGATGGCAACAAGCGCCGCTCTCGTAAAGGTACGCGGGAAGGAGCCGGTGACAAACGACAAGCCAAAGCCACCACAAGCTCAACGTCAAAAGTCGTCATTGGAAGATAGACGGGCTAAGACGTACCCATTCCTTGACTCCGACTTACCGGGCATCTTCGATGAATTGATGAAAGAAAACCTCATCGAGCTACCAAGGATGAAACGTCCCGAGCAAGCTGGGATGACCAACGACCCGCTATACTGCAAGTACCACCGTTTGGTGAGCCACACGATCCAAGATTGCTTCGTTTTCAAAGACAAAGTCATGGATCTCGTCAAACAAGGCAAAATCACCTTGGCAGACGAAGCAGAGACGGCCAACACCGTTTTCATCCAAGTTGGATCAATCGAGATCAAAGTTCTTCACAATTCCACCACCTGCAACACCGTCTTCGAAGTTGGGAGCACGTCAAAGGAAGACCACACCAAACAAGTTGTGGATCATTCGAATCTCAATGAATGCATGCTTTCCATCACGTTCAATGACGACGACATGCCGATGGAGCTGGAAATTTCGAAGGCTCATAACCGACCATTGTTCGTCGTTGGATACGTGGACAACAAGCGAGTAAACCGCGTCCTGATAGACGGGGGTTCTGCCGTCAACATCATGCCACTTCACACCCTGAAGGAATTGGGCATCTCTGAGGAAGAACTATCCAATAGCAAAATGTTGATCCAAGGCTTCAACCAAGGGGGGCAAAAATCCCTTGGTGCAATCCGAGTACGTTTGCAAATTGATGAGATGGTTGCAAACACATACTTCCACGTCATTGACGCAAGAACATCATACAACATGCTTCTTGGCCGGACATGGATCCATGAAAACGGCGTTGTTCCCTCAACATGGCACCAGTGCTTCAAGTACGTGCACAACGGCGTCGTCAAAAGGGTTATCGCCGATGACAAACCATTCGCGGTGGCCGAGTCTTATTACGGGGACGCTAAATACTACCTTGATTCGTCCAAAGCTAAGGCACCTTCGTGCGGGGAAGAAGAACGTAAAGATGATCAACCAGTCCGTGATGATAAGGGAAAATCGATCTTGGAAGAGGCATTCGAGGGGCTTACACTCCCACTGACGCCCATTGATCCTGGCATGTCGCAGAAAACGGTGAAAATTCAACTCAAAGGTAGTGAGGCACGCCGGCTAAAGAACGATAAGGAATTCGGTCCAAAGGCATTCAAGCTGCTCACCAAGTCTGGATTCAACCCAAATGAGCCATCGCCGTTGGGAAAGCTCTCGGACAACAATCGAAGAAAAGGCGACCGGAGTGGACTTGGGTATGTTGCGGAATTTGACACGGCGCCCCAAGCTTCGAAAGCGCCCATATTCGTCAAAGCGGAACAAACAGTGAAGGCACCGGTTCGTATCGTCATAAAACGAGCTACGGCCAATTACATCACCGAAGAAGCAAATCAAGAGGATCACGCTCCAAAGGACCAACCTGCACGAAAGTCAGCATTTGATCGCATCGGTAGTCCGTCAAAAGGAGAGCAAAAACGAAGTGTCCATGATAGACTTGGCTTAACGGAGACAATCGAGCACAAAGAATCTGTCTTTCGCCGGCTTGGAGCAAACAAAGAAGTGAAGCCAACTGTTTTCGATAGGCTCGGGGCTGTTGCCAAAGAAGACTCTGCAAAATCCGTCTTCAAAAGGCTAGGTTCTACAAAACGCCAATCACAAATCAAAACAACGGCTAGCAAAGAGCGGTCTCCGGTAAAACAAGGGATATTGGACGACCCTAACTACGGCAACGATGTGAGAAGCACCGTACCTTCCCGCATGAAGCGTCAAGTTGAGTGGACTGTCTCATCCGACGAATGGCTAAAGCTCAAGAAACGGACCATCATCTTCACAAAGCATGACGAAGATGATCAAGCTGACAAAGTTGACATTCATCATATCACCATTGACTGCGGTGAGCCAAGTGAAGAAGACGCCAACACAGCACCAACGCAACTTGAAGAAGATATCAAGATCACGGTGGATGAGCTGCGTGAGGTGAACTTAGGCGATGAAAAAGATCCTCGCCCAACATTTATAAGTGCCCAACTGACCGTAGATGAAGCGGAGAAGTACGTAGCACTGCTCCAAGAATTCAGAGACGTCTTTGCATGGTCCTACAAGGAAATGCCCGGTCTGGACCCCAAGATAGCCGTCCACCGCCTTGCAGTGAAGAAAGATGCACGACCCGTGAAGCAAGCACAACGTCGGTTCCGCCCTGAGCTTCTCTCACAAATTGAAGCTGAAGTCAACAAGCTGATTGACGTTGGCTTCATTCGTGAAGTGCGATATCCCACCTGGATCTCAAGCATCGTCCCGGTGAGGAAGAAGAATGGACAAATCCGAGTCTGTGTGGACTTTCGCGATCTGAATGAGGCTTGCCCGAAAGATAAGTTCCCGTTGCCGATCACCGAGCTGATGATTGATGCCACCACGGGACATGAAGCATTATCGTTTATGGATGGGTCTTCCGGCTACAACCAAATAAAGATGGCGCCCGAAGACGAAGAGATGACCGCGTTCCGGACTCCAAAAGGCATATACTGTTATAAAGTTATGCCCTTCGGCCTGAAGAATGCGGGGGCAACGTATCAACGTGCCATGCAAAAGATCTTCGATGACATGCTGCACAACTTGGTTGAATGCTACGTCGACGATCTCGTGGTAAAGACAAAAGAACGAGTCAATCACCTGCAAGACTTAAGGACCGTGTTCGAACGTCTTCGCAAGCATCAACTGAAGATGAATCCGTTGAAGTGCGCGTTTGGCGTGTCCTCTGGAAAATTCCTTGGCTTTGTCGTACGGAATCACGGAATTGAAATCGAGCAAGCCAAAATTGATGCAATCTTGAGGATGCCGGAGCCACGGGATATCCACGAGTTGAAGAGCCTTCAAGGTAAGCTCGCATACATCCGGAGGTTCATTTCCAATCTTGCTGGAAGATGCCAACCGTTCAGTAAGCTCATGAAAAAGGGGATTCCGTTCGAGTGGGATGAGTCCTGCAAGAAAGCGTTCGACAACATCAAAGCATATCTGATGAAGCCGCCAGTGCTAGCTGCTCCAGTGATCGGACGACCATTGATCCTATACGTAGCTGCCCAAGAAAACTCTGTCGGTGCCTTGCTAGCTCAAGAAAATGATAGGGGCAAGCAGAGATGAAACGGGGAAGAAATAGAATGTCAAGGGCATGAATTAATTAACTTTGTGCGTACCTGCTTGGAATGCTTGTTTGGTTTTTATGGCTTGCAGATTGGGTGTGAAAATCAAACCAATTGCTTCTTAATGAGGGGTAATTTATAGAAGTCAAAATGAATCCAGTTAGATAAGATATGTGGAAATTTACCCAAGATATAATCTTTCTCATGGGTTTGAAGATTTAAAGAAAATAAATCTAGTTGGAGCTGAATATGGATTTGGAAGTCATCAAAGCAAATATCAATGATACAACAGATTCATGCCAATGAGATACAACAGATTCAAAAATCGGATGCAGATTCATTCAATGAGATGCAGATTCAAGGATATAATAATAGATTCAGTCAACAGATTCACTCAAGCTTGAAGATTCAAAAATCTAAGATTTAACTCGATTCACTCAATCAAGTTAAATATACACAATGAGGTTCAAAAATCCTAATCCGAGATACAGCAGATTCATTCCAATCAGATGCAGATTATTTCAATGATCGTAAGCTTGGGAATTATCTAGGCAAATATAATCTATTGGAAAATGTTGGGACATCCAAAACGGGCCCTCAAAGACAATAGCAAACGAAGCCCAGGAAAAAATATAAAGGAGAAACGGGCCAAACAAAAAAGGGGAGAAAAAAATTGGCCCACAAGAAAAAAAAAATTTTCATGAGCCCAAGCAAAATTGGGTAGACATGCAATAAATATTTCGAGACTCGTTTACGTCTCAAATATTTTATTTCGCCCTAAACAAGTCTCGAGGGGGCATCTGTAAACACGTGAAATTTATTCGCCACTAAAAATGCGACACGTGTAAATTTAAATATTAATTTAATTATTTTTAGGCATTTTAAAGAAATTAAATGCTTGAAATAATTATTAATATTTATTGGGCCATTTGGATCCATCAAGCCAAATGGATTTAATTATATTGGGCCAATGTGGACAAGTCCAAATGAAAGACCTACAAGCCTATGATCCAATGGACACTTGAAGCAGGCCAGTCCATGGAAACCAGTCAATGTGAACAAGCCCAGATGAAAGGCCCACGTGACCCGATAAAAATGTGGATTGGACCAGCCCATCGATTGGTCCAACATCCACAAACCCTAGGGTTTTTCCCTCTATAAATAGAAGCACCCTGTCACATATTGGACTACTTCACTTCCAGACACACAAGACTCAAACACTTGAGATCTACAGCAACAAAACGCTGCAGAAATTCCAAGAAGCCGAAGAAGAAGCACAAAAGCATCTCGACATCTTCAAGGTTGGAGGAATCAAAGGAGTAACAGAAGTCGAACACTCATATCTTTCTGTCTACGCATTTTTTGCACCTACAGATACATAGGCTGATTAACCACTTGGAGAACATTCTGTGGTAGATAAACATGACAGATGCATCCCACAGAAATTCAAGGGTGAGATATTTGGCATGGAGCCCAGCTCCCAATTGTGTCACCAAAACTTCAACTTCAACACAATTTGTGTGTGTTTTCATCTAGACCAAGTCTATGGTAATAAAGCCTTGGGAACAATTTGCAGCTGACCCAACTTGGTCAAATTTGGAGAATTATTCACATTTCCTTTAGGTTAGGTACCCCCTTTGGTCTCCTATCTCAAACCTCTCATTTTGCCTCATGAGTGGCATTCTTGATGTCCAAAAAAGTGTGATTCATAAAACGTTTGGTAAGTATACCACCCAAATATATCAAACAAAAGGAACAAAACCCTTTTTGTAGGTTAAATGATGCCTCACCACAAATACATATATTATTTATTTGTTCTTTTATTGCATCTTTTGATTAAGCAAAACCTTACAAGAGCCCCACCATAGATAAAATGTAAGCTTCAAAGTGTCATCAAAGTCAAACTTCAATACTTCCTACTCCAGGTCATTTTTTCCAAGTCAAATGCAATTTCTTGATTTTCATTTTTAATTATCCCTTGAATTGTTTTATTCAATAGTTTAATGGTATTTGCCTAATTAACAAAGGACAACAAATAAAGTCTACACAAGAAACCACTTCCTATGGCCCCAATTCTTCTCTAGTTGAATTGTTCTCATTTCCCACTTTCCACATTACTACAAATACTATAATTAAAGAAATAAATAAAATTATAAAACCCACCAAATCCCACATATAAAAAAGCCTCCCCATCTTCATTTTTGGACACCCATTTATCATATTTCTACAATTTCTTCATCCCCTTCCAGAATTGAAACTCTTGCTACAAAGCAAAGCAAGAAAATATGGTTAGGAATATGCCAATGATCCATATCAGCCAGGTTGGGAGTTTCTCCCCAATCCCACTGGCTGTAGGCTTGTTTGTTTCAGTCTCCCTCCTCGTCGCGCTGTGTGCAAAGCATGCGACTAAGTACACAACCAAAACAAGCGGACCAAGTTCGAAGCAGGCAACAAAGTACGCAACCAAAACAAGCGAACCAAGCGCCAACAAGGCACCGTTGCCTTCACCCAAACAGCTGATCGCCACCATAAGCCAAAAGGCAATGATGCCTCTGGTTCATGGTAAGAAACCAGCACCAGGACAAGAACCAGGAGGCTGTCAGCATAAAGGTGGACAAGAAGAGAACGGATTGTGGCAAAAGGCGATCCTGATGGGGGAGAGATGCCAGCCTCTCGAGTTTTCAGGGGTTATATATTATGACTACTCTGGGAACAGGATTCCAGAGATGCCAAGATCACCTAGAGCTGGCTCTATGAGCCCTTTGAGGAATTTTAGGTCATTACCTTTGCAGAAAAAAGAAAGTTCTGTATACTGATGCACTCTAGTGGTTGAGGGGCTATTCAGTGGTAATCCTCTAGATTTTTTGATTGCTTTTTTTATGTATGTAATTTAAGTGTATGAAGAAATAAAAATGCATCCGTGTAATTTATCGCATATATATAATGCAATCGTAGAGTAAACTTAGGAAGGATGACAGAGATTTTGTAATCAAGCAAGTCGGTTGATACAACACTGGAAGTTATGGAGGTGTGACTATCGTGTGGTCTGTTTTGAGTGATCTCACTATATGAGTAAATACATGAGTCGTGTTTAATCCTATGGACTGTAATATACAGGTAGACTTGTGCAGTGTCTAAATACCGAGAAAGTGGGAAAAAGGATAAAGAAGGCAACGCATCTTATGGTACTGGATTATTGTCTTCTGTAGTCTGCGTATGAGCTCGGCTTCTTAGCTCTTCGAATGCCTTCATGCTTTCTGCATCAAAGCCTCCGGCAAACTGAAACAGATGTTTCAGTTAAAGATATGCTTGTTAAGAGCTTCATATTGGGGTGGGGGGGGTGTTGAAATTAGTATGTCAAGGGATGTGAAGGAATATACCTGATGCACGCGGAATGCAAAGCGTACGCCTTGTAGAATCAGGAATTCTTTGTTAGGTTCTTTCTCTGGTTCGGTCATAGCATCGAGCTCTGTTGCCACACGTTTCATGTATTTTCTGGCTAATTGAACCGATGAAAGCTTGATCTGCAAATAAATGTAGTATTTAATGTATAGACTCATAGTTTCTAGTGAATCGAGTACATGTGAGTTCTGGATTTGAATTGTTTACCTTGCCAACTACTCCAGAATCCAGCAGCCAGTTCACCGGGATGCCAAATTCTCTGTAACGAGAAACTGCCATGTCTCGTGTACGAAGCAAAGCGTACACGCTTTGCTCCACCCTGTCGAATGAGAGGGAATGGGGGTACCCGAAAAATTGTCAGATCAAAACGACAGCTTAAAATCTAAAGCCCAGCTATGAAAAGCATAGTTTAAAGAAGCTAGTTAACCAACTCTACAAGTACTAATCTGCAAGCTTCCAACTTTGATCGAAACTACCAGCATAGGAGCATGGAGAACTTACTTTTCGAGCAGCTTATACATCTTCTTCAGTGCATCGTCGCAAGGGAGATTTGGGTCATCAGTGAACGAAGACACATACTTCTCCAGTTTCTTGAGGTCTTGATACTCAAAGGCGGCCTCCCTTAATGCATCTGCTTTCCCCTCTGGCCAGTCGAAGTGCTTGAGGACAGCCCGTTCATCGACCTATCAGAGATAATTGAACAAAAGCTTGTAAGAAAATATCAGAAAAAAATTGTGTCTAATTAGTCATTACAATTACTCTGTTAATGCATAAAATTTTAAGCAATCTCTATCTTTGGATTCAATTCAAACTTAGATTAAGTTACGTACCAAGAAAGAGAGTTCTTCGTCTAGCCAGTTCACGAACGCCAGCAAATCCTCAATGTCAGTAAAAGAAGCTCCTCGGACTTCTGCTGCCAGTGAATTGACAAAATCGCCTTGAGTCTCGACATCAGCCTTAACCTGATTCAAGTTTCAGAATTGTTCCACAGTTAGCTTCAAGTAAGAAATGAGCACATATTACTACAACTAACAAACATAAAAACACAGTTAACATACTGCCAATAGGAACGATGATCGGTTCTCAATCTCCCCAATCATGTTGCTTCTTGCATCTGAAACGTTTGATGTTGTAGATACCAATGATGAAGTATCCTTCTTGGATTCACGCTTCATCAATGACTGGTAAAACTCAACCAGTTCAGGAGCTCGGTGAACCTTATCCCCGCTTCCACCTGCTTTTGAGAGGCTGCCGGGTGGAGGTGGTGGGCGAGGAGGTCCACCGGGGGGTGGTGGAGGTGGTGGCGCCCCAGGTGGGGGAGGTGGGGCAGGTGGACCTCCTGGTGTTCGACGAGAAGCATTTGTATCTTCACCAGCAGCCGCGCCGCCGGATTTTTTAGGAGGTGGTTTAGGGACTCTAGGAGACCGTTTTTCGATATGAGCAAGCTGCATTTTGCTCACAATCGGAGACTCAGCAGCAGCCGCATTGTCGTTAGACTGTGCATTTGAATCCCCAGAGACGACGACAAGAGGTTTCTTCTCTTTTATAAGAGCAAGTTTCGGAGGCAACGGTCTTCCATCCCCCCTTAAAGGGTCACCAAACTTCACTGCTCTTGCTTGCTGAGCCTTTTCCTTAATTTGCTTCTCTCTTTCCAATGCAAGCTTATGCCGGTCTTTATACGCAGGGTACTTCTCGTCCATGACACCTTCGACTGATTTAGACATCAAATGGAATGATGTTGCGACAGAATTGATCGCTTCTGGCGAATTGAACTCATCCTGCTCTGCTGTCCCGAATGAAGTTATGGCATTACCATCTCCAGCATTTCTCATCATCAGCGCTTCCAAAGGTCCCCTCGGTTTCTGGCTCATGCTAGGCCGGCTTGGGGATCCTCCGGCCAAAGATCTTGCAGGAGAGGAAAGTGCACTCGAATCATCTCTATTTTTACCCCATCTCTTCAACTTCTGTAGAAGATTAGGCTTCTTACTGAAACTGCTGAACCTGCTCATGGAGCTGTCAACTGAAGTGTTATCGAAATCCTCACTGTCAACCGAGGTATTATCAAAGTTGCTGTCAGCATCCGTATCACCTCCACGCTCCGACCCTGCATATTCCAGCATCAGCTGTTTAGCCCTCTCCTGAGACCTCGGGCTCAAACTCTTGCTGAGATCGCGGGCAGATACTTTTCCCTGAGGTGTTTGGTAGTTACGAAGTTCAAACCTTAGGCAAGCGTTAACCCAACGAAGATACACGAGTTCCTCAACTTCACTGAACCGATTCATCTGAAGCCCTTCCACTTGTTTAACAAGGTCCTCATTCGCGTGCCTCATCTCATTAACCTCTTCCCTCACTTTTGCAACCATTTCAGTCTGCAGGATCAATTGAAAGTCTTGACATTTTAGAACTTCCGTAGAATACGCATAAGCATAAGATACATTGAGATTACGGATAGATAAAAATGCAATCAATCACATTGCAGCTTCTTCACACGAGATAAATAATAAATGGATAAAGGAAGCACAGATAAGTTTCAACTTTCGACAGGTTACCTCTGTGATGTTGGAGAGGGTCTTTACTTTGCCCTCAGCAGTATCCAGTTTAACTATCAATTCCCTCTTTTCGTGCTGAAGCTCTTTGTTCTTTCGCTTGAGCTCCATAACCTCGACTTCCAACTCTTTGACAACCTTGAGCTTCTTCTCAATATCTGCATCTCTCTTAAAGGCTTCCTGCTCCTTTGATTGAAGCCCACTGACCTGCTGTTTTAGTAGCAACAGCTGCCCTTTTGTCTGGTTCGCCTCGAGCTGAATTTGCCTCTGCAGTTCCTTTATCTTCTTCCTTGCCGCATCTAGATCCTTCCTGGCAGCTACTCCCTGGGAGACCTCGTCCTGAAGCTTCTTCCTTTCGGCCTGGAGAGAGTTTATGGTGATGTTGAGCATATCAATTTCAACTGTTTTAATCTTGAGCTGTTTCTGTAGCTCAGCTATGCTCGATTCCTGCTCCTTCAACCCATAATATTCCAAGAGCTCCCCTTCAAGCTTCACTTCCCGTTCTTCCAGCTCTTTGACAAGGTTGCGTAGCCGTTCCAATTCCGTGGCATTGCTCGCCATCTCATTCTCGTAAACCCTGTCTTTCTCAGCTTTAATTTGGGC
Source organism: Hygrophila difformis (assembly GCA_030278955.1). Classification (NCBI taxonomy): domain Eukaryota; kingdom Viridiplantae; phylum Streptophyta; class Magnoliopsida; order Lamiales; family Acanthaceae; genus Hygrophila; species Hygrophila difformis. The sequence goes on from JAOANR010000003.1 coordinate 10,673,650, forward strand.
AGCTGTGTCGTACTTATCCATGGGCAGTGGAAAGTCGATTTCGCCTGACAGAAGGCTCTCAAACTCTGGCAGAAGCTCGTCATCATCAAAATCGGAAGGATCGATCAAACCAGGGTTGATAATGCTGTTGATCAGCTTCACTTCTTCCTTCTCCTCCTCCTCCTCGGCCTGCAATCGCTTCGAACATCATACAAATATGTTAGACAAAAACAGGAGAACCTAAAAACGCATAAAACTTCAACCAAAAACACCCTCTTAAGAAAACAAAAGGGAACAACCTCATCCAGGCCATTCGACAAATAGGTTGCTTGCAAATTATCTTCCCCTTCATTCCTCCCTGATTGTCAGACAGTACACCAAAACAAAAACATAAATCCTGTTTCTTCTCAAAAAAGGGAACAAAGAACTTTCACACAAAACGAAACAGACAAGAAAAGCCTTACTTAGATTGTCCTTAGGCTTCGAACTTTTGACATTTATCTGCTTAACAGTATATGCTGCAATGGAAGCAGCAACAAGGAATCCTAACCTGACAATCATGTAGTAGGAATTATTGATGGAAAATATCTAATTTTCCACTCTATAACAATCACAAAAACAGCCTCAGGAAGCCCTTTTCCCATTTCCCTTCAATTCCATACTCTCAAACTCGAACCCAACAATCCATAAAATCACTGCAGAAGCAAAGCCATTTTAGCCAGATAAAATACCCCCGAATTTTCCCAAACCCAAAAATCTCTACATCACAAGCATTATCTCCTCATATGGCTTTCAAGCCCTTCACTTAATGTAAAATCCCACCTGGCTGAGTATAAACCCCTTTTTCCTGATAAATACAAATAACCAATTCCCACCCTAGCTGTCATACACGAGCCACCATTTTTTTTTCTTTTTTTCTGGTGGCTAGTTTTGCTCCAAGAGGATTACAAATTCGACAATGCGGTGGGTCTATTTCCTCGACAATTTTCATTGCGCGGATGAATTAAACGTTGAAATGCCGAGTGAAACTGTGAAAGCGACACCAGTGGAAAAAAATTGAGTAATTTTCTGTGCCCTAATTTTTTAAAATTGGGGGAAAAGGAAAACCCATTTTCCCCGCCACCCTTCACACAAAACAATTAATGAACGCATCAATAAACTCTTGAATGCATTAAAGCCCTAGAAGGAAGGATACTCATCAGAGGACAATTACAAATGCCAAAAAGGTAAATTTGACATTTAATTCCTGGCAGGGAAGAAAAAGGGACAAATTTTGGGGAAGAAGAGAACAAGATCATCACTAAAAGAGAACTTTATGTCTGGCAGTAAATTAGTTACATTGTGTGGCCATTATTGGGATTTGGGGGCTGCTACCTTTTTACTCTGGCTGTTTCATTCCACTCGGATTTTGGATTTAGTTGCCAAGATTGTGACACACTGACACTGATGCCCCATATATATATATATTTTTTTCTTTTCCAATTCTTGTTCCTGGTTTAGTTTTTATTGAGGATGATGCTGATAATGACCGGGCAAGATGAGGACAATGTGGAGTCCAGAAACCATATATGGGTCATACACTAAGGTTGGAGTTATCCTGTTATCCTTATCATTTCCAGACCAGTGAATATTTACCAGAAATTGATGAATGAATGGATGAATTACTGCAGCAAAAAAAAAAAAAATTGATCTTTGGGAAGATAAATAAATCTGGTTCTACAGCTTCCATTCCACACAGACGCAAATGCTACTGCTATCATCCCTTCTATTTTTTTGCATAGCTATCATCCCTTCTATTGAGTGGGCAGGAAAATGAACCACCAGAAACACTAGCAGCTATTTCAACATTTTTAATTACTTCATCCGTTTTTTTAAGGTTTAAATGTAATGTTTTTCATTTGCATGTATGACAATGTACATTTTAAACTATTCATAACTAAATTCTGTATAAGTAAAAATTCTAAAAAAAATTAATATTTAAAAACTACTCAAGATATGACGAATCCAATAAAATCTCACTTGACTATATTTTTTTCCCCGTATAACTATAACAGAACTAGAAGTCAAACTACTACAATAATGAGTAGAAAAATCAGAACATTACACTTAAAAAAAATTGGAGGGAATATGATGGATTGCTAACCATTCAATTTTAAGATTAAGAATTCAAATCCATGTTGTATCCCTCCCCAATTCCTAATTCCTTTTACTTTTTTTTTTCGGGGAAAAGGGGGGCCGAGGCCAAATTTTATTGCAAAAATTGCTTCGTATGGTACATGCCAAGACGATCTAAGTTGAGTACATCAAGAATGAAATCTGGAGGCCTAACAAAGTGTTGTGGACTTGTTTGGAATGAATGACCTCTAAGTAGTTGGTCGGCAACTAAGTTGCACTCTCTCGGAACTAAAGAAAAGTAGATCTCCCAACTCCATGTCTTCATATTACGGATACTGCTTATCCAAGGATGCGCAGGCCCCAAAGTGTCATCAGCATTATTAATAAGCTCAATCACGGAAAGACAATCCAACTCAACATAGATTTTCCGAACGCCCATAGACCAAGCGAGCTGTAAAGTAATCAAAATACCTAAAGCCTCAGCCTGTGTAACGTCAAGATTTGCCTACATGGAACAGATTCCGCCAAGCCCGTTGCCGTTGGAATCACGAAGAACACCACCTGCAAACCCCAAACCTCGGCTAATTCTACCATCGCAATTAGCTTTAACCCATCCACCCGGAGGGTGTTCCCAGCGAGCCCTACCACAACTCCACGCTTTAACACCATACTTGAGTTCCTTTCTAGCCCCAAGGTACTCATGGACCGCTCGAAGGATACTGAAATTAGCAAAAGGCCACTGAACATTGCCATTGCCAAAAACCTCCTGGCATCTGAACTTCCAAATCTGCCAAGCTCCAAACCCGAAAATTATTGCCTTGGATTCTCCCACAATAACACTAGACATAGACATGATCCAGCTACCAATATCAAGGCGCCAGAAGTCACCAGAAGAGCCCATGCCCAGATTTGTCCAAACAAAGGCAGATGAATGAAAATCTCTCAGCACATGGATACTAGATTCTGGAGCTCCACATCGCCTGCAGCTCCCATCAAAGGTCAGGTTTCTACGGAAGCGCTCCAGGCCAGTGATCAGCCTATTGTGGGAAGCAATCCATAAAAAATTACGAACACGGGGAGGGGCCGACCATCGCCAAATAGTTTTCCAATCCGTCATGGGTGGCTCCTGGCTACGTAGATCCTCCAGGTGGTCAAGGGTGCTCTTGATAGAAAAAAGGCCATTAGAGGCCGGCTTCCAGAAACGACGATCCGCCACCGAAGAATTAAGAGAAGTTGGAATTTGGACTATCAGGTTCACTACTGCGGAAGGCAGGACCTGATGAAGTTTATTGACATCCCAAGCATTATCAACCAAGTAGGACGCCACCGGACAAGCGAGATCTTCCTGGGACAAGGCATGAAGCGCAAGGTCCTGCAAACAACAGTCTAAGTTAGTCCAATGATCCAACCAAAACCGAGCAGACTCACCATTGCCTAATTTCCAGCCGGATAGGGAATGAAATGTATTGCCAATGGAGTACAAGTCCTTAGCAACATTGGAAAGGGACTGAACATTGTGGGTGAAGCAATGGCCATTCCAGCCATGTCGAAATTTGATGAGACGACTCCAAAGGGTGTCATTGGATACCAGTCTCCAGTAGGACTTCATAAAAAGAGCATCATTCAAATCCCGTAGCCGACAAAGCCCAAGGCCACCTATAGAGCTCCGCCTGGTTATATTATCCCATGCAAGGAGATGAACTCTACGGGCATTTGAAAGAGAGTCCCATAATAAGTTCCTACAGACTTTCTCCATGTCCATGATCGTTCTGTTGGGGAGGCGAATCACCTGCATAACATACATACCAATAGATTGAAGGACAGATTTAGAAAGTGCGGCCAGCCATACTGAGATGGTGATGCGACCAATTATTAAGTTTAGAATGGAGTTTGTCGATAAGATAACCATAATCCTTATGAGATCGCATCCCAGAGGTAATAGGAATCCCTAGATAAGTCCCAATGTTGGTGACAGATTGGTACCCTAGAATGTTAGTGATACTAAGTCTAGTAGCACGATCAACCACATTCCCAAAATAAATCCTAGACTTCGCAATGCTAACAGTAAGACCAGACATAGAGCTAAATTGAGCAATAATAGATTTAATAAGAGAGGCTTGGCTGGAAGAAGCTTTAGTAAACAAAATGATATCATCAACAAAGAAAAGGTAAGGAACTTTAATCCGTCATCTGTCCCAGGCTGGTGGAAGCCATAAATTCTTAGAGACAGTATCTAAGATTAGAACACCCAAGCGTTCCATACACAGAATGAAAATATAAGGGGAAATCGGGTCGCCTTGTCGGATGCCACGACTAGGTTTGAAATGAGTTGAAGGCTTCCCATTCCACCAGACCTGCATAAGAGAGGACGTGATACAGTGCATGATAAGATCAATAATGTCATTAGGGAAACCAAAAATGATAAAGAGTTTCCATAATAAAATCCCAGTTTAACTTATCGTATGCTTTTTCAAGATCCAACTTAAGTATCATAAAACCGAGTTTGGCCGTAGATTTCTCCAAATAATGGTGAATCTCTTGACATAAAATGATATTATCTTGGATAACACGACCTTTAACAAAGCTAGACTGACCCGGGCCAATAAGTTGGGGCAAGAAAGAAGAAATACGATTTACAAGGAGTTTGGTTAGGATTTTATAAAGAACATTGCAAAGGCTAATGGGACGAAATTGAGTAACCGATTTAGGATTCTGGATTTTAGGAAGAAGAACTAAAGAGATATGATTGATCTCAGATAAATCCCTCGAACCACTGAAGCACTCCAGGAGAAAAATATGGACCGATTTGCTTAGGACCTTCCAATTCTGAATGTAGAACATGGCATGAAAACCATCAGGGCCCGGAGCCTTAAGGGGGGCCATACTCCGAACAGCATCCCAAGTCTCTTCCATAGAAGGAGTAGCCTGTAACAATTCAATATCACTTGGAGACGACAGACAAGGAAATGGTCCAGAAACAGACTGAGGGCCTCTAGGTCGATGCAAATCGTCCGAAAAGAGCCTCTGAAAATATTGAGTCACCATATCATGCATGGCCTCCTCATTAGTAGAAACTTGGCCTTGATCGTCTTATAACATCGAATAGAGTTTCTTCCTCCTCCTAGCCTTAACAAAATTATGAAAGAAACTAGAATTCGAGTCCCCAACAAGGTTCCAATCACGAGTGCTTCTTTATATCCATATTGTAACGCCCCGAAAATTCAAACCTGATTTTCGCAAGCATTACCGCTGTACTAACTATTCTAAACTAGTGGCCAGCTAATTTAAAACAGCTAGTACAACACTGGGTAAACCTAAAGTGATCATCTGATTAATCCAGTTTAATGCAGAAGCTATAAATAAATTAAAAACACATAGGCACATAAAAATGTCACCCAATAATAATCAAATAACGGTCCCAGCGACCCATCCAGGCTACAAGCCTCCCAACAGCATACCAATATCTCAAACAGGGCTACCAGCCCAAAGCTGTAAATCACATAAGGCCACCGGCCGACAGTATGTAAATCCCAGGCTCACAGGCCTCAACCAGCAGTAGTCCAAATACCAACCACAGATAGTCACATAATATCACATTAGCATAATGAGCGCGTCCTATATACTCCTATCTATGTGATCTCTCAATACCCCAAACCCAAATCATGCTCCAGCGCCTCCAGCAGGATCTATAAAACAGACAAAAGCAAAGGGGGTCAGTACAACGTACTGAGCAAGGCTACGTGCCGGGGAGTAAGGGAAAACAAAACCACATCTCAAGATAGTAAATATAGGTAATAAATAAACATATTAATAACGGCAGAATATAAATAAAGCAGTTAAACACCACACCGTCCCATACCGGTGCTTCAACCACGATCATACAATTGACATAAATAAATCATCACACCGTCCCATACCGGTGCTTCAACCACAGACATACAATTTATGCACGTGATGCATGGCCTAACATACACCTATCTACCCTATATGCAAATGCAAATGAATATGCCTAGCCGGCAACCTAAACCCGGGCGGTATGAACCCACGGGTGAGGATATCATCAACTCCAACCCGTTACAGGGTAACATACACCATCCCCGCAGGGACCACAGGCATCACAGCCCAATCACAGGCATAACAGCCAAATCACAGGCATAACAGCCTAATAATCACAGGCATCACAGCCAAATCACAGGCATCACAGCCTAATAATCACCCCGCAGGGCCATCGGGACTCAACAACACCGGTAAAGGCTGCCCGATCAGACATTTCCAATATGTCCATCCATCCATAATGCAATACCATGCATTATAATAACCAGCCCAAAAGGGCCAACATGAATAACAACCAATAATCCACCCCGCAGGGTCATCGGGACTCAACAACACCGGTAAAGGCTGCCCGATCGGACATTTTCAATATGCCCATTCATTCATAATGCAATACCATGCATTATAATAACCAGCCCAAAAGGGCCAACATGAATAACAACCAATAATCCACCCCGCAGGGTCATCGGGACTCAACAACACCGGTAAAGGCTGCCCGATCAATCATAAACATTATAACAACCCATCGGGTTAATAATCGTCAATTCCACTGCAATAACATGCATATGAAAATATAGTGATATTCAAGCACCTACACACTAGGTTCGCATGCTTCCCAACATATAAGAAATTCAATACATAGCCCTCTAGGCTAAAGCATTAATGATATAATAATTCAACAGTTTCCCCTAAGCAATTCAACAACCCCCACGGGCCAATTGATTAACCCACGGTTTACCAATAACATTTGGGGAAGTCATAACAATAATTGGTGCAAAGAAAACATTAATATAGAATAAAAATTGCACAAAAATGGGCCAAACAGGGCCTTCCTGCGCTCACTGCGCGCCCGCTCGCGTAAAACGCGTGACATACGCAGCCAGTACTGTAGCGATACTGTAGCAATTACTGTAGTAATTACTGTAGCAATTACTGTAGCGATTACTGTAGCAAGTTACTGCGGTAACTACTGTAGCGAGTTACTGCGGTAACTACTGTAGTGAGTTACTGCGGTAACTACTGTACAAGTTACTGCGGTAGTTACTGTTCAAATTACCGTGGTAATTACTGTTCAAATTACCGTGGTAATTACTGTTCAAATTACCGTAGTAAATACTGTGGCGAATTACTGCGGTAACTACGCGAGTTACCGCGGTAACTACTGTACAGTTACTGTAGCAGTACTGTAGCAGTACTGTAGCAGTTACTGTAGCAGTTACTGTTCATCGTCTTCTCCGATTTTCCAATCAGTTTTTCCGGCGATTTCGCCGGAATCCGACCCCAAATACCCCCCAAACACGTAATTTAAGCAATATAATCCCTTGCCTTGAATGTAGACGAGTCCCCAAGCTTTCTTCTTCAACCTCCAAGCTCCCAATCCACAATCCAAGCCTTAGCTTCCCCCAACACCAATATAGTTCCAATTCAAGGATTTAAGCTTCAACTTGCTCCGATCTACAAAAATCCACCCAAGAACCTTCAATCCCGCCACCACAAAACATACCCAACAAAAACACCTCAAAACTCTTCAAAAATAAGAATTAAAGTGGGGAAAATACTTACCAAGGTGTATATAACCAATCCCCCAACTCTCCTTGAGCTTAAACTTACCAATTTCTTCCCAAAGGCACCATTTCTTCCCCTCTCTCACCAAAAACGGGATTAGCCCAAATTTTTCAAGTGTTGGGGAATAAATGAGGGATTGGGGCTGATTTGGGGGTTTTGAGGGAATGTGGGTTGACCCGGGTCAGACACGGGTCGGGTCGGAAGATGGGTTAGTGAGTTGGTGCACTTATCTTGAGCCATTTCTACCATATTGCACTCACTTGAGCACTTGAGCTCTTATTATCTTGTGAGTTTGCTACACACTTATTCTTCCACTTCAATCCAATAACTCTCTTACACAATAATTCATAGTATTTATCTCTATTAATTAACCATAACTAATTAAATTAATTATGCGTTAATTAATCGGGATGTTACAATCTCTCCCCCTTAGGATCATTTCGCCCCCGAAATGCATAATCAACCACATGATCATCAATGAACAATCAAGGGAAAAATGTTACTTCATTATGAGAAGTAAAAATTAAAGTCTGGCTACTTCAGTTTCATACGCTCCCCAGTTTCTTCAAGTAGCATATTCAGCTCCCTGTCTAGACCACAACACCTTAACCATCAACATGGTTTTATTCCTCAGAACCACATCATTTGTATCAATCACCCGATCTGGAACTCCTCAAACTTAAGACTAGCATCCAATTCAACTTTACCAAGCTGAATGATCTTATCTGGATCAGACAGAAACTTCCTAAGTTGGGAAGTATGGTATGGTATACATCATGGGCTCGACCCACTTCTGCTGGCAAAGCCAACATATACGTCACTTTTCCAACCATCTCAACAATTTCATAGGATCCAATATATCTCGGAATCGGCTTGGCTTCTTACCAAATCGTTGTACCCCTTTCAGAGGCGATACCCGCAAAAAAATACGCTATCACCAACCTCAAACTCCACATCTCGACGAGCTAAATCAGCATAGCTCTACTGTCTGTCCTGAACCTCTTTCATTCGATCCCTGATGATCTTCACCAACTCGATTGTCTGCTCAAACATCTCAGGACCCACATTCACCTTATCTGTTGGATCATTCCAACATAATAGACTCATACACTTTCTCCCATACAATGCTTCAAAGGGAGCCACTAGATTTTCAAAACATGAACTACCATTTCCGTCTTCAAATCATGCGTCGGGTAGTTCTATTGATCACCTTCTCATTCTGCATCAACACACCACCCAAACCTTTATGTGAGGTGTTGGTCAAAACTTCGTACTCACCTGACTCATGAGGTAGAGTCAATACAAATGCCTTTGTCATTACATTCTTCCAAAGTTCGAACTCCTGCTCACAATCATCATCCCACTGGAATTTAACATCGTTACAGAACAATCTCATCTGAGGACTAGCAATGCTAGAAAATCCCTCAATAAACCTACTGTAGTAACTAACAAGATCCAAGAAACTCCGTATCTCCCCCACAATGTTTGGGGCTTGCCATTTCAACACAGCTTCTACCTTGGCGGGATCAACAGATATACCATTACTGGAAACAATGTGCCCCAGAAAAGACACACTCTCCATCCAAAATTCACATTTAGAGAGTTTAGCATACAACATATGCTCTCGCAATACGTTCAAGACCGCCCTCAAGTGTCCCGTGTGTCTCACGCATTGGAGAATAAACCAGGATATCATCTATGAACACAACCACACACATCCAGCAGGGGATGGAATACCCTATACATGAGATCCATGAAGATCGCTAGTGTGTTAGTCAAACCAAAAGGCATGACCGTGAATTCAAAATGTGCATAACGAATCCTGAAAGCTGTCTTAGGCCTATCAGCCTCCGCCACCCTTATCTGATGGTAGCCCAATCTCAAATCAATCTTACTAAAAATACTGCCCCTCTCAACTAATCAAATAGATCCCCAATCCGTGGTAAAGGATACTTGTTTTTCCCGTGATTCAATTCAATTCTCTATAATCGATGCACATCCTCATCGACCCATCATTCTTCTTAACAAACAAAACAGGAGCTCCTTAAGGCGAGCTACTCGGCTAAATATACATGGTAAGCTCATTCAATTGATCCTTCAACTCCTTCAGTTCACAGGAGTCATATGGTAAGGAGCCTTAGAAATATGAGCTGCATCAGGCATCAGCTCAATAGTAAAATCAATCTCCCGAGGAGGTGGGAGACCAGGAATTTTATCGGGAAATAAATTCCCGAACTCAGATACAACAGGAACATTCGAAGAAGCGGAAACTTCTGCTCGAAGATCCCTCATTTGCCACAGGGAAATAGAACAACCCCTAGATATCAAGTAACACAACAAAGCAACAGAAACCACACCAATAACAGGTGGAATCAAAGGATGTCAGTAAGAAACACACTTACCCAAAGAATCCTAAAAGGATATTCATGAAATACCACAATCAATCACAGCATGATGGCAAAACAGCCAATCCATGCCCAGTAGTACGTCAAAAATCAGTCAGGCTATAGACCACCAGGTCAGCCCTCTGAATTCATGACCCTTGATGCTCAACACAGCATCTTGCACCAAATGATCACTACAAATATTATCACCCGAAGGTAAAGAAACTAGCATGTGGTACGACGCCAACGGTCCTACTCCATGCTCTCGCACAAATCGCAAAGCCACTAAAGAATACGAGGCTTCTGAATCGCACAGTACTAAGGCAGAAAGATTCGCAGCAGTGGTAGCATCTACTCCATGCTTACGAATGAAATTCAGAGTCCCGAATGAACATGAGACTCTAGAATCAAACAAAATAACCGTATCACAAAATGCGACATAAATAATTCCCATATCAGGGAAACGGGTTTATCTCTCAACCAGAGAGTCAAGAAGAAACACCTACGATACAAGAATCACACACATGCCAAAACGTTATCCAATCAATGTAACGTTTCCATAACATAAAGACGACATACTAGGAAGTCCCCTAGTTCGGACTCGCCCAGTGATATCGGCTCCCTTCACGTTACCGATCTTGCCATGCAGAACAGTCACCTTGCCTCGTCTCACGCGACAGGCATTCAACTTCGACGAACCATCTAATGTTATTTTGATTGACCCAGTGTCAATTCTATGCCACTTCAAATCATTATTCTTTCTAACCAAATCCGACTATACCCTTACTGGCATAACTAAGAAATGGTTTCCACCATCCTTCGCATGCAGGCGGACTACAATTATCTATATCACCCCAATGGGTTATCACACTATGGAGACTTTCTCAGTACCCTATCTCACTCTCGAGGGTACGTCAAACCCATCTGAACACCATTCAACAGATTGATCCCGCTTGGATCGCCATTCGAATAGCCCAGGCTTCCATGAGGCCTTTCCAAACTATTCAGTCAACTTAGATTGCAACATCAACAAACAATGTTAGCAGAAAATCACCAATCGTATACAAAGCAGTATACATAAACGACAAAATTAAATAAACGATCAAAAGTCATCCATAGTCCTCAATAACTGTGAGATAACAAGGATCCTGACTGGAGTACTATGGTTCCCTCACAGTTCCCCAACTGTGAATTAACCTGGTGTGCGCAGAAATAATCAGATATAATAAAAATACAATTCTATGCTATATGTACCCCACACACAACTCACCACCTATGTCTACACAAGTTTTAACAAGATAAAAGAGCACACAGGCTCTGATACCACTCTGTAACGCCCCGAAAATTCAAACCTGATTTTCGCAAGCATTACCGCTGTACTAACTATTCTAAACTAGTGGCCAGCTAATTTAAAACAGCTAGTACAACACTGGGTAAACCTAAAGTGATCATCTGATTAATCCAGTTTAATGCAGAAGCTATAAATAAATTAAAAACACATAGGCACATAAAAATGTCACCCAATAATAATCAAATAACGGTCCCAGCGACCCATCCAGGCTACAAGCCTCCCAACAGCATACCAATATCTCAAACAGGGCTACCAGCCCAAAGCTGTAAATCACATAAGGCCACCGGCCGACAGTATGTAAATCCCAGGCTCACAGGCCTCAACCAGCAGTAGTCCAAATACCAACCACAGATAGTCACATAATATCACATTAGCATAATGAGCGCGTCCTATATACTCCTATCTATGTGATCTCTCAATACCCCAAACCCAAATCATGCTCCAGCGCCTCCAGCAGGATCTATAAAACAGACAAAAGCAAAGGGGGTCAGTACAACGTACTGAGCAAGGCTACGTGCCGGGGAGTAAGGGAAAACAAAACCACATCTCAAGATAGTAAATATAGGTAATAAATAAACATATTAATAACGGCAGAATATAAATAAAGCAGTTAAACACCACACCGTCCCATACCGGTGCTTCAACCACGATCATACAATTGACATAAATAAATCATCACACCGTCCCATACCGGTGCTTCAACCACAGACATACAATTTATGCACGTGATGCATGGCCTAACATACACCTATCTACCCTATATGCAAATGCAAATGAATATGCCTAGCCGGCAACCTAAACCCGGGCGGTATGAACCCACGGGTGAGGATATCATCAACTCCAACCCGTTACAGGGTAACATACACCATCCCCGCAGGGACCACAGGCATCACAGCCCAATCACAGGCATAACAGCCAAATCACAGGCATAACAGCCTAATAATCACAGGCATCACAGCCAAATCACAGGCATCACAGCCTAATAATCACCCCGCAGGGCCATCGGGACTCAACAACACCGGTAAAGGCTGCCCGATCAGACATTTCCAATATGTCCATCCATCCATAATGCAATACCATGCATTATAATAACCAGCCCAAAAGGGCCAACATGAATAACAACCAATAATCCACCCCGCAGGGTCATCGGGACTCAACAACACCGGTAAAGGCTGCCCGATCGGACATTTTCAATATGCCCATTCATTCATAATGCAATACCATGCATTATAATAACCAGCCCAAAAGGGCCAACATGAATAACAACCAATAATCCACCCCGCAGGGTCATCGGGACTCAACAACACCGGTAAAGGCTGTCCGATCAATCATAAACATTATAACAACCCATCGGGTTAATAATCGTCAATTCCACTGCAATAACATGCATATGAAAATATAGTGATATTCAAGCACCTACACACTAGGTTCGCATGCTTCCCAACATATAAGAAATTCAATACATAGCCCTCTAGGCTAAAGCATTAATGATATAATAATTCAACAGTTTCCCCTAAGCAATTCAACAACCCCCACGGGCCAATTGATTAACCCACGGTTTACCAATAACATTTGGGGAAGTCATAACAATAATTGGTGCAAAGAAAACATTAATATAGAATAAAAATTGCACAAAAATGGGCCAAACAGGGCCTTCCTGCGCTCACTGCGCGCCCGCTCGCGTAAAACGCGTGACATACGCAGCCAGTACTGTAGCGATACTGTAGCAATTACTGTAGTAATTACTGTAGTAATTACTGTAGCAATTACTGTAGCGATTACTGTAGCAAGTTACTGCGGTAACTACTGTAGCGAGTTACTGCGGTAACTACTGTAGTGAGTTACTGCGGTAACTACTGTACAAGTTACTGCGGTAGTTACTGTTCAAATTACCGTGGTAATTACTGTTCAAATTACCGTGGTAATTACTGTTCAAATTACCGTAGTAAATACTGTGGCGAATTACTGCGGTAACTACGCGAGTTACCGCGGTAACTACTGTACAGTTACTGTAGCAGTACTGTAGCAGTACTGTAGCAGTTACTGTAGCAGTTACTGTTCATCGTCTTCTCCGATTTTCCAATCAGTTTTTCCGGCGATTTCGCCGGAATCCGACCCCAAATACCCCCCAAACACGTAATTTAAGCAATATAATCCCTTGCCTTGAATGTAGACGAGTCCCCAAGCTTTCTTCTTCAACCTCCAAGCTCCCAATCCACAATCCAAGCCTTAGCTTCCCCCAACACCAATATAGTTCCAATTCAAGGATTTAAGCTTCAACTTGCTCCGATCTACAAAAATCCACCCAAGAACCTTCAATCCCGCCACCACAAAACATACCCAACAAAAACACCTCAAAACTCTTCAAAAATAAGAATTAAAGTGGGGAAAATACTTACCAAGGTGTATATAACCAATCCCCCAACTCTCCTTGAGCTTAAACTTACCAATTTCTTCCCAAAGGCACCATTTCTTCCCCTCTCTCACCAAAAACGGGATTAGCCCAAATTTTTCAAGTGTTGGGGAATAAATGAGGGATTGGGGCTGATTTGGGGGTTTTGAGGGAATGTGGGTTGACCCGGGTCAGACACGGGTCGGGTCGGAAGATGGGTTAGTGAGTTGGTGCACTTATCTTGAGCCATTTCTACCATATTGCACTCACTTGAGCACTTGAGCTCTTATTATCTTGTGAGTTTGCTACACACTTATTCTTCCACTTCAATCCAATAACTCTCTTACACAATAATTCATAGTATTTATCTCTATTAATTAACCATAACTAATTAAATTAATTATGCGTTAATTAATCGGGATGTTACACATATAAGCTCTTCTTGCTCAAGGATGTGGCCCAACTCAGGGCACAGCTGAGCATGTAATCTTCTAGAGAACAAATTAGAAGTCCAATCTCCCTTCCGCTCAATGCCAGCAAGCCGGGCTCTAATCCTAGCCTTTCTCATCCTAGTAGAATTAACAACTTCAGAGTTCCAGGTAGTAGCTTCGTTACGGAGAACATCAAGGTGGTCTTTAATCGATCCTTGAGAATTCCAAATATCAGACACCAGGCGACGAAAACTCGGATAACTTTGCCATACTGCCTTAAATCTGAAAACTCTCGAGAGGTCATAATTGGCAGAAACTGCCGAGGCATCAATCCTAGTCAGAAGAGGCGCATGATCAGAATGGATTTTGGGAAGTATTTCAACCAAGCAACGGGGGAAACGGTCAAACCAAGCCTCATTACCTAGCATTCTGTCTAGGCGCTTCCTAAGATTCCCTCTGGCCCAAGTAAATCTACTACCAAAAGTCTTGAGTTCCATAAGCATAGAATGATCTAACCAAAAACTGAGCTCCTCAATGTTAGATGAATTAAAAACACCCTTGCTGCTCTCATCATGTCTGGCAATACAGTTAAGATCACCACCGATCAACCACGACCTAGAACGAGCCTGACCAATTATGCGAAGCTCTGACCAGAGCCAGGTACGACGATACCGGTTAGGAGCAGCGTACACAAATGTTAAGAAGATCTCATCATTATCCGCAAAAAACTTGATGTCAATGAACTGAGAATGAGTTTCCAAAACTTCAACTTGAAGATGATCCCTCCAGAGTATCCAAATGCCCCCAGAAAAACCAAAGGCCTCTACACGGTAGGAAAATGGAAAACCACTGCGACGAATGAAACTGTCGGTTTGATCACCACTAATCCGGGGTTCGAAAACGGCCACGATATCAATTCTCTTACTATTCATAAGGTCACGAAATTCCCTACGAAAAGACGCCGAGCCCTCGCCCTGAACATTCCAACAAATTATATTAAGATACATGGACAGAAGATAAAAAGGACAGGCAAAATAAAATTGGAAAAGAGAGGCATAAAAGGGGAATATGAAATAAGAATTAAGGGGGCATGCTGGCCGCCCTTCCCAAAAGTGGTGAATTGAGATTGTCCTCATTAACAAGTGATCGATCAAGAATATGGATATGATGACCCGGCGGTCTGCCACCGATATGTCCTTCCACTCCCTTCATCCTTTTGCTGAGGTGTATGGAGGGGTCTTGGACCACAACCACAGTATGGTGATCATTCGAGAGAGAAGTTGAAACCGATTTCACCCAAGCTCCTGAGGGTTGATGAACCCATGATGGAGAGAGCTCAGAGGTCGAGGGTTCCGAGGGGGGATTAAAAGGAGGGCTCTGGGGTTGTTGCAATGGCGCTGGAACTGAAGTTAAGGGAGGAACTCTGGATGGAGGCGGGGACTGATGAGAAATCCTTCTAGCAGGTTTAGGGTTTTGATTAGGAAACGTCTGCATGCGCGTAGGAATAGTAGACGTCCGCTCGGATCTCTTGAAACTGGAATGGTCGGAATCTATATTATCTTGATCATCCCGGAGAATCTCAAAACGGTTTCAACTAGAGCCGTTGAGGTAGACACCACTATCTGTCTTCTGTTGAGGCCTGCGGCCGGACTGTACTAGCATCCATGGGCCAAAGCCCGATCGATCTTGCATGGTAGAGTCGGTGTTCTGCTCGATAATGGGAGGATTGACAGCCTCAGAATGGTCAGGACGAGAAGGGCAAGAATCTTGAACATGACCATATTTCCCGCAAGAAAAGCACACTTGTTTGATATTTTCATACTCAAGATTTACAATATCATTCTCAAGAATAAGTTGAGCCTTGAGGGTTTTTTCCAAATCGATTTTCACGGCTACTCTAGCATATATACCACGGGAATTATCAATAGTACTGAAATCTATGCTCAGAACTTGCCCAAGGGAACTGCATGCTCGAAGAAGATACTTTCTATTAAACAGATACACCGGAATCTTGGGTATACGCACCCATACCACCATTGTCTTCACCTCATTAGTAGACGGATTGAAATTCTCGTCCCACGCTTGGACGTGAAGGTAGTTGTCTGCGACCATCCACGGTCCGCCGGTAAGGGCATGGAAAGCATCCTCTTCTGTAAGAATCGCACTATGTAATACCCATTATCGATGTCTATCAAAGGTAGGGGAGCAGATGCAGGCCACAGCCGATTGAGCCGAGACTTCAGAACCCGATAAGAGACGTTCTTCCCAATGACTTTTAGAGCAATTGCAGATTTACATGGCCGAAGAAGGAATTCCTTGAAGGCTTTGGAAAGTTGAAAACGAGGGATTCCATTCTCCACAGATTTAATAATATCTTCAGGATCGCCAGAATTGTCTCTGTATATCTCATCGGTAGGAACGTGAATAAACCCCGCTCCACGCCGAGCTGCAGCACTGTACGAAGGACGCTGACGTTTATGCGTTTGTGATTCCCTTGGATCTGGCGGTTCACCGCCATCATCTGCCATCTCCGAGTCAATCATGATGCGGGCACCGGAAAAGAGAAATCTTGGAGAATTCTTGTATTCAGAAGGCTTGAGTTTGGGGAAATTTCAGTTTATCAAGATTTTAATTAATTCCTTTTATTTAGTTGTTGTCATTTTTTATTTTTTATTTTTTTTCTAAACAACCTATACAGCCTAAAAATGAGGGATGAGAGTTCATGCCATACAAATTACAAAAGCACAAGGGGGGGGAATAAGGAGCCGGATGGGAAATCGAACTCTCAATCTAAAAGTTGGGAGTCAAGGGACTTGATAGCTAAATCCTCATCCCCAATATATCTTTTCTGGAAGAGCCATTGAAGGCCTGTGAAAAGGGTGGTGGGAGCTCATGACACACAAATTACAAAGGGAACAAAGAGGAGGGATAGGGGTCGGGTGGGGATTTGAACTCTCAACCCGAAGTCGGGAGACTTGACCACTAGGGTAAGTCTCCAACCCCCCTCATCCCCAATTGTTGCCATTTTAGTTTGTCCCAACATACTTTAGTTACATTTTGTTTTATTAATCGTATGGCCCAATGTGTCATGGAGATACCCGATACACGTAAAAAAAAATTAGTATTTTTTTTTTAATGAAACCACTTTGACCAAATTTCAAAACAGTATTTCTTAATGGAATGGATACATGCCATACAGAAATTTTCACTTCACATAAACTACTTCGACATACTTCTAATTTGACTCCAATTATGGTACAAACCCCTTTAAAAGTATATAACATTACAAAAAAACATATCTCGCATTACACAAAACATCTCGCTCATCACATATTCTTTCTATCACATAAAACACATAATTTCATCCGTCACACAATACAACCCTCACATCATTCAAATGGTGCCTACATACAATCTACCTCATTTGAATACACCACTCCCTTATGTCTCCCTAAAAACACACACAATTGCTTTGATATATACAGAATGCAAAAACTGCAAGCAGCATTTTTAGAAGAAGAAAGAGAGGAATAAAGAAAGAAAGAAATAAACGAATCAAGAGGATGTCAACAATGTACATTCTTTTCATCAGGTGAATACAAGTCATTGTCCGAATACACAACCTTGTGTTTCCAACCAGCTTGCTGCTTCGGCAAGACTGCTGCGAGTATCACGATGCAGCTCAGCAGCGCCAAGCAGAGACCTAAACCGTTGACCACCGCTGCCTCAGGGCTACGTTTCAGGACATTCCCTTTCGTTTGCAAGAGAGTAAGCTTCTCAAGAAGCCCCGTCTCGGCTGTCACCACAGCCAAACCATATGTGTATAAACCAAGAAAGACATGCCAAGGCAGCAGCTTTCGTCTGGTTACCCGTGCCTCCACTTTGTGCCAAAAGCTCATAAAGCCAAACACCCACTGCACCACCACAATGTCTAAACTTCAATCTTTATCAATCACAAAGCATAAGTCTAGGAAACAATTAGATTGCCAGAATATATAAAACACTTTCATATGCTTTAATACCAAATTACAATGACAATTTCGCTCAAGCATGAGCAACGAGAACACACAAAAAGTTAAGTTTTAAATTCCCAAAAAAGAATTGGGATTCTTGTTTTATTTTTATTATTATGTTTTTTTTTTCCGAAACAGTGAAAGACTTATTAGGTTAGGGTCTCGCACAAAATCGAATTTGTATATAAACGACAATTTTTTTTAATGAATATCAAAATGAATTGTTACAAATCCATTTTGATTTCTAGAAAAACCCCATTTCACGGTGTCCCAGAGTTGCTCCACCGACGGGAACACTTAGAGGAGCTCCTGTACAATCACTTCCATTCCTCTCATCAGACCCATCTGTAGCACTCATAGCTACAGCTCGAACTCGATTATTTCCTAATAATTGCGTAAAAGCTATTTGAATTCAAAACAATCCTTTTCTGTTGTAGCTTTTAGGATAGTATTTAATATAAACTTATCAAATACTACCATGTAGGATACATTATCTTTTAGCTAAATCAAATACTCACTAAATCAAAACCCATTTCGAACTTTCGGGCATGCATTTGTACAAGTTGAATGTGGCTCATTAGTCTTCATGGGTGGATTAAGCTTGCGGTCACAGCACTCCCTCACCCAAATTTAAAGCAAGCAACTAATGCATATATCAAATCTCCATAATCTGTAGGACTGTAACATCCCACATTGGTTGGAGAGGGAAATGAAGCATGCCTTATAAGGGTGTGGATATCTCTCCCTTGTATAAGCGTTTTAAAGCCGTGAAGGGAGATTGGCCCAAAGCGGACAATATTTACAAGTGGGTGTGACTGGAACGTTACAAGGACTCATTCCTTTTACTCGGTAAAGTTCATCTTTACATTCAAATACACAATTTTAATTCAATTATTGGGGTTCCTCATTCCTCAATAATAATTGAAGTTGCAATACTAATAAAGCGAAATATTCTTAAGGCCGTGTCCCGTCGTCTAGTTTGTCCCACTTAATCATGATAATTGCCACTAGTGTCCTTGTGTTATTTTTTAGGATATAGTTTAATTATTATGATAGTATAGTAGAGTGTGGGGTGTGGGTAGAGTGTAATTGTATATACTGTATTTAACATCAAACAAGCAATAAAAAGTTATAGGACTGAATAACTCAATTGCTATAGGATTCATCTTATAAAGGGGAAACATGTCCTAAATTATTAATGAAGAATGTCCAATTAGTGAAGGAAGGTGGTGGTGGTGGGTACCTGAGCCCCAAACAAGGAGATACAAATGAGACCCATCCAAGAATGCAAGCTGTAGAAATTAGCCACAACCCCATCTTGCCCATGGAATTTTGTCCAAATCCCAAATATGCCACTGCCCAAAGCCACCCCTTGGAGACACAGGTGCACCAATTTCTTGAAATTTCCTGAACCTGCCCACCATCTGTGCACCAAAATGGCTGACCACCCCAAATCCCCAAACATGATTCACAAATGGCAACCCACTTTTGTAAGAACGAAACCAAATACTACTACTTGAAATAAATTAAACAAATTTTCATTTAGAGAGAGGGAGAAGCTACCTTCTCCACTGATGAGGATGAAACCGATCACCATTAACAAAGGGTGCAACACCTGCTCAAAGCAAACCAAAAAGTAAACACAAGAGACAGGATCTTGATGCATAGGTATTATATGCAGACAATTGGAGTAACAATCAAGAAAATTGGGGTTTTCTTACAGCATAAATGAGGTCTTCCTCGGAGGGCGAAATGGGAACAAAGCTGGTCTTGTAATGGAGAGCCCATATGAGGACTAAAATTGCAGCCACAGAAGCAGAGAATCTTGCGAGGACGAGAGGGGGGAGTGGAGAAGAAAATGCCCTGGCGGCCATTGCTCTGACAGTGTTTCCAAGGACTCAGCTACTCAGATTTTTCAGTGCGTAGGTGTGTGTTTGTGTTGGGGGAAGTAGCAAGTGTAGGACTGCAAGTGAAGAAGGCACCGACAGAGTGTTGAAAGCAGCCGATGATAATAACAGTGGAGAGTGGGGCAAGTGGCATTATTGATTTATTTGTTACAAAAAACAGTCGACTCTTAATAGTAATAATTTTGTAATTGGGGCACTGCTTAATTTAGGATAGTTTATTACTGTCTGGTAAGTGGTAACGGCTTTATTTACGTCATTTATTGATGTACGAATTATGAAGTGGGTTGTAATATGCACCATGGTTGCTATAATAATAGCATGATTGCGAACATTTATTTATATTCATCCATGAATTCAGTATATGAATTCCATGGTTAAAATGACAGCACATTACCAAATTGTCATTACCCTTGTCAACTGTTTCTAAGAACATCTACCAAAGACTCAGATCACAACTACATAAATTCTTACACTGCCGACGAAATCCTAGTATGGAAAGACAATATTATCGGCTAGGCTAGCATCTAATTTCGAAAGATTCTCACAAGTACAATTTTCAGCATGGAACGGACCGGGATACAGTTGAGGATAAAACAGAGAAAAAATAACACAATGGAAAAAGAAGGGTATATTAGCCCTAAAATGAAAGGCCTAATGCTGACTCGAGTATTGCCGCATTGGAATTAAGCTCACTTGTATTGCTCATAGGCAGGACGGCTATGCATACCGCGACCCCGGCCTCTACCTGTGTGATAGCTTCCGTATCCACCACCATTACCCCGTCCATGGTACGACCCACGATATCGACCACCACCACCGCGGTAAGGGCCACGACCTCCTCTACCACCGCGATACCTTGAGAAATCTCCAAATGTCTGCATTCACCCAAATTAAGTGGGATAAATCTTGGCAAGTCCTTTGAAGATTGTATATACAGAAACAGACATACCTCTGTGTCTAACTTCATTTGCTCTGAATACCGAGTCCGTCCATGATTAGGGTCGTTGTCAAGGGCATTGCAAGACAGAGAGTCGAAGAAGTCATCCTTGTTGTACAGAGGCTGCAAGGAGCAAATAGTAAAATTGAAAGTTTAAGTCTATCGCAAATTTTGTCAGAGTTCAAGTTTGCCAGTGTTTAAATGATCACCTTGGATTCAAACTGAGGTAATTCAGGGTCATCCTCCTCATCCACTGCATCTTCTTCACTGCCGCTTCCATGTCCTTCTTTATCTTTAGATGTGGATCTGTTATTTTTTCCTAGATGGCCCCAAACTTCATCCTTGTTGAACTTCTCATTCATGGCCGAGAAATCGAAGTCTTCAGTGAATTGTGTCACAGGGCGTGACATCTATAAGAGTGAGAAAAAAAATTAACACCACATAACTAAATTATTTGTAGGCCTGGTACAAGAGAATTTGGGTCATTATTCATGTTTAACAGGTAATTCATAGCATTGAGCTGGAACCTGCAAGTAAGGATACCGACTAATTTACGTCTTAAAACTTGTAGCTCTGAGAAGTGTTCTTTTACAGAAGGAAATATCTGATTATTCATCACAGGCAATTAAGTACAGACAACAAATATCTTCATTGAATCACTATGTGGGTGCCACTCTCTATATGCCGCATAAGTACAGGCAACATTCATAGTACTATAGATGTTACATTCTTACATAGTTACATTAATAGCATGAACTGAATCTTGATAATTTCATTACATCACAAAACTAGGTTTGGGAGAAATGTCAATTAATTGAAAAGGTCAATTCCAAACAATAAAAGAGGAATATGAAACTAATAATCATGTGTAAGATATACTGAAGGAATCAGACATGCATAGAAGAAGTCATAATTATTGAAGAGATTAATTAAGCACATGTGGGCAAATCTATGTGTGATAAAATCAATAACCAGAAAATAAGATAAACCAAAAAAGGTTAAGTTGTTACCCCAGGTCGTCTTCCACCACGACCTCTGTAATTAGTACGCGTGCGGTAAGTACCTGCATTTGGCTAATGAAAAAAAAAAACAAAAAAAAACCATTCGTTTAGTTCATTTACAATATAAGAATTCGAAAAGCCTATTTAGACTGGAATTTCGTTAAATAGAACAGATATAAGCTTGGCACTTTAATTCTGCCCAAAATTTCCTTCGAAGGAAAACTAAATTGTGGAATCTCAAATGCAAAGCCAAATTATTCCATATTGGAGCTTTTTCAGGTTTGGTTCAATCCCCAAATACGCACTAGATCAGGTTGTCATTTTGTTAAGTTCAGCTAGAACTTGAAACAGTCAATAATATTAGGCATAGGCTAGCTGATTCCTTCGCAGCATTTGTTCAAAAGAATTAAGATAAAACAAATAAACTATATGCATGTGACTTTTTTGTATAAGCACAGGGAAGGGGTGAAAAGGACAACCTTATGAGCTCTTGTGTTCGGCGGCAATGGTAATATTGGTGGAAGAGCTTCTGTAGCCAGAGGAACAGATGGCTTTGGTGACACATGATCTACTTCCACATCCTTTTGTGTTGTTTGAGAGGGTTGGGGTGCAGGAGCAGGAGCAGTAGATGGTCCAGATTGCAGCAGCTGCCCTGGGGTTATAAGTTGAGGTGTTAGTGACTCTGTAACAACAGCGCCAGATGTTCCTGTACCAGAGGATACTGGTTGAGATGTAATCTGCTGGGGCAAAGCCATTGATATAGGGAATGAACTAGATTTGCTAGCAACTGGGGGTATTCCCACACTATCAGGAGCTGAAGTAGAAGTAGAAAGTGAAGACAATGAAGACAAACTGGAATCTGGAGCCGATGGAGGGAAAGTAGTGATAAGAGGCTTGTTTGGCAACAGATTCGTAGTTTCAGATGATGGTAAGGACATAGGGGGTAGAGAGGGGACATTCCAAGACAAAGATGGAGCAGGTACGGTAGTAGGTGTCAAGCTGGAAGCACTTGTGCTGATCGGAACCGAAGAGGATTGACTATCTGGAAAGCTAGAACTGGGCAGGCTAGATACTGCCATAGGCAAAGATGTATTGAAGCCAGAAAATTGCATATGCTGCAAGGAAGGAGGAATAGACAGGGCAGGAGGCGGTCGAAGCAATGGTTGTTGAGGCAGTTGTGGAATCCCATTAGGCGCACCATAGAATCCCTGAAAATACATAGGCATAGCTAAACCACTGTTATTTGTGTTTGGCGGAGAAGGTCCCCAGGAATTCAAGTTTCCTCCAGGCTGGTATAAAGGTAGACCACTTTGGAAATTTGAACCAGGAAGTCCTGTTTGAGCAGAATGAGCACCAAGATCACCCAAAGTCCCAGTAGGAGCTGGAGGCAAGTTTGAGGGTGGGGCTGCTGGATGAGGATAATGAGACTGCACCATATACAAAATGGGTTAGACTAAATCCATCATGCATCACATTACTTCTAGAGTTGAAGTACTGCTTGCCTGAATAATTGCAGGGTCACTGTTTATGGATGGTGTAGTTTGTGCCGGTGGTGGTGGTGGAGAAGATTTCACTTGTAGATCCTGGAAAAATAAATGTAATGTTATAATTTAATTTTTAGGAAAATGAAAATTGTACCAAACTGACATACAAATATGAGCTGGTAATTTTTTTTTTTTGGTAAACTGGGCAGGCTAGATACTGCCATAGGCAAACTGACATACAAATATGAGCTGGTAATTTAAATAAAAAGGAGCATCATATTAAAATCTTGCAGGAGTGAAAATGTCCAGTAATTCGCAATGCTTAAAAAATATATACAGGAGCCAGAACCAGATTGCAGCAGTTGACAATGCATGCTATAGGAAAAAACAAAGTGGGATGTGCCCAACAAATCCCAACTGAAATACGGTAAGAAATTGGGCAAAAAATAAGGAAAACAGGTGAACAAAACACGATAACAATATACGACACCAGGAAATCTGGAATTGAGAATATTAGAGGTGATAAATTTTCATCACAGAAAACACACAGGCACACATGTATAGATCAGAACATATAAAGCATACAGATTCAATATATATACCTTGATGTCGCTCCCCCTAAAGAGAATATATTCATATATTTTGTCACTGGGTGGAACTTGCGCACCTTCCTTTCTTCGTCCCTCTGTACCAAATGATCTCACTGCCATAACATAGTTTCAACATATTCATTTAGTTTACAGCATTTAGTCACTAAGGGGTGAAGAAGTGCTTTTGTCAGATGTTATAGTGAACTGAAAAATCAATGAGTAAGATATGTAGGCCAGCTTAAGGGAATCATTAGCAAATGTAGCCAGTCGCATTTTACTATTGCAGCAACTATAATCAGTAAGATGTAACAGCTGGTGTTTCACGGGGCAAGTAATGACAAAGCAGCTACCATTAGCCAAAGCGAATAACTATGATTGATAAACTCTCATGCAATTGTACACATGTAAAGAGGCGGGAAAGCACAATCAAGGCATATATTAATAATTAGGCTTCCTTTTTGATTTAAGATTCTTAAGATGACAGGATTACTTCCACACGTGACCTTTATGCAATCCAAATTGACAGTAAATATAAGATAAAGCATCTGACAAGAAAAGATTATGGGCCCAGCAATCTTCGTATGCGCACGAATCATGTAAACTTAACATCCAGTAGAAATACATATGCAAATCTGAACTTTGAAATCATGTTTTTAAAATCAACAAAAAATAAACCAACAAGATGATGCAAGAAGCTTGAAGACAATTATTCTACAAAATAGCCGAATTCTATAAAAGAGAGATATGCAGAGAAAACAAAAACAAAAAAAGAAAAAACATGTAACCAAGTACTAACCACAAAACATCACATGCTATGCCATATATTATCATGAAAATCGCCTCAAGGCACATGCATAGAAACATGAAAAGAAAACACAGTGATCAGTCTAAATTGCAGGGAGAAAAGGAACACAAGTCTTTCAAGATGAAAAGACAATGGCTTATAAATATCTCATTGTGAAGTTACCCACAATCTAAAAAGGAACAATTATACAAACAAAAATGAAGACCTGCCCTTTTTAAACATGTCAACTGCCTAACCAAAAATAACAATAGCCAGTATTACGATTAACCTAAAGCCAACAACATAAACAGCGTCCCGGCAGAGAGTAAAATTACTTCAAAACATAATTCGAAATAAAGCCCTTGAAAGAATTATATATATCCCGACATGACACCAGTAAAATTGCTCCCGGAAACATAAATAATTGAGACAATTAACGCAAAATCAAGCACAAACAGGAAACATCCAAATTATATGGAGAAAACGAAAAGATAAGAACATACTTCAATCACCTAACTCAAAAAAAAACCGAAGAAAGTTTTGTTTACCATTGCGCAAGCCGATGCTGGACTCTACAGTATCGATGTTGTAGAGTATTCCTTCGTATCTGATCTCGCTCTTGGAAGTGAGGCTAATCAAGCTGCCGATGTAAGAGTTGGCGGAGGCTCCGGCGGGGCTAGATCTAGCAGCCGATGAGGGGTCCACCGCCATCGTCTCCGCTTAAGGGTGGTCCCTTGGTGGCGACGGTGGTGGTGTATTGAGTATTGGGGTGGTGAGTCCTGAGGGGTCTGGTTCTCTTGAGATATAGGCGAAAACAGTATTGACCCTTCTATTATGGCCAAAATGGAGAAGGGAATTTCATGTTTTTCGAAAACCCTCTTACCAATTAATACAACAATCAATTTCATGACCTAAAACTGTTTTTTTTATCGGGGGGTGTTTAAACATCAGTAGATTGTTTTTTGCGAAACCCATCAGTAGATTGTTGAGTTAAGGTTGTAAATTAAATTGTTAAAAATAATTACATAATTATATTTAATTTTGAAATTAAATTATTGTAATTATATGATTATTATTACAATGACAATACTTGGAAATGAATTCACGCAATGCTTGCTCCGTTGCTCGGTATAATTTGTGACATCCATATCTATATTCTATATCAACTGTTTCTAAGAACATTCTCTGCTTCGGCTTCGCCCAAAAAAAAAAAAAAAAAAGAAAAAAAAAAAACTGTTTCTAAGAACATATACCAAAGACTGATCACGCAAAATAAATTCTTACACTGCGGACGAAATCCCAGTATGGAAAGACTAGGCTAGCATCAAATTCGAAAGATTCTCACAGGTAAAATTTTCAACATGGAAGAGACCAGGATACAGTTAAGGATAAAACAGAGAAATAGAAACACAATGGAAAAAGAAGTGTATAATAGCCCTAAAATGAAAGGCCTAATGCTGACTCCGAGTATTGCCGCATTGGAATTAAACCTCACTTAGGCTCTTCAACAGATATATGTTCTATTATTGCTCATAAGCTGGACGGCTATGCACACCGCGACCCCGGCCTCTACCTGTGTGATAGCTGCCGTATCCACCACCATTACCCCGTCCATGGTACGACCCACGATATCGACCACCACCACCACGGTAAGGGCCACGACCTCCTCTACCACCGCGATACCTTGAGAAATCTCCAAATGTCTGCATTCACCCAAATTAAGTGGGATAAATCTTGGCAAAGCCTTTGAAGATTGTATATACAGAAACAGACATACCTCTGTGTCTAACTTCATTTGCTCTGAATACCGAGTACGTCCATGATTAGGGTCGTTGTCAAGGGCATTGCAAGACAGAGTGTCGAAGAAGTCATCCTTGTTGTATAGAGGCTGCAAGGAGCAAAAAGTAAAATTGAAAGTTCAAGTCTACCGCAAATTGTTGAAATCAAGTTTGGTGGGGTGGTTAAATGATCACCTTGGATTCAAACTGAGGTAATTCAGGGTCATCCTCCTCGTCCACTGCATCTTCTTCACTGCCGCTTCCATGTCCTTCTTTATCTTTAGATATGGATCTGTTATTTTTTCCTAGATGGCCCCAAACTTCATCCTTGTTGAATTTCTCATTCATGGCGGAGAAATCGAAGTCTTCAGTGAATTGTGTCATAGGGCGTGACATCTGTAAGAGTGAGAAAACAAATTCTACACCACATAACTAAATTATTCGTAGGCCTGGTAAAAGAGAATCTGGGTCATTATAAATGTTTAACAGGTAATTCATAGCATTGAGCTCTTCAACTCGGGAACCTGCAACTGCAAGTAAGGATACCAACTAATTTACGTCTTTAAAGTTGTCGCTCTGAGAAGTGTTTTTTTACAGAAGCAAATATCTGATTTTTCATCAAAGGCTATTATTTACAGAATGCAACGAATATCTTCATTGAATCAGTATGTGGGGCGCCAATCTCTATATGACGCATAAGCACAGGCAGCATTCATATAGAATTAAAGATGTTACATTCTTACATAGTTACATTAATAGCATGAAGTGAATCTTGACAATTTCATTACATCGCAAAAATAGGATTGGGAGAAATGTCAATTAATTGAAAAGGTCAACTCCAAACAATAAAATAGCAATAAGAAACTAATAATCATGTGTAACATATACGAA
Source organism: Hygrophila difformis (assembly GCA_030278955.1). Classification (NCBI taxonomy): domain Eukaryota; kingdom Viridiplantae; phylum Streptophyta; class Magnoliopsida; order Lamiales; family Acanthaceae; genus Hygrophila; species Hygrophila difformis. Next base: position 10,701,303 of record JAOANR010000003.1, read on the forward strand.
AGGAATCAGACATACATAGAAGGAAAGCTTAATAACCAGACGAAAGGAATCAAACATATACGAAAGGAATCAGACATATACGAAAGGAATCAGACATACGAAAGGAATCAGACATACATGTGTAACATAATTATTGAAGATATTAATTAATCACATGGGAAAATCTGTGTGTTAAAATCAATAACCAGAAAATAAGAAAAACCAAAACAGGTTAAGTTGTTACCCCTGGTCCTCTTCTACCACGACCTCTGTAATTAGTACGCATGTGATAAGTACCTGCATTTGGCTAATGACCAAAAAAAACATTTGTTTAGTTCATTTACATATGAGAATTTAAAAGCCTATTTAGACTGAATTTCGTTAAATAGAACAGATATAAGCTTGGCACTTTAATTCTGCCCAAAATTTCCTTCGAAGGAAAGCTTAATTGTGGTATCTCAAATGCAAAGCCAAATTATTCCATATTGGAGCTTTTTCAGGTTTGATTCAAGCCCTAAATACGCACGAGATCAGGTTGTCATTTTGTTAAGTTCAGCTAGAACTTGAAACAGTCAATATTAGGCATAGGCTAGCTGATTCCTTCACAGCATTTGTTCAAAAGATTAAGATAAAACAAATAAACTATATGCATGTGACTTTTTGTATAAGCACAGGAAAGGGATGAAAAGGACAACCTTATGAGCTCTTGTGTTCGGCGGCAATGGTAATATTGGTGGAAGAGCTTCTGTAGCCAGAGGAACAGATGGCTTTGGTGACACACGATCTACTTCCACATCCTTTTGTGTTGTTTGAGAGGGTTGGGGTGCAGGAGCAGGAGCAGGAGTAGGAGCAGTAGATGGTCCAGATTGCAGCAGCTGCCCTGGGGTTATAAGTTGAGGTGTTAGTGACTCTGGAACAACAGCGCCAGATGTTACTGTACCAGAGGATACTGGTTGAGATGTAATCTGCTGGGGCAAAGCCATTGATATAGGGAATGAACTAGATTTGCTAGCAACTGGAGGTATTCCCACACTATCAGGAGCTGAAGTAGAAGTAGAAAGTGAAGACAATGATGACAAACTGGAATCTGGAGCTGATGGAGGGAAAGTAGTGATAAGAGGCTTGTTTGGCAACAGATTCGTAGTTTCAGATGATGGTAAGGACATAGGGGGTAGAGAAGGGACATTCAAAGACAAAGATGGAGCAGGTACGGTAGTAGGTGTCAAGCTGGAAGCACTTGTGCTGATCGGAAACGAAGAGGATTGACTATCTGGCAAGCTAGAACTGGGCAGGCTAGATACTGCCATAGGCAAAGATGTATTGAAGCCAGAAAATTGCATATGCTGCAAGGAAGGAGGAATAGACAGGCCAGGAGGCGGTCGAAGCAATGGTTGTTGAGGCAGTTGTGGAATCCCATTAGGCGCACCATAGAATCCCTGCCAATACATAGGCATAGCTAAACCACTGTTATTTGTGTTTGGCGGAGGTCCCCAGGAATTCAAGTTTCCTCCAGGCTGATATAAAGGTAGACCACTTTGGAAATTTGAACCAGGAAGTCCTGTTTGAGCAGAATGAGCACCAAGATCACCCAAAGTCCCAGCAGGAGCTGGAGGCAAGTTTGAGGGTGGGGCTGCTGGACGAGGATAATGAGACTGCACCATATCCAAAATTGGTTAGACTAAATCCATCATGCATCACATTACTTCTAGAGTTGAAGTACTGCTTGCCTGAATAATTGCAGGATCGCTGTTTATGGATGGCGTAGTTTGTACTGGTGGTGGTGGAGAAGCTTTCACTTGTAGATCCTGCAAAAATAAATGTAATGTTATAATTTTGAGGAAAATGAAAATTGTACCAAACTGACATAGAAATATGAGCTCATAGTTTAAATAAAAAGGAGCATCAGTATAAAAATCTTGCAGGAGAAAATATGTCCAGTAACTCGCAATGGTTAACAAATATACAGGAGACAGGACCAGATCGCTGCAGTTGACAATGCATGCTACAGGGGAAAAAAAAAAAAAAAAAAAAAACCAAGTGGGCCTGTGCCCAACAAATACCAACTGAAATAAGAAATTGGGCAAAATAGAAGGAAAACAGGTGAATAAAACACGATAACCAAATACGAGACCAGGATATCTTGAATTGTAAAAGTTAGAGGTGATAAATTTTCATCAGAAAACACACACACATGTATAGATCAGAACACATAAAGCATACAGATTCAATATATATATACCTTGATGTCGCTCCCCCTAAATAGAATATATTCGTATATTTTGTCACTGGGTGGAACTTGTGCACCATCCTTTCTTCGTCCCTCTGTACCAAATGATCTCACTGCCACAACATAGTTTCAACATATTCATATAGTTTACAGCAGTTAGTCACTGGGGGAAAGAAGTGCTTTAGTAAGATGTTATAGAAAATTGAAAAATCAATGAGTGAGATATGGAGGCCAGCTTAAGGCAATCATTAGCAAATATAGCCAGCCTCAGTTTACTATTGCAGGCTTGCAGCAACTATAATCGGTAAGATGTTACAGCTGGTGTTTCATGGGGCAAGTAATGATAAATCAGTGACCATTAGCCAAAGCGAATAACGATGATGGATAAAATATCATGCAATTGTACACATGTAAAGAGGCGGCAAAACACAATCAAAGTATACATTAATAAGTAGGCTTCCTTTTTGATTTAAGATTCTTAAGATGAGTGGATTACTTCCTCACGTGACCTTTATGCAATCCAAATGTGACCTTTATGCAATCCAAATCGACAGTAAATATAAGATAAAGCATCGGACAAGAAAAGATTATGGGCCCAACAACCTTGGCATGAGCACGAATCATGTAAAGTGAACATCCAGTAGAAATACATATGCAAATCTGAACTTTATATCATGTTTTCAAAATCAACAAAAAATAAACCAAAAAGATGGTGCAAGAAGCTTGAAGAAAAGTATTCTACAAAAATAGCCGAATTCCTTAAAAGAGAGATATATACAGAGAAAACAAAAACAAAAAGAAAAATCATGTAACCAACAACAAAACATCACATGCTATGCCACATAGTATCATGAAAATTGCTTCAAGGCACGTGCATAGAAACATGAAAAAGTTCAAAATAAAAAATCCATTGATCAGTCTAAATTGCAGGGGAAAAAAGGATCACAAGTCTTTCAAGATGAAAAGACAATGGCTAATCAATATCTCATTGTGAAGTTACCCTCAATCTAAAAACGAATAATTATACAAGCACAAATGAAAACCTGCCCTTTTTAAACATGCTAACTGCCTAACCAAAAATAACAATAGCCAATATTACGATTAACATAAAGCCAACAACATAAACAGCGTCCTGGCAGAGTGTAAAATTACTTCAAAAAACGTAATTCGAAATAAAACCCTAGAAAGAATTATATACATATCCCAACATGGCACCAAGTAAATTGCTCCCGGAAACATAAATAATTGAGACAATTAACGCAAAATCAAGCACAAACAGGAAACATCCAAATTAGATGGGGAAAACGAAAAGATAGCAAATATACTTCAATAAAAACTTAATTAAAAAATAAATAAAAATAACGAAGAAGAAAGTTTTGTTTACCGTTGCGCAAGCCGATGCTGGACTCTACAGTATCGATGTTGTAGAGTATTCCTTCATACCTGATCTCGCTCTTGGAAGTGAGGCTAATCAAGCTGCCGATGTAAGAGTTGGCGGAGGCTCCGGCGGGGCCAGATCTAGCAGCCGATGAGGGGTCCACCTCCATCTTCTCCGCTTCAGGGTGGTTCCCTTGATGGCGACGGTGGTGGTGTATTGAGTATTGGAGTTGTGAATCCTGAGAGGTCTGGTTCTCTTGAGAGAGGCGAAAACAATGTTGACCCTTCTATTGTGGCCAAAATGGAGAAGGGAATTTCACGTCTTTTGGAAAACCCTCCACCAATTGATCCTAATAAATTATGTTTTTCAGCAATCAATTTCGATGTAATAAGATAGTCCTTTTCATTTTTTGGACCATGATATTTTGATTTAGAGAAATAGGCAAGGATTTTGGGCCTGAATTTAGGTAATTGGTTGGAATTCAGACCGCGATGGCATAGAAGTAGAAATAACTTGGTGGCCTATTTTAATTTTTTTTAATTATTTTTTATTTTATATAATTAAAATAAATAATACTCATTCTGTGCCATTATTTATGTCATACTTTCTTTTTTTGTTCCAACATATTTTATTTCATTTCCATTTTAAAAATAATTAAATATTAATTGTCATACATACCAATGTTCGAAAAATTCATTACATTTAATACTAATTATTCCTACATAAAATATTATGTCCGAAAATTTTGGAATACTTATAATAAAATATGTTTATTTTTACTTTATAATTTATTTGAATATGTATTTTTTTACTTATTATATAATATATTTGAATTAATATTTATTTTATTTCTTATATTACTCCCTCCGTCCTATTAATAGTGTTAAAAAAATGTAACTTAAAAATTTATATAATGTGATTGTAATGAGTTACAATTTTAATTTTTTTTTTTTTGATGAGCCATTGGAGTCCCGGGACGGGTGGTAAGAGCCCAAGCCACACAACTACAAAAGGAATAAAGAGGAATGATAGGAGGCACACAATTACAAAAGGAATAAAGAGGAATGATAGGAGGCCGGGTAGGGATTCGAACCCCCAACCTATAGAGTTGGGGGACTTACCACTTGAGTAAGTCCCCAACCCCACAATTTTAATTTATTTATTTATTTGTGTTTGATATGTGGTTGTAAGGTGAACTGGAATTATTAATGGTAGTGGGTAATTTGAAAGTTTAATATATTTATTTATTAATGTAAGGTGATAGATAAGTTTGACGATTAATATTAAATTATTTTTTGAAATAAAAATCAAATAAAAATATTGGAACAAGAAAAAAAAAAGTATGACATAAATAATGACACAGAATGAGTATTATTTATTTTAATTACATAAAATAAAAAAATAAATGAAAAAACTAAAATAAACCACCAGAAGTAGTCATTTCCACTTTTAGGCCATCGCAGCCCGAATTCCAGCCCAATGGCCTAAATTCAAGTCCAAAATCCTTCTAATGGCCTATTTTCCAAAATCAAAATATCAATATGGCCTAAAAGTGGAAATGTCTCTTTTTAGTGGCCTATTTTAGTTATTGGCTCATCAATTTCATTACCTGAAAGTGTGTTTCTGAGGGGTGTTTTAAACATCAGTAGAGTGTTGAATTTAGATTGTAAATTGTTAAAATATTATAGAAATTATATTTGATTTTAAAATTAAATTATTGTAATTATGATATTACAATGATAATATTTGGAAATGAATTAACGCAATGCTTGCTTGGTATAAATAACCTACTAGTATTACCCAGCCCGAATGGGCCGGGATATAATAACGATGGATTAATATAATTTGAATAGTAAAATATTAAAATTTAATATTTGTATGTTGATTCAACAACAATTAATTCACCAATAATAAAACATGAAATGTCAATTGTTCAAATATAACCAAACGCAGCTGACTTGATCAGTGGTATGAAGATCTGGCAGCTTAAGCAAATGTCTGATATCCGAGCCTTTAGGTATGTAGAATTCTGCTTTGGGAAATACAACCTTTCAATGCCAACCAGATCATCAAGGAATTAGTCTTTGATCCAATATGACATGTGGGGATCGGTTAGGGTGCGATTGCACAATCCCACAGCACATCAAGGCAAAGATCTTGAGCGTCCAATTAAAATCCAAGGGTTGTAAATGCAAAAGGGTATAATTGTCATAAAGCCAAACTTCACTCTTGACGGAGGAATATATAATCCTATATTTAGTATGTTATCAATCTAATATTTGGTAAATCATATCAAATATTTGGTAATCTAATCTATATCTACGATCAAAAATCCTTATTAAAGAGGGGAAACGATGCTACCAAAAATAATTATGTGATGCTCTCAAAAATATTTCCAGCGGCCCAACATTGAAGAATTCAGCGACACCAATTTGAAGAATTCAGCGAGGTTGGCATATACATTTCAGCGATGATGGCATATACAATTCAGCGATGCTACCAAATATCATTCTAATATTTGGTAAATCATATCAAATATATAATCCTATATTTAGTATGTTATCAATCTAATATTTGGTAAATCATATCAAATATTTGGTAATCTAATTGATATCTACGATCAAAAATCCTTATTAAAGAGGGGAAACGATGCTACCAAAAATAATTATGTTATGCTCTTAAAATATTTTCAGCGGCCCAACATTGAAGAATTCAACGACATCACTTTGAAGAATTCAGCGATGTTGGCATATCCATTTCAGCGATGTTGGCATATACAATTCAGCGATGCTACCAAATATCATTCAGCGATGTTACAAAAAATAATTCAATGATGCTACAAAAAAATATTTCAGACCCTACCTAAAGGAATGCATCGACTACTCTCAGACGAATTCAGCGACAATAACAAGAAGAATTCAGCGATGCTACCATATACAATTCAGTGATGTTTCAAAAAATAATTCGGTGATGCTATAAAAAAAATATTTCAGTGACCTTACCTAAAGGAATTCAGCGATGTTGGCATATACATTTCAGCGATGTTAGCATATACATTTCAGCGATGTTGGCATATACATTTCAGCGATGTTACCATATACATTTCAGCGATGTTGGCATATACATTCCCATCAACAATTCAGCGACTCAATATAGAAACATTTGATGTACTTTTTCATGAACAAATATGTATATTATATAGCTTCATAAATAAGCAAATTGGAGTATAAGGTAAGATCGATTGAACGTATTGAAATGCGTAGAAAAAAAGTAGAGTTGAAGAGCATACAGAATTGAGCGATTGTTTGTTAATACAACTAAATATAGCAAATTTACTATTTTAACCTTTAAGTTAATCTCAACCATCAATTTATAAAGTGATTCAATGGCTGCGATTGACCGCAGCACATCAAGTCAAAAGCATCAATCGCACCCTAACGGAATTGATGACATGTGAATATCCGGTATACACCAAAAAAATTGTTCAAATATAAATCATTATTTTTAATATTAGGATAAACATTTTACATATATTCAATATAGATCCTATGAAGCAAATAAAATATTTAATACAAAATATCATAAGTAAATAAATTAATAGTATTGCATAATATCATGTATAATATTTACTATTATATAAAGTTTAATTGCTAAAATATTTTAATTTATTAAACAATGTAAATAATTGCTCTATAATTAAATAATGAAAATTGAGTTTAATTCTAAAGGTCCAATTGAGTCTCAAAACTAACAACTTATTTATTCTTTAAGTCCATTAATGACCCATCACTATTCATAAGATCAAGAGATTTTATAGATTATAGATTTGTGACATTTGATACTACCATAAACTACAGATAAAATCGAAGAATTTGTCGCTCAATCTACGTGGTAAATTTACCCAAATGGTAAGTTTCAGAGGAGGGTAAAAACAAGTATAATTCTGTTGAATAGGCCCTATTAGAAATTTACATTGCAAGAGAGAGACATTCAATTTCTCATATAGGGGTCGGGGTATAAATCGTAATTGATAACATATATAATTCGTGTATTTAATCCTTGTGGATTGTGAAACATTTTCCCTAATTGTTTGCGCAATTAGGCCCTGTTTGTATGATGAATATGCTATACTACATGTAGGTGGCCGTTGGTTTGGCTTTCTTGCAAATTGCAAATCCCCTTTTAGCAATTAAGTGCAAAAATTTTAATCCATCTTTGTCATGAATGATGTTGTTGCAAAATTTTTAATCCATCTTTGTCATATACTAATGGGTATGGTCTGCAAAAGGCACTCCTCTCTACCTACCAACCTCCACATTCTACACAATGAACGTACTAGCGAATCACCGCGAGCGATGGCGTACGTGAAAACATCAAATTAATTTTGCCCCCAGAGATGGAAAGCCGTTTTCATTCTGTTGCCTAAAGAAACACACTTTCTTCTTTATTTGGTTCACATGAAAGTTGAAACCATCAGGATGATGAGCACAGCTCTTTTCGTATGGGAAAACTCACTCTTGTTTCTTGCATGCATGTATATAATGTCTTTAAAGGATTGATTTACTACAACTCTATTACTACAATGTGTGGTATAAGTGTATTCATCCAGGGTTACATAATACTCCCTCCGTCCCACAAAAATTGGTCATTATTTCTTTTTGGGGTGTCCCACGAAATTTGGTCACTTTCCATTTTTAGATAAATTAAAATAATAGTATAAGTTTTATTATAATTTTAATTGTTATCAAATCACATTAAAAGTGTTTACTTTTACTAATCTGCACAAATTCCAATGCACTTTTACTTTTCTACATAAAGTCCCTAGCATTTCTTTAATTCTTAATATTTAAAAATTGGTATAAATAAAAATTGTATAAAATATATATTATGAAACTACACGATTAGACGACGATTCTAACAAGACCACACTTGAATATTTTTCTCTAATTGTATCATTACATAATAGTAAGTTAAAGTTAAACAATAAACAGTATCAAAATTCATTAGAATTTTAAACACAAAATGCCTACACTACTTTAACTACTAAACGGAGTATAAGGATTTACTACTAGAAGTACTACTCTGTACCAGTAAAAGAAAATTGTACATCACTTTTGAAATCTACCATCTTCCAAACAATGCATATCAAATCTATTAATCATTAATGTAGTACTGTAATAATATTTTAAATTTGTAAAAGTACTACTACTATAAAAGCTTAAATTGACTTTTCTTAATAAAATATTTATAATTGAAAATAAAATTATTTTATAAGAAGTGATCATAAATAGGGAATGAGACTTGATCCAAGTGGTCATGTACCCGGTCCCTTATCCATCTCATTTATCCCCTTTTGTAATTTATGTGATTTGGACTTTCACACACCTTTGTCGATACATAAATATCCATGTTTTTTTTTTTAAAAAAAGTGATCATAAAAAATTGTTCGCACATAGTATTCAATTTAATTCTTTAATAATGTTAGGGGTGTCAATTTGGACACGAACCCGAAAAAACGAACCCGACCGACACGAAAATTTTCAGGTTTGGGTTTAGTCATTTTGGGTTTTTTTCAAATCAGGTCGACCCGATACCCGACCTGAAATATTATACAACCTGATAAACCCGACACGAACACGACCCGAAATATGAAATTATGTCAATTTTTGCCTATAACCCGAAAAAACGAACCCGAACGACACGAAAAATTTCAGGTTTGGGTTTGGTCATTTTGGGTTTTTTCCGAAATCAGGTCGACCCGAACCCGACCTGAAATATTATACAACCTGACTAGACCCGACACGAACACGATCCGAAACCTGAAATTGACACCCCTAAATAATGTTATTGACCTTTCATAAATTATTGGTAGGTAATGCAAATGAACAGAGATACATAGATAGATTGTTTTCAATTTTCATTTATGGTTTATCAGGTCACCACTGGTTGATATCAGAGGCGGATCCGCCCATGGTTGATTCATATAGAGGGAAATTATGGTTTATCAGGTCACCATTGGTTAATATAGAGGGGTGAGTATAGTTCACTATGTGTTTATACTCACTCCATTCCTTTTTAGTTGTCTCTTTCAGCTCAATTTCAATAATCAAGGTTTGCATTAATTAACTCATAAATTTACATTTTTATCCTTCAACTAACCTCATTCCTAATAAATATCAACAAATAGCATTTATGTAAAGTAAAGGGCAATATAGTAAAAACATAGCATAACTACCTATAACTACCTAAAAATGACAACTATTGTGAAACAATTTTTAATCTCTAAAAAGACAACTAAAAAGGAACGGAGGAGTAGTTTGTCTTTTCAATCATTGATCTTTAACTCAAAACGTGTAATACATTTTTCTCAAATTATTTTATGCCCCAGAAGTCAAAATTACTAGTAGTATTAGTATTTCTTTTTGCTATGCCTTCGGCGTCTCTCTACCAAAAAAATTTCCAGTATTAAAGTAAAGTATTTTTATACTTACTTCGTTCTTGAATGTTTTTGACATTTGAAAATATGTTACTATTCACATCACACACAGACTTTTACTTAAAGTTTTATTATAATTATACAAGTTAAAATATAATCAAGTGAGATCTTGTTAGATTCGTCTCGTTGTGTAGTTTTTAAATATCGAACTTCTAAAATTTTTACTTGTACCGAACTTGAGTTATTAATTGTTTAAAATGTGCATTGGACTGCGTGAAAAGTTGATTTGTAAAAAACATTTAAGAATGGATGAAGTATCTAATAACAGAAAAGCATTATTTATTACCAAACTAATTTACATGTACACAACAAACTCCAACAAAAAAATGTACTACTAGATAACAATTTTATTTATTTATTTTTTTTTAAAAAAAAGGGTGGGGTGGGGATAGTACGCAAGCCAAATTGACTGCGCCTTGCCAAAATAGAGAAGGAAAAGTGAATGGGAAAGCAGCAATTGGAACTTGGAAGTATACCAACGCCACAAAATTTCTATGCACTATGTCCTGAAAGCACCGAGTGTTAGCAGCACTATTAATATAATTATAATATAGTAGAAGATATATATATATATATATATATATATATATATATATATATATAGAAAAATAAGCCCATCCCTATAAAATTACTTTAGGTGGGTGATGACTGATGGATGATCAACCACTCCAAGCAACTACTATGTCAAAACCAACTCTCACCCTTTCTTTCCTTTCTCTGATACTTATCCCATTATTATGGTAATATGGTAGTGCCCAGAAAAAAACAGTTCTTTTCCCATTATTACTCTATGATGACTAATCTAAAGCTTTGTTGCATTTCTACCAGAAGCATGACAGGAGAAAGATAAGTGTATGGGAAGAGCTGATATATATATATATATATATATATGGGGATGACTTGTACGACAGATTCAATAAAGATAAGTTGTTTTCTAGTTTCTATTGAGGGTCCATTATGTGATAATTGTGCAATCAATTGTGTGCACATCTTTCTCAAAATGGCAGTTTTCAATTCTGATGCCTGGAATATCATCCTTCACAGTCATATGTTTCATATGATCTGTATATGTGGTTATATAGGTTCTACTTCGACCCATGCTAAGTTGCTCTTCATTAGTGTTTTGTGCAACGCATTGGTCATGGGGAACTGTCTTAAGAACAATACTTCTTCCTCAAACAAGGATGTAGTCAAAACTTTGCCTATTGACACCATTTTCGAGCTTCCTTCCCGGCTGCCTACTTGGCCATCAGGTTGGTTTTGTATGCTATTCATCTAGTTATAAAGCATCCTATAGTTCCTAAGTAAAACTATGTTATGACCATGTTTGTTACGTGGGAAATCAGGTGGTGAGTTTGCTACAGGAGAGGTTGATCTTGGGGGGCTTCAAATTCGAAAAGTAACAACTTTCAAGGAAGTTTGGAAAGCATCTGATGGGGGATCTGATAATCTAGGTGCAACATTCTTTGAGCCTTCTCCCATTCCAGAAGGGTTTTCAATGTTGGGCAGCTATGCTCAGCCTAACAACCGACCACTATTTGGTTGGGTTTTGGTGGGAAAGACTGATGCAAGTGATCAAACAGGTAATATTCTGAAGCAGCCAACAGACTACACTCTGGTGTGGGCTTACGATCAATCCCTTCAAACTAATACTGCCACATACTCTGCCTACTTCTGGCTCCCAATTCCACCTGATGGCTACAAAGCCGTCGGCCATGTCATCACAGCCTCACCGGACAAACCATCCCTAGACAGGATTCAATGTGTTCGCTCCGACTTCACCACGGATGAATTAGAGACAGACACTTGGATATGGGCACAGGGCACAGAGGAAAGTACCAATGGAGTAAATGTTTATGCCTTAAAACCCAAAAGTAGAGGGACCAAAGCCCAACCCCTAAGTGTAGGCACATTTGTCATCCAAAACCAAACCAGCAATAACAATAACTCCACCTTATCTTTATCTTGTTTGAAGAACAAGAACTCAAGTTTATCCTACATGCCTAACCTAAGCCAAATCAAGGCACTGTTTCAGACATACTCTCCATATATTTACTTTCACCCTAAAGAGACATACCTCCCTTCTTCAGTAAACTGGTATTTCAGCCATGGGGCTTTACTATACAAGAAAGGGGATGAGTCAAATCCCACTCCTATACAGCCCAATGGATCAAACCTACCACAAGGTGGACCAAACGACGATTCCTATTGGCTAGATCTACCAGTAAATGAAGAAGACAAGGAAAGAGTGAAGAAAGGAGACTTACAAAGTGCAGAAGCTTATCTCCACGCCAAACCGATCCTGGGTGGAACTTTTACTGACATCCAGGTGTGGATATTCTACCCATTCAACGGCCCTGCAACAGCAAAACTAGGGTTAATCAAAGAAATCTCACTGGGGAAAATCGGGGAACACATTGGAGACTGGGAACATCTGACTTTGCGAATCAGCAATTTCGACGGAATTATGTACAGCGTTTACTTCGCCCAGCACAGCGGAGGCCAGTGGGTGGATTCCTGCTCAATTGAATTTCAAAACGGCAACAAATTCGTCGGGTACTCGTCCCGGAATGGGCACGCGAGTTATCCCAAGGCAGGGGTTGTACTCCAGGGGACGAGTAGTGTTGGAATCAGAAATGACACGGCAAAGAGCGATAAGGTGATGGATTGCGGAGCAGCGTTTTCGGTGGTGGCGGCGGAGGGGGATGAGGAGGAGGAGGAGGAGCCGTGGTTGAATTATACGAGGAAATGGGGACCCAAAATAAGGTACGAGGTGGCGGATGAGGTGAAAAAGGTAGAGAAAGTGTTGCCGGGAAATTTGAAACGGGAGTTTGCGAAATTGGTGAATTCGTTGCCGGATGAGGTGTACGGAGAGGATGGCCCCACTGGGCCCAAGGTTAAGGATAATTGGAATGGTGATGAGAAATAGTGATTCAATTTGTTTAATTTATTTGTAGTATATAGTACTACTGCATACTTTGGAGATGTTTGGAAGTCGGCGGATCTGCTAGCGGATAGTGGATCCGGAGAGAGAATAGTCTCACAATCTGCTCTCCAAATCTACTATCTGCTGACTCCCAAACATTCAATTTGTGCTTTTGTTAAATCATTTGATTCTACTTGCTTACCGTATATATTATCCATAGTTCAACCATTAATCATTATCGATTTGTATTCCGGACAAATATAAGTAAATTAAACAAAAATAACATGTGAATTTTGTTTATCGAATTCACTTCTTCAGTTTATGTTTGGACGATTGTTAACGTAAACAACAATTCACTCGGGTGTTTGATCACAGGAGCAACATTGTTTTAAAACAACAGCAATAATAACAAATCACTTCATCTTTATTTATGATGATGAGACATTGATCATATAATCTTTTTGGTAGCCACCCCCTGATTTAGGCTTTCCACAATGGGAGGTAGAAGAGGATGAGGTGTCAAGCTTTATACCCAAAATCAAAAAAGATAGCATTGTAGGAGGAGGAGAGAAGAAGTGGGGAAGACAAGTCTTCCCAGGAAGAAAAGAGAGACAAAAATTTCAAAGTATTGGAGCGCGAAACACACCACTAAAGTAGGACAATGCATAGTCCAACCCGCGCGTGGTATGGACCTGTATCCATCGAACAATATTTTATTATTTATAAAATATTCAGATGGCGATCAGAATAAAAAAGAAAATCTTATCTCAACAAATCGCCAATTTTTTAAATAAAATAAAATAAAATAAAATAAAATTCCCCATCTCAAGACGCGACTTCATAGATTTTTTTTTAAAAAAAAAACAAAAATTATAACATCTCCAAGTCGCCACCTATGGTTGCAATTTAAAAAAAAATGAAAAATGAAATTAGTGTTAAAGATACATAATTGAATTACATTATTGAGTCTGCATTATTGAGGACATCATTAATGCGGCTTGACTAGCAACAGTATAAGGCAGTTAATGCTTTTGTCCATCCCTCTATATATATGTGCTATGCTTTGATATGAAAATCAGACAGACAACTCACTTCCTCCACTTTATTTTATCTTCATTACTTGTTTTGCTATTACCTTACTCTCTGTTCCAATTCTGCACTAGATTAAATACATATATATATAAAAAGGTCTTCATTCCTCTCTCTCAATAATACCACCGCCCCTTCTCATCATTTCCAAGTCTTCATTACCCTATACACATTGAAGAAAAGTTATACATATCTTTATATTATAAGAGAAGTAGGAAAAAAACTGGCCAAGGTGAATTGAATTTCTACCCGTTGGATTAGGGATTCAATTTTAATTTTAGCCGTTGGATAAAAAATTTGCTTTATGCACGATTGGGTCGGGTTCTTGGATCTCATATTTCTTCGATCGCCTTCCTTCCTTCGTCATTACTCTTTCCTTTCTCGCCCTAATTCTCCGTCACATCTCCATTCCCAATCTTCCCCATCTCTGCCATGTCTTCGATCCGCATCGGCTGTCCACGTAGGCTCTCCTCCATTTGCGACGGCATTCTCAAGCTCCTCCACTCCAAATCGTCGATCCGGCGCCTCCGGTGACTCCAAGGTTTTAACTTGTAGATGAAGGGCGATTACTATCACTATTTGGCCGAGTTCAAGACTGGCGCTGATCGGAAGGAAGCTGCTGAGAACACTCTCGCTGCTTACAATAATGCTGCGAGGTGGTAACCATTCCCTCGCGCGGGCTTTCCTGAAGTTTTCGGGGGCCATTGTAGCCTTTATTGTTCCAGGTTTGTTCTTTTATTGTATGTATTTACGTGATATGGGTGCAATTGAATGCTTTATTCGTTGTCGTTGTTGTGCATTTTTAATATTGTGGGGGAATTTGATGCATTTGTGTGGATCATGTTTTTGGAAATTTTGTCCTGGCTATGACCGGCATTTCATTTTTCTGAGAGCTTTTTGCTCCCCGTTTGTTGTTAAGTGATTAAGAATTTATTAGGCGTTTCTGTAATAGACGATTCAATGTATTCTTTCGGCATGGAAACAACTTGATGGTGCAATGTAATTGCAAATCTTGGCCTTTGCGATTAAACATTTTTGTTCCATTTTTTATTGGCTTACATCTTGCTTTACTTACTGCACTTAATATTTCTAATTATTGCCACCGATTTATTTTGGAATTACTTCTATCATGTTTTAACATTGCCATATGCTTTGCTGCTGCGTTTGTGCATTAGGCTATATTGTTTACGCTATCACGCTTTTTGCGATTGCAGGAAGCATCATGGAACAATTAAAGACTCCTTTCAAGGGAGTCATTACTGATGTAAAAGGAAGGCTAGCATGCTACAAGAAGGATTGGCTGGATACATGTGGTTCCGGAGCCAGGTTTGATCTTTTTGTTTTCTCTTGATAGGAGGAGAATATTTAGTGAGAATGGGTTTTCAATAGACAGCTCAATGTGATTATTGTTTCCTTACACCATTGCAGAATTTTGGCTCCAACTGCATACGTTTTCTTTGTTTCGGCACTTCCAGTGATAGCCTTTGGCGAGCAATTGAGTCGAGAAACAGGTATGTATTAACTATATTGCCATAAGAAAGTTAAACACCACACTAACTGATTTAATTTTCCTTGTCAACTGGATTACTATAATTGTTTTTTATGTTCTCTAAGAGTTCTTTTTTTCTTGTTTCTATAACATATGGACTTTTAAGCACCCCTGAAACTCTAGCTTCTACACCTATATGTGGGATTATTCATGCTATTTTCGGTGGACAGCCTTTGTTGATTTTAGGGGTTGCAGAACCAACCATTATAATGTACCATTACTTATACAGTTTTGCGAAATCCAGCATAGGGACGCACCTATACTTAGCTTGGGCTGGATGGTAAGCAAGATGAATCGTTTTTGTTAGGAATATAATCTTCTGCATACAAGTTAAGTCTGAACTTTTGTAACTTTTGACAAACAGGGTTTGCGTCTGGCCAGCCTTCTTCTTGTTTTTCTTCTTGCCATATTCAATGCGTGTGCCATCATCAGTCGATTCACAAGAGTGACAGGAGAACTTTTTGGCATGTTAATCACCGTTCTTTTTCTTCAAGAGGCCATCAGGGTACGGAATCTCTTTCCATTTGAAGTGACTTTTATCTACCTGCAAATGATAGCATTGCAGTGGTTCGGTGGCCCATGTGGAAGTGTGCTGCTAACAATTTTTCTTATAATTGTTGATTCTTGAATCTCAGGGTGTGATTAGTGAATTTCAGCCTTCTCACGTGGGCGAATCTCACAAGGGGTTGGCCTTAGAGGAGAAGGATCAGTTTCAATGGCTTTATGTCAATGGGCTACTTGCAGTTATATTTGCTTTTGGCGTGCTTACCACTTCTCTGCTGAGTCGGGAAGCTAGGTCCTGGCGTTATGGATCAGGTATTCAAAGGATATGTAGTAAATGTGGTGTGTTCCACATTTATCTATTATAAGCTATTATAACCTGCGGCTGATTTACACAGGTTGGTTTAGGAGTTTTGTTGCAGACTATGGGGTTCCAATGATAGTTACCGGTGGGCTGTATTATCCTGCACTATACATCTGCTTGCCCCCTTCCCTGGGAAGCAGAATCATTGTACCACTGGACAGTCGTTAAGGTACCAACTTGGCAAAAACTGTCTCTTACACCCTTCAAATGATTCCTATGGCACTGTTCTATCCATATATAAAATGTCATATCTAATGAAAATGTAGGACATGGGGAAGGTACCTACTGGTTACATTTTTGCTGCTATTATCCCTGCACTGATGATAGCAGGGCTATACTTTTTCGATCACAGTGTAGCTTCGCAGATGGCACAACAAAAGGAATTCAATCTGCAAAATCCATCTGCTTACCATTATGATATCATGCTTCTTGGATTCATGGTATGCATTGCTCACAAGTCATGGACTATTTAAAATTGAATTTCCATAAGGATCTCTAATAGTTTTACCTTTTCATCATTCCAGACTTTGATTTGTGGATTATTCGGACTCCCTCCATCCAATGGTGTCCTTCCACAGTCACCAATGCACACCAGGAGTCTTGCAGTTCTTAAGAGATAGGTAGGAGGCATGGTTCTGCTAATCAGTTGTGTACTGTTTGCTTCTGACATGTAGGGCATTTTAAAATGTAAGTTGTGTTTGTGTAGTTGATACGGAGGAAAATGGTAAAGAAAGTAAAAGAAGGTATGGAGGAGCAGGTGGACTACTCTGAGATATATGGACGAATGCATGCAGTGTTTGTTGAGATGGAAAGTACACAACCGGTAAGAGAGATCTTATCTCTTGTCTCACATTGCATAGAATTTGGACGAAACTAATGAATTGCTACTGCAACACACAGTGGATAAAGAGTTGGCTAACCCGAAGGAAGCTGTCTTGCAATATGAGGATGAAAACAAAGGCAACTTTGATCCCGAAAAGTGTATTGACCTATACTTTCCTGTTCGCGTCAACGAACAAAGACTTAGCAACCTGCTTCAATCCATACTTGTGGGGCTTGCTGTATGTGCCATGCCTGTAATCAAGATGATACCAAACATCAGTTCTACGGGGATACTTCGCCTACATGGGTATAGACAAATTCCTTCTGTTCTCTTTTAGAATTCTGAGAATTCTACTGGATTAATTCCTCTTTATGGATTTTTCATTTTCGTGTCAAAAATTCAGTAAGCATCCGACAAGATCATTATGGAACAACTGCGAGAAATGAATACGATGGAAAATGGCGGCTTGTATGAAGTTTGCAATGGCACTGATTCTGAAAGAATGGAGACTTTAAAGGGTGTGACTGAAGGTAATCCTTTAATTATGACCTTTTGGAAACCATGTGGATACTATGGGAAACTTTAATCTCTAAGTCTGCTCGCATCCTCTCTATTAAAGCTGTAATACAATTTCATGCCAGCTAATTTTCTATATTCTTAAAATTGGTGTCCAATCTCGCTGACATGCAATCTCTATACACATATATGAATTTGATTTATAACAGGGTTGAATGGTGAATTTTATTTTATTTTTAAACAGATTTCCTTTTTCTTAATGTATAGACTCTCATCTCCCTTGGAGTAGGGCTCATGGAACATGTGCTCCATAAAGGAGAAATATGTGATGTATATAATGTGCAGTACCTAATTATAATTGTTGTGAATTATGGTCAAGCATTGTTTTGATTTGGTTCATGTTGACAAAATGGGTTTTATGTTTCTACTTTCTAGATAGAATCATCCTATGGCTATTTCATACGGAGTAAGTTTTTGCCACTTCTTTGAGGTTTTTATTTCATTATGTAGGGAACAATCTTCCCAACCAGCTAAAGTGGGGAAACCTTGTAGATCTTTCAGCTTCTAAGATTTCGGAGCTGATGAATGTCGGTGGTTTACAGGTAGCGTGAGGAAAATCATGTTAACTGATCAAATTATATACTGGCTTCCCCACATTCTCATGCTACAATCCACTTGACCCATGCAGAACATCTCTACTGGATCCATTTTCAGTATTCTGAATAGGATTGTTGATGACTGCATTGAACGAAAGAATGAGGACATTCCTAAGGTACGGTATTGCCACAAGTTTCTGGGTAAAATTCATTGTTTTGTTTTCTCACTCCAGATGACTCATGACTTCTTCTCAACTAGACTAGCCTATAAATCTTTAAAGTTTTATCTGTAAATTTGCCTTTTTTCTGTAGGGTGTTGCATCCATTGTGAAGAAGGTAGCAAACAATAAGCAACTTATCCCCATTCCTTGTTTATAATATGTTTGGCAACTGACGCTTCAGATACTACTGTTGCAGCAAAGCACTCTGTATCTCTCTCGTGAAAAAAGGTTCCAGTCCAAAATTAAAGTTATAGAAACCCTCGTAACTGGAACTACGGAAGAAATGAGGTGTGAATATAATGGTTGCATTCTCTATGTTGGTTGTTTGTGTGTCTGTTGCATCACTTGATTTATTAAATTTTAAAATTTGCAGGTTGTCTTGAACCAACTTCAACAAAAGAAGGTTCTTGTCTTCTGAACAGCTTCTAAAGGATTGTTTCCCCCCACTTTTTCTTATCCTTTGATAAATTTATGCTCTTTTACAGATTGATATGAATAAAATCAAGGAGGAGAAGGACTAGAGTGAGCAAGATTTAATCAAATTGAAGCAAAATTCAAGCTTCCAAGCTGCCCAATACTTATAACACCAGCAAATTCAGATCATGCAAATTCTGTTGCACTTCAGATGGCTGGAATTGGTAAGCCAGAGGGTAAATTTTGTTCTCTTATTATTTTCAGCCATACTCAAGAATTTCCAAACACTTGCACTCATTAGTGTAGTGCAGTTCTTATCCCCAGCCCCTGCCTTTTTTGTGTGGTGTACTTTTATTCAGCTACTCTGGCTTTTAGTCTTGTGCTGGCAGGTAATAGAACAATTGGTGTTATTATCAAGGTGCAGTTTTTGAAGTTTGCTTTAGGATGGATATCTTATTCGGTCTTTTAGAACTTATGATACAATTATGTTGTTAAAATTAAGCGGTTCATCATGCCACCTTCTAGACGTGACTTCAGATAAATATATGTTGTTTTTTAGCTTATGGAGTCTGACCTTCATCAAGTCATTATAGCTAATACTGACTTGACACATGAACATCACCATTTTTTTCTTTATCAAATGTTGTGGAGACTGAAACACATGCATACGGGTAAGGAACTACAGCCTCTTATGGGATGAGCTTTATTGTAATAATTTCACGCATAATGTGCCATCCCTTTCTTCCTTTCAGCCCCCATTGATTTTGGAAATTTATTGATTGATTGGGCACCATTTCTTAATTTATGTTCTGTGTTGTTTCTTCCCGCCAATTTGTATCATTGAGATCTTAAACCTAAGAATATATTGGCAAATGTCAACTGTAAACTTAAAATATGCGATTTTTGACTAGCAAGAGTGGTTCCCCCAAGTTTGATGCCCATTGTTGTGTGTTGCAGGACCTGAAGACTGAGACTGTTCTTCTAACTGCAATGCTTCATAATAACTTGTACTTGTTTGATTCCAGCTTAATCAGTGGGTTTTCTGGTTTAGCTTTATCTTCGTTAGCTACAAATAAGACTGGGCCTGCCCATCTCAGTAATTACATATTTGGGGAAGTCGAAGCGGAAAAACCTATAGGAATCACTTCCTCCATATCCCGTCGCTCTCTCCACGCATCTCCTATTCGGCCGTCAAATCCTTCAGACATGGAACCGATGTAAGTTTCTGTGTGCTTTTTTTTTTTTTTTAATCTTTGCTCAGCTTGAGCATCCATTCCACAATGCCATATGGTATATTGAATCAATATTGATCTTTTCAAGTGACTGTTGGAGAGACTCGTTTTCGCAACTCTACTTTTTCACTTGTCAGCACTGGCAGTGAATAATATTATAAACTAGGTGTGGACAGCATGTGTCTATAATCTTGATCTGTACATAACATATAATTGTTTCCCATCTCATGTAAATAATGTGAGACTGTTTCAAATTGTTTCTGGAGTGTTTTGAAACTGATTTAATTTGTTTTGATGGATGGGAAGTTTGCTGATCATTTTTAACTTGTTCCTACATTATGATCTGCAGTTCCTTGGGGGGAGTGGAGTGCATGATTTACAATCCCCAAGGCAAAAATTTGTGAAGAGATTCTTACTTTTCTGCAACCATTTAGAGAGGTTCTGTTTAAACTAGAA
Organism: Hygrophila difformis; assembly: GCA_030278955.1. Lineage (NCBI taxonomy): Eukaryota > Viridiplantae > Streptophyta > Magnoliopsida > Lamiales > Acanthaceae > Hygrophila > Hygrophila difformis. The sequence continues at coordinate 10,722,070 of JAOANR010000003.1, forward strand.
GACAGTCTGTTAAGGAAAATCGTGCTAAGGTATGTGCTTTATGAACTATTGCAACCTTTCACACCTTCTGAAAATTTCTTTTCATGTTCTATATAGTATTTATTAATCTATTGCTTACTCTGAAACTTCAGGTTTCATGTGGTGTCAATAAACTAGCTGCACTATACATTGCAGAGATTCAAAGACCAAGTCGCTGCAATGGGTGCTTGCGTATCAACACCAGGTATTGCACTTAAATCGACAAAGAGCATGAGAGTGAAGAGGAAACACGGACGCTCCAAAAAGAGGCATGATGGGAACATGACAAAGAATGGGGAGCGTGTGACAGATATTGCAGTCAGTGAGTTTGTTCATACTACCACAACATGCAGAATATCTTGCTCGAATTCCACGTACCAGTTCACTCAGCTGCAATGGCACCACAGTCAGATTGAATCTAAAGGTATACATTTTCTTTAAATTTTATTGGAGGAAGTAAGCTCCACCAGGCTCATTTTGAACTAATCTCGACTTTTTAGAACTTTTTGGATAAGGCTCTACTATTTAGTTTCTTAAAATAATGCAAGAACTTGTGTGCTTACAGGACTTTACCAGGACGACGCATGGTTCGACACAACCAGCATGCTAGAGTCTGAGTCAGACGATGATTTTGATAGTGTCCATGGAGGTAAGAAAACCCATATGAATCATTTTGCACGGCTGTTTTCCAGAGGAGACAGAATGTTGTTTATAACAACATTTATAACAAACTTTGCTTGAGCATAAAACAACAGCTTTATCAATACATACCTTAGCTCTATTGTTATGTAGATTTCTTCTCCCCCAGTGCAAATGGAGAGCTCACAGATAGCAGCAATATCTTGGATTGCCATGAAAAGTATCTGAAAGCAGAGAATAATAAATCGGAGTTATTATTGGGGGAAGACGGGGCAAAGGAGGCCAATAGGTCTATGCTACTGGATGCCCAAAGAAAACAACTTCCAGCTTTGGTGAAAAACGAGGGGGTGGTTAACAGGACGGATAAAAGCCTTGAGAAGGCCTACTTAAATGTTAATGACAAGACTTTAGAAGATTTATTGAAGACAGTCTTACTGCGGTTGGTTCCTTCTGTAAGCTCCAATGAAAGGATCCGCTCTACGACAACCCAACAAACTCAGAAAAAGTCATCAACCGTTATCAGGCTTTGAATTATAAGAAAATCTGTTGGCGAAGAAATAAATGACATCCGTGAGTTGATACCATGTTAATTGTTACTGTTTACATTATATTATAGAAGGGAATTATCTCACGTTGACTTGCATTGGAAAATTTAGGTTTGTCAACACAATATCTTTATCGCCCCAGAGCTGGCTTACTGCTTTCATGTTCTTCCGATGGGAAACCCACACCTGGATCTTGGTCAGTGATTGATCCCTCAACTTTTAACCTCCGTGCAGAAAGCTATTTCAGGTATGCTCTTATCCAACTTTTGTTGAATTTTGGATTTTAGTTGTCCATATTTGGTTTATTCTGGTTAATGAAACTTGGAGTGTTTTTCTTCTGGAATAAGAGATTTAAATGTTGTCGTCTGGGATATAATGCTTTCTACATTATCTGATCGCCCTCCACTGGTGTTTTTAGAGTTGAGTTTCAGGATGTGCGCAGACTTGCTAATGGCCAAGTTAAGCACTCTCCAGAAGCATATTATGCAGGTTCCTTGTGGAAGGTTTGAAAACAAGAAGTTTTCTTATTTTTGTTTTAGTTTTTGTTTTTAGCTTATGATTCTTTTGAATTTTCCATAAATATTTGATTTTTGGCCAGTAGGTTACAGTTGAGGTTATCAGCGATGAAGATCTTCAAGGACGCCACACTCTCAGTATTTTCCTAAAACTTTGTCTAATTATAATTCCTTTGGTTTGGAGTAAATCTATTAATTGATGTTCTTATTTTTATCATCGGTCATTCAGGGCTGTTTCTTCATCGAAGAATGGTGGAGATCTGTGATCCCCTCAGGAAGGTACTTAGAATAGTTACTTGGCAATCCAAAATGCACTTTTTGTACTGCAATCACATAGATGGTGTATTTTGTAGCTCATATAGTGGGAAAGCTGGTGCTTGCACAATATTATATGTGATTTAACAAAAATAAACAGTCAGTTCTGCATTCTATTGAAAAGCTTACACAATATGAAACATAACATAATCCATATTGCATCTACCTGCCCTAACCGCAGGTTCATATGTATGTCGATTCTAGGGAAAAGGTGACTGCGAGAGATTAGGTAATCTCTCTACGCCCATTTTCAACATACAGAGGTCAGCAATGTTAGTCTAGGGCGCCATAATACTCATCCACAACTTGCTTCAACCCTTATTCCAGCTTGCGCGCACCCTCCAATCATTGTCGGTGCCCTCCCGGCTGGCCGGTCTATCCCGCCGCCGTCTCTCTCTCCCGGCGAGCTCCAGCCATGAAACTTTTGACAAGTTTCGTTAACTCGAGCTTTTGCTAAAATATACCAGGTTAGATTTATTACATGAAAAGAGTTATGATTCACGGGAAAGGGTTTAGGGATATATCAAGATTATTATTCTTTTTATTACTCAAGTATGGTGCTTTGGTTTCAAATGGCGCTGTGGTCCTCTCTGTCATGAAATGCTGACAAATCTCATGGCATAGCCGGGATAAGTTGATCTTCAGCCTGTCACACTGAGGATCCCCGGCAAATATGCCATGATACTTCTCATCAATTCTTGCCATAAGATTTCCTGCCATGAAACTTTTGACTAATTCCCACTACATGAGTATTTTCTGAAAATTCATGATCCTGGTTTAGGTTTTATTTAATGAAACCAATTTATGATGGCGGTGTTGTGATTAGGGATATATTTATATGTAGTCATGTTTTTATTGCTCGTAGTTAAGAAACTGTGCTCCCGAAAGCGCACGGTGTCAAAAATTGCAGTAATTTATAGTAAGACCGGATCGTTCACTGGAGGATGTGCGATAGAAGCAGGTCCCACGTCATTTACTAAGATTTTCCACTCGGTTACTCGATTCAAATGTGTGATTTGACTAACAACTACTTGACAGAATTTAAATCAGATTAAGAAAGCAATTAAAATAAAGCAAATAAAATTTATTCTAGAAAGCGAATTAAATTTAATCTAAGAAAGCGATTAATACTATTCTAAGAAAGCAGATTCAAAATATGACAGAAGGGACAGGAAGAAAATAATAAAGATTGGACAAGATTCAGATGAAACACAATTAAACTTCCATTTTGTTACACAGATCTTAGCTTGGGATAATCCGTTCAGTTAGCTAATTCTCATGCTCTCTATACCATGTTCCCTTTAACAGACAGGTACTTACAGTAAGAGTTTACATGCTCTTAAGAAAATAAATTCTAAGATACCACAGACGCATAACCACCCTTGCAATGCATTGCTAAGGTATGTTAATTATCTGTGGTGGACAAGCAACACTTGACAAATCATTTATTGAAGTGTCAAGTACCGTTATCATTCCCCCATGTCACACCCAAAGATTCTAATTAATCCCTGAACTATCCCTTAGCTCTCAGTCCTAGTAGCAGTTACACAACTCTCAATACAACCGAGTGACCTCTAAAGAAAGCAGTTAAAAGAAAGCAGTAAAGAAAGCATTTTAAAATCCTATCACTCGGAGGTTTCTGAAAGTTTGACCCTGGTAGTAAAAGAAAGCCCCCAGTCAGAATGACCGGAAGTGGATCAAGAATTCCCTATTCTCGGTGAACCGCTCGCAGTGTTCACTTCCCGTCGGGTGATTATGAGATACAAACTAATGAAACGAACTAATAAATTAGTTCGTTCCGGATGCACTCACTCAAGACTCAAAAATAGGCTCTGGCAGAAGAAGATAGCAGTTGAAAGAATACTCAACCCTACCTTAGAAAATAACCAAGGCCTGAGTGTTGTTCCTCTAGTATTACCTGTCACACCTTAGTGGAATCCAAGTGGAATCTGACCCAGTGTAATATTTAATACAAGATTTCCAACAAACAGCAATTTTGGAAAATAATAAATCTGAAAATCATTCCCTATCAGGTACTAGACTCTCAATAAGAACACAGACCCTTTCAGTCTAGGTGAGACCTAATCGCTGACTCTGCTTCTAGTTTCCCAAATCAACCCCCAGTCGGATGTGAATTAATCATAACTGTCGAACTTATCCCTTACTCAGATCCGGATTTTATAAAGGAATTTTTGTGGGAAATCTATTATGAAACATCTGATTAAAATCAAGACTTCTATGTCCAAGGGAAGGATCCCAAAATAATATCGACCACAATATTTACATAATAATATCATGCATAAATTTATAGAGAAGGGTAAAATAAGATAACCCAAAATATAAGGTGGGTTTAGACAGAATGTGAAACACAGAGATGAAATAGCCGGAGATGAGAAGAATTTTGGCTAAAGAGAGTGCCAGAAACAACTGGGGTGATCTGGATTACAAACATCTGCTATCCAGTTCCCAATTATTCCAGATGGAACGATTTTAGATAGCAGAATAATCTTAACAACAGTGATCGCTATCATCAAGACCCCTACTATCTGTGAATCAGAGAAAAACCTACATGTTTTCTTGCTGTACTACTATTCAAGCAATGTTGATCGACATCATTTGATACTATTACAGCTCAAAATTCGGGTTTGAAATTAAGATAAAGAAAAAGAAACTGTATCCGGATAGGAGTCAGCTAAGCAGCTATTATAATCCCGGATGGACGAACCGCCAAGGCTTCCACCGGCCACTATCCGGACCATGCAAAATAACATCTAATAATTAATATACAGAATACGAGCTAGTTATCCGTAGGGGAATACCCGCCAACATTAATCTGATATATTCCTTATTAGTTGTTGCACACATTACGGGAAAAGACAAAATAAATAAAGGAAAACTAATTTTGGGTCATCTTGCATGAGAGACATTGGTTTCTCATGCAAGGTGTGGAAATGAATCCATAATTACCCTTCATGTCTAAATAATCACTCATTCCATAATTAATTAATTAATTACAGTCCGGATTATGTACTTAGACCATTAGAGTTTAATCATTTGTAGAAGAATCTTTTAATGGGAAATTGAACAAAGTTCTTTGTATCAATTTAATCATGGATTGAGATCATTGGATTTCAACCTCAAAATATTAATACAAAGGTTCAATTAATTAATGGAATGAGATGAAGAATGAGGATTTGGCAAAAGGTGCCACCTTGTCGCGATACAAGGTTCGTGTCGCGGAGCATGGCTCCGCGACAAAGATTTCGCGACAAAGGGGTGGGAAATAAGAGAAATGGAATTTTGAAAGTTTGGGGTTTGTTTTGTCGCTAAGTAAAGAAAATTTTTGTCGCGGAACGTGGTTCCGCGACAAGGCTATAGCGACAAAAAGGGTTGAAAATTGGACAAGGCATAATTCCTGTCGCGGAACAAGAAGTTTGGCGCGGAACGTGGTTCCGTGCCAAGGTTGCATCGCGACAAAGCCCTTCCAGAATAAAATCACAAGTATTTGGGTCCTTGGTCGCTAATCAAGATTTTGTCGCGGAACGTGGTTCCGCGCCAAGGAGTGTTTCGCGACCAAGGGTTTTAAAATAGTGGCCAACAAATGCTCTGCGGCACCTTTGTCGCCAAAGCACCAGTTTGTCGCGGAACGTGGTTCCGCGACAAGAGTTGTTCCGCGACAAAGGTGTGTCCAGGACACATGTCAGAAAAGTAAAGTGGAACAGTGGCATGCATTATGTGTGATCTCACCCAATTCAGATTCAAAAGCTAAACTAAGCTCAAAATAACAAAACAGAATTTGAATCTAGCTAGAACATGCTTGCACAACATAGAGATAAAGCAAACTTAAAACTTAAGAAACCCTAATCTAGGCTTGATCATCCATAAACATGCAACACTATCCCAAGAAAAAGTCACCAAGCAGCGACATTAAAGTGCAAAAACAAGGGTCAAATGACCCAAGGAAAATGAAAACAGTAAAGATCCATGGGGTGTGAGACCCATTTCATGATTTTGGGACACAAATGGAGAATGTTTTCCCATTTTATCAAACGGTGTTGTTCATACTCATGGTTTGAGTACCACAAACCCTTAAACAAAAGTTTAGAACAAAAACAAGGTATAAAAACTGGCTATCTAACCAAAGTGCAGTAAACTATAGCTAACTAGTGCATAAATTAAATAATACAAAAGAAAACCTAACTAAACTACCCTAAACTACACTAAACTACTGAACTTCCCAACTTGTCTTCAAGAGGATGTAGTTTTTCTAAAATTCTTCCAACCTTTAGCTCAAAGGAAACACCTCATATTTATAGAGGGGAAACCCTAAGCTCATGGGCCTTGATTTGAGCCCATTGTGTCTCAAGACATCACACACATCACAGCTTTGTCTCGGAGCACCAAGTTTGGTCGCGGAACGCACTGCATGTGGCAAAGCTTCTCGACTGGGTCTTGTGTCTCTAAAAATGTACCTTGGTCGCGGAATGGATCTTTGTCGCGGAACAGCACATCGCGACAAAGATATCGCGCCAAGGGGCTTTGGCTGGTCTCTTCTTCATCTGCGCCACTTGGTCGCGGAGTGTTCCTTTGTCGCGGAACCATGCATCGCGCCAAGGGGCTTCCGCGACAAGGGTCTTCCTGGGCCTGCTGGATTGGGCCAGATGGGCCGAAAATATTCTTTTTGTGGGCTTTTCTATCTTTTTCCCATCTTTTTGTTTCCTTTTCTTTTTCTCATGTTTTTGGATTTTTCTAACATAAATATGTAATAAAATTACATATTTATGCCTTTTTCACACCAGCTTATTATTTTTACAATTATGCATAAATCAGTCCAATTCGACTGCTTTCTTACTTAATGTAAGACCGGAATGCGATCAAATGCCCGTTTAAGACACGGAAATGGATTGAAAATAATGGTCATTTTTGGCCATTATCAACATCCTCACATTTAATACTGATCGTCCCCGAGCAGTCAGAGTCAATGTTCCTAGGAACACGGACTCTACATATTCAATTCATTTTCGTGGCTTCATAAATATCATTCTTTTTAGATTGGGATAAGACAATCAAAAACTACAAGTGTTGAATTCCCTTGATTGCAGTGTTTAATGAAATGATACTTGCTCACTATATCAGGCCTACAAATCAAACATTATCATCAATCCTTCATGAATATCATGTTTGAAAGATGCAAAGATTAAAAATTAGAATCAAGGTATGACACGAACATGTGTAATGAGAAAAGGCCTCACTTATAAGAGAATCGGAAAATTCACTCACTCTCAATTGGGGTTTAATTATGAACGCTCGAAATCATATTTAATTAAATTATCCCATAAGCTTGCAATCAGACCAACCCGCCACCGGCTCATTTCTTCAAATCAAGATCACGAGGTCTTATTCGAGGGTTGTAACGGGGCGTACGGTTGTATCATTAGGTAGGAAAGGGAAATCATTGGGCTAAGAAGTGGCAAGAATTTAATTCTATCATAACTTGGCATATTTATTTAAAATTTATGATCATCAATTTATTTCTTTCTTTCTTTTGCTTTTCTTTTCATATTGCATGACATTAGACTATGTCTAATTTGCTCTGTCAATTGCAATTTATTTGTGTTGAATTGAACTCAACAATTTTTCTTTTTCTTTTTTTTTTTCTCTTTTTTTTTTTTTTTTTTTTTTTTTGAATCGGTTTATTGAATACCGATTTGATACTTTGATGATCATAAATTTAATGCCTTGATAAAATTCATTCTTACACACTTAGGTTTGAATTTTTTGGTCTTTTTAGAAGGCTAGGAATAATATAGAGGGCTGCAAAGAAAAATTAGGCTTATAGGCTCAAATTGGTTAATCCTAAAGGGAAAATATTTTTGGGTTTGGATTTCAAACGAAGGCCAAAAATTTGGGTTTTCTAGGTGCCTTGATCATATGCTCGATTTTGGGAATATGGCGTGGTCTTGAATCGGTCCCAATTGTAAGTTCTGGTTTCCTTTAATCAAAATGATTCACTCATCAAAGAAAAAGAATGAGTAAAAGTGACTCATGGCTCAAATCTCACAAGGTTGGGTTGATTCATGTCATACAATATTCTCAAATTTAATCAAAGCTTAATTCTAATAATTTACTCAATCGAAATCTCTAACATGCAGATTTATTACCCAATAAGCTGATCGCATCATTAAATTTTTATAGCTCAAAACCTCAGGATTTCATGTCATGCATGTTCTCAATTATATTATCCCAATTTAAAAGTTTGAAAATTTAATCCTAAGCCTAAATTCAACATGTGAATTTAGAGCAAGTTTATGCATATTTTTGCTGGTTATTTAATTGAAAGCAGTAAAGAGGCACTGCTGACATACTGAGTATGTCAACAGCACATTTTTGGCCTGACAGTCACTTATTCATCTCGGACTGTGCAGACATCTTTTCAGAAATAAAAGATCAAAATAAAAACAAAGATTGTTGTTGGGGCTGCAAAATCCCAAACTGAAAGCAGTAATTATATCAATTACAAGAGATTTCATTTGCAATCAAATTTGTCTTGCATGGATAAATTGAAATTCTCTTATATGATATTTACAATTAAGCTCAGAAATGAAGGAGTCAGGGGTCGCCATCTTTCTTCTCGTCTGGTCTCTTGGAGGAGCCAGCTTCATCAGGGATCTTCTTGAGTAAGGTTTGCAGGAGCTGATTTTGGCTAAGGATCAGTGATTCCACCATTTTTCGATTCTTCTCTTCTTTTTCCAGCATCATCATTCTGAATTCCTCGTCTCTTCTTTCCTTCTCCAACTTCTCCTTCCGTTTCTCTTCCTTTTCTCTCCTACGCTCCTCGCGTTCCTCTTCTCTCTCCCTCCTTCGCTCTTCACGCTCCTCTTCTGCCCTTTTCTGCTGTCCCTCTTGGCTTGCCAAAATTACATCAGTCATGGATTTCATTCCCTCGAGCATAGACTGACTCATTCTGCTCACCATCTCAATCGTTTGGGAATCAGCAGGGAACTGAGATACATTCTGGCTTTGAGGAGGCATCTGAGGTGGAGGTTGAGTCGGAGGTGGGATTGGAATCTCAGTCCGTTCTTGGTCCGCAGGAGGCTCCTCTCGAGCATTCGAAGGTCCTGCATCAGCACAGGTGTTTTGTGTTCCCTTCTTTATCTTTGGCTGCCTCTTTCGCTTCCTTGATGCCTGCTCACCCGATATGAAAGAGGATTGAGCGTCTGAATCTCCTCTGACGGACAGTTGGGGGAGAGAGTATCTGATACTCTCACTCAAGGGTAGTCTTGGCACACTGATAGGTGGGTTCACCTTCACCACTGTGTCGCCTTCAAACGCGCTCAAATCAACTCCCTGAGCTATGCAGATTCTCCTAATCAGATTCGGATAGCACAGCACCTGTCTATCCTTTATCCGGGTTATCATCACCTCGAATACATGCCTCCCTACATTAAGTTTTGCTCCGCTCCACATTCTTGCAAATCCCATTAGCACATTCCCAGATGTGGTGTGCGGATGCGAGTTGGGCCGGATCTTGGACATGTAGAACTCATAGGTTGGCATGAATTGTATCCGCAGCCATTTCGCATTGAATGTGTGTCCAGGGGCGGTCACGCTTGTCATGCTGTTAGCCAATGTTGCATACTTCGCGTATTCAGTCGTTTTGGCTCTCTTCGTCATGATCTCACCAGGGGGGAATTCGCTTTGAATCTCTGGAGTCCCGAAGAACTGGTTCAGCCAATCAGGTGCAATGTTGATCACTTGTCCCCGGATCCATGTTGTTCTGGCAGCTTCATCGATGTTGCAGAAGAACTCCTTTGTTAGCTCCACGAAGCCATCTTCGTCATGATGCAGCATGAAGTTACCCCACTCTTGATTTCTGTAGAAGGTTTCAACAGTGGGGTGTGACAACGCATCGGGTCTGAACCCTTTATCCGGCACTATCATCTTCTGCAACTTCTTGTACTTCTCTGCATTCTCCTTGTTGCCATTGAACTTGATCTGGATCTGTTCTTCGCTTAGCTTTTTCTTCCCATATTCTTTTGAAACGCCCATTCTTTGCCTTACAGTGTTTTCAGTCCAGAATTCGACTGGTCGAATGGATCCGACGGACTCGTCATCGCTTGTGTGCCAGTCTGTCTGCTCGTCTCCCTCCTGAGGCTGGTCATCCCTTGGTTCGGCCTCATCTCCCCTCTGATTTGGCTCTCGCTCTCCATGAGCTGTTTCATTTCCGACTTCCTCCTCTACCTGTTTAATTACATGTTTCATCGTATTGAGTTCACAATTTACAGGTAAAGAGGATGTAGTTACATGAAAATTACGGCCATCAACATCAGTTGATACCTCCTCCTCCTCCCTAATTCTTGCAGCTCGTCCAACTGGACGTTGGAGGATAGGCGCCATTTGGTTCATGAATTCTTGCTCCTCCTGCCGAGCTTCTTCTTCCGAGTCATTCCTATCTGCAGCTTCAGTCAGGATTCCTTGAACCTTTTCTTTAAGTGCAGAGGTCATGAGAGGGTCGTCTGGCTGCTTTTCCAAAGTTTTTTCCAGTGCTACCGGATCTATGGAGTCTTGTGGTCCCTCTGATTGCTCAGGTTGGTGCGATGGGCCTCCTTGAGTGATGAATTCTTCAATTCTGGCTGTGCCCACGAGAGGATCGATCACTTGACCTACTTTTGTCTGATATTTGATTTGATGTGGCTTTTCTCCAGCATCGATTCTCGTTTCGATCTGCTCGTTAAGCCTTTTCCTTATATCCCCTCGGATGGTCTCAGCATCATGTGCAGTGGGGCCAGTCCATGCAGGAGGTTGTTCTTCTTTGATTTTCAAACCTCGCCCTTGCACTTCCCCAGTGATCTTTAGCTCAAAGTCCTCCTCATTACCCCGCTCAACCTCTGCAGATTTCCTGCTTTCCAGCTCAGCCTGCATCTTCCTGGCAGTTTCTTCATCCTTTGTCTGCTGGATATTCTTTCTGATCTGCTCTTCCTCTGCAGCTTTCTTTTCCATTTCCAGGCGTTCTTCCTCAGTCAATTTTTCTATTCCCGAACCACCTGTTACTTGATCCAGCAAACCAGCTGATGCAAGCTCTTCATTGTACATCTTCATGGCTAGCTCAGCATCGGATATCACCTGGTGCTTCTTTTTCGGGGGTGGAGGCGGCATTGGCTTTTTACCTTTGTCCTTAGGATCCGTGGGCTCTGCCACTTTCCTAACAGTTGGTTCCGGTTCCTTGATCTCCACTTTCTTTTCCGGAGCCCTTGCTGGCTTGTCCTTATCAGCGGACCTTATCAACCTTCTCCTCGTTCCCGGTTGAGGTGCTGGCTGATGACCTTCAGATGTAACAGCAGCAGTGGAGGGTTTCTCGGGCTGTATGGGTGCCTTAGTGGTGGCAGGTGCTACAGCAGATGTTGTCGTTTCAGTCTGAGCTGACTGCACCACTGGCTCGGACGTAGCAACTTTTTGTACTTCAGTCTGCCCTCTAGGCGGCAAAGCTGAAGCTTGTTTTGCTGGCTGGGTAGGCTGTGGGTTGGCCTCAGGGGGAGTGGAGAAATATGCGTCAATTTCAGCGTCAGGATCTTCTTCCCTGTTCGGTTCACCCTCGTAGCCTAGTTGCTTCTCGGCGCGCTGCAAATAGTCCTCAATAAAACTCCTTTGAGAGATTCTCCTTAGTTGGTCCTCCCAGTCCTTCTTGATTTTGGAGCAGAACTTACTCCGAACATTGTTGTTATAGTGCAGGACCTTCTTTCCATTAGCAGTACTGTTGCAGTATTCCAGTGCAAACTTGTCCATTTCCATGATCAATTCCCAGTAGGAGTCCCTGTACTGATCTATCATGCCCCCTACCAGATCCTTTTGAATCCCTTCCAGGTAGGACATGTCTTCTGCCGAATCGTACGTGAGATGCATCCCAGCTTCAGCTTTTGATAGCAAATTGAACTGCCTTTCATTTTTCCTTTTGGGTTTCCAGCCACCTTTGCGTATATCCACTTGTAGCTGATCCCTTAGTACTGCTATGTGCTGGGGAAATTCATCATCTTTGTTTGTCCCGTACTGTCCATACTTCCTGTGTGTGAAGATGGTTTCAAGTACCTCATCTGCAGGTAGTACTACTCCTTCTTCCAGAAAGGACCCAGTGATACTTGGATTTCCTTTTCCCCAGACAGTAGTCAAGTCGTCCCATTGTTCGCGTGCATCCTTGATCATCTGCCTCATTGTGTTCAACAGTGAGGTGTTGCGGCTTTGCTCAAACTTCTCCGCATTTTTGAGGCGTCTGTACAGGTTGAAGGTCAGCTCTCGATGCCTGGCCCGAGCTAGATCTGTAATCCACCTCTGCTCCACTGGTCCTTTTGCTTCGAACAGATACGGGTTCCACTTAAATGGAAATGCCTCATACATCATGATGGCCCCACTGTTGATAACCCTACTTATATCCATGTATTTGTGTTCGAAGGCCATCCGAACTTGAGGATCCACGATCTGGTTGGGAATGATGATGTCGAAGTCAGCTATATTTGGATCTTTTGTTCCCTTCTCCACATGCCGATTCCATACAGCCCTGTGCTCTCTGAACCTCAATTGGATGCGCTCATGATGGACCTCAGGAGTTGTCTTTTCGTCTTGGGGGGCATACCCCATCATCCTTATCCAAAACTTCTTCAGGAAGTGGTAGTAGTCCCTTTCTATCGATGCAGCGACTATTGACCTTTCCTGTGGAGGGATATGCACATCCCATCCCGGAGACAGTTTCAACTTTTCGTCCGTAGTGTGGTCCAGAGGCACCTTATAAACTGATTTGATGGCCTCTCTTGTGTCCTTAATCTCTGTTCGATCAATTGAGGCCTGGTTGCCAGCTTCCTCATATGTGCAGTCAGGCAATCCGATGCCTGAGTGCACTACCAATGCGTTCCTGAAAAAGGTCAAAGTGCTTAGATGCATCCAACAATTTTATGAGTTTTCAAAGACTACTCAGGTGTGAAAACCAACATCCTCACATTTTGAGCTTTGCTAAGCTCGAATGTGATTTAAGTGATTTAATCTGAGTTTATTAAAAGATCCAAATGTAAGGTATTATCCTTTAGGACCTAGAAGGAGGTAACTTAATTGGACTATTGAGTCCAATCAAAAGGGAGGAATAAAAATAAGAATAAAAGTGAAGTGGTCATTGGACCAAAAATTCCCTTTTTTTTTTTTTTTTTTAGTGGGCCATTGGGCCCAAAAGTTTGTTTTTCCAATTTTATTAAACAAGCTCGAGGCACTTGTTGAAAATGGAATGAGATGATGATGATGGAGCGGATGGCTCGAAAATGGAAGGTGCAGTGGAGGCGTGGCGGGATGGATTCGCTATTTCCGGATTGTTTGGACTGTCATTGGACAGTTAAAACGTTCAAGAAAATGCAAACACTATTTTTAATTTTTGAAAAGGTTGACTTGATTTTTATTTAATAAAAGGTGGGATGTGTGTGGTCCCTTTTTTGGATTTTTGTAAAAAGGTAGCAGTTGAGGTGGCAAAATACTGCTACTTAACTCACACTCTTTAGTTCCATTGGGAACAAAAACACAATGTCAACCAAAATTCCTAGTACTATTTTTGTCTTTTAGTGAAAAAGTGCACTGCTGAAATGGGATTGGTGTGCACTAACATGCCAAAAACAACACAAACACTCACTTTCCTCAATTTGCTGCACACAAACACAGACACACCAAACAGGACACGGCATTAAATGATCATCCCAGCATGCAATACTTATGAACACAGCAAGTTAAAAACACAAGATCATGCCTCTACTCGAGCCAAAACATGGGACTAAAAGCATTTTCATCCCTCACATATTCAAAAACCACAAGATCATTCATGCTCTATAATCAAGAAAATCAATAGCATATTGATACTCATGCAGTATTCCTATGTTCAGTAATTCTCACTTTTTCAAGATTTTTCAACAATCCAGGAGGGATCAAGATCAAACAGACAAAACATGAGCAAAATAGACTAGAACAAACAAAAGCAAAAGAATCTCAAAACTCAAAACCCACAACCATGGCGGAATCTACCACTGCCAAACCCTAACCTTCATGGAATCAAAATTTCTACAACCCCTAACACTTCTATCTGCGCCCCTGCATCAACCAATCCAAGGTACCACACCCCAACACCACACTCGGCCATTAACGATAAAAACAGGGAATCACAGTCCAAACATGCCCAATACACAGAACCACTAAAATTGAAAATCAACTAAGTGAAAAACAACCATGAGGACGCCCGTTAACACATTTATCGAGAGTAATAACGCAGGAATCCCCAAAATCGCAAAAACAGGGCAGTGGTTCGCGTACGAAAAGTGTGGGGAATGCTTACCAAGGCTCGGTTTGCTTCGGAGAAGACGAAGATGAAGGTTCTGATGGCTCCATAAGGATTACGAAAATTTGGGCAGAGTTTCCCTTGGGTTTGGCGTTCGAAAGGTGCGAAGAACACAGTGGTGTGCTTCGGGAGAAATTTCGTGTGTGCGAGAGTGTTTTTCGAAAATTTTCTAAGTCCGAATGCGTGGGGAAGAAGAGGGAGGCGGAGAGGTTTAAATAGTAATGGGCCGGTCGCGGAACCCTAGCCCATGGTCGCGGAACAGGATTACGCGACCAGGCTTGGCGACATTAGAGGTGTCGCGGAGTGTGGGACTTTGTCGCGGAGTCATGCACCGCGACAAAATGGCGAGAAGGAATGGAGTGGTGTGTTCGTGTCGCGGAATAGGAACTCTGTCGCGGAGTCATGCTCCGCGACAAAATGTTCCGCGACAAGGACAGGCAGAGTTTAGGGATGAGTATAACTTTGTCGCGGAGTTTGCATATGGGCGCGATGCTGGGCATCGCGACAAAATGATCATTCCGCGACAAAGACAAACAAGGGTTCAGAGGTGAGTGAGATTTTGTCGCGGAATTGCACCTGGTCGCGAAACGTTGTTCCGCGACAAAATGGTCAGTCCGCGACAAACTTTTTGAATTTTCAAATTTTCAACGGATTGGGCCCGAGAGTGATATTGGGCCTGCGTCCATTTTATTTGAGTTGGACCTGAATGAATTCAGTCCAAGTAAATTCAAATCATTGGGCCATTATTTAAATAATCTACTTGCATAAAATTAGGTCGGGTCAGTTCCATTTATCTGCTAGATTTATTCCGGATCTTAAATTTCTTTAAATTCCGAAAATAATTTCTCAGATTTGTGGAATTTTCCCAACCCAGAACCTGGTTTTCCTTGCTTTTTCTGCTCCTTCTTTTTGGTTGGTTCCGAATTTCCTGCAAGACAGATAAATACCCATTAGGTTAGGTTTTCTCCTCAGTTCAACATCCTCACATTTAGAGTCTTGGTACTCTAAATGTTCAATTAATCTTGAAGGTACTTTTTTTTGTTCTGAGTTAAATATATTACATTAAACTAGACTAATCTAAGCTAATCTAGGAATAATCAGGAGTGTAATCCTCTTAATAAATGACGCTGCATCCTCCCCGGCAACGGCGCCATGAAACTTTTGACAAGTTTCGTTAACTCGAGCTTTTGCTAAAATATACCAGGTTAGATTTATTACATGAAAAGAGTTATGATTCACGGGAAAGGGTTTAGGGATATATCAAGATTATTATTCTTTTTATTACTCAAGTATGGTGCTTTGGTTTCAAATGGCGCTGTGGTCCTCTCTGTCATGAAATGCTGACAAATCTCATGGCATAGCCGGGATAAGTTGATCTTCAGCCTGTCACACTGAGGATCCCCGGCAAATATGCCATGATACTTCTCATCAATTCTTGCCATAAGATTTCCTGCCATGAAACTTTTGACTAATTCCCACTACATGAGTATTTTCTGAAAATTCATGATCCTGGTTTAGGTTTTATTTAATGAAACCAATTTATGATGGCGGTGTTGTGATTAGGGATATATTTATATGTAGTCATGTTTTTATTGCTCGTAGTTAAGAAACTGTGCTCCCGAAAGCGCACGGTGTCAAAAATTGCAGTAATTTATAGTAAGACCGGATCGTTCACTGGAGGATGTGCGATAGAAGCAGGTCCCACGTCATTTACTAAGATTTTCCACTCGGTTACTCGATTCAAATGTGTGATTTGACTAACAACTACTTGACAGAATTTAAATCAGATTAAGAAAGCAATTAAAATAAAGCAAATAAAATTTATTCTAGAAAGTGAATTAAATTTAATCTAAGAAAGCGATTAATACTATTCTAAGAAAGCAGATTCAAAATATGACAGAAGGGACAGGAAGAAAATAATAAAGATTGGACAAGATTCAGATGAAACACAATTAAACTTCCATTTTGTTACACAGATCTTAGCTTGGGATAATCCGTTCAGTTAGCTAATTCTCATGCTCTCTATACCATGTTCCCTTTAACAGACAGGTACTTACAGTAAGAGTTTACATGCTCTTAAGAAAATAAATTCTAAGATACCACAGACGCATAACCACCCTTGCAATGCATTGCTAAGGTATGTTAATTATCTGTGGTGGACAAGCAACACTTGACAAATCATTTATTGAAGTGTCAAGTACCGTTATCATTCCCCCATGTCACACCCAAAGATTCTAATTAATCCCTGAACTATCCCTTAGCTCTCAGTCCTAGTAGCAGTTACACAACTCTCAATACAACCGAGTGACCTCTAAAGAAAGCAGTTAAAAGAAAGCAGTAAAGAAAGCATTTTAAAATCCTATCACTCGGAGGTTTCTGAAAGTTTGACCCTGGTAGTAAAAGAAAGCCCCCAGTCAGAATGACCGGAAGTGGATCAAGAATTCCCTATTCTCGGTGAACCGCTCGCAGTGTTCACTTCCCGTCGGGTGATTATGAGATACAAACTAATGAAACAAACTAATAAATTAGTTCGTTCCGGATGCACTCACTCAAGACTCAAAAATAGGCTCTGGCAGAAGAAGATAGCAGTTGAAAGAATACTCAACCCTACCTTAGAAAATAACCAAGGCCTGAGTGTTGTTCCTCTAGTATTACCTGTCACACCTTAGTGGAATCCAAGTGGAATCTGACCCAGTGTAATATTTAATACAAGATTTCCAACAAACAGCAATTTTGGAAAATAATAAATCTGAAAATCATTCCCTATCAGGTACTAGACTCTCAATAAGAACACAGACCCTTTCAGTCTAGGTGAGACCTAATCGCTGACTCTGCTTCTAGTTTCCCAAATCAACCCCCAGTCGGATGTGAATTAATCATAACTGTCGAACTTATCCCTTACTCAGATCCGGATTTTATAAAGGAATTTTTGTGGGAAATCTATTATGAAACATCTGATTAAAATCAAGACTTCTATGTCCAAGGGAAGGATCCCAAAATAATATCGACCACAATATTTACATAATAATATCATGCATAAATTTATAGAGAAGGGTAAAATAAGATAACCCAAAATATAAGGTGGGTTTAGACAGAATGTGAAACACAGAGATGAAATAGCCGGAGATGAGAAGAATTTTGGCTAAAGAGAGTGCCAGAAACAACTGGGGTGATCTGGATTACAAACATCTGCTATCCAGTTCCCAATTATTCCAGATGGAACGATTTTAGATAGCAGAATAATCTTAACAACAGTGATCGCTATCATCAAGACCCCTACTATCTGTGAATCAGAGAAAAACCTACATGTTTTCTTGCTGTACTACTATTCAAGCAATGTTGATCGACATCATTTGATACTATTACAGCTCAAAATTCGGGTTTGAAATTAAGATAAAGAAAAAGAAACTGTATCCGGATAGGAGTCAGCTAAGCAGCTATTATAATCCCGGATGGACGAACCGCCAAGGCTTCCACCGGCCACTATCCGGACCATGCAAAATAACATCTAATAATTAATATACAGAATACGAGCTAGTTATCCGTAGGGGAATACCCGCCAACATTAATCTGATATATTCCTTATTAGTTGTTGCACACATTACGGGAAAAGACAAAATAAATAAAGGAAAACTAATTTTGGGTCATCTTGCATGAGAGACATTGGTTTCTCATGCAAGGTGTGGAAATGAATCCATAATTACCCTTCATGTCTAAATAATCACTCATTCCATAATTAATTAATTAATTACAGTCCGGATTATGTACTTAGACCATTAGAGTTTAATCATTTGTAGAAGAATCTTTTAATGGGAAATTGAACAAAGTTCTTTGTATCAATTTAATCATGGATTGAGATCATTGGATTTCAACCTCAAAATATTAATACAAAGGTTCAATTAATTAATGGAATGAGATGAAGAATGAGGATTTGGCAAAAGGTGCCACCTTGTCGCGATACAAGGTTCGTGTCGCGGAGCATGGCTCCGCGACAAAGATTTCGCGACAAAGGGGTGGGAAATAAGAGAAATGGAATTTTGAAAGTTTGGGGTTTGTTTTGTCGCTAAGTAAAGAAAATTTTTGTCGCGGAACGTGGTTCCGCGACAAGGCTATAGCGACAAAAAGGGTTGAAAATTGGACAAGGCATAATTCCTGTCGCGGAACAAGAAGTTTGGCGCGGAACGTGGTTCCGTGCCAAGGTTGCATCGCGACAAAGCCCTTCCAGAATAAAATCACAAGTATTTGGGTCCTTGGTCGCTAATCAAGATTTTGTCGCGGAACGTGGTTCCGCGCCAAGGAGTGTTTCGCGACCAAGGGTTTTAAAATAGTGGCCAACAAATGCTCTGCGGCACCTTTGTCGCCAAAGCACCAGTTTGTCGCGGAACGTGGTTCCGCGACAAGAGTTGTTCCGCGACAAAGGTGTGTCCAGGACACATGTCAGAAAAGTAAAGTGGAACAGTGGCATGCATTATGTGTGATCTCACCCAATTCAGATTCAAAAGCTAAACTAAGCTCAAAATAACAAAACAGAATTTGAATCTAGCTAGAACATGCTTGCACAAAATAGAGATAAAGCAAACTTAAAACTTAAGAAACCCTAATCTAGGCTTGATCATCCATAAACATGCAACACTATCCCAAGAAAAAGTCACCAAGCAGCGACATTAAAGTGCAAAAACAAGGGTCAAATGACCCAAGGAAAATGAAAACAGTAAAGATCCATGGGGTGTGAGACCCATTTCATGATTTTGGGACACAAATGGAGAATGTTTTCCCATTTTATCAAACGGTGTTGTTCATACTCATGGTTTGAGTACCACAAACCCTTAAACAAAAGTTTAGAACAAAAACAAGGTATAAAAAACTGGCTATCTAACCAAAGTGCAGTAAACTATAGCTAACTAGTGCATAAATTAAATAATACAAAAGAAAACCTAACTAAACTACCCTAAACTACACTAAACTACTGAACTTCCCAACTTGTCTTCAAGAGGATGTAGTTTTTCTAAAATTCTTCCAACCTTTAGCTCAAAGGAAACACCTCATATTTATAGAGGGGAAACCCTAAGCTTATGGGCCTTGATTTGAGCCCATTGTGTCTCAAGACATCACACACATCACAGCTTTGTCTCGGAGCACCAAGTTTGGTCGCGGAACGCACTGCATGTGGCAAAGCTTCTCGACTGGGTCTTGTGTCTCTAAAAATGTACCTTGGTCGCGGAATGGATCTTTGTCGCGGAACAGCACATCGCGACAAAGATATCGCGCCAAGGGGCTTTGGCTGGTCTCTTCTTCATCTGCGCCACTTGGTCGCGGAGTGTTCCTTTGTCGCGGAACCATGCATCGCGCCAAGGGGCTTCCGCGACAAGGGTCTTCCTGGGCCTGCTGGATTGGGCCAGATGGGCCGAAAATATTCTTTTTGTGGGCTTTTCTATCTTTTTCCCATCTTTTTGTTTCCTTTTCTTTTTCTCATGTTTTTGGATTTTTCTAACATAAATATGTAATAAAATTACATATTTATGCCTTTTTCACACCAGCTTATTATTTTTACAATTATGCATAAATCAGTCCAATTCGACTGCTTTCTTACTTAATGTAAGACCGGAATGCGATCAAATGCCCGTTTAAGACACGGAAATGGATTGAAAATAATGGTCATTTTTGGCCATTATCAAGCCACCATCACAGAATGGTCAGTCTTACAAATCAATCATGTATTCCCAACCCTAGCTTATAATTGCGTTATAGTTATGAGGTCTTTGTGATTTGCAAGGGCAAAAGAAGTAATAGCTCAAATATCACTCCACGCAATCATTGGACAAAAATATGAAGCATATGCTCCACAATCATGCCTGGTGAGCGGCTGTGAATAAAGGGCATTAGAGTATTGTTGGTTTAGTTGTGCATAAAGTGTTTGCTAAAATATGTGAGTGGTTTTACATTTGCCCTTTTAGTCGATTGCCAATTGATTTTTATACATGTTCATTCTGTGCTCGATACTATGTAAGGCTCCAAAATGGATATGTGGTTTTTTTCCTAATAAAGTTGGCGTTTTTCTGCTATGATTACAACCTTGACATTGTATTAAAGAACTCTCTAATTTATTGCCGTGTAATGAAATAATTTGACCCATTAAAAATAGTATTAGTATTGCCATATTGGAAAACTAGCTCCATTGAATGTATATCTTCCATGCCTAAAAAATACTCCCTTGGATATAAAATATTTTTTTAGAATGGCGTTATTTAATATGAGCGAAATTGCAAATAAATGGATTATAGCATGTGATTTGTATAATGTATTGTTAACATAAAAGGGTGTCTATTGTGGAACTTTTACCTTTGAGAACTGGCATGTTTTTTGGGTCGAACAGAGTCTACATGCACTTTCATTTGATTGAGCTTTGCAACGTATGATCTAATTTTCACGTTTGATCGAATTGTCTTGTTTTCGAATTGTACTTGTACTTGTACTTGTAGCTATACGGTTGATGAGCTGCCAACCCAAAAGAGAGATGTGTATAAGTTTGGCATCGTACTCCTGGAACTCTTGACTGGTCGTAACCCATTTGATGATACGCTACCATTGGAACAACAGCTTCTTGTCACATGGGTAAGTGAGTTTCCAAGTGATGATCATCTGAAATCTTCGTTCGATTCATTGAAAAACGATTATTATTGTGACCAGGCAAAGCCTCATCTTACTAAATCCGAGGTTCATCGGTGTATTCATGCTAGGCTGCGCGCTGCAATCTCCTTTCTAACAGAGAAATGATGACTGACTGAAATTTCACAAATTGATGAATATAGCTGGCGTATATGGCAGGGGCATGTATCCAATCTTTGCTTTGGTTGTTCTATATGTCACTGAAACTTTAAAATTATCATAGAGGGATAGCCCTAGATATCCTAACTATTGGAAACTTTGATGCTTCACTTCTTTTTTATACTCTTTGTAAGGTTAGTGTCTTTTCACTATATTTAGGCGCTGATCTGTCTCGCCAAAAGTTGTGAATTAATTGTTTAATGTCTTTGCATGGGTGTGAAACCAATTGGAAATGATACGACTCCAGTGAGCTGACACCCTCGGTAAGGATTTCCTTCGGGTACATTTAAGCTTGCGATCCAATTGTTGTTTTTCTCTCTTTTTGCGTGTGAGTGTACTCAGTGTAGTGTGTTTTATATGATCCATTACGTAATCTGAAGTATCGTAGATTTAGTTTCTGATATTTACTTTGCAGTTTGGAAATTTGAGTTGCAACGGTTTGGAAATAGCCTTGCTAGCACTATAATTTGCTTTAATTTTATGTATACACTAATGACCTTTGCCGTTCTTAAATTTGCTTGAATTTTATGATTCACTCATCTATATGTTTATTTCATTATTGTTTATGATTTATCCGCGGAGATTTAATATATTTTTCTTTTACCATTTTCTCTAAAAAATTAGCTTCACAAAGTGGGTGAATTGTTTTGAAGACCTTTCAGAACCCATATCGAAGATAAATACAGGCCATAATTCTGAGAATAAAAAGAGGGTTCGATCTTTCACAATGGTTTGTATTGTGATATGATCCCGTCTAATTTTACTTTTGATTAAGATTTTGTAGATTAACTAATATTTGATGGTTGTATAGGTTAGCAAACGACAGCAGACCTGCCTCCATGATGGATAAAATAGTCACTCGAGTTAATATTTTTGTGCAACTATAAAATTATTTGCCCATCTGTTATTTTTTATGTTGGCAAGCAATGCAGGGAAAAGGAGGTACATGGTTCTTGAAAATGCAGTACACTACAAGAATCGAGCCCAGACTGCACAACATGTGTGTCACCTCCATCATATGAAGAAGTAAATGGCACACCAGCTTAACCCGTGCAGAAGGATTCACTGATAGCATGGGAACTTTCTTGGGGAGGTAAGCAATTCTTTTTTTATGGTGTGATGCTGGGAAAATTACTCTCACCTCGCTCCACTTCACACAAACTTACTTTATCTATTTTTCACATTTGTTCATGACAAAAGGTCATACCAGTTCTAGCTACTTTAATTGTAAGTTAACCATAAAGTTCTTGGTACATATCATTAATGAAACAACCAATTTGGTTTGTTTGTATTTTATTTTTGAGTTAATTTTTGCCTGAATCTCAATTACAGGGGATTTTTTTGGTTGGCTGTGATGTCTTGAATGTATTTGAGGTATGTGCATTTTTAATTGTTCTATTTCACCTTGTACGACGATTGAAATGTTCTTGACAATTCGGTTTCATAAGAATCAGTTTACTCATTCTACCATAGGAATCAGCAAAAAGGTATATTTGCTCCCCTTGTCTCTGTAGGAAACTACGAACCTCAGTTTTCCCCCTTTCAGTTAACATATTGTGGTACTGAACACATTAAATTTCACGTGTCAGAAAATCATTGGTGAACTTTATCAAATAGTTTGTACAATTTTTCATCTCTCGGCAAAGCACGTAAATCTTTATCCATTGATGATGTATTTTGAATTTAATATTTCTATTGGTGATTAATTTTACAAGCGAGAGTTTTATCTCAGGTATCCATTTGGGATTTACTTAGGTCATCAAAAACATGCATTGATGAATGATATGGAAAAGAACCTTGATGATGCAAATATTCAAATGGCTCAGGATGTGCGTGACTGTATACTCTAATTCCTTAATTGTTATTTGAACTCTTCTCTTTCTTATTTATTTGATGTACAAGTATCTTATTTATTTGATCTACCATGAGATCCCTTGTTCTCAATTATTTGTTTATGTGAAAGGCATAAATTTTCTTTTTCATGCTCAAAGTACTACTCAGAATCTTCCTACGAAGTGGGGTTTATTTTGTCTCAGCTTGACGTTGCTGTTGTGTATGCATGCTATTACCTCATGGTTGCGGTACATGTAACACAGGATTAGGTTGTTATGTATTTTCCAGGTGTCCCAAATAAGCATTAAATAGTGTGATATTTAATGGTCATACTCTTATGACATTAGCTAACAACTAAGCCTCTTTGAATGGATATTAATATTTATAGGAGTAACTATAGTATAAGAAAAACATAAGCACTAACCTAAAAATATTTATTTTTTTCCATGGGCAGTTGTATATCCATAATAGGCTGTGCATCGCACAGCCAGGAATTCCTAGTATATTTATATACACATAATAGGCTAAAGTCATAATATTCACAACACGTTATCAGCACGAGCCACGAACGGAGCTCTGCCGGAATTTCCTTTGAGGTAATATTCAACCTTGGTATTTCAATAATTTTATTATGGCTAACTTGACAAAGCAGGATTTCAGACCACTGATGGTATCTGGAGATAATTATCTATCTTGGAAAATGGATGTTGAAATGCATTTGGAATCACCGGGTCTTGAAAAAATAATTGAAAGAATTCAGGGCGATATATGTGGACCTATAGATCCACCATGTGGACCATTTAAATATTTTATGGTGCTAATTGATGCATCAATACGATGGTCCAATGTATCATTATTATCATCTCGCAACCATGCGTTTGCAAAATTACTTGCTCAAATTACTTCCTCCATTCTCAAATATTTCTTACGGACCCACTGTGCACGCAGTCCAATGCATATTTTGAATCAATAATAACTCAAGTTCGGTATACGTAAAAATTCTAAAAGTTTGATATTTAAAAACTACACGATGAGACGAATCTAACAAGATCCCTCTTGACTATATTTTAACTTGTATAGCTATGATAAAACTTTAAATCAAAGTGCATTGGTGAATAGTGCCCCAAAACCAAATGTCTCAAACATATGGGAACAGAGGAAGTATTAAATTACGAGCACAGTTCCCTGATTATACAATAAAAAATATCCGATTGGATAATGCTGGTGAATATTCATCCCAGAGGTTTGATGAATACTGTATGTCAATTGGCATAACAGTTGAGCATCATGTTGCTCATGTCCATACACAGAATGGACTTGCTGAATCGCTTATAAAGCGTTTACAATTAATTGCCAGACCATTATTAATGAGATCTGGATTGCCATTGATAGCTTGGGGGCATGCAATATTACATGCAGCAAAATTGGTGCGGATAAGACTGACACATTATCATGAATACTCCCCTATACAATTAACATTTGGGCATGAACCCAATATATCACATCTCAGAATATTTGGTTGCGCAGTATATGTCCCAATTGCACCACCTCAGCGCACAAAGATAGGTCCCCAACGTAGATTGGGAATATATGTCGGGTATGAATCACATCGATTATTCGATATCTCGAACCATTAACTGGTGATTTATTTACTGCGAAATTCAAGATTATCATTTTGACGAATCTCATTTCCCGACATTAGGGGGAGATAAAAATCAACCAAAGAAATAAAAAGAAATCAACTGGAAAACACCGTTAGATTTCTTTGATCCTCGTACAAATGATTGTGAACTAGAAGTACAAAGAATTGTACATTTGAAGAATATTGCAAACCAATTGCCGGACGCATTATGCGACTCTAAAAGAGTAACAAAATCTCTTATACCGGCAGCAAATGTTCCAATCAAAATTAATGTCCCGGAGGGACCAATTACAAGTGCCAAAAATGAATCTACTGCACGCTTGAAGCGTGGTAGACCACCAGGTTCCAAAGATAAAAATCCTTGAAAGAAAAGAGGATCACAAATCATTGAAAGTGACAAAATTACAAAAAATATTCCAGAGGAAAAAGAAGCTCTTGAAGAGCAAACAGCTCCAGAGGAGCAGGAACTTGCAGCTCCAGAGGAACAGGAAATTGAAAATAATGAAATATCAATTAATTTTGTCACAAGCAGAAATATTTGGAATCGAGATGCAATTATCATAGATAATGCATTCTCATACCATATAACACTTGACATCATAAACGATGACGAGGATCATGAACCAAAATCGGTTGATGAATGTCAGAAAAGAAAAGATTGGCCAAAATGGAAAGATGCAATCCAATCTGAATTGGATTCCCTGGCTAGACGAAATGTGTTTGGACCGATTGTTAAAACACCAGAAAATATAAAGCCAGTCGGATACAGATGGGTTTTTGTAAGAAAAATAAATGACAAAAATGAAATTGTCAGATACAATGCGAGACAAGTCGCCCAATGGTTCTCACAGATACCCGGATTTGATTATGATGAAACATATTCCCTTATAATGGATGGAATAACATTTAGATATCTTATCAGTTTAGCAGTCCATCAAAATCTTGAAATGAGATTAATGGATGTTATACTGCGTATCTATATGGAAATTTAGATACAGATATCTATATGAAGGTCCCAGAGGGATTAAAAAGGTCAGAGACATATGAATCAAATCCTAAACATACGTATTCCATCAAATTACAAAAATCCTTATATGGATTGAAACAATCCAGGCGAATGTGGTATAACCGACTCAGTGAGTCATTGGTACAAGAAGGTTATACAAATGACCTATATGTCCATGTATTTTTATTAAGAAAAATGGACAAGGGTTTGTAATAATTGCGGTTTATGTTGATGATCTCAACTTGATTGGAACTCCAGAGGAGCTCCAAAAGGCTGTTGAATACTTGAAAAAGGAGTTTGAAATCAAAGATTTTGGTAAAACCAAATCATGCATTGGTCTGCAAATTGAATATTTAAATAATGGAACTTTTATCCATCAAACAGCTTATACTCAGAGAATATTAAAACGATTTTATATGGATAAAGCACATCCATTGGGTACTCCAATGGTCGTAAGGTCACTTGATATAAAAAAGGATCCGTTTAGACCACAAGAGGAAGGCGAACAAATTCTTGGACCAGAGGTCCCATATCTAAGTGCCATAGGTGTTTTAATGTATCTCGCAAACTGCATAGACCCGATATATCATTTGCAGTAAATTTATTAGCGAGATTTAGTTCATCTCCTACAAGACGACATTGGAATGGAATTAAACACATATTTCGTTATCTCCAAGGAACTATTGATCTTGGGTTATTTTACTCAAATGATTCTCGACGTGAAATAATCGGCTTTGCTGATGCTGGATATTTGTCATATCCGCATAAAGCCAAATCTCAAACTGGCAATGTTTTTACATGCGGTGGTACTGCAATTTCATGGAGATTAATGAAGCAGACTTTGACTGCTACTTCCTCAAATCATGCTGAAATTTTAGCAATCCATGAAGCAAGTCGAGAATGTTTATGGTTGCGATCTTTGATGCACCATTTACTAAAAAATTGTGGCATAACTAATGAAGGAAAAATACCCCCAACAATTTTATACGAGGATAATGCAGCCTGTATAGCACAATTGAAGGGAGGGTATATTAAAGGAGATAGAACGAAACATATTTCACCAAAATTTTTCTTCACTCATGATTTGCAGAAAAATGGTGAAATAGATGTGCAACAAATTCGTTCAGCTGATAATCTTGCAGATTTATTTACCAAGGCACTACCAACATCAACATTCGAGAAGCTCGTGAAGAAAATTGGAATGCGGCGGCTTCGAGATTTAAAATGATGTTCTAATCAGGGGGAGAAGTTAACATACAAGAATCATGTACTCTTTTTCCTGACTTGGATTTTTTTTCCACATGGTTTTTTCCATGTAAGGTTTTAACGAGGCATATTCTTTGTATTGAAAAAATCCAAAGGGGGAGTGTTAAAGATACATAATTGAATTACATTATTGAGTCTGCATTATTGAGGACATCATTAATGCGGCTTGACTAGCAACAGTATAATGCAGTTAATGCTTTTGTCCATCCCTTTATATATATGTGCTATGCTTTGATATGAAATTCAGACAGACAACTCACTTCCTCCACTTTATTTTATCTTCATTACTTGTTTTGCTATTGCCTTACTCTCTATTCCAATTCTGCACTAGATTAAATACATATATATATATATAAAAGGTCTTCATTCCTCTCTCTCAATAATACCACCGCCCCTTCTCATCATTTCCAAGTCTTCATTACCCTATACATATTGAAGAAAAATTATACATATATATTTATATACATATAATAGGCTAAAGTCATAATATTCACAACAATTAGTTATTATTAGCATTTGATAATCATTTTTCCAAAGTATCTATTTAATTTGCTGAATCAATTAAATCCATATTTTGCTACTTGTCTGAATTAATCTATTAAATTAAATAATTTAAAAAATTAATTCTATATGATTGTTTTGAAAATTAAATAAATGTAGTTTGAGAAATTAAATAAATAAAGTTGATAAAATAAATAATAATTAAATGAAATAATGTGGGTCCCCTAAATACTTTGCTTTTTAGGTAGAGGATTGGGGAGGAGTTTTATTTTAGAGGTAGAGGTATTTTAACTTTTGAGGTGGCGCTCCCGTGGCAACCAAAATACCTACTTCCTCCGTTTTTGATTAGTTGAAACGTTTGGAAATTTGGTACTATTCACACACGCACTTTAACTTAAAGTTTTATCATAGTTATACTAGTTAAAATATAGTCAAGTGGGATCTTGTTAGATTCGTCTCGTCGAGTAGTTTTTAAATATCAAACTCTTAGAATTTTTATTAGTACCGAATTTGAATTATTAATGATTTAAAATTTACATTGGACTGCGTGCATTGTGGTTCCGTTTCAATTTTTTGAAAAAGGAGTGAGTACTTTTTTGGGTAGAGGATTGGGGAAGGCCTTATGCATTTAGGGATGGCAAATTGGTCGGGTCTGGGTCGGGTCCAGCCGGACCCGAACCGAGGGAAATTTTCAGACCCAAGACCCGAGATACACTCCCCTAGACCCGAACAGAACCGACCCGGAAAGACCCGGACCCAGGGCCGCGGACTCGTGGACCCGAATGAATTTAACAAAATACTCTAGATCACATCCAAAATTAAAATTTACACAATAACACTACTCAAATTCACATAATAATCCAATTATTTACAAAAAAGAAAGAAGCTAAAAATATCATAATATCACATTACTCAATTTTTTACAAATTATACAAATTTAAAGATAATACTGTATACGAGTAGCTATGGGCTAGTTCTCTTCCAAAGACTTAAATAAACATACAACAAATAGGAATATTTTATAGTTGTGCATACTTAAAAATACTCGGTTCGGGTTGGGTCCACTACTGGGCCCAGACCCGACCCGATCTGAGAAAGAACAACATGGACCCGACCTAGAACCGACCCAAGACCCGAGAATGAAGACCCGAACCGAGCTAAACGGGTTGGGTCCGGGTCGGTTCTCGGATTTACCGGGTTTCCATCCCTATATGCATTGAACGCACATGTACAAAAAAAAAAAAAAAAACTCAAATGTATTTACACACAAATTAAAAGATCTCCCCAATTATACACTCCCCTCGTTTTTGTATAAATGTAACATTTGCATAGTTGTTAGTTTCTGGGTTCAACATTGCAAAGATATATTAAAAAAAATTGACAAAAAAAAAGCATAACGAAAACCACAAAGATATAGAAACAATAAGTAATTTTGCTCCCCGAAAAAAAAAAACCCATAGAAGTTAGGATCGGATCGCTTAGCGATCCTACGATCCTAGACCGATCCTAACATATTTTCGATCCTAATGCGATCCGGATCGTTTTTTAGGGCTAGGATCGTAGGATCGTGCGATCCTACGATCAAGATCGCGATTTTAACAACCCTGGTTGTTACTATTCATTGTGCAACTTTGATTTAATTTATCACACAATTTTATAAGATAGTACATAATCAAGTGAGATCTTGTTGGATTCATGTAATCGCGTAGTTTTAGAATATCAAATTTTTATAATTTTTATTTTTACACAATTTGAGAAATTACGAGTTAAAAATATGTATTGGATTGCGTGAAATGAAGAAATATTAACCTAAGACACCAAATCCACCAAAGCTTTAAGTAAAAATAATAATAATTCAATATATTAAATTTCCACATCAAATTAATCAACTTTAAAGTGACATACTTCCTATGTTTTTTACTATTTGCTATGGACTCACATTTCACGCAGTCCAATGCATATTTTAAATTATTAATAATTCAAGTTCGGTAAAAGTAAAAATTTTAAAAGTTTGATATTTAAAAACTACACGACGAGACGAATCTAACAAGATCTCACTTGACTATATTTTAATTTGTATAATTATAATAAAATTTTAAGCGAAAATGTGTGTATAAACAGTAATCCAATATTGAAAATATTCAAGAACGGATGAAGTATGTCACAAATGGACAACCTTAAGGGTTAAAACATTTTCTTTAATGATGTCAATTTATTTGAGAGAAGTATGGATTTGTTGATGTGTGGTTGTTGCTTGTCTCGCGATTCATTGTGAAAATTTTAAAAATAATATGTACTTCATTATACCACACTCAATGTCCTCTGTTGCCGTTTATGGTTACCGAATGATTTTAGGCCTTCTACTGCATACTTCCTCCGTATTTTGAATAATATTAATGTTTGCATAGTAAACATTATTTATTAAGTAATTTTGATTCAATTTTTTCATACAGTTACATAAGATAAAACATAGTCAAGTGAGATCTTGTTAGCTTCGTCTAATCAAATAGTTTTATAATATTAAAGTTTTATAACTTTTTATTTTATAAAATTTGAGATATTACTCTTTAAAAATATGTATTGGATTGCGTGAAAATATGGAATGCTAAAATTTTTTGAATACGGAGGGAGTATTTGCTTATAACTATGAAAATTCTCTCTTGCTTAAAAAAAATTGTATGTTGAAGGTCTATGTCTAATGGAAAATATTAAATTTAAATAAAAAATAAGTAAATTTTACATAAATTAGTATTTTATTCCCCATTAAAAATATTAAATCCAAACTCAAAATAATATTTTATAAAATATTCTCTTTTTAACTCCTCAAATTCGAAAGAAAATTTTTATTGCATGCACAATACAAACAAATATTTGCGCTTAAGTTGCCCGAGAAATGATCTGAAATACATATCGAGTTTGCTTCCACTTTTAACGAAATTTTTGCCAAAATTTTCAGAAATGATCTGAAATATTTGCGCTTGTTAGTGAGAAAATCACCCTAAACGTTTGTTAACGTCCCCGTTTATCAAAATAATACTCCATCCGTCTCTAAATAAGTATTTCCCGTCCCACGAAGTTTGACACCTATTCATTTTTTGAGTGTCCCACGAAGTTTGACACCTTTCTATTTTTAGATAATTTTTTTTGCTCGATAGCCACCAAAGGCTAGGTAAAAAGAGAGAAAATACAAAGAAAAGTCTATTTTTAGATAAATTAAATTAATATATGTTTGATTAGAATTTTAATTATTGTCAAATTTCATTAAAAGTAATTATTTTTACTGTTCTGCACAAATTCCAATACAATTTTACTTTTCTACACAAAGTCCCTTGTATTTATTTAATTCTTAATATTTTAAAATTGGTACGGATAAAATTTGTATAAAGTATATATTCTAAAAGTACACGATTAGACGATTATAACAAGACCACACTTGATTATTTTTCTCTAATTACATCATTACGATAACATTAAGTCAAAGTTAAATAATAAACAATATTAAAATTTATTAGAATCTTAAATACATGCAGATCCTTGAGGGATTAGTTTTGGGTCCAATGTGGCATGGGGATACCCTGGTATTCACCTTAAATACAAACGCTCACACCACTTTAACTACTAAACCCCACCACCTAAATTACCGTGCCCAAAAGAAAGGTGTCAAACTTCGTGGGACGGATGGAGTACAACATAAGGAAATGACACGAGATTTAATGAAAGGAATAAAAATACTTTAGTGGAAGCTCTTTACCTATTACCTTTAAAAGCATTCCATATATGGTAATGTAATATTTATTATGAAATACCTAAAAAAGGAAAGTGTTACACTTAAAAAGAAATGGAGGAAGTACTAACATTGAGGTGATGAGAACTTAGCAAAGTGGTTAAGTACATTGACTTCCAATGAAAGATTGGAAGTTCTATTCTTCCCACCGCCCCTATCCCTTTCTTTTATTTCTCTTTGTAATTGTGTTGTGTGGCATGAGCACACACCACAATCATTTTATTTCTCTTTGTAATTGTTTGGCATGAAAACACACCATAAAAATAATACTTCATGTAAATAATAGCAGTGAGAAAATAAAGTAAAAATTTATAAAGGTCAAATATGTAAATTCACAGGTCTTTAATGTCATCCACATGAAAAAGAGGCAATAGGACGAACCAACGCCAGAATGACTTCGCTTGCACTTGTAGTTCTGTGATCTTTCATTCGAATATACTGTCGCCGGCGATCGAATATTCCGGCCATTTCCCGCTGTCGTTCACTGTCCTACAATTTTAGCCCTTTTCGTTTGAATTCCGAAATCCCTGCCCCCTTTTCTGACCCAAGTTTTCTCTAATTTTCAATTTAGCCATTTAGGGTTTCTACTAACCACTTCAGGAAGTGTAGCACAACTTTCCTCCTTTTGAAAATTTAATCGAAGCGGCTATGTTTACTCCGAAAAGGCAGTGGCCGGGGCCATCGATAGCACCAAAGACCGAGATGCGTGGCACGCCGGACCCTACTGGGAAGGGTAAGAGGGTGGCCATTAATGACTTTCCACCACCACCACCGCCGACGCGCTTGTTGAATGAGAACGAGAATGTTAATGGGGCGGAGAATATGGATGATTGGAGGAGGTTTAGGGAGGCGGGATTATTGGATGAGACTGAATTCGAGAGACGGGACCGCGAGGCGCTTTTGGAAAGGGTTCAGAAACTTGAAAAAGAGGTCTGTAGCGAAAAGCCTTTCGGAAAGTTTTCAAAGTTTGCTGGATTCTTTCTTTAGTTTGTCTTTCTATTGTCATTATGTTAATTCGGGGTGTTTCATGATTTATGTTTATCAATCTAGGCTGTGAGTGTTTTGACCTAGAAACTGGAAAAGTGTTATGTATCAACAATTTGAAGGAAACCCCTGAAAATTGTAATTCCAGATGAATAATTTTAGGTTTGCATTTTACTTAAGAGTTTAATTCTTGCGCTTTTTAGTTTTGGTAGCGTCTCGTACAATTTTAGGAAAACTTAGGATTTCGCAATTGGAGGTGCGATTAGGCAGTAGCTTTGCTAACTTATCTTCCTTAAACTCTACATGAGAAATTTTGTTGGTGCACCTTTCTCATGAGAAACTTGGCATTAATCAGATGGAAAGAAAGGGATTATACTGATATGATACAAAGTTTGAAGGAAATTTACTAAGATTTATTTATGTTGTTGAACCTAAATGATGGTGTAGCGCTAGGGGATCAGTAGTTTTCTAAGTGTCTTGTTGCAATGGTATCTGTTTTTGACATACTTCCAACCTCACTTCTCTGCACATTACTTATTTGGTCTTTGTTTTGGTGTTATCGGGTTATCGCTTGATATGTGTTATGCATTTTATTTTATTTTAGATTCTAGAGTTGAGAGAATAATATTTAGGTTGATTTTATTCTATTTTCATATTTAACATTGTAATAATGTTATATACATAGGGCCCTCTTTTATGTTGTTAATGCATGAACTAGATTATTTTATTTTAAACAATTAGTGCCACTGACTGATCACTGAATAATGAAACTTGGCTGCCAACGTGGATTTAGCAAGACAATTTTTTTATTTTTTTTTTTTTCTGACTTTTTGACTATTCAAATCTTGCTTATAGATTAGTACATTTTTTTTACTATACTTTTGGTATTCATCCTTTTCCCCCTTCCTCAGTGATCATGCAATTGCACACTAAACTCCCCAAATTTCTGTTACGGTCAGTACCTGTTTGTGTCCACATTGAGATAAATTTCCCTACCTCATTCATCTGGTACAATTGATGTATGGACGTCACCAAAATATCTGGAACATTCTGAAGTATCTCCTATTGATTTAACGAATACTTGTTATTCAATTAATTTTATTTGTAGAGTGAATTATTTCCAGATTAAGGGATTCTTTTTTATTTTGTTTCCAATAAGAATGAACTATCTAGTTTGCAAGAATTGTTCCGAATCTTTTCAATGCGAATTCTATGTAATTGCCTCTGTCTGAAGTGTATTATGGCGCATAATGTAGATGTGTCCCTAATTATAATATGTACATTTGCAGCTACGGGACTATCAGTATAATATGGGGTTGCTTTTAATCGAGAAGAAAGAGTCAGCTTTGAAGCATGAAGAACTTCAGGAATCTCTTCGAGAAGTGCATGAGATACTCAAGCGTGAAAAGACTGCTCATTTAATGGAAATTTCTCAAGTGGAGGAGAGAGAAACAAATCTGAGAAAATCATGTGATGCTGAGAGACAACATGTTGCTAAGGTGACATATTTTCATCTTATTCGATATGTTTTATGACATCATTTTGCTGTATTCTTGAAGGCAAGTGAATTGCCATAAACAGTTACTCATTTTCATTATCTTTTCTCACGACAGTTTATGTGTGATTTTTTTTTTTTACAACTTATTAAAAATACAAAATTATGGACTGTGATCAATCTGTCTAACAGAGGCTCCCTATTCCCTGGTCATTGCTGGAGGCTACATATTTTTTTATCTTTACATTGCTTTTCACACCTTTAGTTTTGAGTATAATACCTTTTTGATTTGGTTGATCAGTTCATGTCAAGTTACTTAAATGATTCACGTCTTTTACTTCTTTTTGATTACTTTCTTAAATATGATAATGTTGTCTTCTTGCAGTTGAATATGTTTTCCCATTTCTTTTATTTCCTTTTTCCCTTCAATTTATATTATAAAGAATCT
The DNA here is from genome assembly GCA_030278955.1 of Hygrophila difformis. Taxonomy (NCBI): domain Eukaryota; kingdom Viridiplantae; phylum Streptophyta; class Magnoliopsida; order Lamiales; family Acanthaceae; genus Hygrophila; species Hygrophila difformis. Next base: position 10,756,241 of record JAOANR010000003.1, read on the forward strand.
GTGATTGAATTGAATCTTCTAACAAAGTGATTTTAAATCATAAAACCAAAGTTAAAACTATAAGAACTAATAACTAAGCTACACAGACATGATTAGTGTTCTTTTTACAGTACCTTGTGTTTTTGGATAGTGTAATGCCTTCTCCAGTTTTGTTCTTTTGGTCGTCAGAAAGACTTCTTAAATAGAAAGGCTAGTAGAATTGAATGATCTCCAATGATATACTTTTTTGTATTGAGGTTGCTAGTTACAAATACTAAACAATGTTGCTGATTATTGTAAGTGAATAAATGTCTGTAGCAAGGGATAAAGCACATGCATACAATTCATGAGTGTTGTTTTATGGTAGCACACTGTTTTTAGTGTGTTGTATATATGTATGTTCTTTTGTGAATTGTTTATCCTTACTAATCTAGTTTATGCATATTGTCTTGATAATGTGTGGCTCTTGCTCTCTACAGCTTATGAGGGAACTCCAGATGATACAGTCGGAGCATGCAAGGATCAAAAGCACATCCGAACCTAAGCTTGCTGATGCTGCTAATCTTGTTGTTGGAGCTGAGAACCGATCATTAGAACTGAAACAGAAGTATCTTACTGCTGAGGCAAAGCTTACTGAGGCGAGTAAGAAAAGTTTAGAATTGGAAAGGAAATTGCAGGAGGTTGAGACCCGTGAGAGTGTCCTTAAGAGGGAGAGAATGTCCTTTAATTCTGAGTATGGTTTATGCATAATTTTATTAATCTTCCTGATTTTCATGATCTGGCTGTTCTCTGTCTTTCTGTCTTGCTCTCTCTTGATGTTTATTTTTTGTTATTCTATTTTCACCTTTCACCAGGCGTAGTTCACATGAAGTATCCTTTCTGAAGCACAAAGAAGATATGTTGGAGTGGGAGAAAAAGCTGCAAGAAGGGGAAGAGAGGCTTTGTCAAGGCCGGAGAGAGATTTATGAGAGGGAAGAGAAAGTTAATGAATTCAACAGGGTTTTTAAGGAAAAGGAGAGAGAACTTTTAGAAGAACGAAAGAAGATTGAATTGTCATATTCAATCTCGAAGAAAAAGCATGATGAGGTTGATAAGAAACTATCTGACTTAAAGGTAAAAGAGGAGGTAAGTAATCAACTTTCATCCTGTTTTCGATTCATGATCAATTGTCTGTGATTAGATTTTTCATTTCTTTACTGCTTTATAGGAAGTTGAATCCCTCAGAAGAAATCTAGAGATGAAGGAGAAGCAGATAAATGCATTGACTGAAAAGCTGTCTACTCGAGAGAAAGTACGTTTCATTGTCTTGGAATGGACGCTGGCTATGATCTTTTACCATATAGTTGAAGTTTTACTGCAATAGTTAGTTAAATAATTAGGGATTATGTTGTGAAAGTGATGTCTGGTGGGAAATTTCTTGATTTCAGGATAGCTCATCTCATTCTTGGTTGATGACAGTTTTGCCTGGTGCCCACTAACGAATTAGTTAACATAGTTTGGGCTGTATCTCTTCTCAGTTTTGTTTGTCTCAGAGATGTAGTTTTGGCATTATCTGTATATTTTTGGTTTTGTGCGAATATGAAGAATTCTACAGAAGCGGTATCATACTGCTTAGAATTGTTTAATGGATTTCCTTATCCATGTTACTTTCTTTCCTTTCTTCCATAGATTCTCTGAGCGGTTGATGGGAATGTTTGTCATGTTATAGGTGGAGATTCAGAACCTTCTTGATGGACACAGATCTGCTTTAGATATAAAAAGGCAGGAATTTGAATCTGAACTCGAGAAGAGAAAAGAGTTGTTTGAGGAGGAGATGAAAGCTAAATACTTTGAGTTGGATCAGAAGAAGAGTAACATTGACCATATGGGGGAGAAGTTGAAAATACAAGAGCAAGCCCTAGAAAAGAAGTCGGAAAGGAACAAGGAGAAAGAGAAGGATAATGAGTTGTTGTTGAAAGGTCTGAAGGAAAAAGAGAAGACCCTCAAGTTCGAGGAGAAAAATCTAAATGTGCTCAGGAAAGAACTAGCTTCAGAAAAAGAAAACCTGCAAACTCTTAAAGAAGAGATTGAGAACATGAAAGCTGAAATCAATCAGAAAGAGTTGCACATTCAGATTGAGAATGAAAAGCTCAATGTTACTGCCGAAGACCGGAAGGAACATGACAGATTGAAACTGGATCTGGAACAAGAGATTGAGAGGTATAGGCGTCAGACTAGTTTACTCCTCAAGGAAAGGGATGATTTGAAGAAAGACAGGGATAAGTTTGAGGAAGAGTGGGAAACACTTGATACAAAGAAAGCAGAACTTGCACAGGATTTACAAAATCTTGAACAGGAGAAAGAGAAGATTGAGGAAGCCAAATGTGCCAAAGAAAAGCAGCTGGAAGATGATAGGATTGAGACTGAGCAATATGTTGAAAGAGAGTTGCAGGCTCTTAAACTTGAGAAAGAATTGTTTGCTGCCACAATGAAGGATGAACGCTCAGCTTTATCAGAAAAATCTCAAAATGAGCATAACCAGTTGGTAAATGAATTTGAAGCTCGTTCAAGGAAACTTGAGGCTGATATGCTCCATAAGCATAAGGAATTGGAACGAACTCTGCAGGAAAAAGAAAAATACCTGGAGGAGAAGATTGAGAGAGAGCAGTGTAATGTTAGTCACTTGAAGGAAGTTGTCAAGAAGGAAATGGAAGAAGTGAGATTGGATAGGATCAGATTGGAGGAGAACAGACAGGATATTACCCTGGGCAAGCAGCAGCTTGAAGTGCAGCAACAAGAAATGCACAAGGACATTAATGAGCTTGGTGTTTTAAGCCAAGAGCTGAAGCGACGGAGGAAAGAATTGGTTGAGGAAAGAAGCCGATTTGTTTCATTCATCAACACACTAAAGAGTTGCCAAATTTGTGGAAGTTCGGTGAGTGACTATTTGTTGTCTGACCTTCACATTATGGAACTCAATGACAAGGATGAATCGCCTCTTCAATCACTGGGAGATGATATTTTGGAAAAAGTAGCTTCTTACAAAGTGAGTGCTATGAAATCCCCTGGTGAGAGCCACGCAAAATCTTCAGGATCCGGTGGCCGTATTTCTTGGCTTCTCCAGAAATGCACGCCAAGAATCTTCAACAGCAAAAATGTCAAAGATATTCCTCCCAAAGACTTGTCTGATGCATTGGTAGATGCTGCAGTAACTATAGGAGAACCTAGCATGCCAGTTGGTACTGCTGGAAAATCAGACTCCCCTAAAGACATTCCAGATGAATCCAATCAAGAAGCTCCGGAAGAATCCAACCAAGAAATTCTGAAAGAATCCAATCAAGAAGTTCCAGTAGAATCCAAAAATCTAGAGTTGACAGGTCGCCAGACCAGATATAGTCAAAAAACTGGAGGAATCCACAGAACACGTTCTGTTAAGGCAGTGGTTGAAGATGCAGAAGCTTTCCTGAGGAGGTCAGGAGATCCAAAGCTGGATGAGGAACCGGATGAAAATGTTTCTGTTTCTGCCAGAGTTGAAAGCCGGGGAGATTCCGGGCTTGCTGGGAAAGCTACACGATCCATTCCAAGAAAACGAACTCGCTCCTCTAAGCCGGCAGCAAGTGAGGATGCGTACGACAGTGACGAACGTTCTGTAAGCAACACAGTAGGTGGCCGTAGAAAAAAGAGGCATAATACAGGTACTCCAGCTGTACAGAATACTGGGAGAACACGATATAATCTTCGACGCAATAAGAAGTAAGTGTCAAGTTTTACTCTATACCATCAACCCGCGATTTTTTTTTACAATGTTTAAATAATGGCCACTATTCTTAAAATGCGTTTACCTTGTAAATGACAAGCTTGTTAATCCATGAGTAATGGTTCATTAAATTTCCCAATATTCTTGTCGCAGTTTATACCGCTTTCTTTGTTGTGTTGAACTGGACAAATCTATAATAATGGCTTGTGGCTTCTTTTATGTCGATTTTGTATGAATGTCGCTGTTTGCTTAGTCTAAAATTTTTGTTCCTCTTCAGTACGGGTAAAGATGTCGCTGCTCCTACAGAAAGTGCGAAAAGAGCTGATACAGATGTCATCGATGCAACTATGCCACAGGATAATGAAATTACTTCAACAGAGAGAGTTGTCAGGGTAATTCCTTTTTTCTCCCTGATCCCTATTCATGGTTCATTTCTTACTGGCAATTCCATTCTTATTTCTTCCCATGCAATCCAGTTCCAGATGCCTGCAGCTGATGTTGACGAAAGTGGTGATGCAGTTAAAGGAGCACCCGAGCAAACAGAATTGAGTGACGTGCAGGAGGGCGGGGAAGATGATGACGAGGACGTGGATGAAGATTATAGTGAAAATCCTGGTGAAGCCTCGATAACGAGAAAGCTTTGGACATTTTTCACTTCATGATGCACCTTACTCACCCCCTCTCATTGGTTGAAGAATCGAAAACAGAGTAGGGATATTCTTTTTCAGTACAAGTTTGTGAACCTTACCTTGGGTGTTTTAATTGATTGATGGTGTTGTGTACTAGTATTTGTTTAGGAAGCCACAAGATGCTTCATCTGCAGGGACCTACCTTCTTTTGTTCTCAAAATTTACTACCATTTTATATATGTTAGAATTTACTACCTTCTTTTGTTCTCAAAATTTACTACCATTTTTATATATGTTAGAATTCTTTAAGGAGTTCATATCAGATTTGTTGCGGCTTCTTTATTGATGATTGTTGTTTCTACTTTTTACTTTTTGGGTTTGGAATGGAATGAAATTATTTCATTCGCAAAAAATTGTTTTATTTTAGATTAATTTCTATTCTGTAACAGTAAACTATTCTAATGAGTAATGTATTAACTTGTATATCTAAACTCTTTTTTAACTGTACAAATGAAAATAATCTTTTATTTTTCGTTTTATGTTTAATGTTTCCTCGGATACTTAATAGAAGTACATAATTCATTAAGAGGGAAAATAGTATGTTTGTAGAAAAAATGTAAAAAGAAAAATGAGACAACTCTTGATTACAACGATAAGATATAACTTTCGAATTTGTTGTGATTTATTGAGTAACTTTGATCTACTACAACTAAATATATATATATATATATATATACTACCTCCGTCTCAACATTATTGTTACAGAGGGTTTTTTTTTCACTATTCACTGTTTAACTTTGATTCAAATTTTTAATATAGCTATGTAAGAAAAAACATAGTCAAATGAGATCTTGTTAGATTTGTCTAACCTTGTAGTTTTAGACAATCAACTTTTTATAATTTTTCGTTGTACACAATTTAAGTTATTAATCGTTGAAAATATGTCTCGGCATGCATGTCGAAAGCCAATGTAACAAAAACAATGAGACGGAGGAAGTATATACTAGTCAATTAAGATTTTATGAGATTCATCTAACAACAATTTTGTTAGGGTGCAATCACCCTTTTTGACTTTAAAAATCGACGATTGAGATTAACTCTAAGGGTAGAAAAGTAATTTCGTATATTTGCCATATTGTTCGCCGTTGGATGTCGTCTTCTTTGGATTTCCGAGTTCTCTTCTGTTTTTGTTTGCTCTGTACGTGTTGCGGCGGTGTGAGGAAGTTGCTGGCAATTATGAATGCGATTAGCATGTCGTTGAATGCGTCGGCAACGTTTTCAGATTCGAGTTCTGCGTTCAATGGTACTTTTTAGAATTTTCGAATTTTGAGTATTTTTATCGCAGATCGTCGTTTTTGATTTTATGTATGTTTTTTGAGTTTTGAGTTCTGCTTTGATATGTTTCTCTTTTTTTGTGTTTTTTGAAGTTTCATATCTATATGTTCATTTAAGCGTCAAAACGTTTGTACATGTGATTATGAGGGACAGAACCATTATATTTTCATCGATGCAAGCCTAGCATTTTCAGCGATGCATTACTAGCATTTTCAGCGATAACTGTCTAGCATTTTCAGCGATGGACATTAAGCATTTTAAGCGATGGTTTATGTCAGCTACGTGTATTTATTATTTTAATGAGAATTCTTTGTTTATTTCTTCACAGGTAACATAAATTGGAGTGAGTTAAGTTTTGTTACAGCTGATGATGCGTTTAGCTTTTATTGTGATTATGCTCACAGTTTAGGTTTCTCGGTAAGGAAAATGTATGAGAGACCAAAGCCACATGAAGTTGATAGATTGTTCTATTTACAATATGCGTGCAATAAGGAAGGATTTCGTCGTGGTTGTTTGTTGGATAGTGATTCATCTTGTCGTTCTAAGAGTCTGAAATTTCGTAGGAGTGATGAAACCCGAACTGGTTGTGAAGCAAAGGTGAGGTTACATTATAAAACCGATGAAAAAGTTTATAGAGTTGTGTTTTTTTGTGGTGATCATAATCATGCTCTGCATGGACCATCAAGGAAGCATATGTTGAAATCGAATAGAAGAGTTGATGAGTTACACAGTGTTGTTGCTGGTATACATAAAGAAGTTGGATTGTCATTGAAGTCATCGTATGACTTGTTGAGTATGGGTGCTGGAGGTAGTGGACTTGTAGGATTTTTAAAGGACGATTTGAAGAATGCACTTGTTAGAAGGCGGCAAAGAAATTTAAAAGTAGGGGATGCTGGTGTTGTATTGAAGTATTTCTCTGAGAAATGTGTCAGTAATCCATTTTTCTTCCATGAGTATGATCTGGATGATGATGAGAGAATTACAAATATCTTTTGGTCAGATGCTGAAATGAGGATGGATTATCAAGCTTTAGGCGATAGTGTGACCTTTGATACAACGTATCGGACAAATAAAAATTACAGACCATTAGCTGTTTTTGTTGGATTCAATCATCACCGACAGACTTCTATTTTTGGAGCTGCATTGATGCTTGATGAAACTCAAAGATCATTTGAGTGGCTATTTAAAACATTTTTGAAGTGTCTGGGGGATAAGGCACCTCAAACGATTTTCACAGGTCAAGATTGTGCGATGACACCGGCAATTAGGAAAATTTTGCCTAATACCTATCATGCTTTATGTAGTTGGCACATTATAGAAAATGCGAAAAAAAATTTGAGTCAATTGTACACACCAAGGTAAATATTTAGTTATTTTTACTTTCAATTGTTTTTTCGATTTGGATATTGATATGTACATGTTGAACTCATTTTTGTAGGTTTGATAAGCTATTTCATCATTTGGTATATGATGTGAGGACAGAGATGGAATTTGAGGTGGAATGGGAATACATGCTATCAACTTGTTTCTAACAGTCTGAACATAGGTGGTTGTCGACTACTTATAATTTGAGAAGTCAATGGTCCGCTGCTTGGGTTAAAAATCATTTTACTGCAGGAATGAGGACTACTCAGCTAAGTGAATCTTTTAACTCAGTTGTGAAACGGTATGAATAAATTTCATTTTCAGTGATAGTTGAATAGTTATTTTCAGCGAGGCTATACTGTTTTGATCAGCGAGAGAGTTCTATTTATTTTAGCGATGTGTGTTTGCTTTATGTAGTTGAGAATTTGATTTTCACATCCCCATAGTGTGTTGACATTTCACAGGTTCTTAAGGCCAGTTGATAACTATGTTGAGTTCTTTGCACATTTTGAAAGGGTTGTGGAGTCAAGGAGGGATAATGAACGGATGGAAGATTTTAAGGCAGATGATAGACAAGTTTCTGCCAGGTTTATTATGAATCCACTATTGAAATATATAGCTGAGAAGTATACACCAAATGTGTTCAATATTTTCAACAATGAGTATGATCTGTCATTTGGGTATGTGGTTGAGCTTCAACCAGATGCATTAATTTATCGTGTTTGCAAGAGAGAAGATGCAGATTCAAAGATGATTGGTGATCATGTCAATGTTAACATTGATGATGGTACAATTGGATGCACTTGCAATATGTTTGAGAATATGGGGATTTTATGTTGTCATGCTCTGAGGGTGATGGATGTTCTGTCAGGAAGTGGAGCAAAAGTGTTTCATACTATTCCAGATAAATATATTTTGCAGCGGTGGTCAAGGAATGCAAAATGTGATCTTAGTTATGTTGATGTTGGTGTTGGAAAAGAAACAAATGTGGTCAATGCAGCATCTAGATACCGGAAATTATGTGGCTTGTTTTTGAAGTCAGCAGTTGTGTTGTCAAGAAATGAGGATGCTTGTGAATCGTTTATGTATGACTTTGAGACATTGATGAAAACAAAGTATGACAATATTGATATTAACAAAGAGTCGGGTAATTTCTAATCAAAGACATATTTATGTTTTTGCTTTTTTGAAATTAGTGTTTCTCAATGTTTTTATTTTTTTTGCAGAGATTGGAAGTACATTAGATTACTCAAATTTGCATTTAAGGGAAAGAGAAACGTGTAAAGGGCGGAAGAAATCAAACAAGAGAATGGTCTCTATTTCTGAAGCTGTTCGGAAAAAGAAAGAGTTAGAACATCGTAAACGGATGCAGAAATGATGATTTTTGTTTTTTTAGAAATGACATGAAGTGTATTGATCATTAATATTGTATTGATCGACTTAGTTCAGTGCTAACTAATGCAATTCAGCGATGATTACTTATATACGAAAGCGATGATCGTTATGCAATTCAGCGATGAAAGTTAGTTTTAATAAAAAAAATAACCGTGTAGTATTTAATAAGAAAATGTTACAATGTCTCAGAAAATCGCGTAAAGAATGCAATTCAGCGATGAATAGATATACACGAGAGCGATTATCAAAAATTGAGCGATGGAAATTAGTTAAATGTAAAATAACAGTGTAGTATTTTAATAAAATTTTACAATGTTTCAGAAATCGCGTAACTAATGCAATTCAGCGATGGTTACCTATTGAAAAAAGCGATCGTCATAGTGCAATTCAGCGATGGAGATGAGTTAATAAAAAATAACCGTGTAGTAGTTAATAAAAATTTTACAATGTTTTCAGAATTCGCGTAACGTCTAGTAACGCGATTAATAAAAATTCACCATCTAAGTAATTAATAAGAAATAACCGTCGAGATTTCACCGTGTAGTATTTAATGTCAATTTAACCGCCAATTTTTAATTTATCACTGTCGATACTTTCTCTAGGGCTTTTCAGCGATTTAGCGATTCTCTGCGTCTACGGCGAACGACGATTGTTTTTCTACGGCGAACGGCGAACGGTGATACTTTACTTTTTTTGTTATCAAGAATGGCTGAAAAAGTGCATACTCAGGTCTGTTGCGTTCCATCTAGCATTTGTCTTTTAAATAATATCCTGAACGAGAGTGACGGAGATGGGAAGAAAGAGTTTATTCACGAAACTTGCTTCAGTTGTCTGCTTATGTTCAAAATGTGCATGCTCAAGGTTGATCCTGTTATAACTTTGATTAATCGGTGGAGCATTCAGGATGAATGTTTTATTATTGATAAAAACCGTCGATGGAGGTTTACAGATGAAGACATTCATAAAGTATATGATTTGCCATGGGGAGTCGATAAATTTATAATAGATTTGAAGAATAATGAGATTGGTTATGATTTTGCTGATGAATTTTGTGAAAAGTATTCTCTTATTACGAATGAGAAGGAGCCTAATCGGATACCTGTTAAGGATCTTAGAGCTATTTTAGAGAATACGGAGAATACTGAAATTCCATTGGATGACTACTGGAGGATGTATGTTTTGTTTGCTCTGCAGAAAGTCTTTACTCCTAACTCAGGGAGGGTTGTAAACAAAAGGTATCTTCAGTTTCTTAGATCTCCGGAAGAAGCTTTAAGGTACAATTGGTGTCTTCATATTAGACAATTTCTTATCAAATCTCTGAATGAGTATAAGGAAAAATTGGATAAGGGAACCAGTGCTCAAGCACGCCCCTGTGGAGACCTGTTTTGCTTAATGGTAATTTTAATTTTGTGTTTGTTATGCAATTTATATTTGTTATGTGATTTATATTGTTGATTATGGTCATTGTTTGTTGATTATGTATCTTGTTTGTTTTTTGTTTTTTTCAGCACATGTTTTTTGATTTCTATGAGCGTGAAGAGCTTCATTTGGTTGGATTTACATGTAAAAAGGATCGATACTTGAAGATGGTTGATATCTGGAAGGTTTTCCCTAATGCAAAGTATCCAGATATTGATTTTAAGAAGAAATCGAGGGCTGCGAAAAGGACTGTGGAGGAAGATGACGATCGACTTAGCACTTTTGTTTCTGGTCTAAAGAAGAAAAGGAGGGGGGGAAAGAAGTGGAAGATGAGCGTTTGAATTCTACTGCAAATGAACCAACTGCCAATCTTTCTAGGAGTGTGGATGGAGGAGGAGATGATCAGTTAGGAGAAAATGTGGATTTGAATGCTAGTGGAAATGAAGAAGCTGCCAATCTTTCTAGCTTGCAGTCTATGTATTCACCTGTTGTCCACGAAGCTAATGTAAATGAGACAACTGATTCTGAACCAGTTGTTCATCTTTCTGATCACACAATGGACTCTATTGTGAACATTGCTTGCCAATATATGGATGCTAATGCTTCAGACAATGTTGATCCTCTCATAGAAGCATCCAGAAATGATGTTGAACCTTCCCCACACCCCCCTTGTGATCAAGATGCAGGTGAACTGTTGATAAATGTGGGTCGACGTCGTGAAGGAGAACAGTCAAATAATCTTGATATAACTGCAAGCGAAGGAGAAATCTTGATGGGTATATTAGCAGGAGCTGGAAATGTTGTGATGAGTCAAGGGGCTCCGGAGGTGACAAGTTTGCGGGAAGGAGGTGATGCAGATGCTGGGAATGTAAAAGACAAAACTGAATAGAGAGTTGCCCCGGAGACTGAAAATTTACCTGAAAATGTACCGAAGGTAGTTTTATAAATTTTGTACTTCATAATATTTTTTGAAGGTAGTTTCTGACATTCTTTTTTCTTTTTTGCTTTTTCTGTGTTGTTTATTTTTATTGCAGAGATCTTTATTTCGATTCCGAATCCCTTTCAGTTTCGATTCTTTGAATGTATGTACAGTGACAAAATGTTTGCTATAGGGGTTACTGTAACAAAGTGTTTTGATATATTTTTCTTGTGTGATTTTTAGTTAGCACATGATGGGGCTGAGAAAGTTGTAGCACATGATGGGGCTGAGAATCCAGAGGTATTTTAATAGTTTTCAGCGATGGTGATTTTGTTTTTCAGCGATGATAATCTGCACATTTCAGCGATTTTGGATATGATGATTGATATATTTTCTTGTGTGATTTTAGTTTTTAATAGTTTTTAGCTATATCAATTGTGATGTAACAAAATGTTTTGATATATTTTTCTTGTGTGATTTTTAGTTAGCACATGATGGGGCTAAGAAAGATGTAGCACATGATGGGGCTGAGAAAGATGCAGCACATGATGTGGTTGAGAATGCAGAGGTACTTTAATAGTTTTCAGTGATGGTTTCTGTGTTTTTCAGCGATGATGTTTACCACATTTCAGCGATTTGGATATGGTGATTGATATATTTTCTTGTGTGACTTTAGTTTTTAATAGTTTTTAGCTATATCAATTGTGATGTAAATAGAGGTATTTTCTCTAACTTACTCTAGTATGTGTATAGATGCATGCAAAAGATGTGCCAACCTTTTCTTTGGGCATATCCGAGAATGAGAATGTTGTAACAAATGAGAATCCAGAGGTATGTTAATAGTTTTCAGCGATGATTTCTATGTTTTTCAGTGATTATTCATTTCATATTTCAGCGATGATTGATATATCATCTGTAATTTTCAGGAACAAGCTAAGACAGTTGATAGAGCTAAGACAATCGAGAAATTGAAGGAGAAGTATATGCCTCCTATAGTGATGATGATTGATCTCCAGCCTATTGAAAAATGCAACAAGTTTACATTCATGGAGATGACTTTTACCCGATTTAAAGACTATCCAGAATTTCAGGCGTCATATACCTGTACTCCAGAAGAGTTGAATGTGGCTGTTTGGGCTATCATTACAAATATTCTAGGAAAGGTTGAAGCGAAGAACACGATTGTTTATGATGATAAAGAAATGAACTTGTCCAAGCTTGACATTGAAACACTGAGGGTTGATAGTGATATTGCGGATATTGTTATAAACTGTTACGCGAAAGTGATCAACCGTCGTGAATTCGAAAGAGCCAATGGGAAACCAATGCTGAAATATTGTTTTTCATCATTATTTGCTGTGAGTCTGATATATATATACATACATATATATATTAACTTCTTTTTGATGCATGATATGTTGTATCTTTTGAAACAGACATTTGCAGAGGCAGAGGTGGATGCAGATTTACCATTAAAAGATGGTGCAGAACTTGTTGATACATTCGTGAAAGATTTCAAGTTTTTTCCTGAAGAAATGATTGATGTGGTGTTGAATGCAGAGAGTGTAAGATACATTTTTGTTTTGATAATTTTGTTTATATAGTTGATCATTATTAGATTCTAATTATATGTTTTCTCAATGTTCCAGTTCTTCTTCCCATATTGTCGACAAAACCATTGGGTTGCTTTTTCTGTTGATATGAGAAAGAGAAGAATTTTTTACTTCAACAGCAAGAATGCTGAAGGCGGGTGGACAGCTGATTATAATGTTTTGAATAGGATATGGTATAACTTAAGGATGCTGGGAAATACACTGATGAAATCTGAAAAATGGTTTGCATCATATCGTATGCTTTTCTCGCCGTTGGCAGAGCAGAAAGATCAGCACAGCTGCGGTGTTTTTGTCATGTCATATATGGATTATTGGGAAGGATTAATTATGGATGACATGTTGGCAGAAATGAAGAACAAAAGGTATAATCTGGCAAAAAGAGCCAAGGTCTGCGCTGAAATATTGATGTCAGATGTCAATCAAAAGAAAGATTTTGTGCTAGGAGAAGTGAGTAGAGAGATGCAATTGGTTGCCCAGCATAGTCAGTCATTTGAGATAAAGAAACCAGCACCACCTAAGCCAAAAAAGGGTCGGAAAAAGAAACAATGATGAATGAAGTGTTTTTGATGAATGAATGAACTGTTTTTTTTATGCGATGGATGACATCGCTTAAATGTATATTTGTTAATCGCTTAAATGTAATATTTTCGTCGCTGAAATGTACATTGTTTCATCTCTTAAATGTCTATTGTTTAATCGGTTATATATATTGCACTTTTTGTGATCGCTTAAATGTACATCTCTTTATTCTTACATGGGCATTGTAAATTATGGAGTATTATTCTCTATTTGGCTGATTTAAAGCGATTCGGTCAGGTTGGGATAGCTAAAAAAGGAACTGATGTGGATCCTGAGGTTGGGATAGCTGAAAAACGAACTGATGTGGATCCCGAACATGCTGAGCACATCAGACTTCTAAGGGAAAAAGTGCTACATGAGATAACGCGTAAGAACTGGCCAGTGCTGAGAAAGAATGCAAGACAGTACAGATTGATGAACAAGGCTGAGGCAGAGGAGTATCTGAAATATGATCTGGCACAAGATATGTCTTATTTAAAGGAAGCCCTGGAAAGAGACATGGTGTCCGCCATGATGGAGCGTTACAGAACTTCTTATCTCGAACTCCTCATGGAAATGGATCAGAAGGCCCTGGATTATTGTAACACAGGAAATAAAAATAAGATCATGCATTATGATTACAAACTCAGAAGTCTAATCTGCAAACGTATAAAAGGAGCATGGGAACTGATGCTGGTGAGGATCACCAATCCACAATTTGTGAGAGATTACTTGAGGTTTGTACATAAACAGTTTGGCCAAAAGTAGATGAAAACAGTTTGTGAAAACGTTTGTACATGTGATTATCAATTTTTCAGCAATGAGTATTAAGCATTTTAAGCGATGGTTACATATTCTTTTCAGCGATGTATATGTATTCTTTTTAGCGATGTGTATATAGCATTTTTCAGCGATTTGTATATGAGCATTTTATGCGATTTTATGTATGTTTCTGAGTTCTGAGTTGTGTTGTGATATGTTTCTCTTTTTATGAGTTTTCTGAAATTTTTTCATATTTATACATTCATTTAAGTGAGTTCTGAGTTATGTTTGTACATGTGATTATCAGCGATGTCAAGAGCAATTTTTCAGCGATGTGTACATTGCATTTTAAGCGATGGTTTTATATGGTTTTCAGCGATGGACAGCAAGCATTTTAAGCGATGGTGATAGATCGTCGTTTTTGATTTTATGTATGTTTCTGAGTTCTGAGTTATGTTGAGCGATGGACATCAAGCATTTTGTGATATGTTTCTCTTTTTCTGAGTTTTCTGAAATTTCATATTTATACATTCATTTAAGCGACAAAATGTTTGTACATGTGAATATAGCATTTTAAGCGATGGTTCTATATTGTTTTCAGCGATTGACAGTAAGCATTTTAAGCGATGCGTATATGTTGTTTTCAGCGATGGAAGGAAATATATTTCATTTTTATGGAGTGGCCTAAATGAAATGGGCCTAAATAAAATTAAATGGGCCTCGGAAAATTTTTTAAACTGTGAGCCTTATAAAAGGAATCACATTCATTTCTCGAATCTTCATTTCTAAACCCTAATTTCTCAAAACCGTAATCGGAATCACCTTCATTTATCAGAAATGTCGTCCAAAAGAAGATGCACGGGAGAGAGTTCCAGTCGCACATCCGACTTGTTCACACAATGCTGGGAGATGTTCGGGAATTATCTGAAGGATACACATCCGACGTGTGACAATGCGCGCGGACTGAACGATTTAATAGAAAAAATGTTAAACGCTGGGTATGTGCCGAAGAAGCATTGATAATGGCCAGAAATGACCATTATTTTCAATCCATTTCCGTGTCTGAAACGGGTATTTGAATCCATTCCGGTCTTATATTAAATAAGAAAGCAGTCGAATTGGACTGATTTATGCATAATTGTAAAAATATTGAGCTGGTATGAAAAACGCACAAATATGTAATTTTATTACATATTTATGTTAGAAAAATCCAAAAACATGAGAAAAAGAAAAGAAAAGAAAAAGGATGCAAAAAGATGGGCAAAAGAATAAACAAGCCCACAAAATACAAAAAGATGGGAAAAGATAGAAAAGCCCACAAAATACAAAAAGATGGGAAAAGATAGAAAAGCCCACAAAAATAATAACTTCGGCCCATCTGGCCCATTCAGCTCTGTCTGGGAACATCTGTCGAGGAACCCTGGTCGAGGACCATGGTTCCGCGACACAGGAGAGAATAGCGACCAGCATGCAACATGAAGAAAAGACCAGTCTGGGAACTTCCAGTCGAGGAACCCTGGTCGAGGACCATGGTTCCGCGACACGACCAAGTTCCGCGCCACAAACACCTTGGAGGCCAAGCCACACCCCAGTCGAGGAACCCCTGTCGAGGACCATGGTTCCGCGACACGGACACGGATAGAGACACAAGACCCAGTCGAGAAGCCTTGCCACATGCAACCCTGTTCCGCGACAAAGTTGTGATGTGTGTGATGTCTTGAGACACAGTGGGCCTCAGATCAAGCCCATGGGCCTAGGGCTCCACTCCTATAAATATGAGGAGACCCCCATGAGCTCAGGGTTAGATTTTCATTCTCTTGAAGACAGATTGAAGGAATTCTCTCTAGGTAGTTCTTAGCTTAGTTTTATTTTTTGTATTATTTAATTCTTGCATTAGCTTAGCTTAGGGTAGTTTTATATTCCTGTTCTTGATTCAAATAGCTTAGGTAGCCACTGTTCACAGTTTCGTTTTTGTTATTAAGCCTGATTTAGGGTTTGTACTACCCAAATGATGGGTACTAACAAACCCCATTTAATAATATGGGAAAATATTCACCAAATGTGTCCCAAATCATGAAATGGGTCTCACACCCCATGGATTTTATGCTTTCATTTTCCTTTTTGAAGTCATTTGACCCATTTCCTATTATTATGCCTATTGTACTCTTCGTGGATGGCATTCATGTACGTGTGTGATCAAACCCTAGATTAAGAAGTTGTTCTATTTTAAATACTGTTATAGATAGGTTTATTTCTGTTCAAGCATGTTCTTGTTATTTTAAATGTTGTTTGGTTGCTCTTGGCTTAGAATAGCTTTCTAATCCGAAATGGGGTGAGATCACACTTTTTGCATGCTATTGTTCAGCTTTGCTTTTACTGATTTGGGTCCTGAATCACCCTTGTCGTCAACCGACTCCTGTCGCCAAGCCACGTTTGTCGACAGGAGGGTGTTCCGCGACATGGATGTCTAAGGACACATGTCTCCATTATCTGAAAACCCTTGGTCGCCAAACATCTTGTCGCGGACCCACGGTCCTCGACTCAACCATGCTTAGCGACCAGGAACCAAACTCTTGTTATTTTCATCTGCATGGCTCTTGTCGTGGAACACCCTAGTCGTGGACCCATGGTCCGCGACTCAACCTTTATTCCGAGACAGGAAATTATGCCTTGCATATTTATTTTGAAAACCCCAGTCGCTAAATATCCTGTCGCGGAGCCATGCTCCGCGACACAATTCCAGGATGGCGACTGGGAACCAAAATACTTAGAAATTTCCAGATGAAACTCTGTGTCGCTAAACACCTGTCGCGGACCGTGCGCGGACCCACGGTCCGCGACACAACTTTTGCTTAGCGACACAGGGTGAAACTCTGCCCAAATTTCTATAAACCTGTCGAGGCACCCATGTCGAGGGTCTAGGCCCATGACACCATTTATGGTATCTCGACAGAATCCTCCTCCCTATTTAAATTCCAAAATTCTCATCTTCTACCCCCCATTATATTGCAAAAACTCACATCTGAATCCCACGGATTAAGATGTAATACCCTAGAATTGCAATATAAGGCGTTATGCTGCCAAAATTTTGATTCTCCATTCCTACCTGTTAATTAATTGAACCCTCTAGCCATCAATGATTGATGATTCTAATTAGCAATAATTAAATCACTAATTGTCGTGATTAGAGGACCTTTGTTCAATTGTCACTAAAACATTTTTCTATAAACAAAATCATGATGTCTTAAACAGATAATCCGGACTGTAATTAATTATGGTAGGAGGGATTATTTAAGCCATCAATTATGGATTGATTCCATAATCTTGCATGAGAAACCAATGTCTCTCATGCAAGTTCTTCTCTTTATTTCATTTTATTTTGTCTTTTGTGTATTGTGTGTAACAATTAGTAAAGAATACATCAGACTAATGTTGGCGGGTATTCCCTCATGGATAACTAGCTCGTATTCTGAATATTAATTACTAAATGTTATTTTGCATGGTTTGGATAGTAATCAGTGGAAGCCTTGGCGGTTCGCCCATCCGGGGTTATAATAGCTGCTCAGCTGACTCCTATCCAGATACAGTTTTATTTTGTTTATCTTAATTTCCAAACCCAAATTCCAATCTGTAGTAAAACTCTGCTAATGTCTGTCAATATTAGCTGATAAGTACTGCAGAGAGGAAGCATGTAGGTTTTTATCCGAATTCACAGACATTGGAGGCCCAACTGGCATTGACACTGCCATTACAGGGTCTAAGCTGTCTAAATTTGCTCCATCCGAGTGATTGGGAAGCTGGCCTGTAGATGTTTACAGTCCACCCGATTATTCTGCCATTACTTTGGTCTCCTGACCACCTCATATCTGTGTTTCACCTTCTGTCTAGACCCGCCCTTATATTTTGGGTCAGTTAATTTTACACTTCCATATATCCTTATGCATGCTATTATTATGTATTATTGTGGTCTGTAATATTTTGGGATCCTTCCCTTGGACAATAGAAGTCTAGATATCAAACAGATATTGCATATTAAATTTCCGATAAAAACTCCTTTGTAAAATCCGGATCTGAGTAAGGGATAAATTCATCAATTATGACTAATTCATATTCTATCAAGGGTTGATTTTGGGAAAATAGAAGCAGAGTCAGCGATTAGGTGTCATCTAGACTGAAAGGATCTATGTTTTAACTGAGAGTCTAGTACCTGTTTAGGGAATGATTTTCAAATCCATTATTTTCCAAAATTGCTGTTTGTTGGGAATCTAAGATAAAACATTACACCGAGATGGGGTCCACTTGGACTCAAATACAGTGTAGTAAATAATCTTAGAGGAACATCATCCAGGCCTTGGTTATTCTCTAAGATAGGGTTGAGTTTTCTTTCAACTGCTATCCTCTTCTGCCAAAGCCTATTTTTGAGTCCTGAGTGAGTGCATCCGGAACGAACTACTTTACTAGTTCGTTTCATTAGTTTGTATCTCATAATCACCTGGAAGGAAGTGAACACTGCGAGTGGTTCACCAAAATCCGGGAATTCTTGATCCATACTTCATCATTCTGATGAGGAGCTATCTTTTACTACCAGGGTCAGACCTTCAAAACCTCCGAGTGATAGGTTTTAAATGCTTTCTTTATCGCTTTCTTTTAAATGCTTTCATTAGAGGTCACTCGGTTGTATTGAGAGTCGCGTAACTGTTACTAGGATTGATAGTTAAGGGATAGTTCAGGGCTTAATTAGAATCTTTGGGTGTGACATGGGAGAATGATAGTAGTACTTGGCATGTCAATAAATGATTTGTCAGGCGTTGCTTATCCACCACGGATGAAGTAGCATACCCAGGCCAGGGCAGTTACAAATTTGTGGTATCTTAGAATTTGCGGTCTTAAGAATATGTAAATTCATACTGTAAGTACCTGTCTGTTAAAGGGAACGCAGTATTGAGAGCATGAGAATTAGCTATCTGATAGAATTATCCCAAACCAAGATCTGTGTATAAAATGGAAGTTTAAAACTGCTTTATCTAAATCTTGTCCAATTTTTATTCTTTTCTTCCCGTCCCTTCTGTCTACACTGTGATATAGCTTCATAGCTAGCATAGTGTAAATATTCACTGCTTTCATAGATAGTATTTATCGCATTCTTAGAGTAACTTTACCTGCTTTCTAGAATAAATTTATTTGCTTTGTAAAATAGATTTAAACGCTTTTATAGTTTAGTCTAAATTCATGCCAGTAGTTGTTAATCACTTTTCAAACCAATTGGAGCAATACGAATGGAAAATCTAGTAAAACGACGTGGGCCCTGCTTCTATCGCACATCCTCCAGTGAACGATCCGGTCTTACTATAAATTACTGCAATTTTTGACACCGTGCGCTTTCGGGCCACAGTTTCTTAACACGAGTAATAAAAACGTGACAACCTATAAATATATCCCTAATCCTAACTCCGCCTTCATAAAATGATTCTCATTAAATAAAATCAAGACCGGGGTTCTATTATTTCGAAAATACTCGTGTGGGAAATTGTCAAAAGTTTCATGGCGCCGTTGCCGGGGAGGATGCAGCGCCGTTTTATTAGAGAATTACATTCCTCATTGCTCCTAGTTAGCTTATACATATAAATATAAATACTCACCCCAAAACCGATTCTAACCTGGGGAATATGCAGGTACCGTCATTATTGAAGCCGTTGTTCTACGCAAAGGAGGAAGCAGACGCCAACCGAAATCCCGTACAACGCAGAAATAGAAAAGACAGCTCGACGTCTTAGGGCTGAGACTAAACGGAGACGGGAACGGGAAAGACAGACACTACTTTCACCAAACACCAGTAGCGACATCTCTGATATGGCCAACCCTGAACTTCCCCCAGTCATTCCACCCAATCCACCACTTCACAACATCGAGGAAGACCCCGAGGATGCTGATAACGATGATTTGGATGATCCCCCTCCTCAGATCATACAAGGAGGCGGGAACCCACCAAACGTTGAACAGCAACACTTCGAGGCACCTCCTCCCAACCCAAACCCTAAAACCCACCAAATAACCAAAATTTTCAGAATCCTCAATTTCCAAATCCCCAGTTTAACCAAAACCAGAATCATCCTAACCCGAATGACTTCAATGATCCGAGGAACTACTACATGCATCAGAACTACCACCCACAGCAGTATCAAGGAGGAGTTGAGAACAATCAACAAGCGCAGCTGCTGATTCCATGCAGCCAATCTTGGAGCCATATTTGAACATTCCTGGACAAGCTCCATTCTTGGCCAGGAATTTCGAATTGAAGCCGGCCCTCATTAATCTTGTTCAGAGCAACCAGTTCGCAGGAGCAAGTCATGAAGATCCCCATGATCATCTGCAGACTTTTCTAGAACTGTGTGATATGATAAAAAACCAGAATGTATCTGCTAACACCATTCGACTGAGGCTGTTTCCTTTCTCTCTGACTAGCGGGGCAAGGACATGGTATAAATCACTGCCCGTAAATCAGAAGTCTGCATGGGAGGACGTGATCAGAAATTTCCTGACAAAGTACTTCTCGGAGTCCAAGGTAGATGAATGCCGCTCTAAGATTGCGGAATTCAAGATGAAACCAGACGAGTCCCTGTATGATGCAAAGGAACGGTTCTTTAACTTGCTCAGGAAATGCCCCCAGCATGGTTTCCATGAGTGGGAGAAATTGAGAAAGTTCTATAGCGGTTTGACCCCAGCATGGAAGAACATGCTTGATGCTGCTGGTGGTCAACACCTGCTATACATTCCCATGGATCAAGCTTGGGCCAAGATTGAAGCAATGAGTGTAAACAGATCTGTTCTTTCTGATGATGTTACTTCCCCTCCCCCTCGTGGTTTATGTGCTGTAGGTACAGTAGGGAAATCTGAACTGGACAAACTGAAAGACCAAGTGGCCGTCTTGACCTTGAATCAGGAAGCTGGGAGCTCTACACAGGCTCAAAATGCTGAAGCTGTTTGCGGGACTTGCCAAGGCCCGCATTCCACTGAATCCTGTCAGCAAGTGGCAAATGAAAGCTGTAATTATGCAGGTGGATTCCAAAACCGGCACCCGAACCTTTCATATTCCAACAACAATGCTTTGAATTCCCACCTGTTGACCCAGCCTCAACAGTTCAACCAACCAAGGCCCCAGCATTTTAACCCAGGTTTTCAGCCTCAGATTCTAGCTAGACCACCCTAAAACCAAAATTTCCAAAACTTTCAGCAGCCACAAAATCAGTTTGCCCCAAATCAAAATCAGTTTGTTCAAAACCAAGGTCAGAATCAGAATTGGAACCAGAACCAGCAGAAACCCCCTTCCAGATTAGAGACCCTCATGACTGACTTCATTACCAGTCAAAAGGAAATCAACACTCAGTTGCAGTCCTCTATCCGGAATGTGGAGACGCAGGTTACGCAAATGGCCAAGGAAATGCAGAAAAGAGACCAAGGAACTCTACCCAGCGCTGCTGAGAAAAATCCTCAGTGTAAGGCCATCACACTAAAATCTGGCAAAATTCTGGAAGGACCCAAAGGCAAAGAGAAACTGGTACAAGAAAATGAACTGGAAAGTGATATTGAGGAGAATGAAAAGGGAGCTGAAAAAGAGACAGCCAATCTGCAGACTGATGCTGCGCCTGAAACGGCTGAAACAGATAAGGGTACAGGTGGAGGTACAACTTCCTTTCCTTTACCACAAAAACAAGTAGATAATAACAAGTACATGCCTAGGATTCCTTATCCTGCACGTCTTAAAAATAAGGAACATGATCTTAAATTCAAGAAATTTCTGGAATGATTAAAGTCTGTAGAGATAACCATTGCTCTCACAGAAATGATTTCCGAAATGCCCATCTATGCTAAGTTCTTGAAAGAATTGATTTCAGGAAAAAGGCAGGTCGAGCAAGAGGAGGTGATTATTCTCAACAGCACATGCAGTGCCATAGTTCAGAGGAGATTGCCCGAAAAGAAAGAGGACCCCGGATGCTGCACACTTCCAGTACAATTCGGAAAGGCCAAAGTGAGTATGGGGCTTTGTGATTTAGGATCGAGCATCAATATGATGCCACTAGCTATGGCAATCCGCCTTAAGCTTGGAGAGATTCAACCAATCAAGATGAGACTGCAGCTCGCAGACAGATCAATCACTCAGCCCGTAGGAATCCTCAAGGATGTTGTGGTCAAAACCGGCCAGGTTCTCTTCCCGGTTGACTTCATTATCCTCGACATTGAAGAAGATTCTGAAATGCCACTTATTCTTGGACGCCCATTCCTGGCCACTGGTGGTGCACTAATTGACGCTAAATCTGGAAAGGTCACATTGAGGGTCGATGGCGAGGAAATCACCTTTGATATGGAGCAGCTGCAGAAGTTTCCAAATGAGGGAGCTTGTTCCATGTTTTCTGTAATAGATAGTGGAGAGAAGATTGATTGTGAGGAGAGAGAGCTTGACTCTGGATTTGATCATGAAATGATGCTGGATGAAATTTCAAAGCAGGTACTGAAGCCTGCTGGCGTGGAGCACAAAGGATGCAAAGCCGTTCACTTTGCCGATCCCGAAACAGGGGATTTGGAGGAGTTTGACGGCACAGACTTCCATGACGACGCCGACCAAGAGGAGGCGGATCCTGTACTGATACAGGATCCGGAAGGTAAAACTGATCTTCTCCCATCTAATTCTCGCAAATTACTCCCTTCCGTTGAATGCCCACCAGAGCTTGAACTTAAAACATTACCCGATCATCTCAAGTACGCGTTTCTCGCAGAACATAAAAAATTACCTGTAATTGTTTCGGCTAAGCTCTCCCAAGAGCAAGAAAATGCTCTGGTTGTCGTTCTTAAAAATTATGTGCGTGCAATCGGTTGGACCATTTCTGATATCAAAGGAATAAGCCATTCTGTTTGTATGCACAGGATTTTAATGGAGGAGAATTTCAAGGCCTCTCGCCAACCCCAACGAAGATTGAACCCACTCATGCAAGAAGTGGTAAGAAAGGAAGTGATCAAGCTGTTAGACGCCGGTATTATATACCCGATTTCTGATAGCAAATGGGTCAGTCCTGTGCAGGTTGTTCCGAAGCGGGGTGGGATGTGCATTACGCAGAATGAACAAGGGGAGGAAATTGCCATGCGCCCAGTCACCGGATGGAGAGTCTGCATAGACTACCGGAAGTTGAACGAGGCAACTCGCAAGGACCATTTCCCTTTACCTTTCATCGATCAAATGTTGGAACGATTGGCGGGAAGGGCGTTTTATTGTTTTTTAGATGGTTATTCTGGATACAATCAAATAGTGATCGCCAGTGAGGATCACGAAAAAACTACTTTTACATGCCCCTATGGCACTTTTGCCTATAGGCGCATGCCTTTTGGTCTTTGCAATGCACCTGCTACTTTTCAAAGATGCATGATGTCTATATTCTCTGAATTTATCGAAAAATGCATTGAGGTCTTCATGGATGACTTCTCTGTATATATGGAGATACGTTTGATGAATGTTTGACTAATCTTGCTAAGATTTTAAAGAGGTGTGAGGACACTAACTTGGTTTTAAATTGGGAAAAGTGCCATTTTATGGTCACTGAGGGCATAGTGTTAGGTCATCGCATTTCTCGTGTAGGCATTGAAGTTGATCCAGCCAAAGTTTCCATCATTTCCAATCTCCCTCTTCCTAACTCGATCAAAGCAGTTAGGAGCTTCTTAGGGCATGCCGGTTTTTACTGGAAATTCATTAAGGATTTCTCTAAAATTGCCAAGCCGCTCACTAATCTGCTTTGTAAAGAAAATCCCTTCGTAATAAATGAAGCGTGTGTCCAAGCCTTTGACACGCTCAAGAAGATGTTGGTTTCTGCACCAATAGTGCAACCACCCGATTGGTCAATACCTTTCGAGGTAATGTGCGATGCTAGTGGTCTCGCCGTGGGCGCAGTTCTTGGACAATATAAGGATGGGAGACACTGCGTAATTCATTACGCAAGTCATGCCCTGAATGAAGCCCAAATTAACTACACCACAATGGAGAAAGAGATGTATGCTGTAGTCTTCGCATTTGACAAGTTCAGACAATATCTGATAGGTACGAAGACCATAGTGTACACCGATCATACAACATTGAGATACTTGTTTAGCAAACAAGATGCAAAACCTCGATTAATCAGGTGGGTACTTCTGTTGCAAGAATTCGACATCATAATAAAAGATAGGCGAGGTCGAGATAATGGTGCTGCTGACCATTTATCTCGATTAGATAATGATAAAAATGAAAAAGCCGTCAATGAAGAATTTCCGGACGAACAGTTGTTCGCATTGCATCTGCATAATCAAGCTTATCCATGGTTTTCCGACATCGCTAACTTCTTGGCATGCGGAATAACCCCACAGTTTTCGAACTATCATCAGAAGAATAAGTTCAAACGAGATGTATTAAGTTACTTCTGGGAAGAACCTTACCTCTTCAAACACTGCGCCGATTCAATAATCAGGCGATGTGTGACCGAGCATGAAGCCTATCAAATTGTCAGAAAATGCCATGAATCAGAATATGGAGGTCACCACGGTCCCGCTCGAACGGCCCACAAGGTCCTCGAATGTGGATTTTATTGGCCTCACATCTATGAGGATTGCAGGACATTTTTGAAAGGTTGCGACAAATGCCAAAGATTAGGAAACCTCTCCAAGAGGGATGAGATGCCTCAAAAGGGAATTCTCACACTTGAGATTTTTTATGTATGGGGCATTGACTTCATGGGACCGTTTCCGCCATCTGGTGGAAACTACTATATCTTGGTAGCTGTCGATTACGTGTCCAAATGGGTTGAGGCTGTCGCATTACCGACCTATGATGGTAACCAAGTCATCAAGTTCCTCAAGAACAACATTTTCAGTCGATTTGGCATACCTAGGGTGGTGATATCTGATGGAGGAACACACTTTATTAATAAAGCTTTTGAAACTTTAATGAGTAAAAATGGAATCCTCCATAAGATAGGCACGCCTTATCATCCTCAGACTAGTGGTCAAGTCGAAGTATCCAATCGCGAGATCAAACACATACTCGAAGCCACTGTCGGGATAACCCGTAAGGATTGGGCACGTAAGCTCAATGATGCTCTATGGGCATATCGCACAGCATTTAAGACTCCCATTGGGATGTCCCCTTACAGACTTATCTTCGGAAAAGCCTGTCATTTGCCTGTAGAGTTAGAGCACAAAGCTTACTGGGCCGTTAAAACGCTTAACTTTGATCCGAAAGTCGCTCAGAGCAAACGCAAGTTGGACCTCAATGAAATTGAGGAAATACGAGCATTAGCTTATGAAAGCTCTCGAATTTATAAGGAGCGGACCCAGAAATTGCACGATCGCAGGATTAAGCCTAAGCATTTTTATGTTGGTCAAAATGTGTTATTATTCAATTCTAGGTTGAAGCTGTTCCCTGGGAAGCTTAAATCCAGATGGGAAGGACCACATGAAGTGCTGGAAGTGTTTCAAAATGGAGCCGTCAGGATCCGAACTGACAAGGGCAACATAGTGGTGAATGGACAACGATTGAAGGAGTACATCGGACAGTTCGATCCGGAGAAAGAAAGCCAAGCAGTGGCAGACCCGGCTTACACTCAATAAGAAACAACATTAAAAACACAAAAATTTCATTTTATATATGGCATATTATTTCATAACAAGAAACTACCCAAAAATCAATTAAACATTTAGAGTACTAAGACTCTAAATGTGAGGATGTTGATATTTGGAGAAAATCTAACGCATTTTAATTATCTGTCTTGCAGAAAGAACGGAACCATCAAAAAGAGGAACAGTGAAGCAACACGGAAAACCAGGTTCTTGGTTGGATTAATTCCATGAATCTAAGAAAATATTTCCGGAAATTAAAGCAATTTAAATCCGGAATAATTTTTGCAAACAAATGGAATTAACCCAAACTAATTTATGCAAGTAGATTTTACTTTAATTTCAGCCCAGTGCGTTTTTGAATAATTGGACTGAATTTATTCAGGCCCAAATCAAATAAAATGAACTCAAGCCCAACACCACATTCGGGCCCAGTTCACGAAAAATCTGAAAATTCAAAAATCGTGTCGCGGAACCAACCACTGTGTCGCGAAACAATGCTCCGCGACCAGGCCTGGTCCCGCGACACAGTCGCACATGTTCCCCCTTTCGATGTCGCGGAACATCTGTCGCGGTCCATGGGTCCGCGACCGACCCTCCATTCCGCGACACCATTCCCCGTTGACTTTTTCCATTCCAGAACTTGGTCGCGAAACTCCTGTCGCAGACCATGGCTCCGCGACCAGACTCAGATTCCGCGACTCGTGTAATGTCGCCATGCCCTGGTCGAAGAACCCTGTTCCGCGACATGGTCTGGTTTCCGCGACCAGTGTTTTTATTATTTATAACCCCCCCTCACCTCATTTCCCTGCATACACGTCAGTTTCTTCCTAACTCCATCTTTTCATCTTCCTCTGCTCCCTCTTCTCTCTACCGAACGAACACCACCGTGTTCTTCGCACCCAATACTCTCCAAAACCAAGGGGAAACTATGGCCAGATTTTTCAGACTTGCTCCAAACTTGGGACCGATGCCTCCCTCTCCCCCAAGAGTGGAGTAAGATGCCCCATTTCCCCTCAACCATTCTTTCTTTCCCCCTGTCCATAACCCCTTCGGTTTTTCCTTGTTCTTTTGTCTCTATTTTGATTTTTTTTTGAGTAGCATAATGTGGTTTGTGTGTGCATTGTTGGTTTTCAGTTTTTGAAGTTTTAAGTGCTCTCGGTTTTGAGCATTGTTTTGAGATTTTTCTGGATCTTTAATGAACCCATTTTAAAACTGTCATGAGTAAAAATTTTTGGAAGTCTTAAAACTTGAAGGAACAAGCCGATGAATGTCGGGGTGTTATTTTGAGCACCATGATATTATTGGTCTTCACTCTTGAGTTTTAGGGTTTTGTGTGTGATTTTCTCTTGTTCATTTTTGCTTTTGATTTAGATTTGAATGCTTCTGCAGTGTTGGTTTGAGGCATTCAAGTGGAAGGTCTTTTTGGGGTATATTTGTTTCCACATGTTACAATCTTGTGGGAATAAATGATTGTTTGTTTATGGAAACATAGTACAAACACCCAATGAGAAACTTCCACTTTTAATAAAGGTGACCTTTTGGAAAAAGACAAAAAGAGTTAATAGATTTAATATTTGACTTATGTTCTTTTTGTTCCTAATGGAACTGTAGTGTGAGTAAATAGCAGTATTTTTGTCACCCAACTACTATTCTTTTCAAAAAAATCCAAAATGGGACCACTCACATCCCACTTTCATTAAATAAAACAAGTCAACTCTTTAAAAATTAAAAATAGTGTTTGCAAATTTTTGGGGATGTTTTAACTGTTCAAGACAGTCCAGGCAGTCCAGAAATAGCAGATCCATTACGCCACGCCTCCATTGCACATTCCAATTTCGAGCATTTCGCCCCATCCATCAATCTCCTCCCAGTTTCAACAAGTGTCTCGGACTTGTTTAATAAAAATTGGAAAATCAAGCTTTTGGGCCCAATGGCCCATTATATATATATATATATAGGGGCCCAATGACCCCTATCTTTTCATAAAAATCCATTTTTTTTTACCTATGCTTTATACTCAGTCAAGCCAGAAACTTGACAATCTCACATTTAGAGCAAAACTCTAAATGTGAGGATGTTGGTTTCTAAACTTGAATAATTTCCGAAAAAAATTATATAAAAATTGGATTCATCACTTCTTATCTTTTCAGGGGAAATCTTCCAAACCCAGACCCAGTGCCCGGAGGAACCCAGCTGCTCGACCTTCCACTAGAGCTTTTAGAAGAAATTCTCTCCCGAATCGGGGAGGATGAAATGAAAGAAGTGTTCAGAGCTAGGAGAACTTGCACGAAGCTAAGGGACGCAGGAAACCTCGCCATCGTTTACAGGCGATGCGAGTTGGATGCAGCTAGGGTGAGGCACTGGCAGGAGGAGATACGGAGGCAGAAAGAAAGATTTCTGCACACATGCACTGAGGTTGGAAACTTCAATCTCCAAATTGTTCCAGCACTCATGGCATTTGTAGAAGGGGATGAAGAGCAAGCATGCGAGCTGCTACGGCCAGGCATCGAAGACAATCATAAAGCGTCAATCCTCACCCGCGGACTGATGCTCATGAGCAAGCTGGATGAAGGCCAAGTCAATCAGGGGATCGCAATGATAGAGAGGATGGTGACCAATCGAGAGGTTTTCAACTACACATCCACCAACACCCTCGCGTGGATGGCAGACAATCATGCTCCCTACTTGTTTGCAGGGCAACCACCCCGAGTTTTCTGCAGGAGGATGCATGAACCCCTGAGAGACCACAACGGCTGGTGCCTGCGCTGTGAGCTGACCAGCTACGTCCACTGGCTCAGATACATGTTCTGAGAAAAGGAAGAAGGAGAAATGAATCCTAGTATGCTCTAGTCCTTTTTAAGCCCTAGTGTAGGCAACATATAAGGGATTTTCTCTTTTTGCATGCAGGTTCACGCTAACTGCATAGGAATCCCTTAAAATTATTGTAATTTATTGCTTTCCACAAAATTGAACTCAAGATTGAGATCTGCAACAATCTTTATTTGCTTCCTTTGAAAAGATGTCTGACAGTCCAAGATGAATAAGTGACTGTCAGACCAAAAATATGCTGTTGACATACTCCGTATGTCAGCATTGCCTCTTTACTGCTTTAAATTAAATAACCAGCAAAAATATGCATAAACCTGCTCTAAATTCACATATTGAATTTAGGCTTGTGATCAACTTTTCAAAATTTTAAATTGGGATAATATAATTGAGACATGCATGACATGAATTCCTAAGGTTTTGAGCTATAAAAATTTAATGATGCGATTAGCTTATTGGGTAATAAATCTGCATGTTAGAACTTTTGATTGAATAAATTGTTAGAATTAAGCTCTGATTAAATTTGAGAATATTGTATGACATGAATCAACCCAACCTTGTGAGATTTGAGCCATGAGTCACTTTTACTCATTTACTTGTTTGATGTATGAATCAATTTGATTAAAGGAAACTAGAACTTGCAATTGGGACCGATTCAAGACCATGCCATATTCCCAAAATCGAGCATATGATCGAGGCACCTAGAAAACCCAAATTTTTGGCCTTCGTTTGAAATCCAAACCCAAAAATACTTTCCTTTTAGGATTAACCAATTTGAGCCTTAAGCCTAATTTTTCTTTGAAGCCCTCTATATTATTCCTATCCTTACAAAAAGACCAAGAAATTCAAACCCAAGTGTGCAAGAATAAATTTTATCAAGGCATTGAATTTGAGATCATCAAAGATCGGTATTCTATAAACCGATTCAAAAAAAAAAAGAGAGAGATGTTGAATTCAATTCAACACAAATAAATAAATTGCAAATGACAAAGCAAATTAGACATAGTCTAATGTCATGCAATAGAAAAAGAAAAGCAAAAGAAAGAAATAATGATGATCATAAATATGCCAAGTTATGATAGAATAAATTCTTGTCACTTCTTAGCCCAATAATCTCCATTCCCTACCATATATTACAACCGTACGCCCCGTTATAACCCTTAGGGATGAAAACGGTACGGATACGGTCGGATAGTGTCGGATACGGATATTATCCATATTTTATTTATCGAATCCGGAATCGAATACGGATAAGCCGGATACGAATACGATTTCGGATATTTCGGATTACGGATACGGTACGGATACAGGACGAATATACGACGGATACAGATTCAATCGGATATAGATTATCGGATAATTTTTAGATAATTTGATATTTTTTTATAATTATTGATAATTTTTAATTAATAAATAATAATATATTAATATATTCGGATATCCATATTTAAAATCCGGATAATATCCTATCAATTTTCGGATACGGTCGGATATTTTCGGATACGGTCAAATATTTTCGAATACGAATACGAATGCGGATATTAAAATACGAATTCGGATTTTAACATTACGAATACGGTATCCAGCCGGATAGTCGGATACGGATTCGGATTCGAATATAATCGGATACGGCATCGGATCGGTCGGATACTTACCGTACCGCTTTCACCCCTAATAACCCTTAAATAAGACATCGGGATCTCGATTTGAAGAAATGAGCCGGTGGCGAGTTGGTCTGATTGCAAGCTTATGGGATAATTTAATTAAATTTGATTTTGAGTGTTCACTGATTAAACCCCAAATTGAGAGTGAGTGAACTTTCCGATTCTCCTACATGTGAGGCTCTGTTTCATGAATTTTGATATGTTCGTGTCATCCCTTAATTCTCATTTTTAATCTTTGCATCTTTCAAACATGATATTCATGAAGGGTTGATAATAATGTTTGATTTGTAGGCCCGATGTAGTGAGCAAGTATCATTTCATTAAACACTGCAATCAAGGGAACTTAATACTTGTAGTTTTTTATTGTCTTATCCCAATCCAAAAAGAATGTGATTTATGAAGCCACGAAAATGAATTGAATATGTAGAGTCCGTGTTCTTAGGAACATTGACTCTGACTGCTCGGGGACGATCAGTATTAAATGTGAGGATGTTGATAATGGCCAGAAATGACCATTATTTTCAATCCATTTCCGTGTCGAAGAAGCATTGATAATGGCCAGAAATGACCATTATTTTCAATCCATTTCCGTGTCTGAAACGGGCATTTGATTGCATTCCGGTCTTATATTAAATAAGAAAGCAGTCGAATTGGACTGATTTATGCATAATTGTAAAAATATTGAGCTGGTATGAAAAATGCACAAATATGTAATTTTATTACATATTTATGTTAGAAAAATCCAAAAACATGAGAAAAAAAAAAGAAAAGAAAAAGGATGCAAAAAGATGGGCAAAGAATAAACAAGCCCACAAAATACAAAAAGATGGGAAAAGATAGAAAATCCCACAAAATAGAAAAAGATGGGAAAAGATAGAAAAGCCCACAAAAATAATAACTTCGGTCCATCTGGCCCATTCAGCTCTGTCTGGGAACATCTGTCGAGGAACCCTGGTCGAGGACCATGGTTCCGCGACACAGGAGAGAATAGCGACCAGCATGCAACATGAAGAAAAGACCAGTCTGGGAACTTCCAGTCGAGGAACCCTGGTCGAGGACCATGGTTCCGCGACAAGACCAAGCTCCGCGCCACCAACACCTTGGAGGCCAAGCCACACCCCAGTCGAGGAACCCCTGTCGAGGACCATGGTTCCGCGACACGGACACGGATAGAGACACAAGACCCAGTCGAGAAGCCTTGCCACATGCAACCCTGTTCCGCGACAAAGTTGTGATGTGTGTGATGTCTTGAGACACAGTGGGCCTCAGATCAAGCCCATGGGCCTAGGGCTCCACTCCTATAAATATGAGGAGACCCCCATGAGCTCAGGGTTAGATTTTCATTCTCTTGAAGACAGATTGAAGGAATTCTCTCTAGGTAGTTCTTAGCTTAGTTTTATTTTTTGTATTATTTAATTCTTGCATTAGCTTAGCTTAGGGTAGTTTTATATTCCTGTTCTTGATTCAAATAGCTTAGGTAGCCACTATTCACAGTTTCGTTTTTGTTATTAAGCCTGATTTAGGGTTTGTACTACCCAAATGATGGGTATTAACAAACCCCATTTAATAATATGGGAAAATATTCACCAAATGTGTCCCAAATCATGAAATGGGTCTCACACCCCATGGATTTTATGCTTTCATTTTCCTTTTTGAAGTCATTTGACCCATTTCCTATTATTATGCCTATTGTACTCTTCGTGGATGGCATTCATGTACGTGTGTGATCAAACCCTAGATTAGGAAGTTGCTCTATTTTAAATACTGTTCTAGATAGGTTTATTTCTGTTCAAGCATGTTCTTGTTATTTTAAATGTTGTTTGATTGCTTTTGGCTTAGAATAGCTTTTTAATCCGAAATGGGGTGAGATCACACTTTTTGCATGCTACTGTTCAGCTTTGCTTTTACTGACTTGGGTCCTGAACCACCCTTGTTGCCAACCGACTCCTGTCGCCAAGCCACGTTTGTCGACAGGAGGGTGTTCCACGACATGGATATCTAAGGACACTTGTCTCCATTATCTGAAAACCCTTGGTCGCCAAACATCTTGTCGCGGACCCACGGTCCTCGACTCAACCATGCTTAGCGACCAGGAACCAAACTCTTGTTATTTTCATCTGCATGGCTCTTGTCGTGGAACACCCTAGTCGTGGACCCATGGTCCGCGACTCAACCTTTATTCCGAGACAGGAAATTATGCCTTGCATATTTATTTTGAAAACCCCAGTCGCTAAATATCCTGTCGCGGAGCCATGCTCCGCGACACAATTCCAGGATGGCGACTGGGAACCAAAATACTTAGAAATTTCCAGATGAAACTCTGTGTCGCTAAACACCTGTCGCGGACCGTGCGCGGACCCACAGTCCGCGACACAACTTTTGCTTAGCGACACAGGGTGAAACTCTGCCCAAATTTCTATAAACCTGTCGAGGCACCCATGTCGAGGGTCTAGGCCCATGACACCATTTATGGTATCTCGACAGAATCCTCCTCCCTATTTAAATTCCAAAATTCTCATCTTCTACCCCCCATTATATTGCAAAAACTCACATCTGAATCCCACGGATTAAGATGTAATACCCTAGAATTGCAATATAAGGCGTTATGCTGCCAAAATTTTGATTCTCCATTCCTACCTGTTAATTAATTGAACCCTCTAGCCATCAATGATTGATGATTCTAATTAGCAATAATTAAATCACTAATTGTCGTGATTAGAGGACCTTTGTTCAATTGTCACTAAAACATTTTTCTATAAACAAAATCATGATGTCTTAAACAGATAATCCGGACTGTAATTAATTATGGTAGGAGGGATTATTTAAGCCATCAATTAATGGATTGATTCCATAATCTTGCATGAGAAACCAATGTCTCTCATGCAAGTTCTTCTCTTTATTTCATTTTATTTTGTCTTTTGTGTATTGTGTGTAACAATTAGTAAAGAATACATCAGACTAATGTTGGCGGGTATTCCCTCATGGATAACTAGCTCGTATTCTGGGTATTAATTACTAAATGTTATTTTGCATGGTTTGGATAGTAATCAGTGGAAGCCTTGGCGGTTCGCCCATCCGGGGTTTTAATAGCTGCTCAGCTGACTCCTATCCAGATACAGTTTTATTTTGTTTATCTTAATTTCCAAACCCAAATTTCAATATGTAGT
Organism: Hygrophila difformis; assembly: GCA_030278955.1. NCBI lineage: Eukaryota > Viridiplantae > Streptophyta > Magnoliopsida > Lamiales > Acanthaceae > Hygrophila > Hygrophila difformis. The sequence continues at coordinate 10,789,242 of JAOANR010000003.1, forward strand.
AAAACTCTGCTAATGTCTGTCAATATTAGCTGATAAGTACTGCAGAGAGGAAGCATGTAGGTTTTTATCCGAATTCACAGACATTGGAGGCCCAACTGGCATTGACACTGCCATTACAGGGTCTAAGCTGTCTAAATTCGCTCCATCCGAGTGATTGGGAAGCTGGCCTGTAGATGTTTACAGTCCACCCGATTATTCTGCCATTACTTTGGTCTCCTGACCACCTCATATCTGTGTTTCACCTTCTGTCTAGACCCGCCCCTATATTTTGGGTCAGTTTGTAACACCCCGGATTTGATAACCCAGGCCGGGGTGTCACCGCCACACCTCCCTAGCAAGACACGGATTCTCCGAGCTTGCTAAAGAGATGCAAGGCTATGGTTTTTCAGAATTTAAATCATTCAAACAGCCCATTGTAATATAATTTAAAAATAATAATATCAAAGTTGCAGCGGAGAATAATATTTAAATACATGTATTGCAGCGGAATTTAAATATAGGGCCGACATGGCCAAAACACGGGTTAAACAGGCCCGTTCATGCAAGTCGTAACTAAATGTAGGAATTTAAAATAGAGTTTTTCCCCAAATGTTCCCATGTATGCATATGATGATGCATAATCCTCATAATATGAAAGAAAAAGGGGAAAAATGGTTTGGGTCAGCAAACCGTGCTGAGTAAGTTAACACCTAGCATGATCTAGGGGTTTCAAAGCCTTTAATTAAATTTAATAAAAACATATGCATACGAGACATGATTTAAATTTTAATTCATCTACTAATAATAATTTAATTACATAATTTAAAAGACGAGGGTTTAACACACATTCATAATTTAGCACCCGTTCATAATTTAACACACATAATTTAAATAATTAAATTTTTCTCCTAAGCATGCATACAAAAATATTCCATTTACAAACTTTACCAGTTTAAAGGAAATAATACTTAAATTGTGTACTCGACATGCCTTTAATCCACAATAACCATTTAGTCATGATATGAAATTTAAAGACACAATTTAAATGCATAATTTAAAGACATGCATAAATAAATAAATACTTTAAAAATATTAATTCTTTTATTTCCCCGTTACGTAACCATTTCTCAATGTTTTGTATAGCCGGTGATCCGGCGGCCGCAGCCGTTTCGTAAGTATCTCGTATAGCCGGTGATCCGGCGGCCAGCAGCCGTTTCGTAAGTATCTCGTATAGCCGGTGATCCGGCGGCCAGCAGCCGTATCTGCCATACCCAGTAATACTCCGGAGCCTCGGGAAATCCATACGGACAAACCCGAGAGAGTAGGCAATGTATCTCCCGCCGATTGGCGTAATATCTCATCTAATTTCTCTCGTCCATTATAGGCCCGAAGAGAAAGGCTAGAGGGGCACCCTGCAGAGCACTCACCCTCCACCAAGTATCTCATGTATCGTTTAGATTTAACGTATCGGGGTTTTTCAAAAGTATAGATGTATCGTATTTCAAATCTTTGATCGTTCGTTTCGACATTTCAAAATCATTCGATTCAAAAGTATCTTGGCGTCACAGTTTGCGCCTTTTCAATTTAAAAATTCGATTTAAGTTTGAAAAATCTGAAACCTTCACAGTTTATGTAAAACACCCTAACGAACAACTTTCGTGTTTTAACTTTTTTGAAATAAGTTGAGGAAACATGTCAAAAATCGATTTTACTATGCAATCAGAAATCTGTCCGAACTCAGGTTTGACACAGTTCAAAATTTCGACTTTTTAACATATCAAATGGACTCCAAAAATTCTGAAATTTTATATGCACATACTAGACATGATTATCTACAACTTTTATTTAGATTACAAAGCTCAAATCGGACTAGAAATTATAGAAATAAATTCACTAAGTTTGAACATGTTCATAGACAGATTTCAACATGTTTTGTCAGAACAGTTTCTTTTCGATGCGATTTAAAATAGCAAACGTTAACGAAAATGTCTGAAATTTTTACACAACCTAGATTTATGTGTTTGGATTAAAAGTCTCGTTTTGAGTTTTTGGGTTTGAACTCTCGAAATAGGGGTTTTGGTCCAATTTCAAATCTGCCACCGTTTCACGTTCGACTCTCAAGGCAGGTTCTTTCTCGGCCGTTTTCAGATATCAAACCTCAATGAAAAATTATGAAGATTTTACACGAACTAGATCTATGTCTTAGGAGCATTTTTCATGTTTTAAGTTTTTCCGTTTGAGCAGTTTTAAGGGTTCGAAAAATTCACACAAAATCGTTGCGCCGAGGGTTTTTCGTGTTGACAGATTTTAGAGTTATTAAATCCATATGTTTGGTTGCATTTTAAGTCACCCAAAACCAAGTAAGTATTAACTTACAGTGGGGATGATATCTAGGATGTTTTGGATTGATCACGGCGCCCACGCTTGCTACGAATACGTCCCAATTACTCCGTCTCCTTTCCGTTGGCCCCGAAACGAAATCGAACGTAAAAATCTAGAGTTAGATCGGATTTTTGGATTTGAAAACTTAAACGAAAACCTATGGACAACTTACCACAATCTGGAACACTAGAAATGTTGCTCTCCACGCCTTCTTCATCGATTTTCGTCGCCGGAAAGTGATAGGAAAGTCGTCGGATCGGTTTTGGATGAACAAGGGAGAAGTTTTGAGAGTTTGGGAGGAATGGGGGCTGCCACTTCGAAATTTAGGGTTCATTGTGAGTGTCCAATCCCCTCAAACCCGTCCATATACTCCTTCCCTCGACCGGGATTGAGTTTCCAAAGTCGGGGGTCGAAAATAAGGTAAGAAATCGTCGAAATCCGCAATACGATCGCCTTCTGCTATTTGGCGCGCCTTTGGCGCGGTTTTTAGGGAAAAACCGCCCGGCCATCGTGCCAGCCCCGGCTGGGCTGCGGTCCATGCCGGGCCGTGCATTCCGTCGGGCCTTTTCGCCTCTTTTTCGGACTTCTGTCCTCCTACGTTTTCGGGCTCGATTTTTTTTTCGGGTCGTTCTCGGGTTAGGATTCCTAACTTAAATTTATTCCGACTTAAATTGATTTCATGTTCGAAATCCTAAGTCCGTCGGTTTCGGATTTGTCGGCTTCTAATTCGCGTCCTTTGGCTCCCGTGCAATAACTTGTGTAATTAAATTTCTTCCGACTTCACGGGTTCTTGGGATTAGAATTGTTTTCCTTCTTAAATTTAATTCCAATTATTTTGACTCAATTCATGGAATATCTCCGGGTTTCCTTTCCCTCTTTTATTCCATTTTGAATTTTGAATCTATCGGCGTTTCATTTCCGAGCAATAATTTATTGTGATAAATTATTTTCTTCTTCTCGGAGATATTTCGACATTGATAGGAATAAATTTTATTCCTTTGGACGTTGATAAAAATCTGGGGTATTACATTCTACCCCCCTTAAGAATCAACTTCGTCCTCGAAGTTGTGTTTGGGCTTTTCTCGCGCTAAGAGTTAGGGTCCTTTTGTTTATTTTATTATTTTGCGATATTGTGTTATTGAATTATTGTTCGATTGTTGATTGTTTGTTGTTTGATTATTGTTTGACTGAACCCAAAATTGAAATTTCCGAGTTGCCTACGTACCCTGTGAAGGGATCAAGCCATGACGTAGTTCAAAACAATTTGAATTTGTTTATTTGGGATACAAAAATATTCGGGGCGTTACATCCTCCCCCCCTTAAGATTACAGTTATGTCCCCATAACTGCCTACACATTATTCCCAAGAAGGTTCGAGTATCGTCGCCTTGCACAGGTAAGTCCGCTTTATTTACCATATTTAACGTCCCATGAGTCTCCCTTGGTTATCTGTGGCTAGTCAGGTCCAGCGACCAGATCCTCTCTCTTGGTTATACTCTTAATCTGGGTTCGACATTCTTTCATCCGATGTCCACGTCGACCACATCGGAAGCATGTGTCGGGTTGAGGGCATCCCCTCACTAGATGAGGTTGGTTACAGCTTGGGCATCGGGGCACGTAGCCTTTACGGGTGAAAATTCTCCTATTGTTGCCTTGGGCTGGTCCATTTGGGCCTTCGCGAAGGTTATTCCTACCAGAGTCATTATCGGCTCTGCGGTCCTTACCTCTCTTGCCTTGTCCCTGGGGAGCTTGGCTAGTCTCACCTATCGCCTTCCGCTTCAGTCTCTGAACTCGTGCAACCGCGTCCGCACGATCATAAACAGCTTTAGCCGGGTCCTCCTCGCCGGCGTAGTGTGGTGGGTGATATGAGTTCACCATAGCCAAATAGTTTATGCGGGCCTCGGGTGGAGGTACCGCAGCTGCTTGGCCCTGATTCAATTGCGCATTTCCTAGCACAATGAGAACCTCTTCTAAAGTGCGTATGCGAGCGTCCATGTTGGTTGGTATGGGGTTTGCTGGCTCCTCCTGCGCGTGTACCCCCTCATTGGGTATATGCATATCTAGTTGCCTAGGTGTTTTGTTGGTATTGGGCGTAATGGGTTGGGCGCGTGGTCTTCCTCTCGGTGCCATGCTGTTGCAAGGACAAGAGATTTTAGATTTTCTTGTTGAATTATTATATAATGCTTGTGAAGTGATTGACTAAATAAAGGATGGTATTAACATGTATCGACCCACTGGAACTTGTTAATAGAGGTTGTTTGAAGTTTAGTGTACTATTTGTTGTCGTTGGGGGTTGTTTACTACTCGTCGTTTTGTTTTTGTTCTCTTTTTTTTTTTTTTTGGGTTGGAGATGCCCTTGTTTGATGATTATCTCTATATAATATATATTTACATATTTATGTTACTTATTTATTAATACTTGTATTTTGTTTGGTTGGGCATCCATGAGATAATTAATTAGTGATATTTAAATGAAATGTAAGGAATAATCTAAATATATTTGTATAAAATAAATGCTTGTAAATTTATTACTCAAGAGAATTTTTTTTTTTTTTATTATTTTTGGTTACAAGTATTCGAAACATGAATGAAATGGTAGTGCTGATAATAGTTTGAAAAGGGAACATAGATAGTAGTGCATCAGTATGGGATGCATCAATCGGTCACTTAAGTTCTTAGGCATGGAGGCTACTTCCCCTCCTGGATTGGGTGCACTAACGTCTTGTATTGGTTCATCGGGTTGTCGTGGCTCTTCGTTGGTGTTGGGTGGGATAGGTGGATTGTTAGGTCTTCCTTTAGGTGCCATTTTCTGTTATTAAGCACGCGAAGATGAGTTTATAAGTGATCAAGATCTAGGACTAAGGCAAGGTTAGTCTCAAGTTAGCGCTTCTAAGTCAAGACTCAAGGTCAAGTCGAACACTAGAGTGAGAAGGTTATGTATCACATATGATTCACATAAGAGGTTAGTACAGATATTTATGTATGCATATGCATATGTAATCCCCCCAATAAAAATTTAATGCATGCATTTATTTATCCATGGGTTTTAAAAATAAATTTGTTCCATGGATATGTTTTAAAAGAATAAGGGTAAAAGATTTGGGCCACTATATTGGCCAAAAGAATAAATTATTTGGCTTTAGTAAAAACAAGGGTATTGGGCCAAAATAATTGGGCCAACATAGTAACTAAATATTGGGCTAAAGATTTGGGCTAGGAAAAATAAATTTTGGGCTCGAAAGGTTTGGGCTTAGAAAAAAAAAATTTGGGCTCAAAAAATGTTAGTTTTAAAATAATAATGGATTTTTAAACATAATACTAGTTTAAAATAATACTCGTAATAGTTTAAAAATAATAATACTAGTTTTAAAAATAGTCCGAGCTCTGATACCACTTTGTAACACCCCGGATTTGATAACCCAGGCCGGGGTGTCACCGCCACACCTCCCTAGCAAGACACGGATTCTCCGAGCTTGCTAAAGAGATGCAAGGCTATGGTTTTTCAGAATTTAAATCATTCAAACAGCCCATTGTAATATAATTTAAAAATAATAATATCAAAGTTGCAGCGGAGAATAATATTTAAATACATGTATTGCAGCGGAATTTAAATATAGGGCCGACATGGCCAAAACACGGGTTAAACAGGCCCGTTCATGCAAGTCGTAACTAAATGTAGGAATTTAAAATAGAGTTTTTCCCCAAATGTTCCCATGTATGCATATGATGATGCATAATCCTCATAATATGAAAGAAAAAGGGGAAAAATGGTTTGGGTCAGCAAACCGTGCTGAGTAAGTTAACACCTAGCATGATCTAGGGGTTTCAAAGCCTTTAATTAAATTTAATAAAAACATATGCATACGAGACATGATTTAAATTTTAATTCATCTACTAATAATAATTTAATTACATAATTTAAAAGACGAGGGGTTAACACACATTCATAATTTAGCACCCGTTCATAATTTAACACACATAATTTAAATAATTAAATTTTTCTCCTAAGCATGCATACAAAAATATTCCATTTACAAACTTTACCAGTTTAAAGGAAATAATACTTAAATTGTGTACTCGACATGCCTTTAATCCACAATAACCATTTAGTCATGATATGAAATTTAAAGACACAATTTAAATGCATAATTTAAAGACATGCATAAATAAATAAATACTTTAAAAATATTAATTCTTTTATTTCCCCGTTACGTAACCATTTCTCAATGTTTTGTATAGCCGGTGATCCGGCGGCCGCAGCCGTTTCGTAAGTATCTCGTATAGCCGGTGATCCGGCGGCCAGCAGCCGTTTCGTAAGTATCTCGTATAGCCGGTGATCCGGCGGCCAGCAGCCGTATCTGCCATACCCAGTAACACTCCGGAGCCTCGGGAAATCCATACGGACAAACCCGAGAGAGTAGGCAATGTATCTCCCGCCGATTGGCGTAATATCTCATCTAATTTCTCTCGTCCATTATAGGCCCGAAGAGAAAGGCTAGAGGGGCACCCTGCAGAGCACTCACCCTCCACCAAGTATCTCATGTATCGTTTAGATTTAACGTATCGGGGTTTTTCAAAAGTATAGATGTATCGTATTTCAAATCTTTGATCGTTCGTTTCGACATTTCAAAATCATTCGATTCAAAAGTATCTTGGCGTCACAGTTTGCGCCTTTTCAATTTAAAAATTCGATTTAAGTCCGAAAAATCTGAAACCTTCACAGTTTATGCAAAACACCCTAACGAACAACTTTCGTGTTTTAACTTTTTCGAAATAAGTTGAGGAAACATGTCAAAAATCGATTTTACTATGCAATCAGAAATCTGTCCGAACTCAGGTTTGACACAGTTCAAAATTTTGACTTTTTAACATATCAAATGGACTCCAAAAATTCTGAAATTTTATATGCACATACTAGACATGATTATCTACAACTTTTATTTAGATTGAAAAGCTCAAATCGGACTAGAAATTATAGAAATAAATTCACTAAGTTCGAACATGTTCATAGACAGATTTCAACACGTTTTGTCAGAACAGTTTATTTTCGATGCGATTTAAAATAGCAAACGTTAACGAAAATGTCTGAAATTTTTACACAACCTAGATTTATGTGTTAGGATTAAAAGTCTAGTTTTGAGTTTTTGGGTTTGAACTCTCGAAATAGGGGTTTTGGTCCAATTTCAAATCTGCCACCGTTTCACGTTCGACTCTCAAGGCAGGTTCTTTCTCGGCCGTTTTCAAATATCAAACCTCAATGAAAAATTATGAAAATTTTACACGAACTAGATCTATGTCTTAGGAGCATTTTTCATGTTTTAAGTTTTTCCGTTTGAGCAGTTTTAAGGGTTAGAAAAATTCACACAAAATCGTTGCGCCGAGGGTTTTTCGTGTTGACAGATTTTAGAGTTATTAAATCCATATGTTTGGTTGCATTTTAAGTCACCCAAAACCAAGTAAGTATTAACTTACAGTGGGGATGATATCTAGGATGTTTTGGATTGATCACGGCGCCCACGCTTGCTACGAATACGTCCCAATTACTCCGTCTCCTTTCCGTTGGCCCCGAAAAGAAATCGAACGTAAAAATCTAGAGTTAGATCGGATTTTTGGATTTGTAAACTTAAACGAAAACCTATGGACAACTTACCACAATCTGGAACACTAGAAATGTTGCTCTCCACGCCTTCTTCGTCGATTTTCGTCGCCGGAAAGTGATCGGAAAGTCGTCGGATCGGTTTTGGATGAACAAGGGAGAAGTTTTGAGAGTTTGGGAGGAATGGGGGCTGCCACTTCGAAATTTAGGGTTCATTGTGAGTGTCCAATCCCCTCAAACCCGTCCATATACTCCTTCCCTCGACCGGGATTGAGTTTCCAAAGTCGGGGGTCGAAAATAAGGTAAGAAATCGTCGAAATCCGCAATACGATCGCCTTCTGCTATTTGGCGCGCCTTTGGCACGGTTTTTAGGGAAAAACCGCCCGGCCACCGCGCCAGCCCCGGCTGGGCTGCGGTCCATGCCGGGCCGTGCATTCCGTCGGGCCTTTTCGCCTCTTTTTCGGACTTCTGTCCTCCTACGTTTTCGGGCTCGATTTTTTTTTCGGGTCGTTCTCGGGTTAGGATTCCTAACTTAAATTTATTCCGACTTAAATTGATTTCATGTTCGAAATCCTAAGTCCGTCGGTTTCGGATTTGTCGGCTTCTAATTCGCGTCCTTTGGCTCCCGTGCAATAACTTGTGTAATTAAATTTCTTCCGACTTCACGGGTTCTTGGGATTAGAATTGTTTTCCTTCTTAAATTTAATTCCAATTATTTTGACTCAATTCATGGAATATCTCCGGGTTTCCTTTCCCTCTTTTATTCCATTTTGAATTTTGAATCTATCGGCGTTTCATTTCCGAGCAATAATTTATTGTGATAAATTATTTTCTTCTTCTCGGAGATATTTCGACATTGATAGGAATAAATTTTATTCCTTTGGACGTTGATAAAAATCTGGGGTATTACACAGTTAATTTTACACTTCCATATATCCTTATGCATGCTATTATTATGTATTATTGTGGTCTGTAATATTTTGGGATCCTTCCCTTGGACAATAGAAGTCTAGATATCAAACAGATATTGCATATTAAATTTCCGATAAAAACTCCTTTGTAAAATCCGGATCTGAGTAAGGGATAAATTCATCAATTATGACTAATTCATATTCTATCAAGGGTTGATTTTGGGAAAATAGAAGCAGAGTCAGCGATTAGGTCTCATCTAGACTGAAAGGATCTGTGTTTTAACTGAGAGTCTAGTACCTGTTTAGGGAATGATTTTCAAATCCATTATTTTCCAAAATTGCTGTTTGTTGGGAATCTAAGATAAAACATTACACCGAGATGGGGTCCACTTGGACTCAAATACAGTGTAGTAAATAATCTTAGAGGAACATCATCCAGGCCTTGGTTATTCTCTAAGATAGGGTTGAGTTTTCTTTCAACTGCTATCCTCTTCTGCCAAAGCCTATTTTTGAGTCCTGAGTGAGTGCATCCGGAACGAACTACTTTACTAGTTCGTTTTATTAGTTTGTATCTCATAATCACCCGGAAGGAAGTGAACACTGCGAGTGGTTCACCAAAATCCGGGAATTCTTGATCCATACTTCATCATTCTGATGAGGAGCTATCTTTTACTACCAGGGTCAGACCTTCAAAACCTCCGAGTGATAGGTTTTAAGTGCTTTCTTTATCGCTTTCTTTTAAATGCTTTCATTAGAGGTCACTCGGTTGTATTGAGAGTCGCGTAACTGTTACTAGGATTGATAGTTAAGGGATAGTTCAGGGCTTAATTAGAATCTTTGGGTGTGACATGGGAGAATGATAGTAGTACTTGGCATGTCAATAAATGATTTGTCAGGCGTTGCTTATCCACCACGGATGAAGTAGCATACCCAGGCCAGGGCAGTTACAAATTTGTGGTATCTTAGAATTTGCGGTCTTAAGAACATGTAAATTCATACTGTAAGTACCTGTCTGTTAAAGGGAACACAGTATTGAGAGCATGAGAATTAGCTATCTGATAGAATTATCCCAAACCAAGATCTGTGTATAAAAATGGAAGTTTAAAACTGCTTTATCTAAATCTTGTCCAATTTTTATTCTTTTCTTCCTGTCCCTTCTGTCTACACTGTGATATAGCTTCATAGCTAGCATAGTGTAAATATTAACTGCTTTCATAGATAGTATTTATCGCATTCTTAGAGTAACTTTACCTGCTTTCTAGAATAAATTTATTTGCTTTGTAAAATAGATTTAAACGCTTTTATAGTTTAGTCTAAATTCATGCCAGTAGTTGTTAATCACTTTTCAAACCAATTGGAGTAATACGAATGGAAAATCTAGTAAAACGACGTGGGCCCTGCTTCTATCGCACATCCTCCAGTGAACGATCCGGTCTTACTATAAATTACTGCAATTTTTGACACCGTGCGCTTTCGGGCCACAGTTTCTTAACACGCGTAATAAAAACGTGACAACCTATAAATATATCCCTAATCCTAACTCCGCCTTCATAAAATGATTCTCATTAAATAAAATCAAGACCGGGGTTCTATTATTTCGAAAATACTCGTGTGGGAAATTGTCAAAAGTTTCAAGCATCGAGATATTCTTATTGAAACACGGGTATTTCTTATTGAAATTACAACTGAGTATGCTTAGGAACCTTTTGATTAATGGTTTAAATTGTTTTATGGTTTTAATGGTTAGAATGGTTTTGGTTGGAATTGTTTTGAACTGATTTATGGTTTTTAATGTTGTTTTGAACTGATTATGGTTGTTCTAGGGTTACGAATTGTTTCAGTGTTTATGTTTGAACTGTTTGAACTGATTATGGTTGTTTTAGGGTTATGAGTTGTTTAAGTGTTTTATGGTTGTTTTAGTTATTAATTGTTTTGTACTGATTATTGTTGTTTTAATGATTTGTTTTGAACTGATTATGGTTGTTTTTTAGTGCTATGAATTGTTTTTGTACTGATTATGGTTGTTTTAGTGATTGTTTTGAACTGATTATGGTTGTTTTTGTACTGATTATGGTTGTTTCAAAAAATTGTTTCAGTGCTATGAATTGCTTTGTACTGATTATGGCATCTTATATGTTAATAAGCTATTTTTCTTATATGTTGAAACACAGGAATTTCTGTTGAAAATTATAACTGAGTATCCTGATATTGAGGCTGCTGAAAGATCTTATAACATCATGTATCCCCACTTCGAAGCTCTGGATATTCATATTGGTGTCCTCCAAAATGAAGGCAGATCTAATGGTGTTGATGTGAACAGACGTTCATTTGATCCCACACAGCTGCGTGAAATGTCAAATCATTATCGCAGCGTCAAAGTCTCATTTGCAAATACTCCAGGGCAGTTGAGAGAACACAAAAAGGCTTTTACAAATATGTGGGAAGATCTAATTCATAGGCTTAGGGCGATGCATCAAGCCATCTCTGATCCTGCTAATATCCCTGCTGTTTAATATGTTTGGAATGTTTTTGAATGACTTTGAATGGTGGTGTTTTGGGAATGACTTGTTTTTGTGATGTTTTTGGGATGTTTTTATGACTTTTTTGAACGGTGGTGTTGAATGTTTTTATGACTTTTGTGATTGAATGAAATGTTGAATGTTGAATGTTTGATTTATAGTTTGATTTATGGTGTTGAATGTTTTATGACTTTGAATGGATTTAACTGATTTTAGTGTTATGAATTGTTTCAGTGATTATGGTTTTTATGATGTATCGCTGAAAAGTATATAGTGAACTCGCTTAAAAGAATAGTTGTTCATCGCTGAAAAGTTATAACATCTCTGCATAGCGTATTAGTATCTCGCTTAAAGGAATTTCAAGTCATCGCTGAAAATAATAATACAATCTCGATGAAATGAAGCACATACCATCGCTGAAAAGTATAATGTTCTATCGCTGAAAATAATGATACAAATTAATATGTTTTAATTAGGAATTAATAATTTCGTTAAAAATAATATCTTAAAGAAAACAGTTGCACTTCATCGAGAGTGTACCATTATTTTCAAGTCATCGCTGAAAATAATGGTACACTCTCGCTGAAATGAACTACATTCCATCGCTGAAAAGAATAACTCTGTATCGCTGAAAATAATGATACAAATTAATATAATTTGTGTCAGTAATATGTTGTAATTAGGAATTAATAATTTCGTTAAAAATAAAAACATATGATGTATCGCTGAAAAGTACATAGTGAAATCGCTTAAAGAGTATATCATTCAGCGCTGAAAAGAGTACGTATACATCGCTGAAAAGATATAATATCTCTGCAAAGTGTATTAGTATCTCGACGAAAACAATTGCACTTCATCGAGAGCGTACCATTATTTTTCAAAAGTCATCGCTGAAAATAATGTTACACTCTCGCTGAAATGAACCACATTCCATCGCTGAAAAGAATTACACTGTATCGCTGAAAATAATGATACAAATTAATATAATTTGTGTCAGTAATATGTTGTAATTAGGAATTAATAATTTCGTTAAAAATAAAAATATATGATGCATCCTGCATTCTGCATCGCTGAAAAGATATAACATCTCTGCAAAGTGTATTAGTTGCACATCTCGGGGAAAGGAATTTGAAGTCATCGCTGAAAATAATGAGACATTCTCGCTGAAATGAAGGGCATTCAATCGTTGAAAAGAATAATGTTGTATCGCTGAAAATAATGATACAAATTAATATAATTTTTGTCAGTAATATGTTGTAATTAGGAATTAATAATTTCGTTAAAAATAAAAACATATGATGCATCCTGCATTCTGCATCGCTGAAAAGATATAATATCTCTGCAAAGTGTATTAGTTGCACATCTCGGGGAAAGGAATTTGAAGTCATCGCTGAAAATAATGAGGCATTCTCGCTGAAATGAAGGGCATTACATCGCTGAAAAGAATAATGTTGTATCGCTGAAAATAATGGTACACTCTCGATGAAATGAAGCATAGTGATGTATCGCTGAAAAGAATAATGTTTTAATTAGGAATTAATAATTTCGTTAAAAATAAAAACATATGATGTATCGCTGAAAAGAAAATAATTTGTGTAACATGTTTTAGTGAATTTTAGTAATTTTTTCTATTGTAAGATATTTTAGGATACAAATCCGTTTAAGATATGCAGTAAATCCGTTAAAGATACGTACTAATCCGTTAATTTCGTAATTAATAAAACCGTTCCATATTTTAATTGGACAACTTTACCCTTTTGCATTTACAACCTTTGGATTTTAATTGGACGATCAAGATTTTCGCCTTGATGTGCTGCGATTTGATGCAATCGCACCTTAATCGGACCCCATCTAACAAACTATTTCAAAATATCAAATTTTTATAATTTTCATTTCATATATCATTTAAATTATTAAAGATTAAAAATGCCTCTTGAATTTTGCATAAAATGATGGAACGTAATATTTATTTAATACTTAACGGATAATAATATCAATGACGAGGATTGACATATCAATGGAGATCTAAAAACTCAAGACCTAAGCATCATTTTTTTTTGCAAGACCTAAGCTTCATTTGAGCCTTACAGTCTTACTATTTAACAAATTGATATCAATGGAGGCTCATACACAAACCCTCGAGCAGCTTTAATTTAAGGGTCATGTGTGAGGAGAAGCTACCCGGAGACAAGAAACTACTATCCTTTTTGACAATGCTCTTACATCTTTTCTTTAATCTAAAATGGTAGCAGCACCTTCAATCAGAAAGCCTGTGTTAAGAGTTTTAGACATACACAATCAGGATCCACCCCCCACCCCTCATCCCTGCCACACACACAATCATCAATTCCCCATCTGATTAAGCATTATTGCCCATCACATCACATGGTATGTTAATTATTCATAGGCCCCTTCTTCTCTTGGCAGTAAAGTTCTCTGTAGAAATTTCAATAAGAATAGAAGAAGCATCCCAAATTCCCAATACAATTCTCCCTCTTTGTGATGCTCTTTGTCATTGGCAATGGCATTACATTCATTACAATACCTTTCTGTGTCTTTTTTTGTTTTTTTATTTTTTTCCCATTTCTTTTGCAGTCTTAAAGTGCACCCTAAATAGACCCTCTATGTCTTCTGCTACCTCTGCAACTAGCTTCTGCTGCTGCTATCCTGCTGCAGTTATACTACTGCCTGCAAATCTCCATTATTTCATTTGCAGCCTTTTCTAGTAGTACAACAAATGAAAATTGCAATTCTCTTCCACAATTTACCAATCCTCATTTCTGCCTCTTGGATAATTTCCCAGCATTCATTGATTTCTTAACTTTATGACTGGATAGGAGAAGTTTCAAATTAGGGCTTCTTTTTACATAATGGTAAAATGGCTCCAGGACTGCATCTGGCCATGGAATGGCTCAAAATTTTGAAATTCTCCATTATTTTTGCTTGCCTGCTAAGCCTGATCTTAATCTCCAATGGAGTAGAACTAGATGAAGGAGTGGTGGATTTCTCATCAACTCCAATGAAAAGAGATGAAAAAGAAGCCCTGTATTCTGCAATTCAAGGCTTTGTGGGCAAATGGTGGAATGGCTCTGATCTCTATCCTGACCCCTGTGGTTGGACACCAATCCAGGTTAATCCATTAAAGACAGAAAAAATCCTGTCTTTATGCTTTTGTTCATTGTTGAATTCTGTGTGTTCCTGTGCAGTTATAATTTTGCTTTTTGATTCACTGGAAGTAGTCTGGAACCCATATTTCGTAACTTATCAAAAACCATATTTTTCGTACGTGATTATTTTTCTAGGGATTAATTAATACTATTACCTTTAATCGATCAAGAATGCTGGTAATTGGTACACAGGGTGTGTCCTGTGATCTATTTGACGGATTTTGGTACGTGACTGAATTAGCAATCGGTCCTGTTCACGACAACTCTCTCAGCTGCAACGAAAGCGTCGAATTCGCTCATCAGATGTTCGACTTAATGCACCTGAGGACCCTTTCCTTCTTCAGCTGCCTCCTTTCGATTTCCGTGTCGATTCCAGCGCAAAATTGGGAAGCTCTTGCCGGGAGTTTACAGTCCTTGGAGTTCAGATCGAATCCGGGCCTGATGGGGCGGGTTCCGGAAGCTTTCGGGCAGCTGAAAAATCTCCAATCCCTGGTCCTGGTGGAGAATTCCCTGACAGGCGAATTGCCCAGCAGCATTGGCAATTTGACAAACTTAAGGCGTTTGAATCTCGCCGGGAATTCGTTCACGGGGCGAATTCCGGATACTTTGAGGGGCCTGAATCATCTCCTGATTCTTGATGTCAGTAGAAATAAGCTGACAGGTATCCTGCCCGATTCCATCGGGGCATTGGATTCCCTCCTGAAGCTGGATTTAAGCAACAATCAGCTGGAAGGGAAAATAATCCCCGACGGGTTTGGGAAATTGAAGAACTTGATAATCCTGGATCTGAGAAACAATAGATTATCAGGGAAACTGACCAAATCCCTTACAGAACTGAGTTCACTTCAGGAATTGGCCCTGTCCGGGAACCCTTCAGGGGGAGATGTCATGAGCTTGGACTGGAAAGCCCTGACGGGGCTCACGACCCTGGACCTGGCCAATATGAGCCTGACGGGTGGCATTCCCGATTCCATATCAGAGTTGAGGGGTTTAAGATTTCTTGGCCTGAATGACAACAAGCTCACAGGGGAAATCCCAACAACATTGGGGGGTGAGGTTAGTGCAATTTACATCCATGGTAATAACCTGACGGGGCAGCTTAAATTCTCGGAAGCGTTTTACAGAAGAATGGGGAGGCGTTTTGGGGCTTGGGATAATCCAAATCTGTGCTGTCCCATGGGATCATCGGTGTATGCGCCATTTGGGGTAAAGGTTTGCCAGAAACAAAGGATGGGGATGAAGGATGAGGCTTGGTCGGAATCAACGGTGGGGATTCAGAGTTGGGATCGAGAATATTCTGAATCTGGTTCAGCTGGAGTTGGTGGTGGTGGTAATGGATTTCTTTTCTGGGTTGGGATTTTGACTGTTTTCTTAATTACTATCAACTAATGTCCCAATTTGCACATTCAGCTGGTTTTTCATGTAATGCTAATAATGGAATCTACTACAATTTCATTATTTTTAGTGGATATATATACTAGTCCCCAAAGTTACTTTATTTTACTAATATTTATGGATTTATGGTTAGTATATAGACGCACCAACCTTAAGGAGGTTCCGTAGTAGTATAAAATATAGAGTACTATGTGCAAACCTTATTGAAGTAGCTTAATTATAGAGCTAATAGTATGCTACTATGCAATAAAGGGTACCGTACCATGGCATGAATGATAGAAGTAGTAATAATATAACTGCAAAAGAAGGTTGTCTGTTTCCACTGCAATGCACAGCCAAAAATGACTCGAATTCATTCGGTACTCTACTCATCAGTAGCTAGCTCGCACCTGTACTGCTTTGTCTTCACCCACCCAATCTAATAAGTATACTCATATTTCTTCTGTCTTTGGGATTTTTCTGTTCTGATCGATCTCCATTCCTTGGATTTTTTTCTTTTAATTTCATCATCAACCATTGTAATGCTGTTTCAAAAGGGGCTTAATTATTAAAATAATGTAGATAAATTCGATCATTTCTAAAATAGTAGTCAATTGCCTGTTGAACAGCCGAGTAGAAAAAATTAATTTTTTATTGAAAGAACAGGCGATCAGTGCAAAAAAGTAAAAAAAAAAAATTGAAAAACAATACTCGCTTGTTCAACAGGGGAGTAGAGATAGAAATTTAAAAAAAAAAATAAAAAATTCTAATCGCCACTCTAACAGGCGATTAGAATGGAATCCATTATTTATTTATTTATTTTTTTATTTTAGTTTATTTGGGATGGAAAGTTACCCTAGTGGTCAAGTCCAAGGTTGGGGTTCGATTCCCCACCCGGCCCCTATCCCTCCCTTTTATTCTTTTGTAATTTGTGTGGCATAAACTCTCACCACCTTTTCTAAAAAATTAGGAATATAATATGCTTCCACATGCATGATAAAAAAAATTCCAATATTTTTTTTGCTCAACAACCTATACAAGGCGGCATGGGCTCCCCCAATCTAAAATAATTTTTATTATATTTTAGTTTACTTGGAATGGAAACATACCTAGTGGTCAAGTCAAAGGTTGAGAGTTCGATTCCCCGGCCCCTATCACTCACTTTTATTCATTTATAATTTTTGTGGTATGAGCTCCCACCAATTTTTCTAAAAAATTAGGAATATAATATACTTCCACATGCATGATAATTTTTTTTTTCCAATATTTAGGTTGGGGGAATCCATGCCACCTTGTATAGGTTGTTGAGCAAAAAAATATTGAAATTTTTTTTTTTTATCATGCATGTGGAAGCATATTATATTCCAATTTTTTTAGAAAATATGGTGGGAGCCCATGACACACAAATCACAAAAGAATAAAAGGTAGGGATAGGGGCCGGGTGGGGAATCGAACCCCAACCTTGGACTTGACCACTAGGGTACTTTCCATCCCAAATAAACTAAATAAAAAAATAAAAATAAAAATTAGATTCCATTCTAATCACCTATTAGAGTGGCGATTAGAATTTTTTATTTTTTTTTAAATTTCTATCTCTACTCGCCTTGTTGAACAGGTGAGTAGTGTTTTTCCATTTTTTTTTTTTTTACTTTTTGCACTGATCGCCTGTTGAACAGGCGATCTTTCAATAAAAAATAATTTTTTTTACTCGCCTGTTGAACAGGCGATTGCCTACTATTTTAGAAAGGTCGAATTTATCTACATTATTTTAATAATTAAGCCTTCAAAAGGGCGGGGAGAAGAATATCGATCGGGTCCATACTCGATCCATCCATCGGAATTGGTGCATGTTTCACTGAGAATAAAGCAACACGCTGATCATATTTCTCTCAGTATGAGTAAATGATTATAAAGTAAAATTGGAGTCTTACTATTTAGGTATGGAATGAAATAGCCTTTTTTTTATTTTTGCATTTTGTTATAAGGTAGCTAGTGAGCAAAGTAAAATTATTTTGCAGGTAACAAAACGGTGGGGATAGGGAGTCGGGTGGGGAATCGATTCTCTAATCTTTAAGTTGGAAGTCCCATAACTTTCAACTTTCAGGTTAGGGGTTAAAAATAATTTTAAAAATAAGGGATGAGGACTTGGTCCACTCCCCCTGACTTTCAACCTTCTGGTTGGGGCTGCGGGAGGTTTCGACTCCCCAGCCTTCTATCCCTCTCATTTGTTCTTTATAATTTGGATCGCATGAACTCCCAATTGTTAGGAAAAATTTTAAATAATTCTGGAAGGATATGTGGATACACCCCACTAATCTTAAAGAGACGAAGTCAACTAAGACAAACCAAGATTATGTAATAAAAAGTACTCCGTCTGTCCCGCGAAAGTTGACGCGTATTCCTTTTTGAGCTGTCCCACGAAATTTGACACGTTTCCTTTTTTAGATAAATTAAATTAATATACATATAATTAGAATCTTAATGGTTTCTAAAAACCCATTAAAAGTAATTATTTTAACTACTCTGCACAACTAGGGCTGGGAAAAATACCGAATATACCGCATACCGCACATACCGTACCGGAAAAATACCGAGAATACCGAAATTTTCGGTATACCGTAATTTTCGGTACGGTATCATACCGTACCGTAAGATTTCGGTACGGTAACGGTATAAATTTTTTGATACCGCGGTATACCGTTACCGTACCGAACTTCGGTATATACCGCGGTATCGGTATATTGGTATATACCGATTGTTCGGTATGTCGGTATATACCGCCATACCGTTATATACCGTAATACCGGTATGCTGGTATGTAGCAAAAGTTCGGTATGTCGGTATATACCGCGATACCGGTATGTCGGTATGTACCGAATGTTCGGTATGGCGGTATATACCGAACTTACCGGAATTTCGGTATGGCAACGGTATGAAAATATTTCATACCGAAACTTTCGGTATACCGAAAATCGGTATACCGAAAGGTTCGGTATGGCAACGGTACGAAATTTTTCATACCGTAAAATTCGGTACGGTATACGGTACGGCGAAATTTGTACGGTATACCGTACCGACCCACCCCTATGCACAACTCCCAATACACTTTTATTTTTCTATACAAATCCCTTACATTTCTTTAATGGAAAAAAGGCCAAATATATCCATTTTGTTTCAAAAAAAGCCAAATCAATCCTTTTTTTATTTTATTACCGATTTTATCCTCTACATATGCTAATTATATCCGGAAATATCCTAAATTCACTAATCGTGGAATGGCTGCTGACGTGGCAATAAATTAACTTAAACTCTACACGCTGGATGAGATTTGAAGTGTCTCTCAATTAGGGCTGGGGAAAAATACCGAGTATACCTGATACCGCACATACCGTATCGAAAAAAGAAATATCGAAATTTTCGGTATACCGTAATTTTCGGTATGGTATCATACCGAAAAAAATTCTCCGTACCGTATATCTTACCGAACTTTACGGTATGAAAAATTTCATATCGTTGCCGTACCGAACATTTCGGTATACCGATCTTCGGTATACCGAAAGTTTCGGTATGAAATATTTTCATACCGTTTCCATACCGAGATACCGGTAAGTTCGGTATATACCGCTATACCAAACATTCAGTACATACGACATACCGTATCGCGGTATATACCGACATACCGAACATTCACTACATACCGACATACTGGTATTGCGGTATATACCGGCATACCGAACTTTCGCTATATACCAACATACCAATATTACGGTATATAACGGTATCGCGGTATATACCGATACCGTGGTATATACCAAAGTTCGGTACGGTAGCGATATACCGCGGTATCAAAAAAATTTATACCGTTACCGTACCGAAATCTTACGGTACAGTATGATACCATACCGAAAATTACGGTATACCGAAAATTTCGATATTTTCGGTATTTTTTCGATACAATGTGCGGTATGCAGTATATTCGGTATTTTTCCCCAGCCCTAATTGAGATACACTTCAAATTCGATCCAGCGTGTAGGGTTTAAGTTAATTTATTGCCACGTCAGCAGGCATTCCACGATTAGTGAATTTAGGATATTTTCGGATATAATTAGCATATGTAGAGGATAAATTCGGTAATAAAATAGAAAAAGGATAGATTTGGCTTTTTTTGAAACAAAAAGGATATATTTGGCCTTTTTTCCTTTCTTTAATTCTCCATATCTCAAAATATGTACAAATAAAAATTATATAAAATACATATTCTAAAACTAGACACCTAGACGATTCTAACAAGACCACACTTGAATTTTTTTTTAAAAATTAAATCATTACCATAATATTAAGTCAAAGTTAAACAATAAGTAAAGTGGAAATTCATTAATATTTTAAACACAAATACCCACAACACTTTAACCATTAAATCCCACTACATAAATTACCGTGCCCAAAAAAAACGCGTCAACTTTCGCGGGATGGAGGGAGTGGGATGGAGGGAGTATAATTTAAAAGGACACAGAAAATCCACACCCCAAAAAAAAAGGTACTACAAAGAAAATCCAACTACTAACCAAGACAATAATGTAACCCATATTTTATTAAAAGCCTACAATGTACTGTAATTCTAAAGTACCAAGAAAAATCAACAACGTACTAACCAAGTTTATGTAACCAATATTTTACTATTAAAAAACCTAAAATCTAATTTAAAATTAAAGTATAATGAAACGTCAATGGAGTCTGAAAAGGAAGGACATCGACTGTCCGTGAATGAATCGCCACAATGGGATGTTTGGAATCCGAAAATCGGCTTACTCCCAAACAACCACAATATATAGTACTTGCGGTTGACAATGTTTCTTTTCGACCGCTTTCAATTGCTAATAAAGTTTTTTAAAAAGTACTTCCTCCGTTCCTTTTTAATTGTCTCGGGCACATATTTCACGCAATCCAATACACATTTTTTATCCTTAATAACTCAATTTGCAAACGAGGAAAAATTATAAAAATTTGATATTCTAAATCTATGCGATTAGACGAATCCAACAAGATCTCAATTGACTATATTTTATCTTATATAATTGTATAAAAAAGTCAAATCAAAGTTACTCAATGAACAGTGACAAAACACCATCCGTGTCAATTAATTAGGAACGGAGGAAGTACTACTTATTGTTTTATATTTAGTTATAACATTGAAGCTATAAAGTATAAACTATATTTAAAATATATATTAATATTATTTTTGGTACTAAAACTGTATATATACACTAAATTTAAGGCATATAAATATATAATCAAGCATGAATAATTAGGGACCAGAGCTCACCCTGATTTAAATTTTTCAGTATGTCAGCTCAAGTTTTGTAGCTTATTCATTTTATTTTTGAAGTTCCCTTATAACCAAGATTCAGTTGTGGTCGTTATTAATGTGTTGTAATTTTTTGTGTATGGAAAGCAATAAGAACACCAAGAATTTGTTAACCCTGTTCGGTTTTGCAACCTACATCTTGGGATACCAATCCAGGCTATATAGACTAAGAAGAACCAAAAATTCTACAGACTTCAACTTAGATTCAAACTAGAAACGGACTCAACCCTAGACGAACTATCTAGATGAACTCCATTGTTAGGACTCCCCCTCAACAATGGCCTGCAAGAATACCTCCTGATCCGAATCTCCAGAATCTCCTTGAATCCGATCTCCTTCGTTCTTCTTCTTTGATGAACCTGAATCTTCAACTCCAGACTTTTACAATAAGCACATATCAATTACAACTCAAGTTCTTCAATGCATAATCATCTTGAAAATCTAACTAACTCTCTTGAAGACTCAAGAACAGTGAAAAACTCTCAAGACTTATACAGTAAAGATCTAAACAATGAATACTCAATCTTATCTAAAATTACAGACTCAATACAAATATATAGTCGAATCATTAAACCAAGTCGAGTCTGATAACTGTCGTCGTCAAAGCAATGTTCTAACACCTGTATCAAAAGTACATATAAAGTTCAAATAACATATTAACAATTTTATTTGTTTATTATAACACAATTTTAAAAGGGGTTCATGAGATTGTGCTTTATTAGGTTTGAACTTTCCATAAAACAGAATTCGTAAAATTATAGACCCAGTTGGCAGGACAATTAGACGACAAATGGCACAATTACACAAATACAAAATGGTTGACCCATTATTTTGGTCAACGATTTTGTATTAAATACTCATTATTTTGGCCACGCTAAATCAATTAAATATGGGGACTTGGGGTGCAATATGGGTAGATTAATTTGCGAATATGTAGAACTAGTGTGCCAAATGTCAATTACATCTTAAATTCTAGGACTATGTAGTGAGTCGCTCCCCCATTCTTATGTATCCCCTTCCAAAGAAATTAAAGGTGGTTACTGTTATTCTCAATGATATTATCTATCACGGAATCAAATCATATGATACCATATTGTATCATGGATGTGAGTCTCTAACCCAAAATCAATTGATAATAGATGGAGTTATTCTCAACCATATAAACCCATGCGAGGGTTGTTAGGTCCGAGTAGTAAGATTTGCTCCGTTTTATGCATTTGTTCAATCTAAGTGTTCCAGCATAAACCTTGAACTCCATTAATCAATAACATATTATATCATGCACAAGTGAAATTAAAGCAGAAACAATAAAATGAACAAACACAAAACAACGGAAATTAAAGCAGAAATAATAAAATGAACAAACACATAAATTGTTACACAGTTCGGCCACAATCTACTTCTGGAGATATCAATTTAGGAGAATTCCACTAGATCTGCATATTCAAATAAGAAGACTAGTGAATATAAATCACCAATCACTCCAATTCCCGAGCAAAGGTTGTTTTGACAATGATGATCAATCCCTCTGAGACTCTTCTTCAACTCCTTGAAACTTCACACTTCAAGTTTCTCCCCACCAATTCCTGTGATGCAATCCTCCTTCAAGTCTTCAAATATGCGTAGATATCTTTCGATGAATGCATTGAATGGTCCCCGTGTTTGTTTTCATCAATTCCAAAAAAAAAAGGGGCATGTGAACTTATTCTTCTTTCTAGTTCTATGCACCAAAGGCTCAACAACATAAGGATGAGCAAGCCATGAAGATATTGTTGCACAATTGGAATATCCACCAAAACGAAATCCTTTTAATTTTTGTATGGAATATTTCGTGATGCACCTTTTCCACTCAAGAATAATATCGAATAGTTTTCTTAAGAATAATGTTTGAATTCCCTTCATTCAATCCATGTCAAATTCAACTAAAGGTGCATTTTTTTAGTTGATTAAGGAAGGTGAATATTGCCATTAACATAGATCTTCCTTAGGCAAAACCTTATAGGGATAGAATTGATCTTGTAACCAAAAATAAGTCCGTAAATCCCAGAAAATGCATTTGAAGCTGTTTGGAAGAATCTTCAGACATCATCAATAGCCATCCTTTCAAAAATACCTTGCTTTGGATACTTTGTCGCGGAGTTCATTCTGAACTTCAAATATCAGTTTGGAACACGTCCAATGAAATCTGGTTTTATCAAGGACTCTATTCGATGTGGGATCTCAACAATAGCATACCTAACACCCAAATTAATTTAATTAATCACAATAATTACTATGTCTTCCATAGGATTAGACGACGACAGAGTCCCTGTACAACTTTACGTATTAAACTGAGTAATGAAGAAAAATAAAAAATTCAAAAAGTATCAATCAATTAATGAAACAATCTCACTTGCTTAATTAAACTACTCATTAATTTCCTTCTTACGTATCAAAAAGTAATTAAAAATTACTCCGAACTTGTTATTTTACACTCAACGCGGAAGAAAACGACGCAAAAAATTATAGTAATTCATAGATTTCCCACATTATTTCCGTTTCCCAAACTCCAAAAATTGCAGATTAACTGCAGAACCAGAAACATTCAAAATCTTTGATTTCTTGAAACAATCAATTCAAAACCTAACTTCCCCACAATTGATCTAAGCTAGTAGGGTTGCCTCCTATAAATAGTCCTTCAAGATTTGCCCAATTCATCAAATTGTAGCCATTCAAGTTCTTCTCAGCTTCATTTCAGATTTCTTTCTCAATTCTGAACATTTTTTTTTATTTATTCATTTATTACAGAAAACAAATAATAACAAATTAAAGTTATCAATGGCAAGGCTAAGTAGCTCTTTGCTCCTCTTTTCCGTCCTCATCATATCTTCCATTTTTGCCGTTTCCACAGCGCAATCCGGCAGTCCATGTGGCAAGGAGAAATCGGTGGTCATCCGTGTATACGTGCAGGATGCTCTTGGTGGGCCCAACGCCACCGTATGGGAGGTGGCACGTGCGGAAATCACGGAAAATTCCCGGACACAATTCGGACAAGTTAGGGTTTTGGATGACAAGCTTACGGTGAACCCTGACCGGAACTCGGCTGACTTGGGGCGGCTCCAAGGTACGATTACGTCGGCAGGGCTGAGCGAGTCGGCGCTGGCGATGAACTTGAACTTTGTGTTTACGGCGGGGCAGCACAATGGGAGCACACTATGCATTGTGGGGAGGAACCCTATTGACCGAAAGGACCGGGAGCTTCCCATTGTTGGAGGGACGGGAACCTTCCGGATGGCCCGAGGATACTCGATCTCGAATACGTATTCGTATGATCCTGTTGAGAATTATGGAGTTTTGGAGTATACGTTGTATGTGTTCTATAATTGAAACTTTGGGTAGGAAAAAAGTTCATCATATTTTATGTCTGTTGGATTGTACGTGATTGAAGGGTTTAATTGGTTTCTTCTTGGTTAATGTTGTTTCTAGAGGTCTTTTGATCTTTAGGATTTACGATTGATTTTTTTTTGTATGAAGAATAATGAATAGTACGTTTCGTGTAGTGAAGGAATATTGTTGTTGATCAATCTTAATGCATGCATGTTGAAAACCCTAATTAACCCAGCCGCACAGTCCTTTCTAACCATTTCTTATTGCTAAGTAATTTAGGGTTTTCTAAAATAACGTTAATAATGATATTTTATAGAGGTTATATATCTTGTGACATTATGTGAGGCGTCGTTGTAAAAAGATATATTCACGAACGAAAATAGTAATAATTAAAACAAACAAACTAGCTAGCTGCTTGATTACCCTTGTTATAAATTCAAGAAACCAAAAGAAAACCCAAAGCAGTAGGGAATTGAAAAAGAAACAGAGGAAGTTCAGCAAGAAATTAAAATAGAAGAAAATACAATACAAAATCAATGATGATTAGGGCTTTGGACCAATCCCCATTTTGC
Source organism: Hygrophila difformis (assembly GCA_030278955.1). NCBI lineage: Eukaryota > Viridiplantae > Streptophyta > Magnoliopsida > Lamiales > Acanthaceae > Hygrophila > Hygrophila difformis. The sequence continues at coordinate 10,814,472 of JAOANR010000003.1, forward strand.
ACCAAGCATTAAACACTTGAAACACCAAGTTTCACCGATCACAAAGAGAGCCACAATCTCAAGGGTTCTACAGAAGTCTGTTCACAGAGGAGGAGATGAGATTTCTGGTATTTTTAGGTTGGCCAAGATGGATGGTATTTATAGGGAGATTCACACTGATAATGCTGGAAAGGATGAGCAATTGTAGGGATTTGATTATGGGAATCAAAGGGTGGAAGGGATGATTTGATTGCACAACCATGAATTGGGGAAGAGATGAATCTGCAATAATCGAAGATGATGCGTAATAAAGGGTTACCATACCAGGATAAAAAAGGAGCAGGCCAAATGGTTTTGAGATTGTGGCTGCCCAAGGTGAATGGATCACAAGGGCCATATATGCTTGGGCATTGCCAAAGTGGTATGGGCCACATAATGTCCACATACTCCACCTTGGCACATACCGTCACTTATTTAAATGGGGGGTCAAAAATGGTTCATCATCGCCCTTTCGCTTCCTCCCTGCACAAAGCCAAAGAAAACACCAAGTTAGTCATAGAGGAAAAATAAATCACATAGAACTAGATCACTAAGATCACACAAGGAGATAAGCACATAGCTAGTAGCACACAGTATCACATAGAAAAGTTCAACATCTTCAAACAGTTTAAATGTTTTTCAGATGATAAAGATTTTGTTCCCATGTCAGCAGGATTCATAGAAGTATGAATTTTTTCAAGTTTTATTTCTCCAGATTCAACATCATTTCTTATGAAATGATATTTAACATCTATATGCTTAGATCTATCATGGTAAACAGGATGCTTGCATAATTGTATAGCAGACTGACTATCAGAATATACACAAATATTATCTTGAAAACCAATTTCAGACATTAATCCTTTTAGCCATCTAGCTTCTTTAAAAGCTTCAGTCATTGCAACATATTCAGATTCAGTAGTAGATAATGCAACAATAGATTGTAATTGCGATTTCCAACTTATGCAAGAGCCACACAAAGTAAACACATATGAAGTAGTGGATTTCCTATTATCCCTATCATTGGCATAGTTTGCATCAACATAACCTTTTAAGCATACAGAATCAGAAATTTTTGCAAACTTTAAACCATAATTAGCAGTACGAACAAGGTATCTCATCAACCATTTTACCGCTTCCCAATGGGGTAATCCTGGATTACTCATATACCTGCTAAGGCAACTGACAGCATAGGCAATGTCAGGCCTAGTACTTACCATGAGATACATCACTGAACCAATTGCATGGGCATATGGAACCTTTTCCATTTGCTTGATTTCAAAATCAGATGAAGGACACATATCCTTACTAAGCACAAAGTGAGATGCAAGTGGAACAGAGACAGGTTTAGCATTAGACATACAAAATCTTTTCAAGATCTTTTTCACATAAAAGGATTGATTTAACACAAGAGTACACTTGGATCTATCCCTAAAAATATTCATGCCAAGAATACATTGAGCATCACCAAGATTTTTCATGTCAAAATTTTCGCTCAAACATGCTTGAATTTCAGATATGACAGACATGGAAGGTGAAATCAAGAGCATATCATCCACGTAGACAAGTAGAAAGAAAGGCACAGTGTTTGTATTCTTAAAATACAAGCAGTGATCATGTTCACTTCTATTAAAGCCTAAGTCTTTCATGCATTTATCAAATTTCAAATTCCATTGTCTAGGAGCCTGTTTTAAACCATAAAGAGCCTTTTTCAATAAACAAACATGATTTTGTTTACTTTTGTCCACAAAGCCAGGGGGTTGATTCATGTAAATGGTATGATCAATATCACCATGCAAAAAAGCAGTTTTAACATCCATTTGAATCATTTCCCAATTAAAATGAGTAACTAAGGCAAGCATTACACGTATAGTTGTAAAATTTGCAACAGGAGCAAAAATCTCAGAATAATCAATTCCTTCTTTTTGAGTAAAGCCTTTAGCAACTAACCTAGCCTTAAATCTTTCTCCTTTTAGTTCCTTTTTAACCTTATAAATCCATTTACAATCAATCACAGAGCAATGATCAGGTTTAAGAACTAATATCCAGGTTTTGTTATCATGCAAAGACTTTAATTCTTCATTCATAGCACTTAGCCATTTATCAGCTTCCTTAGATCTCATAGCATCAGAATAACATTTAGGCTCATGATATTCAATTGATTCATGCACAAAACAAGCATATGCAAACAAAGCAGAATCTTCATATCTTATAGGTGGTTTGGTAGTCCTCCTAGCCCTATCCCTAGCAAGCACATAGTTTCTCAAATCTTCTTCCTCATTTTGTTGTTCATTAACATTATCATCAATTTCAGATTGATTATCATTTTCAATTCCATGCGCATGAACAAGATCATTTTGAGGAATAATAACATGCTCATCAATAGACACATTAGTATCAATAGGCACATTAGTAGAAGTATGAGCAGGCACAACAGGAGAAGAATCATATTCAGGCACATAGTCAGATTTCTCCACCTCAAATTCAGAATTATCAGTTCTAGACAATTTGCAAGGAAACTCCACCTCATTGAATATCACATCTCTGCTAATGATAGTTTTAAAACCAGGCACAGATTTATCCCAAAGTCTATAGCCTTTTGTTCCCTGAGGATAACCAAGAAAAACACATTTTTTGGATCTAGGTTCCAACTTATCATTAGACTGATGAACATATACACCACAGCCAAAAGTTCTAAGATATGAATAATCAATCATCTTATTATAGAACACAGCATCTGGACACTTACCACCTAAAGGTATACTAGGTGATTTATTCACTAAGTGAGCAACAGTCATTAACGCTTCACCCCAAAAATTTTTAGAAAGTCCAGTAGGTGACATTATACTTCTAACCTTTTCAAGAAGTGTTCTATTCATTCTTTCAGCTATACCATTTTGTTGAGGTGTATAAGGCACTGTCCTATGTCTTTTTATACCAAATTCATCACAAAGAGAATCCATTTGATTATTGCAAAACTCAAGACCATTGTCAGTTCTAAGTGTGCCAATTCTTTTTCCAGTTTGGTTTTAAATAAGAGTTTTCCAAATTTAAAGTTATCAAAAACTTCAGATTTTTGTTTCATAAAAAAACCCACACTTTACGAGAGAAATCATCAATCACAGATAGAAAATAACGATTCCCACCTTGAGTTGGAGTACTAGCAGGGCCCCAAACATCAACATACAAATATTCAAGGATTCTAGTGGATTTAACATGAGATGAACAACTAGGAAAACTTACATGATGTTGCTTACTAGCAAGACATGCATCACAAAAGGATAATTCAGATATTTCATCAGAACCAAACACATTATTCTTTTTAAGAATTTCTAAACCTCTTTTACTCATGTGGCCTAATCTAGCATGCCATAACATTGTTTTATCACAGAAGCAAATATAGACACATCATCATTAGACACCACATTGTTCACGTAGGTAGAACAAATATACAATTTTTTTCTTCTTATGGCTTTGAACACAGTCATTGATCCTTTAATAATTTTCATAACTCCATTTCCCCATCTACCTTCAAAACCATTTTCTTCTTCCAAGGTAGATACTGACATAAGGTTAAAAGTTAAGGCAGGAACATGCTTCGCATTTTTCAAACACACAGTGACACCAGAATCAAATTTAAGCATAATAGTTCCAATCCCATTTACCTTACACTTTTTATCATTAGCCGTTAACACATAGTTATTTTCAATTTCTTTATAATCATAAAACAAATTTCTATAGGGAGTCATGTGATAAGTACATCCAGAATCAACAAGCCATTCATTTTTAGCACAGAGTCATGTGTTACATCCAGAAGTATGTAACACAGAGTTCACATCAGACAGGCAATTCACATCACACATAAAGTAGACATCTCCAGGCTCATTATCAGTTTTCACATTATTAGCAGAATCAACTTGAATGGTTTTCTTAGGACTCCTGCATTCATTAGCATAGTGACCCTTTTTACCACAGTTATAATATTTTCTGTTATATTTCCCATTCGATTTTGATCTGCCCCTAGATTTACCATGTCTAGAATTCCCATTGTCATTGTTTTTACCATTTTTCCTTTCAACCGATCTACCTCTAGTATTGAACACTTTATCAGAAGATGATTTAGAACCTTTATATCGTTTTAGTTCAATTTCTTTGCTTTTCAAACAACTAATCACAGTGTCAAGAGTAATGTTATCCCTAGCATACTTGATTGCATATTTCACTTCAGAATAAGAATCAGGTATAGCATTTAAAAGCACAATGGGAACATACTCATCAATTTGTTCATCACCAGTATCTTTGATATCTTGTACCAATTTTTGAAAAGCATCTATATTACCATCTATATCAAGAGATAAATCCAGTTTATATCTGAAAAACTTTTCAAGTAAAAACATTCTAGATGATAGGGAAGATTCAGTGAAAAGTTCATTCAATTTATCCCAGAGATCTTTTGCAGTATCACAAATTCCAACCTTTCTTAACACAGAGTTAGACAAATGCAAAGTAATTTGTGAAATTGCAAGTTCATTCATTTCATGAATTTCTTCTTTAGATTCATCTTTAAAAGAATTATCAATAGCCTTAGCAAGTTTCAGTGTAATAAGAACACATCTCATTTTCCTTTTCCAAATAGAAAAATCATTCTTGCCATTAAACATAGCAACACCATATGAACGAGAAGAATCAGACATTTTCAGAATTCACCACAGAAAATCACAAAAGATAATCAAACACAGAATTCAAGCAATGATCCTAAGTCCGAACTACAGCAGCAAATTCCCAATCCTATTATGGGTCGGATAACCCAAACTAACAGATTTATCCAATTCCAAAACACTAAATTAAGGAACGATATTACCTGATGATTTCTACAAGAATCACAAAGGATTGTTGTGAAATCGTAGAGTCTGAACCAATCCAAGCTTTAGAGTCCACTGTCCTTAGTTGAAATAGACTCCATGGGACCAACCCTTTGAATCTGACCAGCAGCAACAGACGCAGCGGACAACAACAGCTTGTGAAGGGGCGGCAAACAGCAACGGAGTGGCAACAGGTGCGGCAG